>CM068367.1:1354533447-1355733447 GCA_034769895.1 Magicicada septendecula | reverse complement strand
CCAATAAATGCCCAAAAAAGAAAGTATAACACATTAAAAAACCATACCACTGTAAAACTGACAAAAAACTAAAAGTGTTAGCAGTAGTAAATATTAGTGCATTCAAAAAGTTATTGTGTAATGTGTATAAACAAATCTTCACAGTTCCCCCATGGTTGAATATTTCATATTAAAAGCTAGAAAAAGACTAGTAAATATAGTAATAATTCACCATGGACAAGTGCAAGTGATCAAATTATAAATAATAAACTTTAAAAGGGTACATGAGTTGCAGTACATAGTAACAAACTTTAAGTTTTGTGAACAGTGCCTACTTTGATAATGAAGTAGTAATTTTACTAATAAAAAGCTACTAAAACTGTATGAACATTCCATAGAATGGAATATAACTTAGATAGCCAGGGTTATACTTTAAGAGGGGGCATAAATCTTATAAAATGGGGAATTACAGAACTAACTGTTTATGATGAAGTTGTAGAAGGTATTAACAATTATATATGGATCCAAATGTGGGGTTCCAATTAAATATAGTATTTAGATAAGTAAGGGTTAGTCATAAGAGATATTAGTATTATAATTGTTATTTTATTGTTCATGTTAATTTAGGAATGCATTATCTAAAATTAGATATCATTCCAATGTTGTAGAAATACTTTTTATTGTGTTATTAGGTGATATACCAAAACAATGTTATTAAGAACACCAGTTTTATATATCTGGGTGTTATATTTTAATTGTATAATCTATAATTACTGTTATGCCAGATCAGAGAACTAATTTTTAATCAAATATATCAGAGTCAGAAGTCAGAGAAGGAAATAAAATAATTACATTAGTAAAACATTCTGCAAATAGCCACAATTCAAATCTAGGCAATATAATAAAGTTAAAATGCAGAATAATTAATAAATCTAATCTTATAAACCAGTCAAACTGACAATATTTAGGCAAGATACACCCAACATATTAAATACTATGTAAATAAGACTTTCTAAAGATATGGTCATTCTATGAGTAAAATTATTTATTTGTATAATGAAATACCATTTGAAACTGAAATAGGTTCACTAACATTCTCATAAGGGGAGTCATATACAACTGAATTATATTAAAAAACCATCATTAGTATACTAAATTGCAATAAAATAAGTGAGAATTGATAATTATACAAATTTCAGATTTCGTAGAATAATAATTATATTAGTTAAAATGGCTATTATTTACATAGAAGACAGGGAAGTATAATTTTAGGCCTACCTCCCAAAAAATTATAAGAAATATAATTTTCAGATAAAACTTTGTAATACTAACTTAATTACTATCAAAATAAGTAGAATAGAATAGTGAAAACGAATATGTATTTTATATTTCAAACAGTTAACGAATAACGAATTTATTTTTTGAACATAAAGTATATTTTTAAAGTGTATCGGAAGTTATGGCAATTTTAAACAATGTCTTTTTAATATTAAATTGGCTAAGACGTTTCGGATGAAGAAGAAAATAGGACAGTCCATTATTATACCTCGAAGAGAGCACTTCTTGTGAATATTTGATTGAACCAACCTTTAATGGACGTTATGCTACAACGGAGTTCTGAATCATTTTATGTAAACTAAATTTTTAACTATTTTAATGAAAGTGAAGTGGTGAAGTTGACCCACGAACTACATAACACCTATAAACGAAATCACATATAACCAATTACATGAAATAACACTGAAATCGCATCAAACACCAAGTGAAAATTCGAGGTTAACTGACACACATAAACACCAGTTGATATACCTATTTAACAACATTTTTACACCAAGTGAACGTTTCCATCTAACACCAGTGACAATAAACTATACCCCAGAAGATCATATACCGTAGCGAAGAACATTTAACCGAAGAAGGGACATATTATCTCAACAAGTACGTTGTTTACATTAGAAGCTTTCAACGCGCATGCGTCAGGCGGCCATTCTGATCCAGTTCCGTCACCTCAATTAGACGACTAACTGCTTTCTGGTTTGAACAAAATTATATATAAACATTTATTATTATTAAAAACCAGTATATTGTTTAAATTTAAGACCTTTTTTGAATTGTAAGTGTTATACTTTCATGTCCCTGACCTTCTCTGGCTTTTTATATAAATAACCGTTCAAAGAACCTGTTTAAATAATACAATTGTAAAACTTCTAATATCGACCGACCCGGAACGAGTCGATATGGCTTGTAACCTCGATTAATTAATCGACCAACCTTATTATTGTATTTAATAAACGTATTTGTTTGGTTTTTGGTAAATTGGAGTTGATTTCTCTTATCAAAGGACATAATCATTAATTAACCAAGAAAAATAGATAATCTTTAAAGGCAGTATATGCGAAACTACAACATTTCAAGAGTAAGAAGAAGAGAGCCGTTTTCGCCTAACTTGAAGTTAATTGGATTATCTTTTTAACAAATTTACCGAACAGAAATTTATTACCAAATTAAACACCTTACTATTATAATTATAATTACTATCCACAACCTCAATTTATTCCTAAATATTAAGCACATAAATACTTCGAAAATATTTTTTCCGAAATTATTTTTTTTTTATAAATATAAATTTTAAATTTATATTTTATTTCAATTTGCTACACAGCAAAATACACTTTATTTAATTGATGGTAATAACATCCCAATTACCAATAACAAAGACCAGGAACTTTACCAAATCGACGATTCCCAGAGCGGAACGTCACTACTACACATACACACCATAAAAATTATCCTGGATAATATTATACCAGAACACTCTACAATTACAATTATAGTATGGTTTTATTACCAAAGCGAAGATCAACAGTAAGAGCTTAGAAGACAAGAAGATATTAGCTACGTTACTACACACAATAGTGAGAGTACAATTCTCTTACATCAACTATTTATTTATTTTTATATTTAATATTTATCGTATTATTACAAAATTGGCGAGTCCAACTTGTGGGGCTCGATTACCGCAGAATACCAGAACAAGCAACACTTTATAAATTTAATTATAATTTGTAATAAATAAGTTATATTACAAAAATTGGCTTCCATCGCGGGGCTTGAAGAAACCAGGACTTCAAAGTTTTATTACAAATTTGGCGTCCAACTAAAGGGCTGTAATTAGGGGTTGAAAGGCGGTAATTACTTACCCAATTCCTAATTCAGCTTGGCAGCGGTTACCCAGCCAGGGAATCAGGGAAGATGATGCGTCGTGCCACATCAAAGAAGAGAGCGGCGGAGGCCGAGAAAGAACTCGATATGGAGGATAAGGAGGCGACCCCAGTGGAGGACGTGGAAAAAATGCTAGAACGGGTAGAACATCAACAACCAGCACCACTAGAGAAACAACCCGAAATATCCACTCAAACAGGGGACGTCCATGTCCAAGACCAGGAGAAATCCAAAACAACAGAAGTGCCGATTTTAGAGAAAATGATGGAAATGTTCACGCAAATGAAAAAGGACATGGAAGAAAACAGCAAGAGAATGGAAGAAAGTTTGCATAAAAAAATGGATGACACCAACCATTCAACCAAGGAAGAATTGAAAAAGGACATAGGAGAGACCAGTAAGAAAATGGATTCAACCAAGGAAGAATTAAGTGATATAAATAAAAACATAGAGGAATTGAAGAAGGACAACCAACGATTAAGAGAAGAAATAAGGGAGGATAACCGACGATGGCATAAGGAAATGAAAGAAGACAGGGTAGAGGAAAGAAGGGATAGAAAAGAATACAGACAAATCTTGAAGGAAGGTTTGAGTGAAATAGATAAAAACGTCACATCCTTGGATGAAGAATTGGATAAGACACTGGGCAACAGCAAACCAGAACGAAAGGAAATACCAAACAATAAAACAATGGAGCCAGTGATAGTATTACCTGAAAAGAAAACGAACGGGAAGAAAGAAAATACTAAGGATATGGAAGTGAAACAAAAGAGAATGAAAAGAAGGCATCCAAAGAAATTAATGAAAACAAGGGAAGAAATGGAAATGATGAACCATGGTTTATTTGATAATGATAATATCCCTATTACCAACCATGAAGAAATCTTGAGTTCCAGGAATAATGGAAGTAGATTAAGGGTAATCTCAGAGATGGTTTACCGGCAGACAGTAGTTTACCACTGGGAAAGGACCAGAGGTAAGCTGAATAAAACATGGGGACTAGATCAGTTTCAGCGCAGGACTGGACAGTGTATTCCAGAAGGATGGAAGTATGACATTTTACCAGACTGTGATGACGGCACAGATGAATCACCAGAATGTGTTCCATTAGAGTACCATCCAGGACAGTTACAGTGTACAGGTACACTAAAATGTATTCCTTCAGGGTGGATGTGTGATGATGAACCAGATTATGGGGCTTCAGATAAGCAAATGATTAATCATTCAGATGAAGATCCTCACAGATATTTTTCATGCAATACAACATATGGACCAGAGACGTACCGGTGTATAAAACACTATGATAGAGGGAGCCGAATAAGCTTAGCAGCCAACAAAGGAATAGCAGCTAGGAAAATGAAATACAAGACAAAGGCCAGAGATGTCACTAGTACCGGAACGATGATGAAGACTATGGTCATCCGGACAATGAGAGCAAATGAAGTGACAGACTACGGTTAAGTCTAATACCATACACCTCCACAAAAAGGGACTGATGTTATGATAACCGGCAACGGCAAAAAACTACGTCAAAGAAAAAGAAATTATGAGCAACTGTCCAACCTAATAAAAATCTTCAACCTGGGTATATAAAAGAAAAACAATTATAAGAAGTACATTTGAAATAAAGAAAAAAGAGAGCTAATACCATATTTAGGGTAATAATATATGTTAACCATATTTATGAAAAAATATTATGAGTAAGGGAAGGTATAGAAGAAGTAAGAAAATCTCAAAATTCAAAAAACAAGTAAGAACACCTTACTACCTATTATTTAGGAGATAATTTATGATGAAAAAAGTAAAAATTCAAAAAAGAAGTAATGACTACTTACTTACCTATTATTTAGAAAACAATTTATGAATCAGAAGGAAAATGAATTTTGAATTAAATCTCAAAATTCAAAAAACAAGTAAGAACACCTTACTACCTATTATTTAGGAGATAATTTATGATGAAAAATAAGTAAAAATTCAAAAATGAAGTAATGACTACTTACTACCTATTATTTAGAAAACCATTTATGAATCAAGAAGAAAATGAATTTTGAGTAAAAGTCAAAATTCAAAAAAGAAGTAATGACTACTTACTTACCTATTATTTAGAAAACAATTTATGAATCAGAAGGAAAATGAATTTTGAATTAAATCTCAAAATTCAAAAGTGAAATTAATGAGAATTTTATGTCAAATAAACAGAGATATTAAACATATGGAATTAATAATAAAGGAGTGCATTTGGATAAAAAGCAAGAGCAGAATAAAATCTTGAAAAAGAAAGGAAAAACTATATATAAATAAATCCATAAGAAAAAGATGATCATATAATCAATGTCAATTATTAAAAGGACAATTAAAAGAGTAATCGAAAAAACATAATACTAGTGGAACAATTCACAAGAATTAAGAAAGGAACAAAAATATAATACAAAATATATGCTACCAACGACCAGAAGGAGATTGTGATAACAGTCAAAAAATGACAGAGAATTAAAAACTTTACACTGAATAATAAGTGATGATTATATTATACCAGCTTCCAATCACAAGGAGAAATAAAATGCCAGCAGGGCTAACCATTGAGAAAAATAACTGAGATAGAGATTCACTAAGATAGAAATATTAATAGATCTGTTCGTATACGAAGTGAAATATCCAAAGATATTTAATTTTTTTTTATAGTCATAAGGTGGACTATTCTTATATGATTTTATTAATGACTGTCTGAGATAAGTCCAGCAGTATTATTATGTATTGGTCAGAGATGATTTACCTCTGTAATCAATAAATGACGTAGTATGGCCAGCAGAGTGAGATGCCTACAGAGCCCCTCTGGACACTGCCCCAGCTAACGTATTAGGGAATTTTAGGGAATAAATATCCCAAGGATGAAGAAACGAGTTAAGAAGAAAATGGAAAAATAAAAAATAACGAACCTCAGATGACTATTACTATCAGTAAGAATCCAGTTAATAATGAGATATAAATAAGCTCAAAAATATAGGAGAAAAATTTTTAGAAATGTGAAGGAAGTAAAGAAATATAATTTATAATATAATGTCATAAGCAATTACTTCAGACAAACTAAGTATGATCTGAACTAATCACTTCTGGAAAAAATTTTAGAAATGTGAAGGAAGTAAAGAAATATAATTTATAATATAATGTCATAAGCAATTACTTCAGACAAACTAAGTATGATCTGAACTAATCACTTCTGGAAGAGAGCAATCTGTAGCATGACAGATAATCCACACAAATGCATTACTCAATGATCATTAATAAAGCTCTAATATATGGAATATCCAGATGAGAATCAATTAAAATGCACTATTTAATAATATATTCACAAGAAAGGTTGAATAAAGAAGATTTCTGCAAATAATATAATATAATACAAATTTAAAAACCCAGAAGACTAAAAATGATAATAACAAAATTACCCAGGTAAGATAGAAGCAGGCAATTAATATACCCCGTCAAAGAAACCAGACCAGAAAAAACAAAGATACAGAAGACAGAAGAAGGAAGAATAATTAAAACTACTACTACTGAATACAGAAGAAAGAAGAATAATTAGAACTATTACTGAAGAAAGAAAACTAATTAAAACTACTACTACAGAAGAAGGAAGAAAGAAGAACAATCAAAGATACAGAAGACAGAAGAAGGAAGAATAATTAAAACTACTATTAAAGAAGAAAGAAGACTAATTAAAACTATTACTGCAGAAGAAGGAAGAAAGAAGAACTAATTAAAACTACTACTACTGAAGACAGAAGAAAGAAGAATAATTAAAACTACTACTACTGAAGACAGAAGAAAGAAGAATAATTAGAACTAGAGAAGAAAGAAGACTAATTAAAACTACTATTACTGAAGAATGAAGAAAGAAGAACAATCAAAGATACAGAAGACAGAAGAAAGAAGAATAATTAAAACTACTATTAAAGAAGAAAGAAGACTAATTAAAACTATTACTACAGAAGAAGGAAGAAAGAAGAACTAATTAAAACTACTACTACTGAAGACAGAAGAAAGAAGAATAATTAAAACTACTACTACTGAAGACAGAAGAAAGAAGAATAATTAGAACTAAAGAAGAAAGAACACTAATTAAAACTACTACTACAGAAGAAGGAAGAAAGAAGAACAATCAAAGATACAGAAGACAGAAGAAAGAAGAATAATTAAAACTACTATTACTGAAGAATGAAGAAAGAAGAACAATCAAAGATACAGAAGACAGAAGAAAGAAGAATAATTAAAACTACTATCAAAGAAGAAAGAAGACTAATTAAAACTATTACTACAGAAGAAGGAAGAAAGAAGAACTAATTAAAACTACTACTACTGAAGACAGAAGAAAGAAGAATAATTAAAACTACTATTACTGAAGAAAGAAGAACTAAATAAAACTACTACTACTGAAGAAGGAAGAAAGAAGAACAATCAAAGCTACTGAAGAATGAAGAAGGAAGAACAATCAAAGCTAAAGAAGAAGGAAGAACAATTAAAATTCAAAGAAGAAAGAAGAATAATCAAAAACTAAATCTACAGAAGAAGGAAGAATAAAGAAGAACCAAACTCAAGAAGAAAGAAGAATAATTAAGACGAGCCATATAAAACAAAAACCCCATAGGGAAAGAACCCCAAAAACCCCAAAACCAATAAATGCCCAAAAAAGAAAGTATAACACATTAAAAAACCATATCACTGTAAAACTGACAAAAAACTAAAAGTGTTAGCAGTAGTAAATATTAGTGCATTCAAAAAGTTATTGTGTAATGTGTATAAACAAATCTTCACAGTTCCCCCATGGTTGAATATTTCATATTAAAAGCTAGAAAAAGACTAGTAAATATAGTAATAATTCACCATGGACAAGTGCAAGTGATCAAATTATAAATAATAAACTTTAAAAGGGTACATGAGTTGCAGTACATAGTAACAAACTTTAAGTTTTGTGAACAGTGCCTACTTTGATAATGAAGTAGTAATTTTACTAATAAAAAGCTACTAAAACTGTATGAACATTCCATAGAATGGAATATAACTTAGATAGCCAGGGTTATACTTTAAGAGGGGGCATAAATCTTATAAAATGGGGAATTACAGAACTAACTGTTTATGATGAAGTTGTAGAAGGTATTAACAATTATATATGGATCCAAATGTGGGGTTCCAATTAAATATAGTATTTAGATAAGTAAGGGTTAGTCATAAGAGATATTAGTATTATAATTGTTATTTTATTGTTCATGTTAATTTAGGAATGCATTATCTAAAATTAGATATCATTCCAATGTTGTAGAAATACTTTTTATTGTGTTATTAGGTGATATACCAAAACAATGTTATTAAGAACACCAGTTTTATATATCTGGGTGTTATATTTTAATTGTATAATCTATAATTACTGTTATGCCAGATCAGAGAACTAATTTTTAATCAAATATATCAGAGTCAGAAGTCAGAGAAGGAAATAAAATAATTACATTAGTAAAACATTCTGCAAATAGCCACAATTCAAATCTAGGCAATATAATAAAGTTAAAATGCAGAATAATTAATAAACCTAATCTTATAAACCAGTCAAACTGACAATATTTAGGCAAGATACACCCAACATATTAAATACTATGTAAATAAGACTTTCTAAAGATATGGTCATTCTATGAGTAAAATTATTTATTTGTATAATGAAATACCATTTGAAACTGAAATAGGTTCACTAACATTCTCATAAGGGGAGTCATATACAACTGAATTATATTAAAAAACCATCATTAGTATACTAAATTGCAATAAAATAAGTGAGAATTGATAATTATACAAATTTCAGATTTCGTAGAATAATAATTATATTAGTTAAAATGGCTATTATTTACATAGAAGACAGGGAAGTATAATTTTAGGCCTACCTCCCAAAAAATTATAAGAAATATAATTTTCAGATAAAACTTTGTAATACTAACTTAATTACTATCAAAATAAGTAGAATAGAATAGTGAAAACGAATATGTATTTTATATTTCAAACAGTTAACGAATAACGAATTTATTTTTTGAACATAAAGTATATTTTTAAAGTGTATCGGAAGTTATGGCAATTTTAAACAATGTCTTTTTAATATTAAATTGGCTAAGACGTTTCGGATGAAGAAGAAAATAGGACAGTTCATTATTATACCTCGAAGAGAGCACTTCTTGTGAATATTTGATTGAACCAACCTTTAATGGACGTTATGCTACAACGGAGTTCTGAATCATTTTATGTAAACTAAATTTTTAACTATTTTAATGAAAGTGAAGTGGTGAAGTTGACCCACGAACTACATAACACCTATAAACGAAATCACATACAACCAATTACATGAAATAACACTGAAATCGCATCAAACACCAAGTGAAAATTCGAGGTTAACTGACACACATAAACACCAGTTGATATACCTATTTAACAACATTTTTACACCAAGTGAAAGTTTCCATCTAACACCAGTGACAATAAACTATACCCCAGAAGATCATATACCGTAGCGAAGAACATTTAACCGAAGAAGGGACATATTATCTCAACAAGTACGTTGTTTACATTAGAAGCTTTCAACGCGCATGCGTCAGGCGGCCATTCTGATCCAGTTCCGTCACCTCAATTAGACGACTAACTGCTTTCTGGTTTGAACAAAATTATATATAAACTTTTATTATTAATAATTACCAGTATATTGTTTAAATTTAAGACCTTTTTTGAATTGTAAGTGTTATACTTTCATGTCCCTGACCTTCTCTGGCTTTTTATATAAATAACCGTTCAAAGAACCTGTTTAAATAATACAATTGTAAAACTTCTAATATCGACCGACCCGGAACGAGTCGATATGGCTTGTAACCTCGATTAATTAATCGACCAACCTTATTATTGTATTTAATAAACGTATTTGTTTGTTTTTTGGTAAATTGGAGTTGATTTCTCTTATCAAAGGACATAATCATTAATTAACCAAGAAAAATAGATAATCTTTAAAGGCAGTATATGCGAAACTACAACATTTCAAGAGTAAGAAGAAGAGAGCCGTTTTCGCCTAACTTGAAGTTAATTGGATTATCTTTTTAACAAATTTACCGAACAGAAATTTATTACCAAATTAAACACCTTACTATTATAATTATAATTACTATCCACAACCTCAATTTATTCCTAAATATTAAGCACATAAATACTTCGAAAATATTTTTTCCGAAATTATTTTTTTTTTATAAATATAAATTTTAAATTTATATTTTATTTCAATTTGCTACACAGCAAAATACACTTTATTTAATTGATGGTAATAACATCCCAATTACCAATAACAAAGACCAGGAACTTTACCAAATCGACGATTCCCAGAGCGGAACGTCACTACTACACATACACACCATAAAAATTATCCTGGATAATATTATACCAGAACACTCTACAATTACAATTATAGTATGGTTTTATTACCAAAGCGAAGATCAACAGTAAGAGCTTAGAAGACAAGAAGATATTAGCTACGTTACTACACACAGTAGTGAGAGTACAATTCTCTTACATCAACTATTTATTTATTTTTATATTTAATATTTATCGTATTATTACAAAATTGGCGAGTCCAACTTGTGGGGCTCGATTACCGCAGAATACCAGAACAAGCAACACTTTATAAATTTAATTATAATTTGTAATAAATAAGTTATATTACAAAAATTGGCTTCCATCGCGGGGCTTGAAGAAACCAGGACGTCAAAGTTTTATTACAATATATATTAAAATTTTATATTTGCTCTAAAAATCGTTTGAGTGTACGGTGAAACGGAACCCAAGGCATATGGACGAAATCAGAATTAGGATATTCACTGGTAAGACAGGTTTTGAAAATAAAACGCATGGCAACATTAAGCAAGATTTCAACTAAGATAAGAAATAGACGTGCCCAATGTTTTATTTCGAGTGTGGTTTTGGCGGCAGTTAAATGTGGACTATCAAAACAAGGAAGAAAGAAATTAGAGAGTTTCAAAATGTGATTGTGGCAAACATGATTAAGTTGAAATGGACCGGTACGCTGAGAAGCAATAAGTATTCACTAGCATACGCGGAGAAATAAAACTCCTGAAAGCATTGAGGAAAACATCTCGGATCTATTGCGTAAAAAAGGATGCAGCTAAGGATCGTATCGGAAACGAGGAAGAAAAGAGTGGACGTGGAACAATAACGGTTGGAATGCTAGATGACATCAGAAACGGAAAGAGGCTATAGACAGAGGTAAAGAAGAGGAAGGAGAAAAAGAAGAAGAAAAAGTAAAAGAAAAAGAAAAAGAAAAAGAAGAAGAAGAAAAAGAAGAAGAAGAAGAAGAAGAACCCCTATTGACATGTTTTCTTCTTTTTCTTCATTTTTCTTCTTCTTCTTCTTCTTCTTCTTCTTCTTTTTCTCCTTCTTCTTCTACTTTTTCTCCTTCTTCTTCCTCTTCTTCCTTTTCTTCTTCTTCTTCACTTCAAGGACTACTTTACAGAAAGCATTTCCGGCACCCATCTTATCCTCGGACGACCCACACCTCTTCTACCAGTAGGTTTATATATTAATATGCAAGCAATGTCTTATTAATACAAGAATATTAGAATAGGTGTTATAATTATTCTGGATAACTTTAGAAACGACAGAAGGCAGATGACGAGAGTTGTACAGACAGGTTCGAAAAAAAAAGGAGAGTATCAAGCTGAAACGTGTAGGAAGACAGTTTACTAAAAAGAAGAATTGTTACCTGTTATGATTTGGTGTTCTTGCTGGGAAACGTTTAAACCGTTGGCAGAGACAGACAGACACGGAACGGGAGAATGAAACGCTCCAGTTATATTTTTGTTGGGCGTCGTCGTTTCGTTTTAAAATATTCATCGCTACTGACGTAGCATTAGTTGGCGGTGGTGATGGAGTGAGATAACTGTAATGTACGAACGCATTAAATTTGTGTGTGTGTGTGTGTGTGTGTGTGTGTGTGTGTGTGTGTGTGTGTGTGTGTGTGTGCTAACAGATCTGTGGCGTTTGTCATCTGTTGATACCGGGTCGCCTTCATACTGACGACAGAAAACAAATGGACGTCGTTATAAGGATATACAGATCGGAAAGTTATATAGCATTAAAAGGAATAGGTCGCTATGTGATTAAAAAACTGCATAATTTTAGTAACTAGAAATTTCTTATTGAAGTGAAACTTCTTTATCGACGTATGAGAGAAATTTTATAGCAATGTAAAAAAAAATCGTCACGATTTTCGGTTACGCGCCATGTTGTTTTTTTTTATCAAAGTTCAGTATAGTGACGTAAAGAATAATATATTAGTTTGAAAGTGATAAAATAAAAAGACTTATTATTTGTTATGTGAGAGCAAATGAGAGTTTTCATAAAAATTCAAGTAAACGTCGGCCAATAGACGAGAGAGAGGTGAACCCATGGCCAATCCATCATCCTCAATGAAAAATTGGTTATTGAAAGCAAAGTAATTCAAATTCAAGTGAATTTATAGTAAAAGTGAGAGTGATTATATATTTCGTTTGATAAATCCAACACGTGAGCGTGATTTTAATATTTATTTGAGGTTAACCTCACTTTTTGATTGTAAGTATCAGTAAATGTATATAAATCTATTAAAATTAGCAAGTATTAATAAATATGACTGTAAATCTAGTAAACATTATTAATTCTAAAAACAATAAAAAAGACAAATTAAATAATAATTTAAAAATAAAACAAAACACAATTATAAAATAAAAATATGTATACGTACATCTTTTTTAATTATTCGTTTTTAATGATTTATTTATTCATTTTGAATTCTATAAAATCATTGCATGTCTACAAGATTAACTGTCATCATATAATTGTATTACTTTGAATAGATAATTCCAATTATTTTTCTTAAGCTTTATCTACCCAATTTCTGTGAAGTTGTAAATAGTAGAAAAATGATATGTCATAAAGAAGTTTCACTTCTTACCTGTGTACTCTCGTACACACACATACTTTTTTTTTATAAATCTACTGATATGAACAAAGCACATTATAAAATATATTTAATGAGTTATTTTTAATATGTCGCTGGGACCTCCTTTGCGCAATCCGGGCCTATCTTCCCAACGGCCCGCAAAATAATTTTACTAAAATCTTGTAAATCGGCCTAGATATAAACTTAGTCTTTCTAGAACAGTTGTCTTATCAGTTGTTTCTTCATTAAATGTAGCACTGGTGCGCTTAAATCATCTAATCCATTATGTGTTGCAGCATAGAAAACTATGCTTTATTTAAACCGCATCCAAATAATGTGTAGCAGTCTTGTTTACGGTCGGATTCAAAGCGACTCTTAGGAGTTGCCATTATCAGTCGTAGCTGACCCATATATACTGTTTCCGTTCTTAGATTAATCCTGATGTAAACAAACAGGCGTGGTACATATGAGCTATTTACGCTAGCGTACGTATACGCTATTTACTGCTTGAATTAGAGGCTTGTCACTCTGACAGAAGGAGTACAGACAGGTTACATGTAATGTTGATACTGTGTAAACACGTGTAAATTGTAATAATCTGTCCTGACCAAAATAAAATTTAGAGGACTCTGTCAGAACGACAGTGAAATATTTTATATCACGGAGATTTAATGGCTTTTCTATTCACTATTTGAATATCACAAGAAATAAAGAATAAAGTAGGCCAATATTTAAAGCAAAAATAGAAACTGTGATAATTACTTACCAGGTTACTGCGTATTATCAGTTGTTGGTAGAGAGTAATTCAATGCCTTCCATATCTGTGTCGGAGCTTGAGTCAGCAGTGTTGATGATAAGATTGTCCACAACAGCGTCGGTAATTTCGTCTAGATCCCAAAGCTTCTCTTCTTCTTTGAATGCATGTTTCACACAATGACTCCACTTGTTCACCGTTATCTCATTTACCGTCGTCTCTATCAGTTGTTTTACATAAGCTTACATATTTTACAGCTTACATGTTGTCTTCTGACTGGCAACGTATCCTTCCAACTGGCTCCATATCAATTCAATGGGATTCAGAGTACAGTGATAAGGAGGAAGTCTTAAAACGGCGTGCCAGAGACAACTCTCACATGACTGTACGGACATTCCGTTCATGCGCGTAACACATTACTGTGTGAACAGTTTCAACGCCCCTCACCAATGGGGTTTCAGATGAGCCACGTGGGTTTGTTTACATCAGGATTAAGCTAAGAACGGAAATAGTATAGGCGCGTTGCTGACATGTCACTGTACCACTTACATAACACAGGCCTATACTTAACGACGACACAGCGACGGTTCAGCTTCATTCAAGGTGGTAAGCTGCAGTTGCTGAATATTAACTGTAGCAACACAGAGTACACGTGAACAAGACGTCTGCCCGTAACTATACTAACGGGTCATTCTGGTTGGCGTAGACAGACAGTATCACTGTTCTAAGAACACCTTATCACATCGAAAGTGCTTCGCATCCAAACATGTTAAAAGCTCGCCAACTATAATTTAAACAATAATTACGTTTTCGCCTATTAGCTACTAATTCATAATATAATAAACCTTGAAAGGCGGATTTAATTTTTAAAGAAATGTCGTGAAACAGTCAATGGTGACGGGAACAGGTCTTCAGGAAGCTTTGCTCTTTAATGTCTTGCTCCAAAAACTTCGAAACATTCATGTTTTTAACACTTCGATACCGAGGGATGTCATTTAAACTGTCATTGTGTTTCCGTGTGGTGCTCTTATTATGTCTCTAGATAGAGCTGCTTTTTTTTCCAATTACTTCGCTGGAGAAATATTTTAGTGTAAATGTGTAAAACTGATTATAGGATAAACAGCAGTAAGAATATAACATAGCAAATAATAATAATGTTATGAGTTTTAATAGCTACAAAAAACGTCTTGGACATTTTTAATTTTTCCCAAAACGTCGTTTCTTTTTTGTAAAAGTAATTACAGGTGACATATACTTCTAAATGACGTACAGCAAACAACATTTTATACAGGATATTCAGATCTTCATAAAGATACAGGTAACATGTATTTGTACTTCACGGTGCTACAGCATTCATTCAAGAATGCCACGGTATTGGTGGTTTTACTGACGCAAACCTTGTCAGTCGATTACAAAAACCGTTTACTGAAGATGGCCAGCAGAGGTAAGGCCGAAACGTCTGATTACAACATCGAACAGCATGAGAATTATAGTAGAGCACGGCCTTACAACCCGGATATTAAATTGAATAATTATACTATTTTATAACTCAGAATTTCTAGAGGTAGTGCAAACTGGCTACCTCCTACAGAAACCGCCCCTGCAGTATACAAATAGCTGTAGACGTACCTGGCATGACGGTGGGCGACGTGATGAGGAACTGTATGCAGGCGGCGCCGGTGCCCTGGCCCAGCAGCGTCACGTTGTCCGGATCGCCGCCAAACTGAGCGATGTTCTGCTGTATCCAGTGCAGCGCCGCTATCTGGTCCATCAATCCGTAGTTGGCGACGCGCGCACTCAGGTGCGGAGCGATGTTGGCGTTCAGGAAACCTGCAACACAAAACACATGTTATGGTTAGCAAGAATCGGTCTTGATCGCGGTAAACCCTACGCCAGATAAGTATCCAAGAATCTGTCCACAGAGTAATTTGGATCGAGCTAGAAGGGGAGAATACGGCAACCTGCCTTCAAACTGGCCTGTTGGGGTAGTGTTCCGCCAGAAGGTGGAGAAAAAGCCGTATACCTCCAAGGGAGATCCTGTGGATCGACTCTGGATGTCGGGCTCGCGACCATTCTGGACTTCAGGGGTCGCCTAGGTGATCAGCGATGTACCTAAAATGGTCCACGGGATTTTAAACTATCCAGAACGGGGTCCTGTCCCTCCGGTGTTCACGAGTCGTGGTGGCTGTGGTTGACCCTGCTAGGTTAGATTATCTCTAACACTGGTCTTTCAGAGATTTTGGGTGTCTGTTTTGGGACCCAAGGGTTTATATGGGCCACACCCGGTTTCTCTCCTTGTAGAGGTTCTCCGACTCTTACCGTTCTCCGAGTTCACGTCTCCTTCGACGCTCAGACACTCTACAGTCCACAGAGAAAAGGCGAGTGAAGGTGACAATATATTTATTTTATAAGTTTATTGTTTATATAGATTACGTATTACAGCAGTAGATATACAAAATAGAAAAAAACATATATAACTTAATTTGTAGGAAATTTGTAGCTTGCTAAGCGATAATTTAAGACACAGGATATTCTTTTCAGAAATCAATACATGAATTACATAAAGTAGAAAAATTTTATAACTTACAAATATCACAAAAATAAAACAAAAAAATGATATTTAATTGTAACGAACCTAGTAATAGCAAATTAAATGTTAACAATACTGTATTAGATAGCGCCAAGTAAATAAATCCACAAAACTATGTATCATACAAGGATAAAATAGATATAGGCAAGACGTTAGAAGGATTCAACTACATGAATCATACTATATATATACGTATACAATGATAGGCTACTATATATATTGTAACATAACAAAATTATCACACTAAACATTTGAATTAATGTTACATAAATAAAAGAGAAAGTTCCATAGTGAGTGAGAGGAGTAAATTGTTTAAGGATTACCCTAGAAACTGTATAATTAAGTCTATAAAACGTTAATAAAAATGGAAGATAATAAAGAAAACCATTAATTAAAATAACCTACTATGAAAAAACCAATTAAACCAGCAGTATACCCAGTAGATTGGGGAAGCAGTACAAAAAGGGAAGGACCATAAAAAAGGAAATAATCTGTCATGAAACCATTTTAATAAGGAAACTACTAATGTGATATTTGAAGAAGGGACGAAACATATCAAGATTCCAACAGAGACCAGAAACAGGAAGAGATATGCCAAAACAAAATGTTAATCATATATTAAATACCATGAGACAAAATTGAAACCGATATAGGTAAACCCCAAACAAGTTACAAGATACAATACTATAAAAACAAATTGTATATTAGTTGTAAGTGTAACATGTCAAAAAATATGTCAAAAGAGACTACCATAGAGTAGAACTCACTAAAAAGACTACCAGAGTGTAGAATACAATAAAGTGAAGTGAGATAACAAAATTAAGGAACTACAGAGTGTACAGTGAGAAACATAGTTAAAAAATCTATGAAAAAATCTTCAATGAGGTTTAAGTATTATAAAAAGACTACCATGAGTGTAGAATAATAATAATAAAACCATTGAAATGAAAGACGGTCTAGTGACTGACAACATTACTAGTAATAAGAGTTTTAAATTAGATATAAGGACTATTACATATAAAATGTTTTCTTTAATTATAACTAAATAAATGGTGAGGACAAAAATACCAAAGGACAGTTCATAACTGAAGGTATGCCTAATATTAAGATGTTTATTATTTATTATTAATTAAATAATATTTTAGAAGTAAGGTGTAAATAGATACACGAGGTTTTTTATCACAGTTAAAGTGTTTTCATAAGAATAATACATACACAAGACAGTTAGTGACTGACAGTGTTACTAGTAATAGGAGTTTTTTATGTTTTCTAATTAAATTATGTCTAGGATAAGCTATGTTGTTATCATTTGATGATACAGGAAAAAATAATAGGAATAAGATGTTTGTGTTAAAATTAGGTGATATATGGAAAATAGTTGATAATAAGATGTTTTTGTTAAAATTAGGCATAAGATGTTCATGTTATGGTTCAATGATGTTATTAGTATAAAGAAAGTTTAGTAGATACAAGATATTCTATTGTAATTAAAATCATGTCATTTAATTTTCCATTGTGTAAGTCAGAGAGGCAAGTAGGGCATAAAAATGTAATAGTTTTATTCAAATCAGTAAACCATGTATAATGTACAAACAGACCCACCAAGACACTATGTTTGTAAACACAGAATGGCCTATAAACCAAAAAAAAAACTATCTATCAAAGAATTAATCTATGTAATAGGAATAGAATTCAATACATACAATACAGAAATTGAAAATATAATTAATACAGATACAGTTAATAGCAAATAGAATGACAAAAGAAAGAAAACTAACTTCTTTTGGAAACAGTCAAAAATAGGCTTATGATAGTAATCAAATCAGACTAAACAGCAAATTAATCAATATTGAAATGTTTTAATAAACAAATTATTAACAACAAAGTAATTACGGAGTTATTAGGTGTATTCCATGGAAATATTATACCGAAAAAACAAATAAAAACCTTTAAAACACTGAATTTGTACAAAATATGAGACAGGCAATTATTATGCAAAATTGTAATTTTTGGGCTTAAATGAGTTTGAAACAAACCCAGCTATATATCAAAAGATGTAAAATTAAATAATCAATATTACTGAATAGTTAGATTCATGTAAAATTAAGAAATATTGGAAATACAGTAAAAAATAAGAAAACTTGTTATGTATAGTTAGATAGTGAAACAAGTCTTAGACAGATATTTTATAATTAAACAATATGAAGAGGAAAAAGACATACCACAAATTGCCCTAAAACGACGACGTTGCGTCGTTTAGTCTATTGATAATCGCAAAGCTGAACAGTTGAAAAATGTATTAGTGGAGTTTTGAAAACCAAATAATTTATATTAAAACCAAGTGTGGTTATGTGGCGTGTAACGGAGATGAACTAACAAGTGAAATAACATTATCTATCTATGTCTAACACTTCACAAGTTTCCAGAAACACAGAATAACACCATAAAACTTAACGCCAGAAATCGACAGCCATTTTGAAACAATTTTTGGGAACGAATTCACAAAGAACCAACACACATATTTGAACATCACACTACACAAGAGATCCATCCAGAATTCGACATCGCAGACGACGAGGGGACATTCAACACTATATTTTGGAACAACACCACTTCGCAGGAAAAGGGAACATCGTTTTATTTCTGTGGGAGAAGATCTTCAATTCCAACGGCGTCATAGCAGATTAAAACCAAGCAGACGGCGGCCATTGCTGAATTTCTCACATAGACGGTCCAGTGCCTCTTGGAGCAGAGTGACGTCATTTCTTCGACTTGGTTCGAATTTTAAATAATTTCTTTCTAATTGACAATTGTAATATTAATTTTGTTCTATTTCAGATGTTAACATTTAGTTTAAGAATACCTGTTAAATGTATCTTGTTCCTTGCCCTCTGACCATTTCGACTCGTTAAAAGAACCATAAATTTAAACTTGTAAAAAATATATCTGTTGATTTTTCTCATTGCCGACTGTGGCGAATATTAGCCAGTGCCTGGGACATGCGCAGTCTGACTGGCGCACAATTTTGAATGAATAAACGCAAATCAGTATTCAGTTACCAGCATTGTTTTTATTTCTACCATTAATGTTATTATTATTTTTTATTAAGCAAAACCATAATTCACCTTGAGAGAATAGATATAGGAGGAAATTACAAACTCAAATAATTAATTAATTATTAATTAATTAAATTAAATTATTCAGTCAAATTCGATACAAGCACAAGAAAAAATATTTGCAAAATTTTTAAAGTTTGATGTATTTATTATTTATCAATCAAACACACCTAGTTATAACATTTTCTTATCATCAATATCTTTATATTTTGTTTATTATTACACTTGAAATTATATTACAATTTGACTAGCCTAACAGTGGGACTTTAAGGAGTCAGACTTACCCAGTGATAAACAAGACAAAATATCAATACGTATCAACATATTTCAATTATAATTATATTTTTATTTCTATTTGTAATATTTGTAATTATATTACAAATTGACTTGCCCAACTAGTGGGGCTAAAGGAAGAGCACAATACCCTTGTTAGCACAAAAGACACACACACAATATCTTTCTACACAATTCCATTATTTAATAATTTATTTTTATTTTTAATTTGTAATATTTGTAATAAAATCACAAATTGGCGTTTCCAACGTGGAGATTATTAAAACAAACGTTTATCAATTATATATATCAATATATTTCCATTATTTTATATTTTTATATTTGTAATATGACTATTATATTACAAATTGGCGTCCAACTTAAGGGGCTTTAAATAGGAGATAATAGTGTTATAAAATAAGGACGATTGTCCAATTTCCTATTTTTAGCTTGGCAACGGTCAACAGGTCGGAAGAGGGAGCGAGATGCACAGGAGAGCTACATCAAGAAAAAGGGCTATGGAGGCCGAACAGGAGATAGACATGGAGGATAAAGAAGCGACACCAGTGGAAGATGTGGAGTTAATGTTACCGCCAGCAGAACCAAATAAGCCTGCACCACAGAAAGAACAGCCGGAGAAATCCACCGCAAAGGAAGATACAAAATTTGATCAAATGATGGAGATGTTACTCAGAGAATTTAAAACGACGAAGGAAGAATTAAAGGAGAAGATGGAAGAAAATAGTAAGAAGCTGGAAAACGATAACCAACAATTGAAAGAAGAGTTGGGTAATAAAATCGGAGATACCAACAAGAAAATCGAAGAAAATAGTAAGGAAATGAAGAACGATAACCTACGATTGAAGGAGGAATTAAGAGAAAGCAGTAAGAAGATGGAGGAGAAAATGGAAGAAAATAATAAGGAAATGAAAAGTGATAACCAACGATTGAAGGAAGAGTTGGGCAATAAAATTGGAGATACTAGCAAGAAGATAGAAGAGAAGATGGAAGAAAATATTCAGAAAATTGAGGAGAAAATGGAGGAAATAAAGACTGACAATAAACAGTCGAAAGAGGAATTAACCCAGATAAGCCAAAAACTGGAAGAAACCAACAGGAGGATGGAAGAAACAAATCTAAAAATGGAAAGCAATAGTCAGCAATTGAGAGAAGAATGGAAGGAGACGAACCAAGAAAACATGAACCGGTTAGACGGAAGGATGGAAATATTGAAGGATGAATTGAGCCAGAAGATAGCTGAAAACAATGAGACAATCAGCAAGAAAGTAGAAGAGGAAATAACGGTAATCGAACAAAGGGTTGCCAGAGCTGACGAAAAATGGAGTCAAACCGAACAAGAAGTACGGAGTATCAGAACAGAAATAAATACGAAGGTTAACACCATTGAAGAAACGACTAGGAAGACGTTGGAGGAAAAACTAAAGGAAACACGGGAAGACTGGGAGCGAGTGCAGGACCGATTCACAGAAAAATGTGACGGCATAGAAGCTGCTGTGACCAGTATCAACAGTCAGGTACGACATAACCAGACCGATATAGACCTATTCCATAGTCGACCGACAACCATTACCAGTTGTCCCAACAGTGAAAATCGTGAAGGGATTAACTTCAGGTTTTATAAAAATAAACCCATGGAATTCCTAGCAAGAATCGAGGAATACTTTGCCAAACACAGAGGTAATCGCTGGAGGGAGAACAAAGAGGTGCTGGACGAATCATTCAAGGAAATAGCAGACAATTGGTGGATGGCAATAAGAGACGAGGTGACCGACTATCAACAATTCAGAAGGCTATTCAAAGCCAAATATTGGTCGGAATCAACGCAAAATATCGCCAGAGACGGGATATGCCATGGGAAGTACAACCCATATGGAAACCAAACTTTAACGGCGTACTTTTTAGGAAAGGTGTGCGTGGCCAAACATCTAGAGCCCCGAATACCGGAAGAATGCCTGGTCAGCAAACTCTCATACCACTACGAGGAGGATATTATCAGAGCCAGACGAAACAGTCAAATAAAAACGGTGCAAGCCATGACTGAGCTTTTAGAGATGTACGAGCACGAAGACTATTACCGTCAAAGCCGCAGGAGGTATGAAAAGCAGGAACCGAGGAGTAACAACAATAATTTGAATAATAATAATAATCGGCAGAATGTGAGTAATAATAATAATTATAATTCCACAAATCGGAATAATGCCGAGTATAATTATAACCCCAGAAATAACAATAATTTGCCCCGTTTTAACAACAATAATAATAATAGTAATATTCCTCGCATAAATAATAGTAACAACAACCACAACAATAATAATAATAATAATAATAATAGCCGTCCCCAAAATAACAACGGTTATTATAATCATAATAGTAACTATGTTCCAAATGGTCAGAGGAACCCCAACCTTTCTAATAATAATAATTATCATGGTAATTATAACCGAAATTACCCAAGTGGAGGTAACCACAATTACAGGGCATATCGACCTAATGTTAATTACATCCGAGCAGAAGGGAGTGGACACAGGAGGTACCAGCCACAAAGAAGGAGCCGATACTACGAGTACGAGACTTTCCAAGGGAGCCAGGGAAGTAATAGGTACAGAGAGTACGAGCCCAGACGTAGTTCCAGCTTGGATAATCAGCGCAGACTACCCGTAGCAGAAGCCCAACCAGACGATCGAGCAGAACCAAACGAAACAGCCTCAGGACTTCAAGCTGACGCTTCCAACGGTCTGATCCGTAATGAAGCGGAACATTTAAACGAACGGAGGCAGTAATAAAATCCAATGACCCTTTACTGCTCCAATCTGCTGGGTTTAATCAAGTAGGTATGAATGTGAAGAAAAACAGAAAAAATTTTACCATAATATACAGCAATTATTTAAAGGATATCCGTAAGGACCTATTAGAAGAAAGTGAGCTTAATATTAAAAATAATGATAATGAAATAATATACATAATCGCAGAAATTGAAGGTATTTCTGTTCCTATAATGATAGACACTGGAGCCAATGTCTCCATAATAAATCGAAATGAATTGGACCGGATACAGCAGGAATGCCACAAAAACTTACCGGTACTACCTATTAATAACATTGTACTTGTAGGAGCTACCGGCCGACAGAACAAGACCATAAGAAAGCAGGTATCCCTCAATGTCAAAAGTCAGGGCATTAGTGTGGATATGATATTTCTTGTTGCAGCCGGATTACCTTTCAACATCATGATAGGATGCGACATATTGCGCCGAAACTCAGCAATTATCGACTTGTGCCGAGGAAAGGTATCACTCTTTGCTGAAGGTTCAACCTGGATAGCCAATTTAACTGATAACAAGACTTTAGACTCCAAACGACTTCTCGACCACCAAAATAAGGTGAATTACTTATCCAACCACCCAACAAACAACAAGCCAGTACATCAGGATTCGGAGGAAGACCTATGGAAACAAAAGATCCAAGAGATACGTAACTTCCAGTGCCACAATACTAACGAGCAACTA
This sequence comes from Magicicada septendecula, assembly GCA_034769895.1. NCBI lineage: Eukaryota > Metazoa > Arthropoda > Insecta > Hemiptera > Cicadidae > Magicicada > Magicicada septendecula. The sequence goes on along the minus strand of CM068367.1, from coordinate 1,355,709,981 downwards.
ACGGAAGACCAGCGGAATCAATTGGTAGAAATATATGAGAAATATCGAGCTGTATTTTCCGACGAACCTGGAAAGATCCGGAACTACCAATGCTCAATACGATTCAGAGAACCGGTAGAATTCAACCGAAAGTCATACCCAATAGCACAATCTTTGAAAGAAGCCGTACGATCAGAGATCCAGAATATGATCCGTAGAGATATCATCGAGAGCAGTCAATCGCCATACACTAGCCCAATTGTGGCCATACAAAAGAAAAATGGGAAGGTAAGACTTTGCCTTGACGCTCGGGAGATAAATAAGATGATAATAAACGATCGTACCTCACCTGGCGAAATTGATGAAATTTTGAAGAGTTTCCACGGAACACGATTCATTACCACTTGGGATACGGTATGCGGCTATTGGCAAGTGGAGTTGCACCCAGCAAGCCGGCAATACATGGCGTTCATCTTCGAAGGGCGCAATTATCAGTTTAAGAGATTGCCCTTCGGGTTGGTTAATTCAGTAGCTGTTTTTGTCACCTGTATGGATCATATACTAGGACCAGAAGCGCTCCAATTCACAACTGTCTATGTGGATGATCTCCTAATAACATCAACCAGCTGGGAGGAACACTGTTATCGTGTGGAGTATGTTTTGAAGAAGCTTGCTGAAAATAATGTCACCCTTAAACTGGACAAGTCCAAGCTTATAGCTAAAGAAGTTCAATTCCTGGGTTTCCAGCTAAACAGTCAAGGAATAACACCATCAACAGAAAAGGTAGACGCCATACAACGATTCCCTACACCAAAAAACAGAAGGCAACTACAATCATTTTTGGGCCTATGTAACTATTATAGGAAGTTCCAGAATAATTATTCCGAACTAACAGCCCAGTTTCAGTACCAGTTATCGTCCAAGAATAAATGGCGATGGGGTCAAGAACAAGACGAGACCTTCAAATCAATTAAAGAGAAATTCTTAGATGCAGTAATGCTCAACCATCCAGATTTTAACCGACCCTTCTTTCTAAACTGTGACGCTAGTAACATTAGCTTGGGTTCTACACTGTACCAAGAAGATGAAAGTGGAAACCATCTAGTAGTGAGCTTTGCTAGCAGAACCCTTAATCAGTGTGAGAAGAACTATAATGTGACGGAGAAAGAACTGCTAAGTGTAGTCTTTGCCTGCGGGAAGTTTCGGACGTATATCCTCGGATATCCAGTGACCGTCCGAACAGATCACAAGTCAATATCATTTCTAAGAAGATGCAAATTAAGCCATGGTAGATTGACCAGATGGGTACTCGCCCTACAGGAATACGATATACAGTGGGAGTATGTTCCTGGAAGTAAAAATGTAGTAGCCGACGTATTGTCAAGAGTGAATCTGGAAGAACAAACATTCGAAGGCGAAAAGGAGAGCATTTTGAAAATCTATAACATCATTAAGGACAGATCTGATTTAGAGAAGATAGTGCAGGACATCAGCAAACACCAGCAGTCCGATCCGAAGTTAAACTCTATTAAACTTCGTCTCTCCAACCAAGATGACACAATAAACAAATTTTATTGTATACATAATGGGATTTTATTCATCAAGACATCCCTTGCCGAAGACGTTTGGAAGATCATGATCCCTACTACAATCGAAAGGGATATCATCCTGGACTATCACCTACGATACGGTCACATGGGAGCCATGAAGGTGATCAAGGCAATCGAAGAGAATTGTCACATAAAAAGTATCAATAGAAAAACTAGAAACTACCTTAAAACCTGTATGATATGTCAATTGGTGAAAACCAACAATGAAAGAAAGGAAGGTATGATGATACCGATTATCTCACAAGCCAAACTGGAAAAGGTCTTTCTGGACATATGTGGTCCATTTCCCCGCAGTGGCGGACGCCATCGATACAAGTATATTGTTATTATGATGGATCATTTTACAAAATTTACAAAACTATACCCTGTGAACAGAGCCACCACTCTAAAGACTCTAGAAATAATAACAAATCATTACATTCCAGAGGTAGGAAGCCCGATATCTATAATCACCGACCATGGAACGCAATTTAAGGGTTGGCGGTGGAGAAACACTCTGAATACATTGGGCATTAAGACATACAAGACGTCTGTCTACCACCCCAGCAGCAATCCAGCGGAGAGGGTACTGCGAGAGGTCGGAAGAATATTACGAACTTATTGCTATAATCAACAAAAGAAGTGGCAAGAATATTTATTAGCGACTGAAGAATTCCTTAATTTGTCATATCACACCGCTATTGGTACCACGCCATACACGGCAATGTATGAAAGACCACCTCCGAGAGAAATACAAGACCTAATAGAGTTCCCCAGGAGTCAAGAATACAAGTTCAATCGAATCAGATTCTACAATAAATTGGCTGAAGACCAGGAAAGGCGCAAGAACAAATATCAAAAGGCTGTTAAGAAAATAATAAGATATGAAGTCGGAGAAAAGGTACTGCTAAAAAACAGGGAATTACCCAGTACTTTGGAAGGCATTACCAAAAAGTTATTACTGCTGTATACCGGCCCATACCTGATTATTAAAAACAATAATAACAATACGTATGTACTAAAGGATATCATTTCGAATAAAGTAAAAGGAACTTATAATCAGTTATCCATTAAAAAATATTTGGAGGACTCATAATTATGAGTTAAAACTATTATGAAGAAATAAGAATTTTGATAAGAATAAAATTACAAAATTCAAAAATATAGTAAGAACATCTTACACCAAGTATCAGAAAGAATATTGTGAACAAAATAAGAATTTTGATAAATAGATAACTACAAAATTCAAAAATGAGTAAGCACAACTTACACCAAATATTCGAACAATTGTGAATGATACAAAAAGAATTTTGATAATAATAATTACAAAATTCAAAAATATCGTAAGTACAACTTACACCAAATATTCGAACAAGTGTGAACGAAAAAAGAATTTTGATAAAAATAAAATTACAAAATTCAAAAAATGAGTAAGCACAACTTACACTAAATATCTGAAAGAATATTGTGAACAAAATAAGAATTTTGGTAAGAATAAAAAATTAGCAAATTCCAAAAATCAGTAAGTACAACTTACAACAAAACATTTAAAAGATTATTGTGAATAAATAAAAGGAATTTTGAACATAATAAGCTTCAAAATTCAAAAGCAAGAGTAGGTACAAGCTACACAAATATTCAAAGACTATTATGCAAGTAAAAAGAAATTGGATGCAGATAATAATTGTCCAAATTCAAAATAATTAGTAAGTACCACTTACACAAACATTCAAAGACTATTATGAATGCAAAAAGAATTTTGAGGAATAATAATGTCAAAATTCAAAACAATAATAAGTACAACTTATACCAAAATATTTGAAAAACAACTATGAACAAGAAAGAATGTAGTTGAATAAAAATGTCTAAAATTAAAAGACAGTAAACTCACATCATTACTCATACAAATGATGGGAAATAACTCTGAAATATGAAAAAAGATTTTGTAAGAAAGAGATACAAAATTCTAAGGGAGAAAGGAAACCAGAATGTCATATGACTTAATCGAACAAATTAACCAAACTCACACAGAAAATAATTTAATAAAAATGGAACAATGAAGAAGGACCAGCTCACTAAAGACCAAATAGTGAGTCCAGAAACCAAAAAAACAAAAACTTGATATTAATAATGATAATGCTGTTACAACAACCACTGTTATAGTGAAAGTGATAAAGGATTAATTCATGTTATACCATGAGCAATAAAAGTAACTCAATGGATACCAGATGGTAGAAAGAGTAAATATAAATACTACTTACTATGTAAACATGATGAAATGTATATTATACCACATACCTAAACCACCTAATATGGAATAAGCTTTAAGAGAGAAGAAGAGTCAAGTGTATAAAAGTATTAATTAATATAACGTATTATGAAGTGAAGAATCTAAAGATGTTTATTTTAGTCAAAAATGACTACTTTTACTGTTTATTTATTTTTATGACTGGATGTAGAAAATGCCATCAGTCTTATGTGTTGAGCAGAGATGATAATACCTCTGGACTCAATTGAAGTATTGGACAGCAGGGATTGAAGCCAAAAGTGCCACTCTGAACTGTTCCAATCAATTTGTTAGGGAATGTTAGGGAGTAAACATACTGGTGAGAAAGCACCAAATAAGAAGGGATATAAAATGATAATGTTATACACAAGATTGAAGATCACTTATCAATGAAAAAAGAAACTAATGAAGGAGATACACATCAGCTGAGAGGAAGCAATGGTGGAAAAAGAAGGTATATAAAGTGAAAACATGTAATCACGGAGAAATGTAAATACAAAAGAATTAGTAGTAATTATTTCATCCATACAGAGTATGATCTGAACTAATCACTTTTACAGGAGAGCATATGTAACATAACAAAATTATCACACTAAACATTTGAATTAATGTTACATAAATAAAAGAGAAAGTTCCATAGTGAGTGAGAGGAGTAAATTGTTTAAGGATTACCCTAGAAACTGTATAATTAAGTCTATAAAACGTTAATAAAAATGGAAGATAATAAAGAAAACCATTAATTAAAATAACCTACTATGAAAAAACCAATTAAACCAGCAGTATACCCAGTAGATTGGGGAAGCAGTACAAAAAGGGAAGGACCATAAAAAAGGAAATAATCTGTCATGAAACCATTTTAATAAGGAAACTACTAATGTGATATTTGAAGAAGGGACGAAACATATCAAGATTCCAACAGAGACCAGAAACAGGAAGAGATATGCCAAAACAAAATGTTAATCATATATTAAATACCATGAGACAAAATTGAAACCGATATAGGTAAACCCCAAACAAGTTACAAGATACAATACTATAAAAACAAATTGTATATTAGTTGTAAGTGTAACATGTCAAAAAATATGTCAAAAGAGACTACCATAGAGTAGAACTCACTAAAAAGACTACCAGAGTGTAGAATACAATAAAGTGAAGTGAGATAACAAAATTAAGGAACTACAGAGTGTACAGTGAGAAACATAGTTAAAAAATCTATGAAAAAATCTTCAATGAGGTTTAAGTATTATAAAAAGACTACCATGAGTGTAGAATAATAATAATAAAACCATTGAAATGAAAGACGGTCTAGTGACTGACAACATTACTAGTAATAAGAGTTTTAAATTAGATATAAGGACTATTACATATAAAATGTTTTCTTTAATTATAACTAAATAAATGGTGAGGACAAAAATACCAAAGGACAGTTCATAACTGAAGGTATGCCTAATATTAAGATGTTTATTATTTATTATTAATTAAATAATATTTTAGAAGTAAGGTGTAAATAGATACACGAGGTTTTTTATCACAGTTAAAGTGTTTTCATAAGAATAATACATACACAAGGCAGTTAGTGACTGACAGTGTTACTAGTAATAGGAGTTTTTTATGTTTTCTAATTAAATTATGTCTAGGATAAGCTATGTTGTTATCATTTGATGATACAGGAAAAAATAATAGGAATAAGATGTTTGTGTTAAAATTAGGTGATATATGGAAAATAGTTGATAATAAGATGTTTTTGTTAAAATTAGGCATAAGATGTTCATGTTATGGTTCAATGATGTTATTAGTATAAAGAAAGTTTAGTAGATACAAGATATTCTATTGTAATTAAAATCATGTCATTTAATTTTCCATTGTGTAAGTCAGAGAGGCAAGTAGGGCATAAAAATGTAATAGTTTTATTCAAATCAGTAAACCATGTATAATGTACAAACAGACCCACCAAGACACTATGTTTGTAAACACAGAATGGCCTATAAACCAAAAAAAAAACTATCTATCAAAGAATTAATCTATGTAATAGGAATAGAATTCAATACATACAATACAGAAATTGAAAATATAATTAATACAGATACAGTTAATAGCAAATAGAATGACAAAAGAAAGAAAACTAACTTCTTTTGGAAACAGTCAAAAATAGGCTTATGATAGTAATCAAATCAGACTAAACAGCAAATTAATCAATATTGAAATGTTTTAATAAACAAATTATTAACAACAAAGTAATTACGGAGTTATTAGGTGTATTCCATGGAAATATTATACCGAAAAAACAAATAAAAACCTTTAAAACACTGAATTTGTACAAAATATGAGACAGGCAATTATTATGCAAAATTGTAATTTTTGGGCTTCAATGAGTTTGAAACAAACCCAGCTATATATCAAAAGATGTAAAATTAAATAATCAATATTACTGAATAGTTAGATTCATGTAAAATTAAGAAATATTGGAAATACAGTAAAAAATAAGAAAACTTGTTATGTATAGTTAGATAGTGAAACAAGTCTTAGACAGATATTTTATAATTAAACAATATGAAGAGGAAAAAGACATACCACAAATTGCCCTAAAACGACGACGTTGCGTCGTTTAGTCTATTGATAATCGCAAAGCTGAACAGTTGAAAAATGTATTAGTGGAGTTTTGAAAACCAAATAATTTATATTAAAACCAAGTGTGGTTATGTGGCGTGTAACGGAGATGAACTAACAAGTGAAATAACATTATCTATCTATGTCTAACACTTCACAAGTTTCCAGAAACACAGAATAACACCATAAAACTTAACGCCAGAAATCGACAGCCATTTTGAAACAATTTTTGGGAACGAATTCACAAAGAACCAACACACATATTTGAACATCACACTACACAAGAGATCCATCCAGAATTCGACATCGCAGACGACGAGGGGACATTCAACACTATATTTTGGAACAACACCACTTCGCAGGAAAAGGGAACATCGTTTTATTTCTGTGGGAGAAGATCTTCAATTCCAACGGCGTCATAGCAGATTAAAACCAAGCAGACGGCGGCCATTGCTGAATTTCTCACATAGACGGTCCAGTGCCTCTTGGAGCAGAGTGACGTCATTTCTTCGACTTGGTTCGAATTTTAAATAATTTCTTTCTAATTGACAATTGTAATATTAATTTTGTTCTATTTCAGATGTTAACATTTAGTTTAAGAATACCTGTTAAATGTATCTTGTTCCTTGCCCTCTGACCATTTCGACTCGTTAAAAGAACCATAAATTTAAACTTGTAAAAAATATATCTGTTGATTTTTCTCATTGCCGACTGTGGCGAATATTAGCCAGTGCCTGGGACATGCGCAGTCTGACTGGCGCACAATTTTGAATGAATAAACGCAAATCAGTATTCAGTTACCAGCATTGTTTTTATTTCTACCATTAATGTTATTATTATTTTTTATTAAGCAAAACCATAATTCACCTTGAGAGAATAGATATAGGAGGAAATTACAAACTCAAATAATTAATTAATTATTAATTAATTAAATTAAATTATTCAGTCAAATTCGATACAAGCACAAGAAAAAATATTTGCAAAATTTTTAAAGTTTGATGTATTTATTATTTATCAATCAAACACACCTAGTTATAACATTTTCTTATCATCAATATCTTTATATTTTGTTTATTATTACACTTGAAATTATATTACAATTTGACTAGCCTAACAGTGGGACTTTAAGGAGTCAGACTTACCCAGTGATAAACAAGACAAAATATCAATACGTATCAACATATTTCAATTATAATTATATTTTTATTTCTATTTGTAATATTTGTAATTATATTACAAATTGACTTGCCCAACTAGTGGGGCTAAAGGAAGAGCACAATACCCTTGTTAGCACAAAAGACACACACACAATATCTTTCTACACAATTCCATTATTTAATAATTTATTTTTATTTTTAATTTGTAATATTTGTAATAAAATCACAAATTGGCGTTTCCAACGTGGAGATTATTAAAACAAACGTTTATCAATTATATATATCAATATATTTCCATTATTTTATATTTTTATATTTGTAATATGACTATTATATTACAATATATATACGTATACAATGATAGGCTACTATATATATATATATATATATATATATATATATATATAAAATATTTAGTATGCGTGTCTCAATTATTCTTGTGTGACAATATGGGCCAACAAACTAACGACTTCATTCAACCCCAAAGGAAAAAGTCTGCTGGTGTGAGATCAGGAGATCGAGGTGGCCGTTTTACTGGTCCGTTTCGCTAATCCATCGCTTACCGAATGTATTACTTAAATGGTTCATAAAATATGACAGTACTGAGCAGATGCATCGTCATTCAAAAACCACACTTGCACTCTATCTGCAAGTGGAATATCTTCCAAGAGTTCCATCAGATGCGTTTGCAAAAGTATTGTCTTCCATTAAGCCTTGGTGATAAGAAAAAAGGACCTAAGAGATTATCACCAAGAAGACCGCACCACACATTAAATGAAAAATTATGTTGATCATGTCTTGGGGGCAGTCTCGTGGATTTTCGTCGCCCAAGTGCAGGTGTTTCGAAAGTTTACAATGCCATTTCTTGTAAATTGTAACACTTCTCTGGCGCATTTTGGTCTGTTTTGTTTTTAATTAAAGTCAAATTTCTCAAATGTGTAGTTACTTTCAATAAACACTACACACATCAGTTTTCTCATAATTAAATTCTCTACAAGGTTAGTTAGAAATTATTATTTGTTTATTAGCAAATTAACGAAGTTACTTTATCCCGAATCTAAAAATATGTTTTTCGACTCAAATATTTTGTGTTTTACCAAGTTTTTCTTAAAAACTAATTAAGCTAGAGGTCTGGGACCTCTTTTATTCAATTTTTCAGATCAAAAAATGTAAGAAACCACAAAATTTACCCTTCACTTTATACCCCACGAATAATTTTACCGTAGGATCAGAAATCAGGGCGAACTGGTTTGCGAGCCGTAACTCGCTAACGAATCGTTTTCGGACCTATGTTTATATGAACTTTGTTTCTTATTTTTAGCTATAGAATGAGTTCCCGAGAGATTGCCGTAAAATTTTGAATGACCCTGTGTGTGTGTGTGTGTGTGTGTGTGTGTGTGTGTGTGTGTGTGTGTGTGTGTGTGTGTGTGTGTGTGTGTGTGTGTGTGTGTGTGTGTGTGTGTGTGTGTGTGCAATCCTGAAGAAGACAGTAAGGAAAGATACATTAGTAAAATTTTATAAAACTATGGATATACCGAGTTTATTGCATAGCAGTGAAACATGGGCGCTTACAGGCACAAAACAGCAGAGATGAAAATCCTACGGCACAAAGCGAGACAGAATGACGAATAAAGAAATAAGTGGACACTTAAAAGTTGTCAGCTTAGATGACTAAACTAGAGAGTTTAGGAATAAATGGGAACAACATGTGTACAGAATGAGCACTGAGAGGATGCCAATACGTGTAGATATCATCCGCATTGACGCAGATCCCTCGAAATACCAAATAAGAGGTGGAATGATCAAGTCGTAACAAGATATTACCCTAATGCTTGGTTGGCAGGAGAAGAAGAAATTTAATGTTTCTTAAGTGTGGGAATATGTGTCTTGATTTACAGCATGTGATTCTAGGTTGCCAGCATGCAGAGTGTTCGAATTGTCTAATACGTTAATGAATGTTCACGCATGTTTGAAAAAGCATCGTGTTTGATTGGCTATGAGAGATTAACAGTGCAGCTGCACAACCGGTCACCGTAATATTCAAAATGGTCGGGTACTTGTTGGTCAGACCTTGTAAGTGGGAAAAGAGAAAGAATTTTATACAACGATAAAGAGGAAAATGACGGTAAAGAGTGTGACGATGTAAATTGTAACCATTATTAAAAAGAAAGAAATAAAAAAAAAATAAGGTTGCGAGCCATTAACCATTTAATTCTCACAATAATAATAAAAACATGTAGGTACTAAGTGTGAAAGGAAGAAGTAATTAATAAGGGCAAAGAAACTGTAATAAAGAGGCATATTGTAAATAATTATTATTGTCGTATTTAACCCTTGCTTGCTATCAGGCGCCTACCTGTTGATTCCGGACTCGACATGTTTTCCGAGTCTTCTGTAATTATGAATAAAATAAAAAACTAATGTTAATAATTAAAGAATCTGAATACACAGATAGTCACTAAAATAACTCATTTAAATTATGTATTTTTATCTAGGGATTGTTTTTATAAATAAAAAATGTTTATTTAGAGAGAGACAGGGACTATATTCTCGCGGAATAAACACCCCAGTACCTCTTGTGCAGTACCAGTGGAAGCGGGCGAAAAATCTCTCTCTCGCTATGAAGACTCCAAGCAGTGCACACGCACGAGCAAAAGCTCTGTTGGAATGTTGTGTGATTTGTTGTTAGTTTGGCTTATTTCAAATGTAGTTTATTAACTGCTACACAAAAGAGTGTAACATGTAACTTTAATTAAAAATCAGAAACGTGGTAACAAGAAGAAATATGTGACAACAAAAGTACGAGTATTAATAACGATGACTGCTAACTTCACCAACTGACGACACTTTTCAACATCCTACCCGGAGATGTGAACTACCAGAATTTGCAACTCTAGTAGACCCGACAGAAGATGCAGTTCGAGACATCAAAGAATCTACGCCTACCATCGTAGAAGGTTCGACCTAGACTGCAGACGTTTAAGCCTTTAATGACAAAGACCAGACCTAGATGAGGACGACGCTTTTAAGGATTCCCAAGACGGACACTCCCGGAGGAAATTTCTACATACCCAATTAAAGGTGACTCGATAGCACGTCTATCGAGGAATAAATAATAATTATAATTGTAACACAATACACTTTAAAGGAGAGACTTTTCAGAGACGATTAAACTTGTAAAGATTAAAAAAAAATTAACTCTAAGAATTTAATGTAACTATTCAGACATCATACATTGTAACAGTTTAAATCTTAATGTATCGTAGTATAATTAATACCATTCTTCAAATGGGATAATAATGAAGCATAAAACTAAAGGTCTTGCAAGCTAATATCATGAATTGAATATAAGTAAAAGTTTGATGACTAAATACCTAAGGTTACCCGGATCCGTGGTATAGCTAAATAAAATCTGTTGTGATCCCAAAGTTTAAATAAAGAATTCAAATAACTTTAATAATTCAATTAGTAATGTCATGGGATCTATCTTTTGAGTAAATGTTATTTTTTCAAATGTTTAATAAAGAGAAGTCTTCTTGTTACACACATATACTGAGTACATAAATCAACAGTTTTCCCATTCCCTGATTCCTTTTATAGTTACTCTGTGTTGTTCTGATTAAATTTCAGCTCGTCGAATAAGGCAGCCTGAATAATTGGCAGAACCAATTATTTCGGGTTCCCCAAGTTATAACACTAGAGAAGATGTTATAAATTGCGCCACTCTGCTAATTTGTTGAAATTTTGCTGCTAATTAGTAAAAAAAAATTTTTTGGTGACTTGTGTTGTTTAAGCAGTAATTGTGTCCCGATTAACCCAGACCATAAACTGTTGATTTATTCACTCGTGTACTTTAAAATGTGTCTAAAATCTTAAATAAAATTAAACGATAATAGTTATTATAATAGTTTTATAAATAAGTAAGTTAATTATTATTTAGATATAGGAATGAACATCATGTTAACTAGAGACGCCCCAAGAATACGATATAACAGCAGGTACGCGCTTGTCAAAAGTTCATTCATCAACCTGTCGTTTTGTAAACAAAATCAGACCTGTAAATTTCCTGTTCTCGCCTGTACTGAACTGTCCTTGTCACCCTCCCGCAAAGTTGAGTTAGACAATGCATTCACCCTCTAGTTGAGTCCCCTTTGTAAGCCAAACAATGCCATTGTTTAAAACTAGTCTGACCTACTTTCTAGCATAACAGCTGACCGCTTAAATAAAAACTAATGCTAATGTTTAATAATAACTGTTAATAAATGTTTACCATGTACTAAAGTGTCTAGGAAATAATTGTGTATAGTATAGTAGAGCAATAATATTATGACTTAAATTTCAAATGAATAAATGACGTAGTTAACCCTCCCTTGTTAAATAAAAAAATTAAACCCCATGTCCCAAAACAGTAACCTTGTAAACTGAGCCAAATAAAAAAAAAAACAAAGTAAATAAAGTGTTGTAAATAAATATGGTAAGTCGATAGGAAATAATTCTAGGTAAGTTTTTTTAAACCCCTAAAGTAATAATAAGTGAATAATAATAAGGCTGAATAAATCTTAAGTTAAACAAATTTGTGGAACTTGTAGCAGTAAATAAGAGAAAGGTAAATAATAATGAAAGTATAGTTGAATCGTGAACACCCCAGTTGTGGCCAGTAAGAGAACAATAAAGCGTGTTAAGAAATTTGTAGTAAGCAGCCACACTCTCCCTATTGTGATAAACCGTTGCCTCCCTAAACAATGAATACCACCGCGCGTGAAATACAATGGATTGAGTAAAGTGTCTCCCCTTCCGCATAGTTTGTCTAGTTATGGTTAAAGAGATAATAAGAATTACCATCGTGACATTCCGCTTCTCTCAAGTAACTATAATCTAGAGTGGAGTATGGGATACTCTTTAGATTATTTTAGAAGTAAGTCTATGGTATATAATCAAGATAGAATTATATACATGTAAAGTAACTAGTCACAACGGCGCCGGCTGAAAAAGATAATGATGAGGCAAAAAAAGGTGCCAAGAGTTCATTTATGAATGCTGAAAGCTAACCTGTAGAGTTAGAGTAAGCTGATGTCAGTCGGGCCACGATATTGTGAGTTACTGAAATTAGGGAAATTAGTATTATAAGTTAGTATTGTAAGAAGTGAGATAAAGGGAATTTCACGAAGAGGAACATTTAAATGAGAACAATATCATTTAAAGAGAGATAGAAAAAACAAACCTTGCACTAATAATAAATAATGATAATAATAGCGAAATTTCACACGGTACGCCCCAAGCATACTCTCGGTACGTTGCTGACCATATTTTCAGGAGTCTGTGTTGGTTAAGAGGCGGAGTATGTGACGATTTAAATTGTAACCATTATTAAAAAGAAAGAAATTAAAAAAAATTAAGGTTGCGAGCCATTAACCATTTAAATCTCACAATAATAATAAAAACATGTAGGTACTAAGTGTGAAAGGAAGAAGTAATTAATAAGGGCAAAGAAACTGTAATAAAGAGGCATATTGTAAATAATTATTATTGTCGTATTTAACCCTTGCTTGCTATCAGGCGCCTACCTGTTGATTCCGGACTCGACATGTTTTCCGAGTCTTCTGTAATTATGAATAAAATAAAAAACTAATGTTAATAATTAAAGAATCTGAATACACAGATAGTCACTAAAATAACTCATTTAAATTATGTATTTTTATCTAGGGATTGTTTTTATAAATAAAAAATGTTTATTTAGAGAGAGACAGGGACTATATTCTCGCGGAATAAACACCCCAGTACCTCTTGTGCAGTACCAGTGGAAGCGGGCGAAAAATCTCTCTCTCGCTATGAAGACTCCAAGCAGTGCACACGCACGAGCAAAAGCTCTGTTGGAATGTTGTGTGATTTGTTGTTAGTTTGGCTTATTTCAAATGTAGTTTATTAACTGCTACACAAAAGAGTGTAACATGTAACTTTAATTAAAAATCAGAAACGTGGTAACAAGAAGAAATATGTGACAACAAAAGTACGAGTGTTAATAACGATGACTGCTAACTTCACCAACTGACGACACTTTTCAACATCCTACCCGGAGATGTGAACTACCAGAATTTGCAACTCTAGTAGACCCGACAGAAGATGCAGTTCGAGACATCAAAGAATCTACGCCTACCATCGTAGAAGGTTCGACCTAGACTGCAGACGTTTAAGCCTTTAATGACAAAGACCAGACCTAGATGAGGACGACGCTTTTAAGGATTCCCAAGACGGACACTCCCGGAGGAAATTTCTACATACCCAATTAAAGGTGACTCGATAGCACGTCTATCGAGGAATAAATAATAATTATAATTGTAACACAATACACTTTAAAGGAGAGACTTTTCAGAGACGATTAAACTTGTAAAGATTAAAAAAAAATTAACTCTAAGAATTTAATGTAACTATTCAGACATCATACATTGTAACAGTTTAAATCTTAATGTATCGTAGTATAATTAATACCATTCTTCAAATGGGATAATAATGAAGCATAAAACTAAAGGTCTTGCAAGCTAATATCATGAATTGAATATAAGTAAAAGTTTGATGACTAAATACCTAAGGTTACCCGGATCCGTGGTATAGCTAAATAAAATCTGTTGTGATCCCAAAGTTTAAATAAAGAATTCAAATAACTTTAATAATTCAATTAGTAATGTCATGGGATCTATCTTTTGAGTAAATGTTATTTTTTCAAATGTTTAATAAAGAGAAGTCTTCTTGTTACACACATATACTGAGTACATAAATCAACAGTTTTCCCATTCCCTGATTCCTTTTATAGTTACTCTGTGTTGTTCTGATTAAATTTCAGCTCGTCGAATAAGGCAGCCTGAATAATTGGCAGAACCAATTATTTCGGGTTCCCCAAGTTATAACACTAGAGAAGATGTTATAAATTGCGCCACTCTGCTAATTTGCTGAAATTTTGCTGCTAATTAGTAAAAAAAAATTTTTTGGTGACTTGTGTTGTTTAAGCAGTAATTGTGTCCCGATTAACCCAGACCATAAACTGTTGATTTATTCACTCGTGTACTTTAAAATGTGTCTAAAATCTTAAATAAAATTAAACGATAATAGTTATTATAATAGTTTTATAAATAAGTAAGTTAATTATTATTTAGATATAGGAATGAACATCATGTTAACTAGAGACGCCCCAAGAATACGATATAACAGCAGGTACGCGCTTGTCAAAAGTTCATTCATCAACCTGTCGTTTTGTAAACAAAATCAGACCTGTAAATTTCCTGTTCTCGCCTGTACTGAACTGTCCTTGTCACCCTCCCGCAAAGTTGAGTTAGACAATGCATTCACCCTCTAGTTGAGTCCCCTTTGTAAGCCAAACAATGCCATTGTTTAAAACTAGTCTGACCTACTTTCTAGCATAACAGCTGACCGCTTAAATAAAAACTAATGCTAATGTTTAATAATAACTGTTAATAAATGTTTACCATGTACTAAAGTGTCTAGGAAATAATTGTGTATAGTATAGTAGAGCAATAATATTATGACTTAAATTTCAAATGAATAAATGACGTAGTTAACCCTCCCTTGTTAAATAAAAAAATTAAACCCCATGTCCCAAAACAGTAACCTTGTAAACTGAGCCAAATAAAAAAAAAAACAAAGTAAATAAAGTGTTGTAAATAAATATGGTAAGTCGATAGGAAATAATTCTAGGTAAGTTTTTTTAAACCCCTAAAGTAATAATAAGTGAATAATAATAAGGCTGAATAAATCTTAAGTTAAACAAATTTGTGGAACTTGTAGCAGTAAATAAGAGAAAGGTAAATAATAATGAAAGTATAGTTGAATCGTGAACACCCCAGTTGTGGCCAGTAAGAGAACAATAAAGCGTGTTAAGAAATTTGTAGTAAGCAGCCACACTCTCCCTATTGTGATAAACCGTTGCCTCCCTAAACAATGAATACCACCGCGCGTGAAATACAATGGATTGAGTAAAGTGTCTCCCCTTCCGCATAGTTTGTCTAGTTATGGTTAAAGAGATAATAAGAATTACCATCGTGACATTCCGCTTCTCTCAAGTAACTATAATCTAGAGTGGAGTATGGGATACTCTTTAGATTATTTTAGAAGTAAGTCTATGGTATATAATCAAGATAGAATTATATACATGTAAAGTAACTAGTCACAACGGCGCCGGCTGAAAAAGATAATGATGAGGCAAAAAAAGGTGCCAAGAGTTCATTTATGAATGCTGAAAGCTAACCTGTAGAGTTAGAGTAAGCTGATGTCAGTCGGGCCACGATATTGTGAGTTACTGAAATTAGGGAAATTAGTATTATAAGTTAGTATTGTAAGAAGTGAGATAAAGGGAATTTCACGAAGAGGAACATTTAAATGAGAACAATATCATTTAAAGAGAGATAGAAAAAACAAACCTTGCACTAATAATAAATAATGATAATAATAGCGAAATTTCACACGGTACGCCCCAAGCATACTCTCGGTACGTTGCTGACCATATTTTCAGGAGTCTGTGTTGGTTAAGAGGCGGAGTATGTGACGATTTAAATTGTAACCATTATTAAAAAGAAAGAAATTAAAAAAAATTAAGGTTGCGAGCCATTAACCATTTAAATCTCACAATAATAATAAAAACATGTAGGTACTAAGTGTGAAAGGAAGAAGTAATTAATAAGGGCAAAGAAACTGTAATAAAGAGGCATATTGTAAATAATTATTATTGTCGTATTTAACCCTTGCTTGCTATCAGGCGCCTACCTGTTGATTCCGGACTCGACATGTTTTCCGAGTCTTCTGTAATTATGAATAAAATAAAAAACTAATGTTAATAATTAAAGAATCTGAATACACAGATAGTCACTAAAATAACTCATTTAAATTATGTATTTTTATCTAGGGATTGTTTTTATAAATAAAAAATGTTTATTTAGAGAGAGACAGGGACTATATTCTCGCGGAATAAACACCCCAGTACCTCTTGTGCAGTACCAGTGGAAGCGGGCGAAAAATCTCTCTCTCGCTATGAAGACTCCAAGCAGTGCACACGCACGAGCAAAAGCTCTGTTGGAATGTTGTGTGATTTGTTGTTAGTTTGGCTTATTTCAAATGTAGTTTATTAACTGCTACACAAAAGAGTGTAACATGTAACTTTAATTAAAAATCAGAAACGTGGTAACAAGAAGAAATATGTGACAACAAAAGTACGAGTATTAATAACGATGACTGCTAACTTCACCAACTGACGACACTTTTCAACATCCTACCCGGAGATGTGAACTACCAGAATTTGCAACTCTAGTAGACCCGACAGAAGATGCAGTTCGAGACATCAAAGAATCTACGCCTACCATCGTAGAAGGTTCGACCTAGACTGCAGACGTTTAAGCCTTTAATGACAAAGACCAGACCTAGATGAGGACGACGCTTTTAAGGATTCCCAAGACGGACACTCCCGGAGGAAATTTCTACATACCCAATTAAAGGTGACTCGATAGCACGTCTATCGAGGAATAAATAATAATTATAATTGTAACACAATACACTTTAAAGGAGAGACTTTTCAGAGACGATTAAACTTGTAAAGATTAAAAAAAAATTAACTCTAAGAATTTAATGTAACTATTCAGACATCATACATTGTAACAGTTTAAATCTTAATGTATCGTAGTATAATTAATACCATTCTTCAAATGGGATAATAATGAAGCATAAAACTAAAGGTCTTGCAAGCTAATATCATGAATTGAATATAAGTAAAAGTTTGATGACTAAATACCTAAGGTTACCCGGATCCGTGGTATAGCTAAATAAAATCTGTTGTGATCCCAAAGTTTAAATAAAGAATTCAAATAACTTTAATAATTCAATTAGTAATGTCATGGGATCTATCTTTTGAGTAAATGTTATTTTTTCAAATGTTTAATAAAGAGAAGTCTTCTTGTTACACACATATACTGAGTACATAAATCAACAGTTTTCCCATTCCCTGATTCCTTTTATAGTTACTCTGTGTTGTTCTGATTAAATTTCAGCTCGTCGAATAAGGCAGCCTGAATAATTGGCAGAACCAATTATTTCGGGTTCCCCAAGTTATAACACTAGAGAAGATGTTATAAATTGCGCCACTCTGCTAATTTGTTGAAATTTTGCTGCTAATTAGTAAAAAAAAATTTTTTGGTGACTTGTGTTGTTTAAGCAGTAATTGTGTCCCGATTAACCCAGACCATAAACTGTTGATTTATTCACTCGTGTACTTTAAAATGTGTCTAAAATCTTAAATAAAATTAAACGATAATAGTTATTATAATAGTTTTATAAATAAGTAAGTTAATTATTATTTAGATATAGGAATGAACATCATGTTAACTAGAGACGCCCCAAGAATACGATATAACAGCAGGTACGCGCTTGTCAAAAGTTCATTCATCAACCTGTCGTTTTGTAAACAAAATCAGACCTGTAAATTTCCTGTTCTCGCCTGTACTGAACTGTCCTTGTCACCCTCCCGCAAAGTTGAGTTAGACAATGCATTCACCCTCTAGTTGAGTCCCCTTTGTAAGCCAAACAATGCCATTGTTTAAAACTAGTCTGACCTACTTTCTAGCATAACAGCTGACCGCTTAAATAAAAACTAATGCTAATGTTTAATAATAACTGTTAATAAATGTTTACCATGTACTAAAGTGTCTAGGAAATAATTGTGTATAGTATAGTAGAGCAATAATATTAGGACTTAAATTTCAAATGAATAAATGACGTAGTTAACCCTCCCTTGTTAAATAAAAAAATTAAACCCCATGTCCCAAAACAGTAACCTTGTAAACTGAGCCAAATAAAAAAAAAAACAAAGTAAATAAAGTGTTGTAAATAAATATGGTAAGTCGATAGGAAATAATTCTAGGTAAGTTTTTTTAAACCCCTAAAGTAATAATAAGTGAATAATAATAAGGCTGAATAAATCTTAAGTTAAACAAATTTGTGGAACTTGTAGCAGTAAATAAGAGAAATGTAAATAATAATAAAAGTATAGTTGAATCGTGAACACCCCAGTTGTGGCCAGTAAGAGAACAATAAAGCGTGTTAAGAAATTTGTAGTAAGCAGCCACACTCTCCCTATTGTGATAAACCGTTGCCTCCCTAAACAATGAATACCACCGCGCGTGAAATACAATGGATTGAGTAAAGTGTCTCCCCTTCCGCATAGTTTGTCTAGTTATGGTTAAAGAGATAATAAGAATTACCATCGTGACATTCCGCTTCTCTCAAGTAACTATAATCTAGAGTGGAGTATGGGATCCTCTTTAGATTATTTTAGAAGTAAGTCTATGGTATATAATCAAGATAGAATTATATACATGTAAAGTAACTAGTCACAACGGCGCCGGCTGAAAAAGATAATGATGAGGCAAAAAAAGGTGCCAAGAGTTCATTTATGAATGCTGAAAGCTAACCTGTAGAGTTAGAGTAAGCTGATGTCAGTCGGGCCACGATATTGTGAGTTACTGAAATTAGGGAAATTAGTATTATAAGTTAGTATTGTAAGAAGTGAGATAAAGGGAATTTCACGAAGAGGAACATTTAAATGAGAACAAGATCATTTAAAGAGAGATAGAAAAAACAAACCTTGCACTAATAATAAATAATGATAATAATAGCGAAATTTCACACGGTACGCCCCAAGCATACTCTCGGTACGTTGCTGACCATATTTTCAGGAGTCTGTGTTGGTTAAGAGGCGGAGTATGTGACGATTTAAATTGTAACCATTATTAAAAAGAAAGAAATTAAAAAAAATTAAGGTTGCGAGCCATTAACCATTTAAATCTCACAATAATAATAAAAACATGTAGGTACTAAGTGTGAAAGGAAGAAGTAATTAATAAGGGCAAAGAAACTGTAATAAAGAGGCATATTGTAAATAATTATTATTGTCGTATTTAACCCTTGCTTGCTATCAGGCGCCTACCTGTTGATTCCGGACTCGACATGTTTTCCGAGTCTTCTGTAATTATGAATAAAATAAAAAACTAATGTTAATAATTAAAGAATCTGAATACACAGATAGTCACTAAAATAACTCATTTAAATTATGTATTTTTATCTAGGGATTGTTTTTATAAATAAAAAATGTTTATTTAGAGAGAGACAGGGACTATATTCTCGCGGAATAAACACCCCAGTACCTCTTGTGCAGTACCAGTGGAAGCGGGCGAAAAATCTCTCTCTCGCTATGAAGACTCCAAGCAGTGCACACGCACGAGCAAAAGCTCTGTTGGAATGTTGTGTGATTTGTTGTTAGTTTGGCTTATTTCAAATGTAGTTTATTAACTGCTACACAAAAGAGTGTAACATGTAACTTTAATTAAAAATCAGAAACGTGGTAACAAGAAGAAATATGTGACAACAAAAGTACGAGTATTAATAACGATGACTGCTAACTTCACCAACTGACGACACTTTTCAACATCCTACCCGGAGATGTGAACTACCAGAATTTGCAACTCTAGTAGACCCGACAGAAGATGCAGTTCGAGACATCAAAGAATCTACGCCTACCATCGTAGAAGGTTCGACCTAGACTGCAGACGTTTAAGCCTTTAATGACAAAGACCAGACCTAAATGAGGACGACGCTTTTAAGGATTCCCAAGACGGACACTCCCGGAGGAAATTTCTACATACCCAATTAAAGGTGACTCGATAGCACGTCTATCGAGGAATAAATAATAATTATAATTGTAACACAATACACTTTAAAGGAGAGACTTTTCAGAGACGATTAAACTTGTAAAGATTAAAAAAAAATTAACTCTAAGAATTTAATGTAACTATTCAGACATCATACATTGTAACAGTTTAAATCTTAATGTATCGTAGTATAATTAATACCATTCTTCAAATGGGATAATAATGAAGCATAAAACTAAAGGTCTTGCAAGCTAATATCATGAATTGAATATAAGTAAAAGTTTGATGACTAAATACCTAAGGTTACCCGGATCCGTGGTATAGCTAAATAAAATCTGTTGTGATCCCAAAGTTTAAATAAAGAATTCAAATAACTTTAATAATTCAATTAGTAATGTCATGGGATCTATCTTTTGAGTAAATGTTATTTTTTCAAATGTTTAATAAAGAGAAGTCTTCTTATTACACACATATACTGAGTACATAAATCAACAGTTTTCCCATTCCCTGATTCCTTTTATAGTTACTCTGTGTTGTTCTGATTAAATTTCAGCTCGTCGAATAAGGCAGCCTGAATAATTGCCAGAACCAATTATTTCGGGTTCCCCAAGTTATAACACTAGAGAAGATGTTATAAATTGCGCCACTCTGCTAATTTGTTGAAATTTTGCTGCTAATTAGTAAAAAAAAATTTTTTGGTGACTTGTGTTGTTTAAGCAGTAATTGTGTCCCGATTAACCCAGACCATAAACTGTTGATTTATTCACTCGTGTACTTTAAAATGTGTCTAAAATCTTAAATAAAATTAAACGATAATAGTTATTATAATAGTTTTATAAATAAGTAAGTTAATTATTATTTAGATATAGGAATGAACATCATGTTAACTAGAGACGCCCCAAGAATACGATATAACAGCAGGTACGCGCTTGTCAAAAGTTCATTCATCAACCTGTCGTTTTGTAAACAAAATCAGACCTGTAAATTTCCTGTTCTCGCCTGTACTGAACTGTCCTTGTCACCCTCCCGCAAAGTTGAGTTAGACAATGCATTCACCCTCTAGTTGAGTCCCCTTTGTAAGCCAAACAATGCCATTGTTTAAAACTAGTCTGACCTACTTTCTAGCATAACAGCTGACCGCTTAAATAAAAACTAATGCTAATGTTTAATAATAACTGTTAATAAATGTTTACCATGTACTAAAGTGTCTAGGAAATAATTGTGTATAGTATAGTAGAGCAATAATATTATGACTTAAATTTCAAATGAATAAATGACGTAGTTAACCCTCCCTTGTTAAATAAAAAAATTAAACCCCATGTCCCAAAACAGTAACCTTGTAAACTGAGCCAAATAAAAAAAAAACAAAGTAAATAAAGTGTTGTAAATAAATATGGTAAGTCGATAGGAAATAATTCTAGGTAAGTTTTTTTAAACCCCTAAAGTAATAATAAGTGAATAATAATAAGGCTGAATAAATCTTAAGTTAAACAAATTTGTGGAACTTGTAGCAGTAAATAAGAGAAATGTAAATAATAATAAAAGTATAGTTGAATCGTGAACACCCCAGTTGTGGCCAGTAAGAGAACAATAAAGCGTGTTAAGAAATTTGTAGTAAGCAGCCACACTCTCCCTATTGTGATAAACCGTTGCCTCCCTAAACAATGAATACCACCGCGCGTGAAATACAATGGATTGAGTAAAGTGTCTCCCCTTCCGCATAGTTTGTCTAGTTATGGTTAAAGAGATAATAAGAATTACCATCGTGACATTCCGCTTCTCTCAAGTAACTATAATCTAGAGTGGAGTATGGGATCCTCTTTAGATTATTTTAGAAGTAAGTCTATGGTATATAATCAAGATAGAATTATATACATGTAAAGTAACTAGTCACAACGGCGCCGGCTGAAAAAGATAATGATGAGGCAAAAAAAGGTGCCAAGAGTTCATTTATGAATGCTGAAAGCTAACCTGTAGAGTTAGAGTAAGCTGATGTCAGTCGGGCCACGATATTGTGAGTTACTGAAATTAGGGAAATTAGTATTATAAGTTAGTATTGTAAGAAGTGAGATAAAGGGAATTTCACGAAGAGGAACATTTAAATGAGAACAAGATCATTTAAAGAGAGATAGAAAAAACAAACCTTGCACTAATAATAAATAATGATAATAATAGCGAAATTTCACACGGTACGCCCCAAGCATACTCTCGGTACGTTGCTGACCATATTTTCAGGAGTCTGTGTTGGTTAAGAGGCGGAGTATGTGACGATTTAAATTGTAACCATTATTAAAAAGAAAGAAATTAAAAAAAATTAAGGTTGCGAGCCATTAACCATTTAAATCTCACAATAATAATAAAAACATGTAGGTACTAAGTGTGAAAGGAAGAAGTAATTAATAAGGGCAAAGAAACTGTAATAAAGAGGCATATTGTAAATAATTATTATTGTCGTATTTAACCCTTGCTTGCTATCAGGCGCCTACCTGTTGATTCCGGACTCGACATGTTTTCCGAGTCTTCTGTAATTATGAATAAAATAAAAAAATAATGTTAATAATTAAAGAATCTGAATACACAGATAGTCACTAAAATAACTCATTTAAATTATGTATTTTTATCTAGGGATTGTTTTTATAAATAAAAAATGTTTATTTAGAGAGAGACAGGGACTATATTCTCGCGGAATAAACACCCCACTACCTCTTGTGCAGTACCAGTGGAAGCGGGCGAAAAATCTCTCTCTCGCTATGAAGACTCCAAGCAGTGCACACGCACGAGCAAAAGCTCTGTTGGAATGTTGTGTGATTTGTTGTTAGTTTGGCTTATTTCAAATGTAGTTTATTAACTGCTACACAAAAGAGTGTAACATGTAACTTTAATTAAAAATCAGAAACGTGGTAACAAGAAGAAATATGTGACAACAAAAGTACGAGTATTAATAACGATGACTGCTAACTTCACCAACTGACGACACTTTTCAACATCCTACCCGGAGATGTGAACTACCAGAATTTGCAACTCTAGTAGACCCGACAGAAGATGCAGTTCGAGACATCAAAGAATCTACGCCTACCATCGTAGAAGGTTCGACCTAGACTGCAGACGTTTAAGCCTTTAATGACAAAGACCAGACCTAGATGAGGACGACGCTTTTAAGGATTCCCAAGACGGACACTCCCGGAGGAAATTTCTACATACCCAATTAAAGGTGACTCGATAGCACGTCTATCGAGGAATAAATAATAATTATAATTGTAACACAATACACTTTAAAGGAGAGACTTTTCAGAGACGATTAAACTTGTAAAGATTAAAAAAATTTAACTCTAAGAATTTAATGTAACTATTCAGACATCATACATTGTAACAGTTTAAATCTTAATGTATCGTAGTATAATTAATACCATTCTTCAAATGGGATAATAATGAAGCATAAAACTAAAGGTCTTGCAAGCTAATATCATGAATTGAATATAAGTAAAAGTTTGATGACTAAATACCTAAGGTTACCCGGATCCGTGGTATAGCTAAATAAAATCTGTTGTGATCCCAAAGTTTAAATAAAGAATTCAAATAACTTTAATAATTCAATTAGTAATGTCATGGGATCTATCTTTTGAGTAAATGTTATTTTTTCAAATGTTTAATAAAGAGAAGTCTTCTTGTTACACACATATACTGAGTACATAAATCAACAGTTTTCCCATTCCCTGATTCCTTTTATAGTTACTCTGTGTTGTTCTGATTAAATTTCAGCTCGTCGAATAAGGCAGCCTGAATAATTGGCAGAACCAATTATTTCGGGTTCCCCAAGTTATAACACTGGAGAAGATGTTATAAATTGCGCCACTCTGCTAATTTGTTGAAATTTTGCTGCTAATTAGTAACAAAAAATTTTTTTGGTGACTTGTGTTGTTTAAGCAGTAATTGTGTCCCGATTAACCCAGACCATAAACTGATGATTTATTCACTCGTGTACTTTAAAATGTGTCTAAAATCTTAAATAAAATTAAACGATAATAGTTATTATAATAGTTTTATAAATAAGTAAGTTAATTATTATTTAGATATAGGAATGAACATCATGTTAACTAGAGACGCCCCAAGAATACGATATAACAGCAGGTACGCGCTTGTCAAAAGTTCATTCATCAACCTGTCGTTTTGTAAACAAAATCAGACCTGTAAATTTCCTGTTCTCGCCTGTACTGAACTGTCCTTGTCACCCTCCCGCAAAGTTGAGTTAGACAACGCATTCACCCTCTAGTTGAGTCCCCTTTGTAAGCCAAACAATGCCATTGTTTAAAACTACTCTGACCTACTTTCTAGCATAACAGCTGACCGCTTAAATAAAAACTAATGCTAATGTTTAATAATAACTGTTAATAAATGTTTACCATGTACTAAAGTGTCTAGGAAATAATTGTGTATAGTATAGTAGAGCAATAATATTATGACTTAAATTTCAAATGAATAAATGACGTAGTTAACCCTCCCTTGATAAATAAAAAAATTAAACCCCATGTCCCAAAACAGTAACCTTGTAAACTGAGCCAAATAAAAAAAAAAACAAAGTAAATAAAGTGTTGTAAATAAATATGGTAAGTCGATAGGAAATAATTCTAGGTAAGTTTTTTTAAACCCCTAAAGTAATAATAAGTGAATAATAATAAGGCTGAATAAATCTTAAGTTAAACAAATTTGTGGAACTTGTAGCAGTAAATAAGAGAAAGGTAAATAATAATAAAAGTATAGTTGAATCGTGAACACCCCAGTTGTGGCCAGTAAGAGAACAATAAAGCGTGTTAAGAAATTTGTAGTAAGCAGCCACACTCTCCCTATTGTGATAAACCGTTGCCTCCCTAAACAATGAATACCACCGCGCGTGAAATACAATGGATTGAGTAAAGTGTCTCCCCTTCCGCATAGTTTGTCTAGTTATGGTTAAAGAGATAATAAGAATTACCATCGTGACATTCCGCTTCTCTCAAGTAACTATAATCTAGAGTGGAGTATGGGATCCTCTTTAGATTATTTTAGAAGTAAGTCTATGGTATATAATCAAGATAGAATTATATACATGTAAAGTAACTAGTCGCAACGGCGCCGGCTGAAAAAGATAATGATGAGGCAAAAAAAGGTGCCAAGAGTTCATTTATGAATGCTGAAAGCTAACCTGTAGAGTTAGAGTAAGCTGATGTCAGTCGGGCCACGATATTGTGAGTTACTGAAATTAGGGAAATTAGTATTATAAGTTAGTACTGTAAGAAGTGAGATAAAGGGAATTTCACGAAGAGGAACATTTAAATGAGAACAATATCATTTAAAGAGAGATAGAAAAAACAAACCTTGCACTAATAATAAATAATGATAATAATAGCGAAATTTCACACGGTACGCCCCAAGCATACTCTCGGTACGTTGCTGACCATATTTTCAGGAGTCTGTGTTGGTTAAGAGGCGGAGTATGTGACGATTTAAATTGTAACCATTATTAAAAAGAAAGAAATTAAAAAAAATTAAGGTTGCGAGCCATTAACCATTTAAATCTCACAATAATAATAAAAACATGTAGGTACTAAGTGTGAAAGGAAGAAGTAATTAATAAGGGCAAAGAAACTGTAATAAAGAGGCATATTGTAAATAATTATTATTGTCGTATTTAACCCTTGCTTGCTATCAGGCGCCTACCTGTTGATTCCGGACTCGACATGTTTTCCGAGTCTTCTGTAATTATGAATAAAATAAAAAAATAATGTTAATAATTAAAGAATCTGAATACACAGATAGTCACTAAAATAACTCATTTAAATTATGTATTTTTATCTAGGGATTGTTTTTATAAATAAAAAATGTTTATTTAGAGAGAGACAGGGACTATATTCTCGCGGAATAAACACCCCACTACCTCTTGTGCAGTACCAGTGGAAGCGGGCGAAAAATCTCTCTCTCGCTATGAAGACTCCAAGCAGTGCACACGCACGAGCAAAAGCTCTGTTGGAATGTTGTGTGATTTGTTGTTAGTTTGGCTTATTTCAAATGTAGTTTATTAACTGCTACACAAAAGAGTGTAACATGTAACTTTAATTAAAAATCAGAAACGTGGTAACAAGAAGAAATATGTGACAACAAAAGTACGAGTATTAATAACGATGACTGCTAACTTCACCAACTGACGACACTTTTCAACATCCTACCCGGAGATGTGAACTACCAGAATTTGCAACTCTAGTAGACCCGACAGAAGATGCAGTTCGAGACATCAAAGAATCTACGCCTACCATCGTAGAAGGTTCGACCTAGACTGCAGACGTTTAAGCCTTTAATGACAAAGACCAGACCTAGATGAGGACGACGCTTTTAAGGATTCCCAAGACGGACACTCCCGGAGGAAATTTCTACATACCCAATTAAAGGTGACTCGATAGCACGTCTATCGAGGAATAAATAATAATTATAATTGTAACACAATACACTTTAAAGGAGAGACTTTTCAGAGACGATTAAACTTGTAAAGATTAAAAAAATTTAACTCTAAGAATTTAATGTAACTATTCAGACATCATACATTGTAACAGTTTAAATCTTAATGTATCGTAGTATAATTAATACCATTCTTCAAATGGGATAATAATGAAGCATAAAACTAAAGGTCTTGCAAGCTAATATCATGAATTGAATATAAGTAAAAGTTTGATGACTAAATACCTAAGGTTACCCGGATCCGTGGTATAGCTAAATAAAATCTGTTGTGATCCCAAAGTTTAAATAAAGAATTCAAATAACTTTAATAATTCAATTAGTAATGTCATGGGATCTATCTTTTGAGTAAATGTTATTTTTTCAAATGTTTAATAAAGAGAAGTCTTCTTGTTACACACATATACTGAGTACATAAATCAACAGTTTTCCCATTCCCTGATTCCTTTTATAGTTACTCTGTGTTGTTCTGATTAAATTTCAGCTCGTCGAATAAGGCAGCCTGAATAATTGGCAGAACCAATTATTTCGGGTTCCCCAAGTTATAACACTGGAGAAGATGTTATAAATTGCGCCACTCTGCTAATTTGTTGAAATTTTGCTGCTAATTAGTAAAAAAAAATTTTTTTGGTGACTTGTGTTGTTTAAGCAGTAATTGTGTCCCGATTAACCCAGACCATAAACTGTTGATTTATTCACTCGTGTACTTTAAAATGTGTCTAAAATCTTAAATAAAATTAAACGATAATAGTTATTATAATAGTTTTATAAATAAGTAAGTTAATTATTATTTAGATATAGGAATGAACATCATGTTAACTAGAGACGCCCCAAGAATACGATATAACAGCAGGTACGCGCTTGTCAAAAGTTCATTCATCAACCTGTCGTTTTGTAAACAAAATCAGACCTGTAAATTTCCTGTTCTCGCCTGTACTGAACTGTCCTTGTCACCCTCCCGCAAAGTTGAGTTAGACAATGCATTCACCCTCTAGTTGAGTCCCCTTTGTAAGCCAAACAATGCCATTGTTTAAAACTACTCTGACCTACTTTCTAGCATAACAGCTGACCGCTTAAATAAAAACTAATGCTAATGTTTAATAATAACTGTTAATAAATGTTTACCATGTACTAAAGTGTCTAGGAAATAATTGTGTATAGTATAGTAGAGCAATAATATTATGACTTAAATTTCAAATGAATAAATGACGTAGTTAACCCTCCCTTAATAAATAAAAAAATTAAACCCCATGTCCCAAAACAGTAACCTTGTAAACTGAGCCAAATAAAAAAAAAAACAAAGTAAATAAAGTGTTGTAAATAAATATGGTAAGTCGATAGGAAATAATTCTAGGTAAGTTTTTTTAAACCCCTAAAGTAATAATAAGTGAATAATAATAAGGCTGAATAAATCTTAAGTTAAACAAATTTGTGGAACTTGTAGCAGTAAATAAGAGAAAGGTAAATAATAATAAAAGTATAGTTGAATCGTGAACACCCCAGTTGTGGCCAGTAAGAGAACAATAAAGCGTGTTAAGAAATTTGTAGTAAGCAGCCACACTCTCCCTATTGTGATAAACCGTTGCCTCCCTAAACAATGAATACCACCGCGCGTGAAATACAATGGATTGAGTAAAGTGTCTCCCCTTCCGCATAGTTTGTCTAGTTATGGTTAAAGAGATAATAAGAATTACCATCGTGACATTCCGCTTCTCTCAAGTAACTATAATCTAGAGTGGAGTATGGGATCCTCTTTAGATTATTTTAGAAGTAAGTCTATGGTATATAATCAAGATAGAATTATATACATGTAAAGTAACTAGTCGCAACGGCGCCGGCTGAAAAAGATAATGATGAGGCAAAAAAAGGTGCCAAGAGTTCATTTATGAATGCTGAAAGCTAACCTGTAGAGTTAGAGTAAGCTGATGTCAGTCGGGCCACGATATTGTGAGTTACTGAAATTAGGGAAATTAGTATTATAAGTTAGTACTGTAAGAAGTGAGATAAAGGGAATTTCACGAAGAGGAACATTTAAATGAGAACAATATCATTTAAAGAGAGATAGAAAAAACAAACCTTGCACTAATAATAAATAATGATAATAATAGCGAAATTTCACACGGTACGCCCCAAGCATACTCTCGGTACGTTGCTGACCATATTTTCAGGAGTCTGTGTTGGTTAAGAGGCGGAGTATGTGACGATTTAAATTGTAACCATTATTAAAAAGAAAGAAATAAAAAAAAATTAAGGTTGCGAGCCATTAACCATTTAAATCTCACAATAATAATAAAAACATGTAGGTACTAAGTGTGAAAGGAAGAAGTAATTAATAAGGGCAAAGAAACTATAATAAAGAGGCATATTGTAAATAATTATTATTGTCGTATTTAACCCTTGCTTGCTATCAGGCGCCTACCTGTTGATTCCGGACTCGACATGTTTTCCGAGTCTTCTGTAATTATGAATAAAATAAAAAACTAATGTTAATAATTAAAGAATCTGAATACACAGATAGTCACTAAAATAACTCATTTAAATTATGTATTTTTATCTAGGGATTGTTTTTATAAATAAAAAATGTTTATTTAGAGAGAGACAGGGACTATATTCTCGCGGAATAAACACCCCACTACCTCTTGTGCAGTACCAGTGGAAGCGGGCGAAAAATCTCTCTCTCGCTATGAAGACTCCAAGCAGTGCACACGCACGAGCAAAAGCTCTGTTGGAATGTTGTGTGATTTGTTGTTAGTTTGGCTTATTTCAAATGTAGTTTATTAACTGCTACACAAAAGAGTGTAACATGTAACTTTAATTAAAAATCAGAAACGTGGTAACAAGAAGAAATATGTGACAACAAAAGTACGAGTATTAATAACGATGACTGCTAACTTCACCAACTGACGACACTTTTCAACATCCTACCCGGAGATGTGAACTACCAGAATTTGCAACTCTAGTAGACCCGACAGAAGATGCAGTTCGAGACATCAAAGAATCTACGCCTACCATCGTAGAAGGTTCGACCTAGACTGCAGACGTTTAAGCCTTTAATGACAAAGACCAGACCTAGATGAGGACGACGCTTTTAAGGATTCCCAAGACGGACACTCCCGGAGGAAATTTCTACATACCCAATTAAAGGTGACTCGATAGCACGTCTATCGAGGAATAAATAATAATTATAATTGTAACACAATACACTTTAAAGGAGAGACTTTTCAGAGACGATTAAACTTGTAAAGATTAAAAAAATTTAACTCTAAGAATTTAATGTAACTATTCAGACATCATACATTGTAACAGTTTAAATCTTAATGTATCGTAGTATAATTAATACCATTCTTCAAATGGGATAATAATGAAGCATAAAACTAAAGGTCTTGCAAGCTAATATCATGAATTGAATATAAGTAAAAGTTTGATGACTAAATACCTAAGGTTACCCGGATCCGTGGTATAGCTAAATAAAATCTGTTGTGATCCCAAAGTTTAAATAAAGAATTCAAATAACTTTAATAATTCAATTAGTAATGTCATGGGATCTATCTTTTGAGTAAATGTTATTTTTTCAAATGTTTAATAAAGAGAAGTCTTCTTGTTACACACATATACTGAGTACATAAATCAACAGTTTTCCCATTCCCTGATTCCTTTTATAGTTACTCTGTGTTGTTCTGATTAAATTTCAGCTCGTCGAATAAGGCAGCCTGAATAATTGCCAGAACCAATTATTTCGGGTTCCCCAAGTTATAACACTAGAGAAGATGTTATAAATTGCGCCACTCTGCTAATTTGTTGAAATTTTGCTGCTAATTAGTAAAAAAAAATTTTTTGGTGACTTGTGTTGTTTAAGCAGTAATTGTGTCCCGATTAACCCAGACCATAAACTGTTGATTTATTCACTCGTGTACTTTAAAATGTGTCTAAAATCTTAAATAAAATTAAACGATAATAGTTATTATAATAGTTTTATAAATAAGTAAGTTAATTATTATTTAGATATAGGAATGAACATCATGTTAACTAGAGACGCCCCAAGAATACGATATAACAGCAGGTACGCGCTTGTCAAAAGTTCATTCATCAACCTGTCGTTTTGTAAACAAAATCAGACCTGTAAATTTCCTGTTCTCGCCTGTACTGAACTGTCCTTGTCACCCTCCCGCAAAGTTGAGTTAGACAATGCATTCACCCTCTAGTTGAGTCCCCTTTGTAAGCCAAACAATGCCATTGTTTAAAACTAGTCTGACCTACTTTCTAGCATAACAGCTGACCGCTTAAATAAAAACTAATGCTAATGTTTAATAATAACTGTTAATAAATGTTTACCATGTACTAAAGTGTCTAGGAAATAATTGTGTATAGTATAGTAGAGCAATAATATTATGACTTAAATTTCAAATGAATAAATGACGTAGTTAACCCTCCCTTGTTAAATAAAAAAATTAAACCCCATGTCCCAAAACAGTAACCTTGTAAACTGAGCCAAATAAAAAAAAAACAAAGTAAATAAAGTGTTGTAAATAAATATGGTAAGTCGATAGGAAATAATTCTAGGTAAGTTTTTTTAAACCCCTAAAGTAATAATAAGTGAATAATAATAAGGCTGAATAAATCTTAAGTTAAACAAATTTGTGGAACTTGTAGCAGTAAATAAGAGAAAGGTAAATAATAATAAAAGTATAGTTGAATCGTGAACACCCCAGTTGTGGCCAGTAAGAGAACAATAAAGCGTGTTAAGAAATTTGTAGTAAGCAGCCACACTCTCCCTATTGTGATAAACCGTTGCCTCCCTAAACAATGAATACCACCGCGCGTGAAATACAATGGATTGAGTAAAGTGTCTCCCCTTCCGCATAGTTTGTCTAGTTATGGTTAAAGAGATAATAAGAATTACCATCGTGACATTACGCTTCTCTCAAGTAACTATAATCTAGAGTGGAGTATGGGATCCTCTTTAGATTATTTTAGAAGTAAGTCTATGGTATATAATCAAGATAGAATTATATACATGTAAAGTAACTAGTCGCAACGGCGCCGGCTGAAAAAGATAATGATGAGGCAAAAAAAGGTGCCAAGAGTTCATTTATGAATGCTGAAAGCTAACCTGTAGAGTTAGAGTAAGCTGATGTCAGTCGGGCCACGATATTGTGAGTTACTGAAATTAGGGAAATTAGTATTATAAGTTAGTACTGTAAGAAGTGAGATAAAGGGAATTTCACGAAGAGGAACATTTAAATGAGAACAATATCATTTAAAGAGAGATAGAAAAAACAAACCTTGCACTAATAATAAATAATGATAATAATAGCGAAATTTCACACGGTACGCCCCAAGCATACTCTCGGTACGTTGCTGACCATATTTTCAGGAGTCTGTGTTGGTTAAGAGGCGGAGTATGTGACGATTTAAATTGTAACCATTATTAAAAAGAAAGAAATAAAAAAAAATTAAGGTTGCGAGCCATTAACCATTTAAATCTCACAATAATAATAAAAACATGTAGGTACTAAGTGTGAAAGGAAGAAGTAATTAATAAGGGCAAAGAAACTGTAATAAAGAGGCATATTGTAAATAATTATTATTGTCGTATTTAACCCTTGCTTGCTATCAGGCGCCTACCTGTTGATTCCGGACTCGACATGTTTTCCGAGTCTTCTGTAATTATGAATAAAATAAAAAACTAATGTTAATAATTAAAGAATCTGAATACACAGATAGTCACTAAAATAACTCATTTAAATTATGTATTTTTATCTAGGGATTGTTTTTATAAATAAAAAATGTTTATTTAGAGAGAGACAGGGACTATATTCTCGCGGAATAAACACCCCACTACCTCTTGTGCAGTACCAGTGGAAGCGGGCGAAAAATCTCTCTCTCGCTATGAAGACTCCAAGCAGTGCACACGCACGAGCAAAAGCTCTGTTGGAATGTTGTGTGATTTGTTGTTAGTTTGGCTTATTTCAAATGTAGTTTATTAACTGCTACACAAAAGAGTGTAACATGTAACTTTAATTAAAAATCAGAAACGTGGTAACAAGAAGAAATATGTGACAACAAAAGTACGAGTATTAATAACGATGACTGCTAACTTCACCAACTGACGACACTTTTCAACATCCTACCCGGAGATGTGAACTACCAGAATTTGCAACTCTAGTAGACCCGACAGAAGATGCAGTTCGAGACATCAAAGAATCTACGCCTACCATCGTAGAAGGTTCGACCTAGACTGCAGACGTTTAAGCCTTTAATGACAAAGACCAGACCTAGATGAGGACGACGCTTTTAAGGATTCCCAAGACGGACACTCCCGGAGGAAATTTCTACATACCCAATTAAAGGTGACTCGATAGCACGTCTATCGAGGAATAAATAATAATTATAATTGTAACACAATACACTTTAAAGGAGAGACTTTTCAGAGACGATTAAACTTGTAAAGATTAAAAAAATTTAACTCTAAGAATTTAATGTAACTATTCAGACATCATACATTGTAACAGTTTAAATCTTAATGTATCGTAGTATAATTAATACCATTCTTCAAATGGGATAATAATGAAGCTTAAAACTAAAGGTCTTGCAAGCTAATATCATGAATTGAATATAAGTAAAAGTTTGATGACTAAATACCTAAGGTTACCCGGATCCGTGGTATAGCTAAATAAAATCTGTTGTGATCCCAAAGTTTAAATAAAGAATTCAAATAACTTTAATAATTCAATTAGTAATGTCATGGGATCTATCTTTTGAGTAAATGTTATTTTTTCAAATGTTTAATAAAGAGAAGTCTTCTTGTTACACACATATACTGAGTACATAAATCAACAGTTTTCCCATTCCCTGATTCCTTTTATAGTTACTCTGTGTTGTTCTGATTAAATTTCAGCTCGTCGAATAAGGCAGCCTGAATAATTGCCAGAACCAATTATTTCGGGTTCCCCAAGTTATAACACTAGAGAAGATGTTATAAATTGCGCCACTCTGCTAATTTGTTGAAATTTTGCTGCTAATTAGTAAAAAAAATTTTTTGGTGACTTGTGTTGTTTAAGCAGTAATTGTGTCCCGATTAACCCAGACCATAAACTGTTGATTTATTCACTCGTGTACTTTAAAATGTGTCTAAAATCTTAAATAAAATTAAACGATAATAGTTATTATAATAGTTTTATAAATAAGTAAGTTAATTATTATTTAGATATAGGAATGAACATCATGTTAACTAGAGACGCCCCAAGAATACGATATAACAGCAGGTACGCGCTTGTCAAAAGTTCATTCATCAACCTGTCGTTTTGTAAACAAAATCAGACCTGTAAATTTCCTGTTCTCGCCTGTACTGAACTGTCCTTGTCACCCTCCCGCAAAGTTGAGTTAGACAATGCATTCACCCTCTAGTTGAGTCCCCTTTGTAAGCCAAACAATGCCATTGTTTAAAACTAGTCTGACCTACTTTCTAGCATAACAGCTGACCGCTTAAATAAAAACTAATGCTAATGTTTAATAATAACTGTTAATAAATGTTTACCATGTACTAAAGTGTCTAGGAAATAATTGTGTATAGTATAGTAGAGCAATAATATTATGACTTAAATTTCAAATGAATAAATGACGTAGTTAACCCTCCCTTGTTAAATAAAAAAATTAAACCCCATGTCCCAAAACAGTAACCTTGTAAACTGAGCCAAATAAAAAAAAAACAAAGTAAATAAAGTGTTGTAAATAAATATGGTAAGTCGATAGGAAATAATTCTAGGTAAGTTTTTTTAAACCCCTAAAGTAATAATAAGTGAATAATAATAAGGCTGAATAAATCTTAAGTTAAACAAATTTGTGGAACTTGTAGCAGTAAATAAGAGAAAAGTAAATAATAATAAAAGTATAGTTGAATCGTGAACACCCCAGTTGTGGCCAGTAAGAGAACAATAAAGCGTGTTAAGAAATTTGTAGTAAGCAGCCACACTCTCCCTATTGTGATAAACCGTTGCCTCCCTAAACAATGAATACCACCGCGCGTGAAATACAATGGATTGAGTAAAGTGTCTCCCCTTCCGCATAGTTTGTCTAGTTATGGTTAAAGAGATAATAAGAATTACCATCGTGACATTCCGCTTCTCTCAAGTAACTATAATCTAGAGTGGAGTATGGGATCCTCTTTAGATTATTTTAGAAGTAAGTCTATGGTATATAATCAAGATAGAATTATATACATGTAAAGTAACTAGTCGCAACGGCGCCGGCTGAAAAAGATAATGATGAGGCAAAAAAAAGTGCCAAGAGTTCATTTATGAATGCTGAAAGCTAACCTGTAGAGTTAGAGTAAGCTGATGTCAGTCGGGCCACGATATTGTGAGTTACTGAAATTAGGGAAATTAGTATTATAAGTTAGTACTGTAAGAAGTGAGATAAAGGGAATTTCACGAAGAGGAACATTTAAATGAGAACAAGATCATTTAAAGAGAGATAGAAAAAACAAACCTTGCACTAATAATAAATAATGATAATAATAGCGAAATTTCACACGGTACGCCCCAAGCATACTCTCGGTACGTTGCTGACCATATTTTCAGGAGTCTGTGTTGGTTAAGAGGCGGAGTATGTGACGATTTAAATTGTAACCATTATTAAAAAGAAAGAAATAAAAAAAAATTAAGGTTGCGAGCCATTAACCATTTAAATCTCACAATAATAATAAAAACATGTAGGTACTAAGTGTGAAAGGAAGAAGTAATTAATAAGGGCAAAGAAACTGTAATAAAGAGGCATATTGTAAATAATTATTATTGTCGTATTTAACCCTTGCTTGCTATCAGGCGCCTACCTGTTGATTCCGGACTCGACATGTTTTCCGAGTCTTCTGTAATTATGAATAAAATAAAAAACTAATGTTAATAATTAAAGAATCTGAATACACAGATAGTCACTAAAATAACTCATTTAAATTATGTATTTTTATCTAGGGATTGTTTTTATAAATAAAAAATGTTTATTTAGAGAGAGACAGGGACTATATTCTCGCGGAATAAACACCCCACTACCTCTTGTGCAGTACCAGTGGAAGCGGGCGAAAAATCTCTCTCTCGCTATGAAGACTCCAAGCAGTGCACACGCACGAGCAAAAGCTCTGTTGGAATGTTGTGTGATTTGTTGTTAGTTTGGCTTATTTCAAATGTAGTTTATTAACTGCTACACAAAAGAGTGTAACATGTAACTTTAATTAAAAATCAGAAACGTGGTAACAAGAAGAAATATGTGACAACAAAAGTACGAGTATTAATAACGATGACTGCTAACTTCACCAACTGACGACACTTTTCAACATCCTACCCGGAGATGTGAACTACCAGAATTTGCAACTCTAGTAGACCCGACAGAAGATGCAGTTCGAGACATCAAAGAATCTACGCCTACCATCGTAGAAGGTTCGACCTAGACTGCAGACGTTTAAGCCTTTAATGACAAAGACCAGACCTAGATGAGGACGACGCTTTTAAGGATTCCCAAGACGGACACTCCCGGAGGAAATTTCTACATACCCAATTAAAGGTGACTCGATAGCACGTCTATCGAGGAATAAATAATAATTATAATTGTAACACAATACACTTTAAAGGAGAGACTTTTCAGAGACGATTAAACTTGTAAAGATTAAAAAAATTTAACTCTAAGAATTTAATGTAACTATTCAGACATCATACATTGTAACAGTTTAAATCTTAATGTATCGTAGTATAATTAATACCATTCTTCAAATGGGATAATAATGAAGCATAAAACTAAAGGTCTTGCAAGCTAATATCATGAATTGAATATAAGTAAAAGTTTGATGACTAAATACCTAAGGTTACCCGGATCCGTGGTATAGCTAAATAAAATCTGTTGTGATCCCAAAGTTTAAATAAAGAATTCAAATAACTTTAATAATTCAATTAGTAATGTCATGGGATCTATCTTTTGAGTAAATGTTATTTTTTCAAATGTTTAATAAAGAGAAGTCTTCTTGTTACACACATATACTGAGTACATAAATCAACAGTTTTCCCATTCCCTGATTCCTTTTATAGTTACTCTGTGTTGTTCTGATTAAATTTCAGCTCGTCGAATAAGGCAGCCTGAATAATTGCCAGAACCAATTATTTCGGGTTCCCCAAGTTATAACACTAGAGAAGATGTTATAAATTGCGCCACTCTGCTAATTTGTTGAAATTTTGCTGCTAATTAGTAAAAAAAAATTTTTTGGTGACTTGTGTTGTTTAAGCAGTAATTGTGTCCCGATTAACCCAGACCATAAACTGTTGATTTATTCACTCGTGTACTTTAAAATGTGTCTAAAATCTTAAATAAAATTAAACGATAATAGTTATTATAATAGTTTTATAAATAAGTAAGTTAATTATTATTTAGATATAGGAATGAACATCATGTTAACTAGAGACGCCCCAAGAATACGATATAACAGCAGGTACGCGCTTGTCAAAAGTTCATTCATCAACCTGTCGTTTTGTAAACAAAATCAGACCTGTAAATTTCCTGTTCTCGCCTGTACTGAACTGTCCTTGTCACCCTCCCGCAAAGTTGAGTTAGACAATGCATTCACCCTCTAGTTGAGTCCCCTTTGTAAGCCAAACAATGCCATTGTTTAAAACTAGTCTGACCTACTTTCTAGCATAACAGCTGACCGCTTAAATAAAAACTAATGCTAATGTTTAATAATAACTGTTAATAAATGTTTACCATGTACTAAAGTGTCTAGGAAATAATTGTGTATAGTATAGTAGAGCAATAATATTATGACTTAAATTTCAAATGAATAAATGACGTAGTTAACCCTCCCTTGTTAAATAAAAAAATTAAACCCCATGTCCCAAAACAGTAACCTTGTAAACTGAGCCAAATAAAAAAAAAACAAAGTAAATAAAGTGTTGTAAATAAATATGGTAAGTCGATAGGAAATAATTCTAGGTAAGTTTTTTTAAACCCCTAAAGTAATAATAAGTGAATAATAATAAGGCTGAATAAATCTTAAGTTAAACAAATTTGTGGAACTTGTAGCAGTAAATAAGAGAAAGGTAAATAATAATAAAAGTATAGTTGAATCGTGAACACCCCAGTTGTGGCCAGTAAGAGAACAATAAAGCGTGTTAAGAAATTTGTAGTAAGCAGCCACACTCTCCCTATTGTGATAAACCGTTGCCTCCCTAAACAATGAATACCACCGCGCGTGAAATACAATGGATTGAGTAAAGTGTCTCCCCTTCCGCATAGTTTGTCTAGTTATGGTTAAAGAGATAATAAGAATTACCATCGTGACATTCCGCTTCTCTCAAGTAACTATAATCTAGAGTGGAGTATGGGATCCTCTTTAGATTATTTTAGAAGTAAGTCTATGGTATATAATCAAGATAGAATTATATACATGTAAAGTAACTAGTCGCAACGGCGCCGGCTGAAAAAGATAATGATGAGGCAAAAAAAGGTGCCAAGAGTTCATTTATGAATGCTGAAAGCTAACCTGTAGAGTTAGAGTAAGCTGATGTCAGTCGGGCCACGATATTGTGAGTTACTGAAATTAGGGAAATTAGTATTATAAGTTAGTACTGTAAGAAGTGAGATAAAGGGAATTTCACGAAGAGGAACATTTAAATGAGAACAAGATCATTTAAAGAGAGATAGAAAAAACAAACCTTGCACTAATAATAAATAATGATAATAATAGCGAAATTTCACACGGTACGCCCCAAGCATACTCTCGGTACGTTGCTGACCATATTTTCAGGAGTCTGTGTTGGTTAAGAGGCGGAGTATGTGACGATTTAAATTGTAACCATTATTAAAAAGAAAGAAATAAAAAAAAATTAAGGTTGCGAGCCATTAACCATTTAAATCTCACAATAATAATAAAAACATGTAGGTACTAAGTGTGAAAGGAAGAAGTAATTAATAAGGGCAAAGAAACTGTAATAAAGAGGCATATTGTAAATAATTATTATTGTCGTATTTAACCCTTGCTTGCTATCAGGCGCCTACCTGTTGATTCCGGACTCGACATGTTTTCCGAGTCTTCTGTAATTATGAATAAAATAAAAAACTAATGTTAATAATTAAAGAATCTGAATACACAGATAGTCACTAAAATA
Source organism: Magicicada septendecula (assembly GCA_034769895.1). NCBI lineage: Eukaryota > Metazoa > Arthropoda > Insecta > Hemiptera > Cicadidae > Magicicada > Magicicada septendecula. The sequence goes on along the minus strand of CM068367.1, from coordinate 1,355,671,032 downwards.
ACTCATTTAAATTATGTATTTTTATCTAGGGATTGTTTTTATAAATAAAAAATGTTTATTTAGAGAGAGACAGGGACTATATTCTCGCGGAATAAACACCCCACTACCTCTTGTGCAGTACCAGTGGAAGCGGGCGAAAAATCTCTCTCTCGCTATGAAGACTCCAAGCAGTGCACACGCACGAGCAAAAGCTCTGTTGGAATGTTGTGTGATTTGTTGTTAGTTTGGCTTATTTCAAATGTAGTTTATTAACTGCTACACAAAAGAGTGTAACATGTAACTTTAATTAAAAATCAGAAACGTGGTAACAAGAAGAAATATGTGACAACAAAAGTACGAGTATTAATAACGATGACTGCTAACTTCACCAACTGACGACACTTTTCAACATCCTACCCGGAGATGTGAACTACCAGAATTTGCAACTCTAGTAGACCCGACAGAAGATGCAGTTCGAGACATCAAAGAATCTACGCCTACCATCGTAGAAGGTTCGACCTAGACTGCAGACGTTTAAGCCTTTAATGACAAAGACCAGACCTAGATGAGGACGACGCTTTTAAGGATTCCCAAGACGGACACTCCCGGAGGAAATTTCTACATACCCAATTAAAGGTGACTCGATAGCACGTCTATCGAGGAATAAATAATAATTATAATTGTAACACAATACACTTTAAAGGAGAGACTTTTCAGAGACGATTAAACTTGTAAAGATTAAAAAAATTTAACTCTAAGAATTTAATGTAACTATTCAGACATCATACATTGTAACAGTTTAAATCTTAATGTATCGTAGTATAATTAATACCATTCTTCAAATGGGATAATAATGAAGCATAAAACTAAAGGTCTTGCAAGCTAATATCATGAATTGAATATAAGTAAAAGTTTGATGACTAAATACCTAAGGTTACCCGGATCCGTGGTATAGCTAAATAAAATCTGTTGTGATCCCAAAGTTTAAATAAAGAATTCAAATAACTTTAATAATTCAATTAGTAATGTCATGGGATCTATCTTTTGAGTAAATGTTATTTTTTCAAATGTTTAATAAAGAGAAGTCTTCTTGTTACACACATATACTGAGTACATAAATCAACAGTTTTCCCATTCCCTGATTCCTTTTATAGTTACTCTGTGTTGTTCTGATTAAATTTCAGCTCGTCGAATAAGGCAGCCTGAATAATTGCCAGAACCAATTATTTCGGGTTCCCCAAGTTATAACACTAGAGAAGATGTTATAAATTGCGCCACTCTGCTAATTTGTTGAAATTTTGCTGCTAATTAGTAAAAAAAAATTTTTTGGTGACTTGTGTTGTTTAAGCAGTAATTGTGTCCCGATTAACCCAGACCATAAACTGTTGATTTATTCACTCGTGTACTTTAAAATGTGTCTAAAATCTTAAATAAAATTAAACGATAATAGTTATTATAATAGTTTTATAAATAAGTAAGTTAATTATTATTTAGATATAGGAATGAACATCATGTTAACTAGAGACGCCCCAAGAATACGATATAACAGCAGGTACGCGCTTGTCAAAAGTTCATTCATCAACCTGTCGTTTTGTAAACAAAATCAGACCTGTAAATTTCCTGTTCTCGCCTGTACTGAACTGTCCTTGTCACCCTCCCGCAAAGTTGAGTTAGACAATGCATTCACCCTCTCGTTGAGTCCCCTTTGTAAGCCAAACAATGCCATTGTTTAAAACTAGTCTGACCTACTTTCTAGCATAACAGCTGACCGCTTAAATAAAAACTAATGCTAATGTTTAATAATAACTGTTAATAAATGTTTACCATGTACTAAAGTGTCTAGGAAATAATTGTGTATAGTATAGTAGAGCAATAATATTATGACTTAAATTTAAAATGAATAAATGACGTAGTTAACCCTCCCTTGTTAAATAAAAAAATTAAACCCCATGTCCCAAAACAGTAACCTTGTAAACTGAGCCAAATAAAAAAAAAACAAAGTAAATAAAGTGTTGTAAATAAATATGGTAAGTCGATAGGAAATAATTCTAGGTAAGTTTTTTTAAACCCCTAAAGTAATAATAAGTGAATAATAATAAGACTGAATAAATCTTAAGTTAAACAAATTTGTGGAACTTGTAGCAGTAAATAAGAGAAAGGTAAATAATAATAAAAGTATAGTTGAATCGTGAACACCCCAGTTGTGGCCAGTAAGAGAACAATAAAGCGTGTTAAGAAATTTGTAGTAAGCAGCCACACTCTCCCTATTGTGATAAACCGTTGCCTCCCTAAACAATGAATACCACCGCGCGTGAAATACAATGGATTGAGTAAAGTGTCTCCCCTTCCGCATAGTTTGTCTAGTTATGGTTAAAGAGATAATAAGAATTACCATCGTGACATTCCGCTTCTCTCAAGTAACTATAATCTAGAGTGGAGTATGGGATCCTCTTTAGATTATTTTAGAAGTAAGTCTATGGTATATAATCAAGATAGAATTATATACATGTAAAGTAACTAGTCGCAACGGCGCCGGCTGAAAAAGATAATGATGAGGCAAAAAAAGGTGCCAAGAGTTCATTTATGAATGCTGAAAGCTAACCTGTAGAGTTAGAGTAAGCTGATGTCAGTCGGGCCACGATATTGTGAGTTACTGAAATTAGGGAAATTAGTATTATAAGTTAGTATTGTAAGAAGTGAGATAAAGGGAATTTCACGAAGAGGAACATTTAAATGAGAACAAGATCATTTAAAGAGAGATAGAAAAAACAAACCTTGCACTAATAATAAATAATGATAATAATAGCGAAATTTCACACGGTACGCCCCAAGCATACTCTCGGTACGTTGCTGACCATATTTTCAGGAGTCTGTGTTGGTTAAGAAGCGGAGTATGTGACGATTTAAATTGTAACCATTATTAAAAAGAAAGAAATAAAAAAAAATTAAGGTTGCGAGCCATTAACCATTTAAATCTCACAATAATAATAAAAACATGTAGGTACTAAGTGTGAAAGGAAGAAGTAATTAATAAGGGCAAAGAAACTGTAATAAAGAGGCATATTGTAAATAATTATTATTGTCGTATTTAACCCTTGCTTGCTATCAGGCGCCTACCTGTTGATTCCGGACTCGACATGTTTTCCGAGTCTTCTGTAATTATGAATAAAATAAAAAACTAATGTTAATAATTAAAGAATCTGAATACACAGATAGTCACTAAAATAACTCATTTAAATTATGTATTTTTATCTAGGGATTGTTTGTATAAATAAAAAATGTTTATTTAGAGAGAGACAGGGATTATATTCTCGCGGAATAAACACCCCACTACCTCTTGTGCAGTACCAGTGGAAGCGGGCGAAAAATCTCTCTCTCGCTATGAAGACTCCAAGCAGTGCACACGCACGAGCAAAAGCTCTGTTGGAATGTTGTGTGATTTGTTGTTAGTTTGGCTTATTTCAAATGTAGTTTATTAACTGCTACACAAAAGAGTGTAACATGTAACTTTAATTAAAAATCAGAAACGTGGTAACAAGAAGAAATATGTGACAACAAATGTACGAGTATTAATAACGATGACTGCTAACGTCACCAACTGACGACACTTTTCAACATCCTACCCGGAGATGTGAACTACCAGAATTTGCAACTCTAGTAGACCCGACAGAAGATGCAGTTCGAGACATCAAAGAATCTACGCCTACCATCGTAGAAGGTTCGACCTAGACTGCAGACGTTTAAGCCTTTAATGACAAAGACCAGACCTAGATGAGGACGACGCTTTTAAGGATTCCCAAGACGGACACTCCCGGAGGAAATTTCTACATACCCAATTAAAGGTGACTCGATAGCACGTCTATCGAGGAATAAATAATAATTATAATTGTAACACAATACACTTTAAAGGAGAGACTTTTCAGAGACGATTAAACTTGTAAAGATTAAAAAAATTTAACTCTAAGAATTTAATGTAACTATTCAGACATCATACATTGTAACAGTTTAAATCTTAATGTATCGTAGTATAATTAATACCATTCTTCAAATGGGATAATAATGAAGCATAAAACTAAAGGTCTTGCAAGCTAATATCATGAATTGAATATAAGTAAAAGTTTGATGACTAAATACCTAAGGTTACCCGGATCCGTGGTATAGCTAAATAAAATCTGTTGTGATCCCAAAGTTTAAATAAAGAATTCAAATAACTTTAATAATTCAATTAGTAATGTCATGGGATCTATCTTTTGAGTAAATGTTATTTTTTCAAAATTTAATAAAGAGAAGTCTTCTTATTACACACATATACTGAGTACATAAATCAACAGTTTTCCCATTCCCTGATTCCTTTTATAGTTACTCTGTGTTGTTCTGATTAAATTTCAGCTCGTCGAATAAGGCAGCCTGAATAATTGGCAGAACCAATTATTTCGGGTTCCCCAAGTTATAACACTAGAGAAGATGTTATAAATTGCGCCACTCTGCTAATTTGTTGAAATTTTGCTGCTAATTAGTAAAAAAAAATTTTTTGGTGACTTGTGTTGTTTAAGCAGTAATTCTGTCCCGATTAACCCAGACCATAAACTGTTGATTTATTCACTCGTGTACTTTAAAATGTGTCTAAAATCTTAAATAAAATTAAACGATAATAGTTATTATAATAGTTTTATAAATAAGTAAGTTAATTATTATTTAGATATAGGAATGAACATCATGTTAACTAGAGACGCCCCAAGAATACGATATAACAGCAGGTACGCGCTTGTCAAAAGTTCATTCATCAACCTGTCGTTTTGTAAACAAAATCAGACCTGTAAATTTCCTGTTCTCGCCTGTACTGAACTGTCCTTGTCACCCTCCCGCAAAGTTGAGTTAGACAATGCATTCACCCTCTAGTTGAGTCCCCTTTGTAAGCCAAACAATGCCATTGTTTAAAACTAGTCTGACCTACTTTCTAGCATAACAGCTGACCGCTTAAATAAAAACTAATGCTAATGTTTAATAATAACTGTTAATAAATGTTTACCATGTACTAAAGTGTCTAGGAAATAATTGTGTATAGTATAGTAGAGCAATAATATTATGACTTAAATTTCAAATGAATAAATGACGTAGTTAACCCTCCCTTGTTAAATAAAAAAATTAAACCCCATGTCCCAAAACAGTAACCTTGTAAACTGAGCCAAATAAAAAAAAAACAAAGTAAATAAAGTGTTGTAAATAAATATGGTAAGTCGATAGGAAATAATTCTAGGTAAGTTTTTTTAAACCCCTAAAGTAATAATAAGTGAATAATAATAAGACTGAATAAATCTTAAGTTAAACAAATTTGTGGAACTTGTAGCAGTAAATAAGAGAAAGGTAAATAATAATAAAAGTATAGTTGAATCGTGAACACCCCAGTTGTGGCCAGTAAGAGAACAATAAAGCGTGTTAAGAAATTTGTAGTAAGCAGCCACACTCTCCCTATTGTGATAAACCGTTGCCTCCCTAAACAATGAATACCACCGCGCGTGAAATACAATGGATTGAGTAAAGTGTCTCCCCTTCCGCATAGTTTGTCTAGTTATGGTTAAAGAGATAATAAGAATTACCATCGTGACATTCCGCTTCTCTCAAGTAACTATAATCTAGAGTGGAGTATGGGATCCTCTTTAGATTATTTTAGAAGTAAGTCTATGGTATATAATCAAGATAGAATTATATACATGTAAAGTAACTAGTCGCAACGGCGCCGGCTGAAAAAGATAATGATGAGGCAAAAAAAGGTGCCAAGAGTTCATTTATGAATGCTGAAAGCTAACCTGTAGAGTTAGAGTAAGCTGATGTCAGTCGGGCCACGATATTGTGAGTTACTGAAATTAGGGAAATTAGTATTATAAGTTAGTATTGTAAGAAGTGAGATAAAGGGAATTTCACGAAGAGGAACATTTAAATGAGAACAAGATCATTTAAAGAGAGATAGAAAAAACAAACCTTGCACTAATAATAAATAATGATAATAATAGCGAAATTTCACACGGTACGCCCCAAGCATACTCTCGGTACGTTGCTGACCATATTTTCAGGAGTCTGTGTTGGTTAAGAAGCGGAGTATGTGACGATTTAAATTGTAACCATTATTAAAAAGAAAGAAATAAAAAAAAATTAAGGTTGCGAGCCATTAACCATTTAAATCTCACAATAATAATAAAAACATGTAGGTACTAAGTGTGAAAGGAAGAAGTAATTAATAAGGGCAAAGAAACTGTAATAAAGAGGCATATTGTAAATAATTATTATTGTCGTATTTAACCCTTGCTTGCTATCAGGCGCCTACCTGTTGATTCCGGACTCGACATGTTTTCCGAGTCTTCTGTAATTATGAATAAAATAAAAAACTAATGTTAATAATTAAAGAATCTGAATACACAGATAGTCACTAAAATAACTCATTTAAATTATGTATTTTTATCTAGGGATTGTTTGTATAAATAAAAAATGTTTATTTAGAGAGAGACAGGGATTATATTCTCGCGGAATAAACACCCCACTACCTCTTGTGCAGTACCAGTGGAAGCGGGCGAAAAATCTCTCTCTCGCTATGAAGACTCCAAGCAGTGCACACGCACGAGCAAAAGCTCTGTTGGAATGTTGTGTGATTTGTTGTTAGTTTGGCTTATTTCAAATGTAGTTTATTAACTGCTACACAAAAGAGTGTAACATGTAACTTTAATTAAAAATCAGAAACGTGGTAACAAGAAGAAATATGTGACAACAAATGTACGAGTATTAATAACGATGACTGCTAACGTCACCAACTGACGACACTTTTCAACATCCTACCCGGAGATGTGAACTACCAGAATTTGCAACTCTAGTAGACCCGACAGAAGATGCAGTTCGAGACATCAAAGAATCTACGCCTACCATCGTAGAAGGTTCGACCTAGACTGCAGACGTTTAAGCCTTTAATGACAAAGACCAGACCTAGATGAGGACGACGCTTTTAAGGATTCCCAAGACGGACACTCCCGGAGGAAATTTCTACATACCCAATTAAAGGTGACTCGATAGCACGTCTATCGAGGAATAAATAATAATTATAATTGTAACACAATACACTTTAAAGGAGAGACTTTTCAGAGACGATTAAACTTGTAAAGATTAAAAAAATTTAACTCTAAGAATTTAATGTAACTATTCAGACATCATACATTGTAACAGTTTAAATCTTAATGTATCGTAGTATAATTAATACCATTCTTCAAATGGGATAATAATGAAGCATAAAACTAAAGGTCTTGCAAGCTAATATCATGAATTGAATATAAGTAAAAGTTTGATGACTAAATACCTAAGGTTACCCGGATCCGTGGTATAGCTAAATAAAATCTGTTGTGATCCCAAAGTTTAAATAAAGAATTCAAATAACTTTAATAATTCAATTAGTAATGTCATGGGATCTATCTTTTGAGTAAATGTTATTTTTTCAAATGTTTAATAAAGAGAAGTCTTCTTATTACACACATATACTGAGTACATAAATCAACAGTTTTCCCATTCCCTGATTCCTTTTATAGTTACTCTGTGTTGTTCTGATTAAATTTCAGCTCGTCGAATAAGGCAGCCTGAATAATTGGCAGAACCAATTATTTCGGGTTCCCCAAGTTATAACACTAGAGAAGATGTTATAAATTGCGCCACTCTGCTAATTTGTTGAAATTTTGCTGCTAATTAGTAAAAAAAAATTTTTTGGTGACTTGTGTTGTTTAAGCAGTAATTGTGTCCCGATTAACCCAGACCATAAACTGTTGATTTATTCACTCGTGTACTTTAAAATGTGTCTAAAATCTTAAATAAAATTAAACGATAATAGTTATTATAATAGTTTTATAAATAAGTAAGTTAATTATTATTTAGATATAGGAATGAACATCATGTTAACTAGAGACGCCCCAAGAATACGATATAACAGCAGGTACGCGCTTGTCAAAAGTTCATTCATCAACCTGTCGTTTTGTAAACAAAATCAGACCTGTAAATTTCCTGTTCTCGCCTGTACTGAACTGTCCTTGTCACCCTCCCGCAAAGTTGAGTTAGACAATGCATTCACCCTCTAGTTGAGTCCCCTTTGTAAGCCAAACAATGCCATTGTTTAAAACTAGTCTGACCTACTTTCTAGCATAACAGCTGACCGCTTAAATAAAAACTAATGCTAATGTTTAATAATAACTGTTAATAAATGTTTACCATGTACTAAGTGTCTAGGAAATAATTGTGTATAGTATAGTAGAGCAATAATATTATGACTTAAATTTCAAATGAATAAATGACGTAGTTAACCCTCCCTTGTTAAATAAAAAAATTAAACCCCATGTCCCAAAACAGTAACCTTGTAAACTGAGCCAAATAAAAAAAAACAAAGTAAATAAAGTGTTGTAAATAAATATGGTAAGTCGATAGGAAATAATTCTAGGTAAGTTTTTTTAAACCCCTAAAGTAATAATAAGTGAATAATAATAAGGCTGAATAAATCTTAAGTTAAACAAATTTGTGGAACTTGTAGCAGTAAATAAGAGAAAGGTAAATAATAATAAAAGTATAGTTGAATCGTGAACACCCCAGTTGTGGCCAGTAAGAGAACAATAAAGCGTGTTAAGAAATTTGTAGTAAGCAGCCACACTCTCCCTATTGTGATAAACCGTTGCCTCCCTAAACAATGAATACCACCGCGCGTGAAATACAATGGATTGAGTAAAGTGTCTCCCCTTCCGCATAGTTTGTCTAGTTATGGTTAAAGAGATAATAAGAATTACCATCGTGACATTCCGCTTCTCTCAAGTAACTATAATCTAGAGTGGAGTATGGGATCCTCTTTAGATTATTTTAGAAGTAAGTCTATGGTATATAATCAAGATAGAATTATATACATGTAAAGTAACTAGTCACAACGGCGCCGGCTGAAAAAGATAATGATGAGGCAAAAAAAGGTGCCAAGAGTTCATTTATGAATGCTGAAAGCTAACCTGTAGAGTTAGAGTAAGCTGATGTCAGTCGGGCCACGATATTGTGAGTTACTGAAATTAGGGAAATTAGTATTATAAGTTAGTATTGTAAGAAGTGAGATAAAGGGAATTTCACGAAGAGGAACATTTAAATGAGAACAAGATCATTTAAAGAGAGATAGAAAAAACAAACCTTGCACTAATAATAAATAATGATAATAATAGCGAAATTTCACACGGTACGCCCCAAGCATACTCTCGGTACGTTGCTGACCATATTTTCAGGAGTCTGTGTTGGTTAAGAGGCGGAGTATGTGACGATTTAAATTGTAACCATTATTAAAAAGAAAGAAATAAAAAAAAATTAAGGTTGCGAGCCATTAACCATTTAAATCTCACAATAATAATAAAAACATGTAGGTACTAAGTGTGAAAGGAAGAAGTAATTAATAAGGGCAAAGAAACTGTAATAAAGAGGCATATTGTAAATAATTATTATTGTCGTATTTAACCCTTGCTTGCTATCAGGCGCCTACCTGTTGATTCCGGACTCGACATGTTTTCCGAGTCTTCTGTAATTATGAATAAAATAAAAAACTAATGTTAATAATTAAAGAATCTGAATACACAGATAGTCACTAAAATAACTCATTTAAATTATGTATTTTTATCTAGGGATTGTTTTTATAAATAAAAAATGTTTATTTAGAGAGAGACAGGGACTATATTCTCGCGGAATAAACACCCCACTACCTCTTGTGCAGTACCAGTGGAAGCGGGCGAAAAATCTCTCTCTCGCTATGAAGACTCCAAGCAGTGCAGACGCACGAGCAAAAGCTCTGTTGGAATGTTGTGTGATTTGTTGTTAGTTTGGCTTATTTCAAATGTAGTTTATTAACTGCTACACAAAAGAGTGTAACATGTAACTTTAATTAAAAATCAGAAACGTGGTAACAAGAAGAAATATGTGACAACAAAAGTACGAGTATTAATAACGATGACTGCTAACTTCACCAACTGACGACACTTTTCAACATCCTACCCGGAGATGTGAACTACCAGAATTTGCAACTCTAGTAGACCCGACAGAAGATGCAGTTCGAGACATCAAAGAATCTACGCCTACCATCGTAGAAGGTTCGACCTAGACTGCAGACGTTTAAGCCTTTAATGACAAAGACCAGACCTAGATGAGGACGACGCTTTTAAGGATTCCCAAGACGGACACTCCCGGAGGAAATTTCTACATACCCAATTAAAGGTGACTCGAAAGCACGTCTATCGAGGAATAAATAATAATTATAATTGTAACACAATACACTTTAAAGGAGAGACTTTTCAGAGACGATTAAACTTGTAAAGATTAAAAAAAATTAACTCTAAGAATTTAATGTAACTATTCAGACATCATACATTGTAACAGTTTAAATCTTAATGTATCGTAGTATAATTAATACCATTCTTCAAATGGGATAATAATGAAGCATAAAACTAAAGGTCTTGCAAGCTAATATCATGAATTGAATATAAGTAAAAGTTTGATGACTAAATACCTAAGGTTACCCGGATCCGTGGTATAGCTAAATAAAATCTGTTGTGATCCCAAAGTTTAAATAATGAATTCAAATAACTTTAATAATTCAATTAGTAATGTCATGGGATCTATCTTTTGAGTAAATGTTATTTTTTCAAATGTTTAATAAAGAGAAGTCTTCTTGTTACACACATATACTGAGTACATAAATCAACAGTTTTCCCATTCCCTGATTCCTTTTATAGTTACTCTGTGTTGTTCTGATTAAATTTCAGCTCGTCGAATAAGGCAGCCTGAATAATTTGCAGAACCAATTATTTCGGGTTCCCCAAGTTATAACACTAGAGAAGATGTTATAAGAGTGCGTAACCAAAAACTCTCTTCCTTCGAATTGGAGTTCACAAATGCAGTAAAACTATCTTGGCCCGACAAAAAAAATCAACAATAAATATGGGTAATTCGAAGACATATATTAAATAAAATCCTTCGTATTTTGTGGCCACTCAAAATGGACGGAGATAAAAACTGTAAGAAAGTAAAAAGGGATGGTGCCAGTAAACGATCTGAAATGTTGACGTCTAAGAAAAAATGAAAGTAGGCAACTGCAGGTAATGACCAATCGACAGATGGGAGGGGGGGGTTGTCCAGAACTGACATGAAATATGTTGCGTGTAATAAATAACTTTTTCTTATTGATAAGATCTTAAATATAATTCACAAAATGATAACATTTGCTTGATTTATACAGAACGTTGAAAACAGGAAAATGATTTTACACTAAAAATATACGTTACTATTTTTCTTTCCATTTGTTCGGCAAACTAAATTTCCAAAACTGTCGGCCGAAGGTTTGTTGTTTTCTCCGAACTGATGACGTAATCATTCAAAGTCGATGTCAGCTGATGTTGTTACATAACCTCCAAACCCCCAGCTGTCCACGTCGTCTTGTTGTTGCATATGGTTTTGACATTCCTTACGGCCTATCATCCATTATACTGGCATTTCATTTGGTACATGTAGCGGAGGTTCTTGTGCATTACTCATACACAATACATAAGATTATAAATATTCCTGAAAAGCAACCGTGCACTGCATGAGACAGAACTCTCTTTGTCTGATGGAGTGAGTGAGTGTGTTTGTGTTAGAAGCGTTCGTCTGTCGAGGCCAATGATTCACGACAGCTGTCAGACCCGATTCACAATCAGACTGGCATCCACTCACAAAGGCTGTCGGAGGTTACACACTTTGTAATTTTAATGCAGTTGCGGTAACCTTACTGGTTTTTACCGTTTTGGTATTAACTGCCTGCAAGGACTACTGCGTGAGACTGGGGGATAAAGTATGAGAGAGTGTGTTTGTGTTAGTGTCGTTAGTTTGTCAACGACAATAAATCGAGACATCAGCATGGGCCTGTTCACAGTCAGACTGGCATTCACTCACAACGCCAATCGGTCATAACACTTTGTAATTTTACTGCAGTCTGATTTTCACCGTCAAAAATGTATATTTTTTGTGTTCACAACTTAGTACTTTCCAAGTAGTTGTCTTATAGTAACATTAACAGTTCGAATTTGCGAACTATCGGTTAGGATTACTGTACTTATATATACTTTCAGTAGTGGGTGAATAATTCTGTTATTTGTTTATTTGTAGCTGTCTGTTCATAATCACTCTTTGATAACCATAGACAGAATGAAAATTAAGTTTTGTTGTGCACAGTGAATGTCACGAAATAATTAGTAATATGATTGAAAAATGTGATGAAGGAAAACAACAAAACTCACTGACATACCCACTGAATCAAGCAACAAAACGAGCTGCATATTACTGTAATAGGTCGGAAGGCTTCGTTTAATACTTGAGGAAGCAAAGGGAATGCAGTCTAGAATAAAAACTCTCTACATCTTGGAAAACCGTAAACATGTGAGAAGTGAGAAGAGGAAACTTTTTCTTGGTGATTTTGACAAGTGTGTAGTAAGAAATATTGTTCAGTATTTTTATAAAAATCAAAATGTGCCCACTGTTAAAAAACTCCTGCCTATCAAGAAAGAAAGGATCCATTTCCCATGGAGCGCTAAATCATTCACGCGAGTGTTTAAAAGTGTGGTATTAAAGTGGAAGAAATGTAGAAGTAAAAGAAAATTGTTAATTGAAAAACCAGAAATTGTCATGAAGTACCTTGTGCAAATTAAACGTTTTTGGGAATCTTGAAAAAAAAATATTTTTTTCATGAGATGAAGGTGAGCGTTGAGTGAGTTCTGCCAACGTAATGTGAATCGGTATTTCTCAGTAGTCGTTGGTTTGTTTACACCAATACGTGTGCCTACGTGTGCGCTTATGTACGCTCTCTTTCTAAGTCACATACCTGTCAGAGACTTGGAGTTCAGTCTAAAGCAGTACATATTGTTGATTTTGTGTTTACAAACTAGTAGTTTTCAAGTTGTTGTGTTATAGTAATATTAAAAATACGAATTCGTAAACTATAATTTAGGATTAGTCTACTTTTAGTTAATTTCAGTTAGTGAGTGAATTATCCTGCTATTTGTTTAATTGTATCTGCCTATTCACAATGGCTCTCCAATGGTCATTGAAAGAAAGAAAATAAAGTTTCCTTGTTCAAAGCGAAATAATTAGTAACATAATTATTGATAAATGTGATAAGAAAAGCAACAAACTCACTGACATACCCAATGAATCAAGCAACAAAACGAGCTGCGTATTATTGTAATAAATTAAAACGATTCGTTAAATACTCGAGAAAGCATAGGAAATGCAGTCCAGAAGGCAAACTCTCACAACAGGGAAAAGAACGTAAAACATATCAGAAAAGGACATTTTTTCTTTATGATTTCGATAAGTGTGCAGTAACAAATATTGTTCAGGATTTTTATAAAAACCAAAACGTTGTGTCCACTAGAAAAACTCCTACCGATCCTCAAAGAAAGAATCCATTTCCTATGAGGCTCTATATGATTAACACGAGTGTTTAAAAGTATGGGGTTCAAGTGGAAGAAATCTGAAAGTAAAAGAAAAGTTTTAGTTGAAAAGCCAGAAATTGTAATTATGCGTTACAAATACTTTGTACAAATTAAAAGTCTTCGAGAATCTGGTAGAAACATATTTTTTCAGATGATAGGAAAGTCAGGGTTGAGTGAGTTTTGATAATGTAATGTGAATCGGTATTTCTCTGTAGTCTTTTGTCTGCTTACACCACTGCATGTGCAAGCGTCTACGCTCTCTCTCTCTATTTCACATTGCTCTCAGGGACATAAAGCAGTACGGAACTCTAATAGTTGACATTATTATTGCGTGTGGACAAATTTAACTAGAATTATTGTATTAGAGTCCCTTGTTGATTTCAATTTGTTATTTGTATTAAAGCTGATAATTAGTGATTTAATTGATGTCTGTATTTTGTTTCCACTGTACCATACGACAATCCATGAGACCGTCGTAACAATATTATAACACTTTATTAAAGAGTTTTCTTGGAAAAAAGTGATGTTTTAATAAACAAACCTTACATATCTAATGACAGAATTGGTATACCGGGTTATCCAAAACTTTCGGTCACCAGAAATCGTTCCCCTACCATTAATCCGAATAATCTAGATGTTTACTATACCCTTCTACATTAAAGAGCTATTATCTTTATTTTATCTCGTACAACCAAGTGATATTTGGAGTATATGAGGTTATGAAAAAATTCGAGTCTTTATCTACAGTTGGAAGTTCATCTTGGTATCTTAATTAACAGTCTCTTTAATTCCAACTTTGTCGTGCTTACTTGCTGAACTGCTACCTGTCATGCTCCGCCTTTCAATGTCTCCACCATTATCAAGTCCTAATTATATCCACCGTTTCCGCTATAATTATTTCCAAATTAGTTAAAATGGCTCACGTGTACTACAATTTGATCATTATTCATTATATATGTTCTTATTGGTTCCTTGTTTACCTTTGTTTTTATAGTGCAGACTTTTTTACTGTATTGTTTGGAAATCTGATGAAGCTTAAAAACAGATTCTGTATGAAGATAAAGTCAGATTCTGTAATTTTTATTACAGCAAGTCGTCAGCAATCAACTGGAAATTCGAATATACCTCTCGTGATAGATTAATATCAGGGTTTACTAGATGTTTATATTGCATCAGAGTTACTAATTATTAATAAAGTAGTTTTATAATATAGAAGTATTATAAAATAAAGACAGAATCGCCAGCTATTTTCTGTAATTATTCCAGAAGGCAGACAGTTTCTGTAATTTTCTGCCTTCTTGTACTCACATGCGTGTGTGCATGGTATGCGAATCCTATAAACTACACGCTGACTTTGAAAACGCTTACAGCAGACTAAGCAATTGCTTAAACGATCCTGTGTGTTGACCGCTGGGGTCAGCCACTGGATAAATTGAATTATCCTTCTCGCTTGGTCGCTCCGTCTACCTCTCTCACTCTCTCTCTCTCTCTCTCTCTCTCTCTCTCTCTCTCTCTCTCTCTCTCTCTCTCTCTCTCTCTCTCTCTCTCTCTCTCTCTCTCTCTCTCTCTCTCTTTCTCCACCGACTCCTTTCGCTTGATAGAACACTGTGTGCAAATCCTTTGCTAAAACCTGATCCGCGCGTGCGTCTGTGTGTGGTTTCAATTCGCTTTAGAATGATTTATTTGCACGACTGAATATCAGTTTGCACAGTAATTGATCGAATAGTGTATTCGAATTTCCTAGAATTCTGATGTTCATGACGTTAAACTTACTGCTTCCAACTAGCTTCTCATGTTCATCGCGACATCATTAGATAGAACGTAATTGGAAGAGTTTTTGTTCAATGTCAAGTACATGGGAAGAGGGCTAGAATCGATCACCAGTGTATCGATCAAGTTGTAAAACGTTGACAAATTTACCAACTCATAATAATTACCAAGGTATAATTATTAGAACGCAGGACGCTTTATTAGAGAAGCATTGATCTACAGACGCAATGGTCATAAAGTTTTGAAAGGAATAACGACGAAGAATTTGAAGATTGAACTGTGGGTACGCGATTATACGGTCAACCACAACTGACACCAATATGTTTAATCAATCACCTGTCACAAGTGCAGACAGTATTATCTGTACGGATACTACAGAATATTAAATACTTTACACTTTACACTTTATCGTGGTGACTGTAGTCATTTATAGTTTTATTGTTGTACATTATTTCCATACGTTCACATTATCTTTTGTGATTTCCATTGTTGTTGTTGAACAATGGGAAATTCTAATACGAAAGTTGTCACGACCGGAGTCAACGATACTAAGTTTACGACTGATGCTACGAGGGTAAGGTGAAACGTCCCACACCTGAATAAGTAAACATTTTTTGGAATAATTTGCATTTCTTTCTCAACATATTCTCCATTTATCTATATTCGCTTTTTTCACTACCTTCTGAAGCGGTCATGCCAGACTGATAAGCTGATTTATCCTCAGAGTAACCATTTACATTTTTCACTACCTTCTGAAGCGGTCATGCCAGACTGATAAGCTGATTTATCCTCAGAGTAACCATTTACAAGCCAATCGAACAAGTATCAAATTTTACATACTTGAGCTGCGGCCCAAGCTGCAATTATGACAATGACATGGAAAATAAAACAAATAAGTTCCAGGCAATATGTGGGACAATAAATAGAGCATTAAATAATAAAACACGAAAAGACACAATTATAGAATTTTATAAAACGATGGCTGTACCTGTAAAATACCAAAAAAGGAGACAGCAAAATACAGGCAGCAGAAATGAGATTTTTGAGACTGGTCAAAGTCTGTACAAGAAGAGATTTAGTAAGAAATGAAGACGTGCGAAATGAACTAAATGTATATGCAACAAATGAAAAAATAACTGAATATAAAGAAATATGGAAACAACACGTAAATAGAATGGGAACTGGGAGATTACCCCCAAAAATACTTAACTACAACCCAAGAGGGAAAAGAGATATAGGGAGACCACGAAAACGGTGGTCGTAAGTTTGTGAGGACGGAACAGGCGAATGCCTAATCCTTGTAGTGCAGAAGAAGTAACCATTTACAGTATCATTGGCTTGATTGTCGTCAGTAGGCCTAAATCTTTCTCGGCCGAGAGATTTTTTGGTTTTAAGAAAAAGGTAAAAATCGCTGGGAGCTGAATCGGGTCATTATGATGTGTGAAAAAGCAATTCAAAATTTAGGTCTTTGATTTTTAACTACCGCACCAATCGCCGTGTGAGATGGTGCATTGTCTTGGTGAAATAGTACTTTCTTTTTCGCGTCGTTTCTTGATTGCGTCGTTTAAGTGCAGTAAGTTTGCATAGTACTCACCATTAATTGTTTTCCCTTCTCTAAGGTAGTAATCAATAAAGATTACTCCACTTGTGTCCTCCGCAAAGAAAAAAAAAACGGCCACCATAACCTTACCAGTAGAAGGAAATGTCTTTGCCTCCTTTAGTCCATTATTTTGACTGTTCTTTGGTCTCATCAGTGTTGTGGTGGACCCAAGACTCATCAACTGAATCGATGCAAAACTTTGGTCGGTTTGCAAGTATTGAATGTCGAACTGTTAGTCGAAACATCCTTTGTCATAGGCCTATACACAGATGTTCGTGTAACATATTGCGCACACGTTCCGTTGATATACCAACCGTCTCAGCTGTCTCACTCACTTTCATTCTACGGTCTGCCAAAACGATTTCGTAGATTTTTCTATTTTTCCTGGGGTAGTCACAGGGGCGGGCTGACATCCCTGGGGGTCCTCGGCTGGAAGCAGTCAAGGGGCCCCCTGGAGCTACACACGCTTTTCGTGTGCTATACGTTTTTAAAATTATTTATTTACTTTTTACAGATACATGTACAGTATTTACGTAAGTGAACGTTTTAATACTAAAGGTACAGGACAGTATATTTGATTATTTATTCTTTAACATAACCAGCTTGAAAACCATAATTACCTACTATAAATGTTCTACTATAAAGAACATTTATACCCTACAAATCTACTCAAAATCCGAATTAAAAATATTCCACAGTGTATTACGGCGGTGGAGCTCCCATGAGCTCGGCTTCCGGTCTATTGTCACTGCGTCCCACAAATCCACAGCCCCAGTAGCTTAACATTTTTAACCGGGCCCTTCTGCAAGTTTATGCCATGGGCCCCTTTTGAATCTTGATATAAGGTCCCGAGACCCTCCCAGGCCTTCGGGGCCCCCAACCCTGAATGCTGCAATGACATTCAAGCAAAAATGACAATAGCCTACTACTCGTCGCGTCAGTCAGTTGCCGCGTGGGGCGCCTCTACAGTAACCTCCTTCGCTTTCCTCTGTTAGTAAATACTAAATAGGGTGTATATAAACAAGGCTGAGAAGTGATCACTTACAATCTGACCAAAATAAATCCTGAAGATTTATTTCCAACAATATTTAGACGAGAAAAGGTTTTTTAATACCGGTAAAAATTTATATATTTCTCGTTTCTTCTCGAAATAAAATGTCATGGCTCGGGGGCCCCCTGAGCCCGGGGCCCTCGGTGATCGCCGACCAGCCGACTTGGCCAGTTCGCCCCTGCGTAATCACTTCAATGGGACGTCCAATATGTGAGTCATCAGCTGCTCCTTCGAACGACTCTCAATTCAGCAACCAACGCTTAACCGTTGTATTCGACGGAAAAGAACCCTGTAAATATTGAATCCAACTCCTTATCACATCGTTTACAGTTGACGTTAGTATTTACGTTTTTCAGCCCGGGAATTTCCATTACTAAACCCGTACATTGAAACAGTATATGAGCAATTTTCCATGACTTGAAAATTGCAATGGCATCTCGAAATTATGTTTCAAACAAAATATCACTACTTACCGCAGGTTACAGGTTACTTATAATAAAATATCGGTATGGAGAATCATACACGACTTCCATGTTCTAAGATTTACATTTAAAATCATCTTCGAAATGAAACATTTGCATAGAAACTAATTCTTTCTTCAGCCTAAACCACAGTACTGTGGTCACTAACCACACTACCACCTCACGTTAGCGCACTCGATTTTCACAGACGATGGCAGTCGATAGCACTGCCGAAACGTCTGGTTCTGTAGAAAACATTGGACCACGGCCAAACAGCCCGGGAAGGAATTTTAACAACAAAATACTCCTTTGTTGCCGATAATGAAGTATACATGACAAATAAATAAAAATGATCCCCTCCCTTCAACTATCATTTTCATTTATAGAAAATTACCCCCACCCCCTTCAACTAACGTTTACATTTATAGATACTTTTTTAAAGTGGATTATTATGATCTTCTTTTCAGGATACATTATTTATTAAAATTAAGTACTTTACTCTTGTTAAAACATAAAACATTTCAGGTAAACTACCCTTTCCCCTAACCGATCTTCTCCAAAATCAATAGGCCCTGAGCCGTCTACAACTCAGGTAAATATGCAAAACATTATTTGATTCCGCTTAAATTTGCGGCAGTTATCGTTTGCCTAAAAAAAACATACACACACAGACACACACACACGCACAGACAGTTTGCAAAAAAATACTTTTCTTCATGACTTGAGGGTAGTAAAATCAGAATTAGCCCTTATCTCGAACACGATTTTTTCTCCATCACCTACTTCCATTTCCTTATGGAACATGGAAGTAATAATTAAGCTACCGTATAATAAATTTTAAACAGCTGTTTTCTGATTTGAATTCAATTTTGGGTGTGAATAGTACTGTATAGCAAACTGTAATTGTTTTATAAACTTTGTTAAAATAATTTAGTTTTAACTAAATAAGAAAAGAAGAAGAAGAAGAAGAAGAAGAAGAAGAAGAAGAAGAAGAAGAAGAAGAAGAAGAAGAAGAAGAAGAAGAAGAAGAAGAAGAAGAAGAAGAAAAGAAGAAAAACAAGAACACTGGGACAGACATATCAGTAAAGGGAACACAGAAATATAATTCTTTCCTTTCTCTCCGACCTATTTACCTTATTTCACATCACTCAGTTTTCCGTTTGATTGACGTGAGTTCAATTGAAAAGTTCTCTTCTGTTGTACACAATAGTGATCAGGTTGTAACAAAAAGAGTGTCAGCCAGTGGAGTGGAAATTTAATTATCAGCTGCTAGCACGCCGGGAAAACTTTGTAGCGCGAACGCGTTAATTTTGTTCTGCAGCAGTACAAAGTCGGCTACACAACTATACAGTGCAAGATAAGAACAATGTTGTTAGAATCAAAAAAACCTTTCAGCCTTTAAAAACGCTACAGTGAATTTTTCTATTTATGTTGTCGTAGAAATTTTATTTCCTGTTCATTTCTCTCTCTTTGTAGTAGGGGTTTTTATGTTGCCTAGGTTTTGTTGCTGTATATTAAGATTCCCACTTTATTTTTAAGTTTTAATCAATGACTCTGGACCGGCCAATCTTTATAATATTACAGACGGAAATCTAATTGCATTTAGTCGGCTGTAATACTGCATCCTATTGTCACAGGATTATATCTGGCTGCTCCCTTGCAGTTGGGTGTTGGGGCATCAAAGACTAGGGGAAGAGAACCCTGAATAAAAGCTACCGGGAGCCATGGCCTATAAGGGGGCAGCCCCTCTACATGACGTAACCCATCTGGGCTAGTACCCTGTAATGTGGGAATTAATTTAATGTACTCGCAACTTTCAAAGAACACAGCCGGACGGAGATTATGGTAAACGACTGCAACCCAAAAAGGACAAGCGATTTGTTAAATTGGAAACAACGGTGGAAAGGACACATAGAAAGAATATAAGATTCCTGACTGGCCAAACAAGTCTGGAAATACAAACCAATAGGACACAGTTGTGTGGGTAGACCCAGGAAGATAGCTGGAGGAAGAGACATGGGAAAAGTTGGTGTTGTTAGGTTAACGTGCAAACTAAAATTACACATGTAAACCAATATGCCTATAAAATAATACTCGCTATTTGTGAAATTCACGTAAAAAAACCAACTCGAAGTAAGGCAGGATGCTACATGTCTCCAATTGTCTTGTGTTTCGTAAAAAAATTTGCTTCCATTGAAGTTTTCGAGATTTTACTGAATAACACAAAAGAATGTTGACCACCTAACGAATAACAAATCTTGTGTTCTTTGCTTAATACGTTTTTCGTTTAACTCTTCCCATTCAAAAATAATAGTATTTTCCATTGTACATTTTCTTTTGCTGTTTTTGTTAAAAATACGTTATGTTCTTCGTTTTAATCTTTCTCTCTTTCAAGCACTGTGTAGACATATAAACGTCATAATTTTCCTGACCATGGCTTTTATTTCTAAGAAGCTAAGAACCAAAAATCATTCTTATCTAACCTCACAAATAAAAAAAAACACATATTTTTGCTTTACATTCAGAAATAGAACAATTTACAACTAGTACACTTCTTCTTATTTGCATCGTAGTATATCGATACAACCGCATATTCAAAACGTCGAAAATGTGCGGGTACGGGGGTACTGTGACAGTTCCGAATTATTAAACACAAACCACTGAAGCTGTTAGGATATATCCAGATCGCAGCACTTACCAAGTATTCCCAGTCTGTAGTTCAAGGTGACCACCACTAGATCGGAGTAACTGGCGAGGATGCTGGCGTCGTAGATGTTGCCGGAGTTCCACGAGTACGACTCGCCGTGGATGAACACAACCACCGGGAATCGCGACATCATGCTTTCCGGTAGTAACCCTGTAACAAACAAGGTCATTATTTGTTTTATACTAAAAATTATATTATATTATCGATAAAAATAACGCAATCAGGCTTTGTGGGAAATATGGTTGATATTAGAATTACATGGTAGAGTTAGGTCTACAGTATTTGTTTATAGATCGTCGGGTGGGGTGGGGGTTGCTAGGTTTGTACGGCATTCATTCAGCGCGCTGTGTTGTCGTTGGTTCGGCTCAAGATCGACTCAACCCAACCCTGTCTATCTACTGTTGGGCGGAAACAACAGTCTGACTAAGATAGTCGGGCTCAGTCAGTAACAATGAGACATCTAGAGGTGACCACACGCAAAGCTCCTCCGCAGACAGGTTTGTCTCTGCGGTGGTGTTGTGTGACTCGCGAGATGGCTGCAGGGCGCAGCAGGTCAATAGACTAGTAGTGGTTGAGAGAACGTCATGACCCAACTACATGATGACAGTAACTAAAAATACCTTCTGTAAATATAAATATAATTTCTTGCAGGGATCAATAAGTCAGAAACAGACAATAGAAAATAATTCTATTAAATAAACCGATATTTAGTGGTACGGATAACCACCCCATGTTAATGTTACATTAACATCATAACATCAAATTTCGACTACCAACTGTCTATGGTCGCCTTCAAGTGGCATAATACAACTTTATATTTTGAACAAGAATATGTGTGTGTGTGTGCGCGCGCGCGTATGTGTATATAATATTTATTAAAATGTTTCAACAGTTTGTTGAAATTATTATTCTCAGCCGGGCTGTTGACCGCGGTACATAGTTATAGTTATTGAGAATCCTTTCGGCCTCACGATCGGAGGCCATAATCACGGTGTGGATTAGCACGGTATCCGCTAATTCACCTCAGAGATGAGGTACAGACTGTTTTTGTCTGAGGAAGCCACTTTTATGAGTTTTTGTATTCTCATTTAGAAATCCTCAAAGATAAAAACCTCGTTTATGAACATCTGAAGATATTAGTACAGTCAGTGAAACTTGCGTGAGGCCAATTAAGACGAAAAAAAAGATACATCTACTTGCCGAAGTAATTATAGTTTGATAATATATGAGGGGCGGCTGATAAGCAATGCACAGTCGCATGTAACTCCCAAATAAAAAGGGATAGCCAAATAAAACAATTATGGAAAAAGTACATTTTATTTGCTACAAAAACGTAATTTTTCCACGTAGTCACTATTTACAGCTACACATTTCTCACAGCGGTGAACCTTTTGTCTCATCTAGTCAATGAAGAATGCCGGTGGTCTTACCTTGATCCACTGCATCTGTCAGTTCATCATCTGAACTGAATATTAGCAGTAAATTAAAATGAAGACCCTTAATATGCCTTTTTATCGTCACGATAACGTTTCCGAACCTATTCACAACTTCCTTTTGTTGTCGCTTGTTTTCTTCTGTGAGTTTGCGTGGCACCCACCGCGAAAAGGTTTTACTTTAGCACAGTTCTGCAATAATGTGTCCTACTCGTTGTTTCGATATGCCTATCCTGGTAGCGACGCGTTGTTGTGTGATGCGACGGTCATTTTGAATCAATTCATTGACCTCTATTTGGTGATTCTCATCAGTCACTGAACTGGTCGAACACTGCGATGTTTATCCCCAATATTTGCTTTACCAGCTTTCAATGCACGACATTTTATTGCACACCAACTAACGGTATTTCGATCAACAGTTTCATCACCATAAACGGCTTTTAGACGACGATGAATGTCACAGGCGTTCACTTTTTCAGCTGGTAAAAATTAAACCACTGTACGTTGTTTTAGACGCGTTGATATAGCTGGGGTACTCGACTCCATAACGATGGCAACTGACATAAAACGGGAAGGAGTTGGTCAACGAGATTTGGGACACTTGTAATACAAGTATATCGCTACAAGTTGGCAGCTCGCATCGTGCTGTACATTGTTTTGTTTTTGCTTTATATGCTACTGTGCATTAATTATCCGCCGCCCCTCGTATAATGTTGTACAATAATACTGCAAGAAAATCATCGGTTTACTTTTAAAGAAATGATAACATTATTGTATAATATATAATAACGTTATTATAATTTTCATAGGTCGCTAATGGCCGACGGTATTGCAACGACCTGATAAGTTAATAAAATAAATTAAAATACCACAAACGTAATTGCATACACTGCGGACTGAATAAACATTCCTACTCGCCAGCGGGACGTAGACCTAACCTCAAATAAACATGTGCGCACTCTGATAACAGTTTCGCCTGACTATTTAATTCAACATATATGACTACATTTATACCGGTACATTATTTGAAATTTTTGAAGTTTTCTTTCCTCTTTTTTCCTGTGGTGAGTGGCGGGGATAACCAACTAAATCCCCTCCTCGCTGCGTCAACATTCACTCTAATTGATATACACGTTTTTCAGTCATCCAGTAGCCTATATTCTACAGGAGAAAAGAACATTCTCAAATAAAATCTGAGTGAAGAAGTTAAAAATTGTACTCTGTTACTTTACTATAGTATACAGAACAGAAACAAACGTCCATTTCGTAGGCTAGTTTTCCAACTGACAGGACGAGGAGTGTCCTTAACTTGCCTCGCTCACTACTTGCCTGGCCGACATCGTCTGCGCTACAGGCTGTGAATAGGGATGGAAACGATATATCGATAGTTGAAATTTATCGATATATTTCTAAATATATCTATATACTTTTTATCGATATATGTTATTTATATATTTTTGGATTATATCGATATATTTCTAAAAACGCGATATATATCGTTTTTTTATTATTGTTTTAAAAAATGTGGTATGTAAAACATTAAGTTCACTTCTATTAAAATGATGTTTTAATAAGGTTGTAACAAATTGTGTTTTAATACTTCATTAATAATGAGATTAATTTATTACTATCTTCCATAAACAACGTAGGGATTTTTTGTCGTGCTCGTGCAACACTGCATTGCATTGGAATTGGAGTTGGACAGCAGTGCAGTCAGACTGAGAGCTTGCGGCCGTTGGCTCATTGCGCCATTGCGGATATGCGATAGCGGTTAGCCGGTTATTTATTAGATTACTTATTACTGTTAATAGTTTATGTTTATTACGTCATTAGCTTTAGCTTATGCTGTGACCGAGAGCTAGACTACCTAGTTTAGGTACATAATAGGTTAATTTTCTGAGACATGTTGTCTCCTCCCAAAAGCGACGTTTGGAAATACTGTATTTCGAGGTCCCTGCTAAAGGTGAGCGGTTGCGACGTGCAAGACCTACTTGAAGGATTTGAAAACATCGGATAACACCACAAATTGTGTACCAACCAAATAAAAAATAATATTGTAAATAAAAAATTGTACCGACCAAATAAATAGGATTGTAAATAAAGAACTAATTTGTATGCGCTAACTTAACCGTTTATTTAGAAATCACGATTTTAGGGTTCATTTAACCAGTTTACCTAAAATTAATCTCATACTCTTCACATAAACGTCTCCATAAAAGAATGATGAACATAAAGTTATGAAAAGGTAAACAAATAAACAATGGAGCATTGAAAGTCATAAGATCCAAGAGGTGTTCTAAATTTACCGATATATCGTAATATATCGATATATTTCAAGCAATATATCGGATATATCGATATAGCTGTTACGATATATCGGAAGACCGATATATCGATATACCAATCAACGGTTGCCATTCCTAGCTGTGAATTGCACACACTAGACCCTAGCCCCTGACGCGTACCGACTGCTTCGTTTATTTCCGTAACTCTTCGTAGAGCTGTATAAGGCGCGAATATCCAATTTTTACCCAATGCTACGAGCAATGTACGAAATCCTCCGATGTTGAATTAGGCGGGAAATGTACAGTAGAACACACAACGTGCTATTTAATGTGTACTGTGTGTGTGTTAAGTAATAGTGTGTCGGTAATTATAGTATTTGTAACACCAGCGTGTTTGTAAATAAAACGTGACAGTAGTTCGCTTTTAAAATATTGCTTTACTGTTTCAATTTAATTATTTGTGGGTGTGTTAATTAACAGCGTGTGACAATCATATAATAATTATAATTTTATTCTTTAATATCACTGTGATTATCACATAAAACTTTTTCCGCAGTTCGTTTTATAATATACTGTACATTTTTATTTCATTTAAATTATCCGTGCGTGTGTTCATCGAGTTTGTTGTGTGATATTCATTTGTTAATTTTGTGTGTGTTCATAATCTAGTTTTTATACCTTTTTAATTTTTGGTTTATTAAAATGAGTGAGCTTAAACAATACTTATGTTCGGAGTGCGGTAAGGATTGTGAAAATGTAGAGAATCTTAGCCAGCATTCGAAATTACATCCCGAACAAGTAAACAGTGAAGTGCCGGTTTTGAGCAGCTTGAAGTCACGTACACATCAATGTAACATCTGTGATAAACAGTTTAAGCATGGATACACATTGAAGCGTCATGACCGTGAATCCCACGGTACAGGGGTACAGAGGATCCAAACACTTCTGAATTCGGCACTTACTTTGATCAAACATACTCCAAAAATATTCAGTCTTGGGCCTACTGTCATCAACTTCAAGGAGGTCCGAACATACAAAACTTGCATATCGAAAGAATGCATCATACAATTAAATATATATAACTTGTGTATTTACACAACAAAAAGTTAAAACGTTTGGACAAAGCGATAATTGCTCTAATGTCTTTCGTCCGCGATAAGTTGTTTGATAGACTTATTGTCTTAAGCCAAGGCAAATTAACTACAAAGTTGAAAGACATTAGAAAAATACATAAGTCCATCACAGAAATCGACAGTAACTTAATTATCAGAGAGGAAACAGGCAACGGGTGGAAAGTACCGTCGTCTTCTGGCATGAAAGAGGGATATTTAGAACATGAAAATGATATGCAGTGCAAATGTAATTTAATCTGTGTAGACTGTGATGAGTGTATACAGAAATATTCATGCACGTGTGTAGATTCATGTATTAAATGAAATATGTGCAAACATATTCATGCTGTCTGCAGGATTAACAAAGCAGGGCGTAGATTGCAGTCGATTGTTAATAGTAACGAAGACGATGGTGACGATCGATTGTATGTGCATACGGAGAACGAAAATCATACGACGGAAAAACAATAAATTTTATCCCAAGTCAGCAAACGAGAAAGTTTTTGACATGTATGGAGACTCAAAAAGAAGCACTCAAAGGGGATTTAATTGAGTTTGTTAACAGTGTAACCACATTAGAAGAACTGGAAGTGATTAAACGACAAACTGCTACTTTAAAAACGACATTAAGTGCAATTCGCTCTCCCGTTGCAGTTCAAAATATGCCCAGCTGCTCGACTTTTCCGAAAAGAAATATCGTGCCACAGAGGAGACTTTATTCCACCAAAAAAGGAAATTAACACACGGTCCTGTTATGGTAAAGCCCAATGAAACCGACATACAGAACACTGCTCTGTCGCTGCTACAAAAAAAAAAAGATTGTTATAAAGTTAAAGAGATTGTTAATAATTTTTAAGTTTGTTAGTTGGAGTATCATTATACGTTCGTTATTCATGAAATTATTAAATACTCAGCGCGTGTATATTTGATGTGCATATAGGACTATGTATTTAATAGTGTAGTTTTTTGTAAATAATTATGGATGTGTTTTCGTTCCAATGATTGTCACGCCTATGCGAACGTATGTAAACAATTAGACGATTCATCCTGGATCAGCTTCTTTCGAAGTGTGTACAGTCTTACGTAACCGTAGCATATCAGCTGAGAGTAGAACTGTCAAACGATGTAAACATTTTTAAACAATACAAACATGAATCAGACTCAGTTGTATACTACGTCATAGTTTGGCGCGAAGGAAGTTCCGTAAAAATCGTGTTGCTCAATAAATTTTCGTTCTCAGGTATGTGTCGGGTTGACAACTCCAACGCAATCAACCTGTACGGACATTTACGGAAAGACACGAACATAAACGAAGCAGTCGGTATGCGTCAGGGGCTAAGGTTTATTGTAAATTGCACACTAGCGTCTGCGTTCGAGCCATAGCGGGTTGACGAAGCCGCAAATCTGGCATGGTGTGGGAGCTTAGCTGATTATGGTACGAATTTTAACGGAAGACGTCCAAACATTTTACCGCGCTCATCATAGCCTAAAGTACTGAGTGAAAGTGCTGAGTACTGAATGAAATCACTGTAGGCGCTTAAAGGTAAGAATTGTTTTATTTTATTAGCACAAAATAAGTGATATTCAAACGTAAGTAGACTTTCTAAATTTCTGTAGGTAAAAAACAGATCTTGAGTGTTTTACGGCAGCCAATACAATTCCGTATTTTTACTTCTTTAATATCAGGCGAAGCGATCCTTACAAAAATATGCACAATAAAATATATATTAGAAATGCCTACTGAGATTTATTTATTACAAACAGTGTTTATAAAAATATTAATTTGATCATTAAAAAAATCGATTTTGAAATTCCAGTAGAAATAATTGTTTTGATGTCTTGATATTATAGTTTTATTTTAGCATAGCCTATGTACAGGTGTGTAGCAAACGCGCGCTCGCCTCTCTCCCTCACCCCCCACTCACTCTCTCTCTCTCTCTCTCTCTCTCTCTCTCTCTCTCTCTCTCTCTCTCTCGCACGCGCACTATAATAAATGTAATTTAGTAAGTGTTTTATCCACTCGTTTAATCAGTTTTCCTTTTAGATAACAATATTTTAATTTTTTATTAAAATTTTCTATTGACATGTTAGTGTTTATGCCTAATTGAATCCGATAACAGTAGGCCCGTGATCTGTATTGTTTCTTATTAATATATTGTTTTATAAAATATTAATAAAATGAATGTGTTTATTCATCATTAAACAGTCTTCTTAAAACTTCATGGAACATTTATAAAAAATTAGTGTTCCGAGTCAGTTGTTATATATTTATAATCAATGGACAACAAAATCCAGGAATTCAAATTACATTAAGGTACTACATGAAAATTTAAATTTTTATTATTAATAATAAATGTTAAAATATGATTACGTTAAGGTAATATTAATTATTAAGAAAAATCGTCACAAGAAAAATCGCTGTATGTGCCAACCAACTAAATTCTTACAAAACCGCCAATATCTCGAAAACGAAAACGCAGATTTTGTTGAAACAAAACCAAAATAAAATTTGGAATTTTCTATAATTTTCACTCGCTGACACCATATAGCTATCTCTCGTAAAACGAAAGTTTGTCGCATGCCGAAAATGTCACTACATGAAAATTAAAAAAGAAAATTCATGACGTGGAACCGTCTGAAGACTGTTTTTGAAAATTTTTAAAACTATCGGTTACAATTTATGCCTAAAACCATCCTCAACTTCAAGGAACACGGTGGTGAAAGAATTTTAAAAATCAGATCAGCTGTTACTGAGGTTATGTCGGGCAATGAAACACATTCGTATTCTCTCGCGCTCTCCGCCCCACCATGCCAGATTCGCGGTTTCGTCAACGCGCTATGGCTCGGACGTAGACGCTTGTTAGAATTGCACTGCGACGGGCGCATGCGCGGAAGCAACTACTGATTGGCGCATGCGCTGTAGCAAATACTCGGGAAGCAGGCTTACTAGAGTGTGAATTTTCTTCCCCCAGTGCCAAATTTCTTTATTTTCTTTTTCGACACGGCTTACACTGTTTAGTCTGTTCTGGCTCCAAACTGGTCAGACCATCTCTTCTTGGGTCTTCACAGGCTTCTCTTCCCTTCGGCTGATATAATAAGGCTACCTTGGAGAATCTGTCAATGCCCATTTTGTTAATGTGTTTTTTCCAGTTTTCTCTATACTTACTGATGATTCCATTTACTTCTTCAACTTTCAGTTCCTCTCCTATCTGATTGTTTATTTTCATATTTAATTTTGTGTAAACAGCTATGAAACGAAAAAATTTCATTTCTGTAGCCTGAATTCGTGATATTTTTGTAGCAGACATTGTCTATGTTTCTGAGCCATAAGTAAGGGTAGGAACTGGCATGGATTTGTATAATTTTATTATGGACTCTCTCCTTGCCTTGTGTTTATAGCACGTCGGAGAGTTCCAGTTATCTGGTTAAGGGGGAAAACTCTGACTCGGAAAAACTGAAAAAAATTGCATTTTTTGTTTTTTGTATAATATTATTGTCCAAAATCTCCCCTTTAAAATGGTGTAATTATTTTTTCCTACCTTAATTGTAAGTTGTTCAAATAAATTATTTTGTGAACGTCTGACCCAGTATTTTTAGATTGAAAATGCATGAGCTGTGACTCTGAGTCAAAGATCAGACCGTTTGTATGGTGTGCGATACGTGAATTATTTAGGGGATGGGGACTCTAAGGCTTTCTTATGTATAAAAGAAGCAAAAGTGTATGGCGATAATGTTGAAATTCATAAGTTAGAATGCATAGGCCATATACAAAAAAGAATGGGCAATCGGTTGTTGAAACTGAAAGGCTCAAAAAAGAAACTTGCTGATGGAAAATCGGGGAAAAATTGTTTGACCACAGCTGCTGTACAGAAG
Organism: Magicicada septendecula; assembly: GCA_034769895.1. Taxonomy (NCBI): domain Eukaryota; kingdom Metazoa; phylum Arthropoda; class Insecta; order Hemiptera; family Cicadidae; genus Magicicada; species Magicicada septendecula. The sequence goes on along the minus strand of CM068367.1, from coordinate 1,355,641,259 downwards.
CTTCAAAGATTCTGTGGGTTGGTAATAAAAAGAAATATCTACAGTTTAAATGAAATGAAACAGGCTGTATGGGGTGAATATTTTCATGTAGCATCAACAAATGAAAGGCCTACTCTCCAACTCTGTCCTAAAGGGGAAGATACATGGTGCGGCTACAATCAGTCTTTGTTAACTAATCAAGTATATGATCATAATAAACATTTCCATTTACCTGAAATTATTATGACTGCAATAAAACCCATATTTAAAGAGTTAGCCAATCTACAGCTGTTTGTAAAATGCTTGAAAGGTAAAACCCAGAACCCAAATGAATCACTAAATAGTGTCATCTGGTCAGTGATACCGAAACAAGTATTTGCCACTTTAAGAACACTACAATATGGTATTTTTGCTGCAGTTTGTGTTTTTAATGATGGTTTCATAAGCAAAGTAAAAATTATGGGACCTTTAATACTATATCCAGGAAAAAACCTAGTCAAAGCTATGCATCTGTTGGAGACAATAAGACTTCGCAAAGCTGAAAAAGCTGTCACTGATCTGGAAGAAAAATCAGGAAGGCAAGAACACTAAAGATAAAGAAGTTAGAAGACTTGTTTGACGAGCAGGAGGACCCAGACAACCTTTCTTATAGTGCTGAACATTACTAAGCTGAAATATGCTGCTGGAAAGTGTTCTTTTCTTTTATTACCTGAAGTTTGGATTTTTGAACTTTGATGTAAGTTATCTTGCCAGCACCATAAAATCAAGGTGCGTTTTTCAGCCCCCAGGTCGATTCAGCCTGTTGAAAATGAGTACCTGGGATAACATCCTGGGGATAATAATGGGCGGCTGAAGCGTAGTGCTGGCCACACTGCCTTCCTTGTATGCCGTACGGCTCACATTAGGCAGCCTACCCTGCCTACTCCTAAGTTACTTCGGTGGTATGGTATACATGGCTACTTTGGTGGTAGTCATTATTATTATGTAAGTTATCTCAGCTCCTATAAGGCCTATCTTCATGAAATTTTTTCTACATTCCAAACAGACCATTTACTAGTACCTCACGGTAGGAATTTTAAAAATAATAATAATTGAGTGAGAATACATTTTTTAATTTGTTTTTTGGGAACAAAGAAACGTTGGCTGAAAAAAAATTAGAATCCAAAATTCACGACATAAAAAATCCCCTGTGTGCGAAACTACATAAAGAGGTACCCTTCAAAATAAAAAAATTAAAGCTGTATCTTATTTGTGTCCTGAGAAAAGTTGCAAGAACATAACTTTGAGTTACATAGGGAGTCGGTCTAGCCAGCCAGAAACTTCTTTCGCTTCTCAGTTGCTGACAGACGAATTTAAATTACTGAAATAAATGTTATTATTAATGTTATAGCAGTAAATCTGAATTTTATATATGTTTTTGAAATATATTTTTGTTACTTCTTGCAAGTACCCAGACGAATATTCCGTTTTCAACATCTAGCCAGACCACGTGAAAAGTCGGCAGAGCGTATCACAATATTATGCTCTTCTGTGGTTGTGACAGAGAACATTTATTTATAAATAAATAAATAAATAAATAATTGTTGAGTCTATCTAATATATAGTTATATTTAAAACGCAGCAGATTTTTTTAAAATAACTTCGGGATCTACTTAAATCTGTTGGGAGCCGTCAGGTCTGCGACAGGAGTAAATCAACAATTTTTCGCCTAGATCTAATTGGAATACCTTTACTGCTATAACATTGCTAATACATTTATTTCAGCCATTTAAAAGTATCCGTCAGCAACGTGGAGACAAAAAAAGTTCTGTCAATTGTATTTTTTAATTTATTATATTGTCAATTTGAGTATATCAAAAAGACAGACATACTGAAATAACGTTTAATTCATTTTTTAGCCATTTGAGGCCGGCAAGGGAACCAGTACCAAATCGCCAGACTCCCCATTACGTTTCTAGCAAATCAAGATGAATTTCTATACAAATTATCAAGCATACTGAAATATCGTAAGCATTTTCGTCGCCAGGTCTGCTGTATTAGTGCAGGTACGCGGTGGTTGCGTTTGAAAGCGCCCGTTAAGTTACCTGACTTCCAAAATTTCTGTATTGTACACTGATCAGATGTTTTCGTGTCAGCTGTACTAAAACCGAAAGCTGTCACAGTATAAACAGCTGACGTGTCTGAGTACAGGTGTTGGATTCGTGATTAATGGAAACCGTGTCATCGTCAGTTGATTGATAGATGCCGCGGATTGCTCCAACAAACGATATACAGTTCCCTGCACACACGTGCGTCAGGTGTAGAGACCCGTCTACGGTCGTCAAATATGTAACAGAAAATGTGAGAGTCTGTGTTTTACGAATGATTGATAACGATAACATTTTGCTGGAAATTAGGGGGCTTTATATAAATTTTATGTATTTCCAGGAGGTTTAATGGTATTTAATAGATTGTGATTATTCTAATATATAATTGGAGCTTGTATTAATTCAATAACTTTAAATTTATTCACAAAAATGTAATGATAACACGGAATGTAATGACAATTATTGTATTGTCTGATAATACAATTTAGGACAATTTTTAGACTTTGTATTATAAAATTTAGTTGTGAGACATGAACATTAACTAAAATAATGCCATAACAAATCCTCCAGCCATTTATTCCTGGTTCTACCCACACACCTCTGTCCTATAGGTTTGTTTTTCCAAACTTATTTGGCTAGTATAGAGTCTGACATTCTTTGTAAGTGTTCTTTCTACCTTTGTTCGTAATCTTTTAATTTTTCATCTGACTAAAAGTTTTTAAAAACTTGTAACTCTTCTCTTATGTTCTCATTCCTTTATATGGTCAAGATTAGAACACCTTTTAGCTACTCTTAAGAAGGTCATTTCTGAGGCCTTTATCGTACTGTCATGTTTTTTAGCTGATGTCCGTAATTCAGATTCATAGTATAGTAGAGGGATTGCCATAAGTTTGTAGAAATTCAGTTTTGTATTTCGATGTACCTTGTTTCTAAAAATGCGGTTGATTGTCCCACAGATCGCCTGGAACTTACCTAACTTAACACCAATATAATAATTCCTATCATAGCCAGTATCATTTCCCAAATAATTAAAGTCGCTCACTTGTTCTAGAATTTGATCATTAATCATTATTTTTGTTGTTATTGGTTCCTTGCCTCGAAATGCCATTACCTTTGCTTTTATAGTGGAGATTTTCATATTGTATTGTTTGCAGATCTGATGAAGTTTAAAAAAGAGATTTTTCAAATCAGATTCTGTATTTTGAAGTACAAGCAGACAACAGCGCATTCAAATATCTGTATCGAGTTATCTTAATACCAGGGTTCACCAGGTTTTCTTACTAGATAGTCGATATAAATTTTAAAAAGAGTGAGTGATATACTTCACCCTTGTCTAACACCTTTATTGACAGATATTTTTGAGATATCCTACAATTATTTCTACCAGATATTCTTGTTCCATTATATAGGCCTCGGATAGTTCGTATAAGTTGTTGAGGGTATCCCTGTTCTTTTAGTATTTGCCACAACAAATTTTTATCTACTCTATCGAAGGACTTCTCATAGTCAATGAACGCTATATGTGTTTCTTTATTGAACTAATACGCGTTATTTAATGAGTATAAGTCAAGAAATGTAATTCGAAACATAAACCACATTCATCATTTAATCGAATTAAAAGTATAAAATTAGTACAATAAAACTCATAAAATTTAAATTGGAAACAGTAATAAATAGCCAAATAATATACCAACAAAAACATGTAGTTGCATTCAGGTATAAATTAAACTAATATGTATTTGTGTGATAATATGACTTCCACATCCCCAAACAACTATGGAACTATAAGCCGAGGCGCCGGAGAGGTGTAGGACGTCCAAGAAAGCGCTGGAGTGACCAGTCTAATCTTTGCCTATTTGATACCGGAGAAACACCATTCTTGGTTTAATCCTCGAAGATGATGATGATTAAAAAAGTTGTATTTTATAAAACGTAATTATTTCTTTTTGGAAGCTTTGTGGACATTAGTTCATCAAACCGTATACAGTAACAGTTTCTAATGACTGGAAGTTTTGCCAAAGAATTATTTCTGTAGTGTCGTGCCGTGAGAGCTACGATGTCTCAAAATTGTATAAATATTTGAATGTCGAATGTGAAAACATGAAGAAAGTGTTCACTACAAACTAATGCTAATGTAGTTACATTTTTACCAAAATGTTATGTTGATCTATTAGTATCCTTTTTACACTTTTTCTATGTTCTCAACTCCATTATTTTCTTCCGTTCTTGACTTTAGATTAAATTCGACGTCATTGTTGCTACTTTTTGCGCAGAAAATGACAATGTCCCTTGCACGCCTGTGTAGATTTCTCTATAGGCCTACAGGTCATCATCATCATCATCTGCAGGGATTAAACCAAAATGGTTTGTTCCGGTCTCAAACAGGTAACGATCCGTCCGGCTAATCCTCTCGTGAGACAGTTTAGTAGTGAATATGTCCCATGATATGTTACTAGCATATCGCAGGGTAAAGGGCTACAGCAAATTTTTTATTTTCATAAACATTAAACCAACACCAATCTACTAACACAAACAGAAATATAGGAAAACTATATTATAAAAGTGGTTCTTTTCTTTAGTTTTTCTATAGTTGTGCTTAACTCTGCGATTTGGTACTGCTTTATGCTTTTGACGTTTCACGCTTGTTGGTGAACAAATCTTGAGATGCCTTATGTTTGTATTTAACAGTTTAGTCTAATTACACCTGAAGGTGACCATAGACTTCAGTGGTTGAAACTTTGTGAGGTAAATTATGATAGAACTATGGTAACAGTCCTACCTACCACTCCTGATAACGTTCAAGTACCATTGAAAGAGCAGCAGATACACTAAAATGAGCAGTTTATTCAAAAGTCACGATTTAACAATAAACACAAAGATGAGACTTTTACGCTGCTACTTACTCTCGGTCCTCTTCTAAGGTGTAGAATCTTGGGCTTTGACTGAAGCCACAACTAAAAAATTTAAAACTTTGAAAATGTGGCTTTACCGTAGAATACTGAGCATTTCATGGGCAGCACATATAAATAATATTGAAGCTTTTAGAAATATGAAGAAAGAAAAGGAAGTTATTAACACAGTGAAGTGTTATTAACTTCAGTATCTGGGACATCTCATGAGAAATTAACAAAGATTTTACTTATTGCAGTCCACACTACAGGGAAAAGTACTTGGAAAGAGAATTGTTGGGCGACCGAAAACCTCATGGCTGTAAAATTTAAGGACCTGGTTTGGCATGAATACAACTGACTTATTCCGTGCAACAGTACAGAAAGTTAGAATAGTCTGTATGATATCCAACATCCGAAACGGATAGGAACTCTCAGAAGAAGAGACCATTGAAAGTTAATATTAAAGATCGTTTAAATGTACAATAAATGTTATAGCATTGCCGAACAACATATTGTGTGACCAACAAATATCAAAACAACACAACATAAACATCGTATATACAATACAATCGTCAAATGAATTGCGTCATACGGGTGTGAAATATGGTCTATAATACAAAGAACAGAAAAGTTGTTGGAAACTTTACTGAAATGGATTATTGGCGATGAGCGGCAGGGACATCAAAACTGGAAAAAGTAATAAACGTCAGAATCCGGGAGTTAATGAGGGTACAGTACTCTATTGTCGACGACATAAAAACAAAATAGCTAAGATGGTTTGGGCATGTACAGAGAATGCCGGATAACCGACTCCCCAAGCAAATTTTGAGATGCACACCATACGGTCGTAGGCAAAGAGGAAGACCTAGGTTGAGTTGCAGAGAAGGCATCGAGCGGGCAATGAGAGACCGGCAATTGGAAGAAGAATCTTGGTTAGATCGAGACCAATGGACACTAAGGATCGGAAGACGTAGGATAACGGTATGAACCGATTTATATATATATAAGATATATATATATATATATATATATATATTGCAACACATCTTTTTATGATTTCTTTCATTATGGATTATGAGTTTTACATGGACCTGGTTAGGGTATACCATGCCAACACTTACCTGCAGTATATGGTACTTTTCTGCTTTGCCGGCTATTAGGTGTGGGATTTGGGCTTATTAGGTATCAGGTAACGAGTTGGGACGATGTGTTTCCAAAAGAATTATTTTAGGAAGCTGAGTTGTATAAATTGTGAATAAATGAAAACTACCTTTTTAGTCTATCATTCCAATGATTATAATTGTCACCCTCAAGGTGCTTATCTTTAAACAAATCATAATAATAAAAAGAATTTCAAATATTTAACACGATTTACGGCGGGTTCCACTAATTTATATTCTTTCTTGAATATTACTTTACACATATTTTCTCTAGTGATATATTGTTATAATGCTTACATCTAACAATCACATATTAAAATCATATATCTTAGTACATCATTTATAAGTTCCTGAAAATAAGACATACCTAATACACAGTATATACACAAAACATATAACATGGAAATATACACACATATATGGGCAGTTTCACACTGTCTGCCTGTAATTATAATTCATTTATAAAAATCTTTTTTTTTTTATATTGAAATAATTATTTAATAAAATGGAAATACTGAATTGATTTCATTCTATGAAATCCGTAACCCTGTTCTTTATACATGAGAAAATAAAATACGAACTTTTTAAATGAACATAACAAGGGTTATATTTATCGTTATCTCTATGGTAGTTATTATTAATCTAAACATTTTTATTAAGGGTAACTCCCTTTTAATTATTCTACTCTTCAGCCTGCTTGGCTATCAACAATAATTAATATGAAACAATAAAATTTGTGACATCTAATATCTTGATAAACACTCTTAGAGCTTCTCTGCACTCTCCCTTAATTTATCACATTTAATTTATCAAATATAATTTTTTATACAGTGCACAATCTCATGAAAACATTTGCTTAGAGTCTTTCTGCACTCTTATTAACATATTATTATAATAATCCCACATTATCTAAATGCTCTGTCTTTTTGAATAAATGTCTCTATATGATATACAGTACAACATTTAAAAGTGTCTTTAGGCTTTAGTCATACCGCCTATATAATTAAATGTTTATCAATTATTTAAAACTGTTCAATTTCGCTTATAGCGGCTTTTCATTTACTTTTTGTGTTTTACAACATTATTATGAACCCTGAACCATATCAGGTCACCTGTTTTGATGATTTCATGTTACACAGATGTACACGGGTCTCAGGCGTCGGCGTTGAGTACAGCTATTCCTCTCGAAACCTCCGTCAGCGTCGCTTAGCGATGTATGAACAGCTAGGCTAGGCGTCGTTCCTTTATCGTCATGGACACAGCGTCTCTGGCCTCGGGTATAGTCTGATGTCCGTAGTACGTAGTTGTAGTAACTCAGGTGTCTGCCGGTCTCATTGAAGCGTCTTCTGCAGCGTATCGTTCCGTGTGTACGACTCAACGAATACTTTATGAATGAGAGACAGATGCTCGTTTTTGCTCACTGTTTATAGGGCAAAGCCACGTGTGCAAATGAGTTTCTATCGGCGAATATCTCAACAATCCTTTATTTATTTAGGTAACAAAGTTGTTTGTTAGACGTGTCTTGAACACAGTTATTAGCTATGTATACACGCAATCTTTAATTAGCACCGCGAAAGGTGTGAAATAGTAAAACGCTTATAGTTCACGACACTCTCACTATCTCGTTATGTGTTTGGTGTCTAAATAAAGCTACATTTCCGCACTATTCACTGGTCAACCTAGTTCTTCTTAATCTTTTGTCATTTTTTTATTATTTAAGTTTTAAAACACTTCTGACATGTGCCGACAAAATTATACATATTTATGCAGGTGGACTGTTATCTGTTTTGTTTGCTATATAAAATCTTATCTGTACCCTTCTAAATGTACAATTGTAGCAGATAACGCTTATTATGCGTAATCCAGTTAGAACGATAAACATTGATAACAATGTTTCGTTATAACACTCCCCCACTTGCTTTAAAAAAATTGTTTGTGCTTTACAGAACAACATGTATTTTTTTTTTTTTTTTTTTTTTTTTTTTTTTTTATCTATGTTTAGTACATACACAGTCAGTTATATTACATGTTTATTAGAAAGAATATAAAATCTTATCTTAAAGTAACAATCACATATGGGTATTATTGGATATAATGACGCAGAGATGACGCATGGTACTTTCCGACGTCCTTTTGCTTCACTGGGTCATATACCATGTAGGTGTGTGGTCCTAGACGACTCCTTAGTTCATATGGGCCACAGAATAATCTGAAGAATTTCTTGGAAGTGTTTAATATACTACTTCCCACAGGATTTGTCTTTATCAATACCTTATCACCAATCTGGAATCTTGTCAATCGGTGAGTTCTATTATACCGGTCTCTCCTTTTACCTGCTTGATGATATAACTGTCGTTCAGCTCTGTTTATTTTTATTTGAATTGGCAAATCAACATTATAATTTTCCGGTTTATTAATCATGTTGTGCCAGAATCTTTTAGGTATTTTATTCTCACTTAATTCTAACGGTGTGTATCCTGTAGCTTCACTATAATTGTGATTCATTGCATCTTCGAAAAATTGTAGATAGTCAGGCCATTTACTCTGTTGATTGTAGCAATATAACCTCATGTACTTGCCTAACTCTCTATTTATTCTTTCAGCAAGATTAGTTTGTGGATGCCTTATGGATGTAAGTATAGGTTTTATACCTTGTCTTGTCAATGCGTCCTTCCATAATTTATTACCAAACTGCTTACCTTGATCTGTCAACACTTTATCCATTTTTCCATACTTTGGTATATACTTCTGGGTGATGACGTTCAGAACAGATTTCATGGTGGGTCTTCGTACAGCATATAACTTTACTAGCTTGGTAAACACATCTACCGTCACAATTATATGGCGGTACCCACGACTTGATCGCGGGAGTGGTCCAAGGAAATCAAGTGCAACTATATCCCCCTTCTTCTTAGTTCTGATACTCCCCATTTCAACGCAAGTGTTTAAATTCGGATGTTTGGCTGTTTGACAATCATGGCATTTCCTAACAATTATTTTAATTTTTCTGAACATATTATTACAGGTGAAGGCTTCTTTCATAGTTAAATAGCACTTCAATGGAGATGCATGAGCTAGACTACGATGACATGGCATAATTAATTGCTGTAACATGTCATGAGATAGCACAACTTTCCAATCATAATTAATAAGCTTAAATAAAATTCCATCTTTCACACAATAATTTATAGGTAACGGATTATTTTTTATATTCTGTAATCGCTGATCTTTATCTTGCTCTCTAGCGAGATTACGTAGTAATTCTTGTACTTCTCTCTCGGGTTTGTATGTTATGTTGCTAAGTACCCTGACATCTTGTGGTTTAGCTTCATGTGTTTCTATACAGACTCCAGAATGTAGTCATTGATTTTCAGTCTTCGATGTGGACGGTTTATTACGTTCATCAGTGTTTCTCGGTGTCTCTTTCTGTTTTTTCTCAACGGTAATCGCCTGCGTATTTGCATTCCTATTGGATGTCCATGGTTTCGAAAATCGTTTCGACGAATTCGGCCATCGGTAACCTCCTTTGTAATTACCTCTTTCATTATTTTGCTCCTGCTTCTCATATGTTCGTCCATCTTCATGGCGTCTATCATATGATACATTTTTGTTTTTCGGATATTTTTCATCGTCTGTACGTCTATCTTCTCTGCCTTTATCTTCTTGGCGATATCTTTGCGAATACCACGTACCTCTATCTTGATTTTGGTTCCGGTTATCTCGCTGAACTCCTCTTGGTGGGTCTCGTTCACGGATTACACCCTCCATCTGTGTTAAAAGTATTAATAGATCTTCAATGGTAGCTATACCCTGAACATGTATAGCTAGTTGGATGTTCCTGCTGAAATGATTAGCAAGCTTAATGACTAATTCTTTTTGTGTTAAAGCGGGACGTAAATGTTTACTCCTCTCTACTAACATAATAACGTATTCATCTTCAGACAGCTTACCTGGATTATATTTACCAAATTCCAGTGTATTTCGTATTCTCATTTGTATGTATTCATTCCAATACCTCCGTTCGAATGCTAGTTTAAATTCTTCATACGTTTTTAAATCGTCATTCACCATCGTGAACCAACTGGCTGCTGCATCTTTTAAGTAACGGCTTACGAAGTCTATTTTATCTTTGTCACTGAGAATAGATCCAATACTATCAATTTCTTTCTCACATTTGATACGAAATTCAATGGGATTTTCCCCTCTGGATCCTCTAAAATAGTTAATGGGTCTCTCTTCTCTAGGTACGGTCGAGTATACTAACGCTTGTGTTGGTAGTCTTCTCACTTCTCGTGTAAGTCGGTCTACTTCACCTTTTAACTTGACTTCCAGCTGATCTACCCTGTTGTCATGGTGTTGGATAGATTTCTTGATGGTGTCGTCTGCTGCGGCGAGACTCTTTGTTTCTTCTTTAATTTTCATGGTCTTCCTGACATTACTCTGCACCAACTCGCTGATGACTTGTATCTTGGTATCTTGTCGATGCGTAATTTTTTCGAGTTTCTGGTCCAGTGTGTCGGCCATAGATTTAAAATTTTGTTGTAGTCTTTTTCGCTGCTCTTCGAAATTTTCATTCATCACCACCGCTTGTTGTTTTAGAGACTCTTTAACTTTACCTTCTAAGGTCTCCATTCGTTCCATAATTTCTACCTTACTTTCAGCATTATACGCGTATAGTTTCTGAATTTCTGACGTGCTGGCTTCCAATCTTCTCATAGTTTCAGCACCACTAGTTTTTATTTCTTCAAACCTTTTTACGTTTTCAACGTTGCTGGCTTCCAATCTTCTCATAGTTTCAGCACCACTAGTTTTTATTTCTTCAAACCTTTTTACGTTTTCAACGTTGCTGGCTTCCAATCTTCTCATAGTTTCAGCACCACTAGTTTTTATTTCTTCAAACCTTTTTACGTTTTCAGCGTTGCTGGCTTCTAACTTCTTCATTATGTCGGCTAAACTGACCTCTTGTTTATGTGCCATGTTTAATTTTAATTTGGTGAACCGATTTTAAAATATTTATTATTAATTTGTATATTATTAATTATTTGGATTATTATTAAATACTGTATTGGTAGTCATTTATTCATCAACATACAACCATTATCTTGGGCGCCTGTAGTATCAGTTTCTGATAACCACAATATTTATCTAAGCTCCCCTTTGTTTACTCTACTGATAACGCTAACTGTACGTTCTTATCAGCTACATTCAACATATAAATGCACGTTTTATAATAATTACACATCAACTCTAAATATTTGTTCTATGTGAATTTATATTTATTTAACTTCTAACTAATTTTTAATTTTTTTTTTTTTTTCGTATTATGTTTTTTTTTTTATTTATTTAATCGTGCCCATGTTGGAAGCGACATTTTCTTTTGCAACACATCTTTTTATGATTTCTTTCATTATGGATTATGAGTTTTACATGGACCTGGTTAGGGTATACCATGCCAACACTTACCTGCAGTATATGGTACTTTTCTGCTTTGCCGGCTATTAGGTGTGGGATTTGGGCTTATTAGGTATCAGGTAACGAGTTGGGACGATGTGTTTCCAAAAGAATTATTTTAGGAAGCTGAGTTGTATAAATTGTGAATAAATGAAAACTACCTTTTTAGTCTATCATTCCAATGATTATAATTGTCACCCTCAAGGTGCTTATCTTTAAACAAATCATAATAATAAAAAGAATTTCAAATATTTAACACGATTTACGGCGGGTTCCACTAATTTATATTCTTTCTTGAATATTACTTTACACATATTTTCTCTAGTGATATATTGTTATAATGCTTACATCTAACAATCACATATTAAAATCATATATCTTAGTACATCATTTATAAGTTCCTGAAAATAAGACATACCTAATACACAGTATATACACAAAACATATAACATGGAAATATACACACATATATGGGCAGTTTCACACTGTCTGCCTGTAATTATAATTCATTTATAAAAATCATTTTTTTTTTATATTGAAATAATTATTTAATAAAATGGAAATACTGAATTGATTTCATTCTATGAAATCCGTAACCCTGTTCTTTATACATGAGAAAATAAAATACGAACTTTTTAAATGAACATAACAAGGGTTATATTTATCGTTATCTCTATGGTAGTTATTATTAATCTAAACATTTTTATTAAGGGTAACTCCCTTTTAATTATTCTACTCTTCAGCCTGCTTGGCTATCAACAATAATTAATATGAAACAATAAAATTTGTGACATCTAATATCTTGATAAACACTCTTAGAGCTTCTCTGCACTCTCCCTTAATTTATCACATTTAATTTATCAAATATAATTTTTTATACAGTGCACAATCTCATGAAAACATTTGCTTAGAGTCTTTCTGCACTCTTATTAACATATTATTATAATAATCCCACATTATCTAAATGCTCTGTCTTTTTGAATAAATGTCTCTATATGATATACAGTACAACATTTAAAAGTGTCTTTAGGCTTTAGTCATACCGCCTATATAATTAAATGTTTATCAATTATTTAAAACTGTTCAATTTCGCTTATAGCGGCTTTTCATTTACTTTTTGTGTTTTACAACATTATTATGAACCCTGAACCATATCAGGTCACCTGTTTTGATGATTTCATGTTACACAGATGTACACGGGTCTCAGGCGTCGGCGTTGAGTACAGCTATTCCTCTCGAAACCTCCGTCAGCGTCGCTTAGCGATGTATGAACAGCTAGGCTAGGCGTCGTTCCTTTATCGTCATGGACACAGCGTCTCTGGCCTCGGGTATAGTCTGATGTCCGTAGTACGTAGTTGTAGTAACTCAGGTGTCTGCCGGTCTCATTGAAGCGTCTTCTGCAGCGTATCGTTCCGTGTGTACGACTCAACGAATACTTTATGAATGAGAGACAGATGCTCGTTTTTGCTCACTGTTTATAGGGCAAAGCCACGTGTGCAAATGAGTTTCTATCGGCGAATATCTCAACAATCCTTTATTTATTTAGGTAACAAAGTTGTTTGTTAGACGTGTCTTGAACACAGTTATTAGCTATGTATACACGCAATCTTTAATTAGCACCGCGAAAGGTGTGAAATAGTAAAACGCTTATAGTTCACGACACTCTCACTATCTCGTTATGTGTTTGGTGTCTAAATAAAGCTACATTTCCGCACTATTCACTGGTCAACCTAGTTCTTCTTAATCTTTTGTCATTTTTTTATTATTTAAGTTTTAAAACACTTCTGACATGTGCCGACAAAATTATACATATTTATGCAGGTGGACTGTTATCTGTTTTGTTTGCTATATAAAATCTTATCTGTACCCTTCTAAATGTACCATTGTAGCAGATAACGCTTATTATGCGTAATCCAGTTAGAACGATAAACATTGATAACAATGTTTCGTTATAATATATATATATATATATATTGTACCAGTACAAATGTATAGGGTACTGTGCGTTGCACAAAGTAATTAAGATAATTAATTAAAGTAAATGAATAATTCTTATTGTTAGCAATAATAATTCAGATTTCAATCTGAACTGTATAAGGAATGACCAAACTTTCATGTCGAGACAAGTAGATCACGCCATTTTGCTGTGTCTGTGTGTATACGCGTATGTTACATGTGTGAGTGAAACCTGTCGATTCCTGAAAAGCGTCACCATTATGGAACGCTATTAATTATATGAATGTATTTATTTTGTAAAGATTTTGTGCATAATATCACAAAACCAAATACACCAAAGTGTGTATAAAAATAAGATGCACATGTGTATAAAAAATAGTGTAAAAAGGATAAAAAGTGTAATTACAGGAAAATAAAAATAAATAAAACTTATGTTAATTAAGATAAAGAAAAACGTTTTATACATGGTGAACACATAAAAATTACCGACAGAATGAATATCGGGTAATGTGCGAAGACAGGCGAATTAAGTGTGACAAGAATCGTGTGTGAGAAGTGACGGACGGACTCTGAGATGCAGAATATTGTCGAAACATGATGTTAGCGCCCTGGGTATAAATACACGAGACGCGCTAACTTCATTCTCTTACTCGATCAACTACCGTAGCAGCCGGAGGCTCTGCTTCACGAGTAGAACTCTTTCTCGATCAACTACCGTAGCAGCCGGAGGCTTTGCCCAGAGACAACAACGTTTGTATCTCAACCACAGCTGCAGCCAGGGGCTTCACGACTACTCATCATTTTCGTGAGAGGACTTGCAACCTGAGGCCATGACGGGAGACGAGGGAGCAGCCGAGTACATGCAGTAGAATCCAGCGTACGAGGATCCGACGGACGAAGGACGAGGATCAAGGACTTCAGGACTACACGACCACAAAGGACCATCCAGGATCAAGGACCTTGGACCGAAGAGGACACGCCGCCGATTTACCACAACAATAAGGTGACAAACAACCATGTAGGCTACTTGTAAACCAGAGACTCACACAAAGACAATAATTAACGATGTAAAAAAAGAGAGACAATCTAATTGAAATATGAATTAATAATTTTTCAAAATGTAAATATTCTTTGTATAATAATTAGAGTAATTTTTAAGAATGTTTAACTATAATTGTGAATCAATAACTTTGAAGCTATAATTTTGATATTTAAATTGATTAAAGTAATTAGTAAAATTTTATTAGAAAGCTAAGCGATGCATATGTAGTAAAATCAAAAGAGATTAGATCATTAGAAAGTAATTAGATAATATTAGATAATCTAATCATTATCATACTAATGAGAAAGCCAAGAGCAATATTAGATAATTATAAATGTGTATTAGAGTATAAGATTGTATATTATGTCTATGTGTAATACGAGAGTATCACTTATATGTAATAATTCGATGTGTGCTATGGCTACACACACACAAGCAAATAATAATGCTATTTTAATTCGCAACCAAATAAGAATTTTTGTTTAATAAATATTTAAATGATTTTAAACCAAATTACATAGTGTTATTATTATTACGATTACACCCATCACCACATACAACTCGTTAACGTTGTATATAAAATGGCTTCCAAAACGTGGGGCTCACACATTAACTCGTTAACGTTGTAATATATATATATTGTAGCGCAACAAAAATGATAGCATTTATGCTACATAAAAGAAGATTCACAGATTGATAAATAAATTGATACTTAATCCCATAATAGAACAGAGACCCAATTATGACAATTATAGTCATAGACAAAATTAAATAAGAATGCAAGGTAGTGTTGAATAGAATAAACGAACCTGTAAAATAAATAATAGCTAATGATATATGTTTAATAAAAATCAAAACAGAAAAATGAAACAATGACTTAATTTATGGTAATAACAGATAAGAATTTTGTGTTAAAAAAGTATTATATTATGACAAAAATGTTATGATAAAGTTTATGTGATGTTATATCAAATAAGTGTTGAGTTCATGAAAAATAATGAAACAAATAGTGTTATTCAATGACTGTCATAGAATGAAGTGTGAGGCAGTTAACCGATGTTCATAAGTTCGAATTTTGTTATATGTGATCGAGAGATGAAGATAAATTTGTTATTAGATGTAGAAAAATAATTGTTTATACCAATGTTAATAATTAAGTTTTGATTGTATGTACGAATTTATATAAAAGGGACTATAGATGCCTAACAGACATAACCACAGGTAGATCAATTTACAATAAAAGGCCTAACAGCCAAAAATACTAAATAAACACTTATAACTTAAAGGTTAGATACATCAATTAATAATAATTAATAAATGCACTATGAAGAGCTAGAAAGAAGAAAAAACATTAAGTTAATAATAATATTTAATAAAATTTATACAAATTATAATAATACCATAATGCCATAATATCGATTGGTAAAAAATAATATCGAAGGTGGATTAAATATAATAAAAAAGGAAAAAAAAACGGAATTATATCAAAAAACCAGTAGAAGATGTGTATAAAATAATAAACCAGCTATCGGTAAATTTACATTCCGATAGGACAGCAAATTGACAAAGAATAGACAAAAAAATATATGAAAGAAACACTATATAGTCCAAACATGTGGAAGCGGAAATTAATATAGGTTGCTAGGGAAAAATTTAAGAAGAATGTTGTTGATTTTAAAAATAACAAGAATTGCTTTGATAAAAAACTGAACGTGATGATTGAAAAAACCCAAGAAGAATATATTGAATCGTAATATTCGAAATCAAGAGATACGATTATAAAAAAGATAAAATTCCAATGACAATACTTACATCTATCACTAACACAGATTAATAAAATAACGATACATTGTGAAATAATAATCGAGAACAAATAACCAAATTCTACAAGAAGAAACTTGGACTGTCCCGTGTCCGAAGGGAATTGATGAAAAGTTAATCAAATATAAAGAGTTAACAATAACACAACTCATAATTGTCACAACACCAGAAATTATAACCTTGCAAATACACGGAACAACACTAACTGCTTCAACCGAAGGAAGAAACTATTTGGATCCTGGCGGTGTAGAAGAAACATCAATCGGGCCGTAAAACAATTCAGAAGCTGTATTCCGAAGTGGACAGGACAAGAATTACTTTTATTAAACTGAAGAAAGAAAACTGTGCTTCATAATTGACCAGAACAACGAATTTAGCGATCAACTGCCAACGTGATTTGCTTCGTTAGAGACTGGTAAAGTTATATTATATTAATCATACTAAATACACAACACATAATTTTTGTAAATCTTGCATTCTTAGTATGTATTTTTAGTCTTCCCCACAGTTACAAGAACCTTCACACCCTGAAATAAATAAAATACAAATCAAATATAATATATAACCAAATATAAACAAAGGATCAAATAATCAACAATCGATACCTGAATCTATAGTCCCAACATATATTAATTGGAATATATCTTAGTTAATGTGAATTGATAAACAAATAAAGAACCTTTATATATTTGTCACACCTTGTTATTTGGAGTATGGTTTAGTGAACTGGAACAAAAGTAACTGAATAAGTAGAGAATAAATAGTTAATATAAACATCGAATAACCTACAAGTTTCGTTGAGCCGATACTACAGCGCTTATAGCGGAATTATCTGACACCAAAGAGGGAGCGTAAAAATATAAAATCAGACAGAACTCTCTTCGAGGCATAATAGGGTTGGATGAAATTGTAGAATAAATCTTAAGTTATTTAAGTTCTAGGCACACTAACACTGATAATTATTAAATAGTTAAGTTAACATTAATTGAGTACATCCATATATTCCACAACACCAAATATTTCCGAGAATTTATACAATTAAATTAATAGAACACAATCGACAAACACAACAGTGGGAATTTAGACCGTACGTATCCGATCTAGTACAAATTGGCTTCCATCGCGGGGCCTGAACAGTAGAGAACACACCGGGAAATAGTACAAATTGGCGCTCAACTTGTGTAGGGCTTAAGTTAAGTAACTATAAGTATAATAACATTACTTAACCAGAGCAGGCAACTGTGGGAGAGTAAACATGCATACCAGAGGTAGATCAAGGATTAGGGCAGGAGAAACGGAGAAGGAAATAGACGAACAAGAACAGGAAATAGAACTATTAACAGACAGTGAAATGGAACAACAGACAGACGAAATAACGGAAACTGAAATAATTACGGACAAGGAAAAGGAAGTAATCAAAGAAGTTGCCCAAGGGGACCAACCAGATAAATCCAACAAAAAGGAAGACATGAGTATGCAAGAGCTGTTGAGGATCATAATGGAAAGCAATAGACAAATGAATGAGGAAAATAAGGAAAACTTAAGGGAACAATTTAGGAAAACAAATGAGGAAAATAAGGAAAACTTAAGGGAACAATTTAGGAAACAGGAGGAAAACTCCAGGAAAACAAATGAGGAAATTAAAGAAACCTCAAAACAAATGAACGAAAGATTAAACCAAATTCACGAAAGGTTAGATAGGAATGATGAGGGTGTAAAACAAATGAAGGAAGACATCCTACAAATACATGAAGAGAATTTAAGGCAGATTAATGAAAAAATTGAGAATCTTCATGTGACAGTTAACCAGAAGGTGGACCAAAATAATGAGGAAAGAAAATTAGAAATAGCCAAAACCAATGAAGGGTTAGAAAAAACTAACGAAACAATAGTACAGGTTCGTGAGGAATTACAGAACAAAATTAATGACACAAAAATTGAGAATAAAACATTGGTCGAAGAAATCGAACAGGAAACTGTCGAAAAATGTGAGCAAATTAAAAACGAAGTACATCAGGTACGGGAAGAGAATAAGGAAGGTATTAAGCAAATACAGACAGACATGGGCGAATGACTCGAAAGGGTCTATGGCAATTTAAATAATATGGAAGGTCAAATCAATACCAATAAAAATAAAATAGAAGAGTTTAGTAGGCGTGAATTACAATTACAGGAGGAAGTAGATTCATGGCGGGATAGGACATGCCAAAATAGTCATACAAATAACCATGAGAACAGAGAATCGATTAATTTTCGTAATTATAAGCGCAATCCTATGGAATTTTTAAAGAGATTGGAAGAAGTGATCATAAGAAATAGAGAGAGTCGCTGGAGTATTATACGAAGCATGATTGATGAAACGTTTAAAGATACTTATGATAATTGGTGGACAGCGGTACGCCCGGATATACTGGACATGACTGAGTTCAAAAAACAATTTAAGGAGAAGTATTGGTCGGAATCGACCCAGAATATGATTAGGAATAATTTGAGTAACGGTCGATACGAAACAAATGTAGGCCAGTCCCCTACTTCATACTTTTTAGGAAAAGTATGTATGGCGCGGAACTTAGAGCCCCGAATTCCCGAAGAATGTTTGGTGATACAACTATCCTACCATTACGAGGAAGGTATAAAAAATGCACGTATGTGTAGTCAAATCAAAACGATTCCAGCCATGGCCAAGTTCTTGGAGAATTATGAACACGAGAACCAATACCAAAGAAATAGAATGCTAAATCATAAATATCAGAAGTATGATAATAACGCGCCACCAGCCAATTCTCATAATAACGATCGCAATCGACCTGCGCATAACGTTAATACTAATAGAACACAAAATGAAAGCACAAATAATAATTCCAGAAACTATAATTATCGCGGCAATAACAATTACCATTATCGTGATAGTCGCAATAATAGAGGAGATGGGGACAGACGACCCAATAATTATAGACATAACGTCAATTATATTTACTCCAGACCTCAAGGTAATCAGCGACGATACTACCCAAGGAGTCACCGATATGACAACCATTATGACCAATCTCGGCATGAAGACAACTACCCACATGATGGAAATTATAGGATAGCAGAACATAATACGGAGGATCGCACGGAACCAGTACAAAACCAACACAGTAATCAGAATGAAAATAGAGAAGAGGGAGTAAGCCCTCATTTAAACTAATAGAGGCAGTGAAAATTAATGAATACCCGTCACTGAACCGTAATCTTGGGGAACAACAATTAATAAATAAAATTAAGTGTAATCATAAAATAACCATAATTAATAACCACTATTTAAAGAATATCCGGGAAGAGTTGTTAGAAGAGGATCAGAAACATGTAAACAGTAATAGTAATAACGAAATCATATATATATCAGCAAATTTAAATGGGGTAAAATCTACCATAATGATAGACACTGGATCTAACATATCATTGATAGACAATATTGAACTTGAAAGAATCCAGCGAGAAGTCCAGTTACCCATACCGACTTTACCTGTCAATAATGTGATAATTATCGGAGCCACTGGGAGACAAAATAAAACAGTCAAAAAACAAGTATCACTCGATCTTACCAATAACAATATGACCCTACCAATAGGATTCTTCGTCGCAACGGGACTACCATTTAATGTATTGATTGGATGCGATGTGTTGCGCCAGCATTCCGCAATAATTGACTTGCATAAAGGTACAATATCTCTAACATCCGAAGGAGGATTATGGACAGCCGAGTTAATCAACACTAATCAAACCGGTCCAGTTAACACCAAATGTGGAGCCATAAAAAGCTATTTCTGTAAGAAGAATAAATTACCAGAGATCATTCAATATGAAGACGATGATCCTAATCTATGGCAGAGTAAGTTGGAAGAGATTCGAGAATTCCAAAGGGAAAAAACTTATAAACAAATAAGTAAGGTACAGGCCGAAAATCTAATTCAAATATATAATAAATACAGACATGTGTTCTCCAATGCTGCAGGTAAAGTAAAAGGATATCAATGTATAATAAATTTTAAAGAACCGGTAAACTTTCGCAGAAAGTCATACCCAATTGCTTACTCTATAAAAAACGAGGTCCGGAACGAGATTAACCGTATGATGCAAGATGACATAATAGAATATAGTCAATCACCATATACCAGTCCAATAGTGGCAGTCCCGAAAAAGAACGGAAAGGTGAGAATTTGCCTGGACGCTAGGGAAATAAATAAAATGATCGTCAATGATAGGACTTCACCAGGCGAAATAGAAGAAATTTTAAAGAAATTCCACGGTATTAAATACATTAGCACTTGGGATACGGTATGTGGGTACTGGCAGGTCGAACTACACCCAGACAGTAGAAAATACATGGCGTTCCTTTTTGACGGAAGGAACTATCAATTTAAAAGGCTACCTTTCGGACTAATTAATTCGGTTGCAATATTTGTGAAATGTATGGACAAGGTATTGGGACAAGAAACACTACAGTTCACTACGGTCTATGTAGATGATTTACTTATAACTTCTTCACATTGGGATGAACATTGCGAGCGGGTGGAACAGGTACTAAGAAAATTATCTGAGAACAACATAACACTTAAGCTAAATAAATCTAAATTTATTGCCTATCAAGTAAAGTTTTTAGGGTTCAATTTGTCTGAGGAGGGTATCACACCTTCAACAGAAAAAGTAGAAGCAATCCAAATGTTCCCCACTCCAAAAAATAGAAAACAGCTACAATCTTTTCTTGGAATTTGCAACTATTACCGTAAATTCCAAGATAACTATTCAGAAGTGACTGCCAAGTTTCAGAAACAATTATCATCTAAAGACAAGTGGGCATGGGGACCAGAACAAGATAAAATTCTGCATTTGATCAAGAAGACATTTTTAGAAACAGTTATGTTGTACCACCCTGATTTTAACAAACGCTTTTATTTAAATTGTGATGCAAGCAATGTTAGCTTAGGGGCTACCCTATATCAAGAAGATAAAGAAGGACATCATATGGTAATCAGCTTCGCCAGCAGAGTGCTTAACAGCTGCGAACGCAATTACAACGTTACCGAGAAAGAGCTGCTAAGCGTAGTGTACGCATGCAATAAATTTAGAACCTATATACTCGGGTACCCAGTGACCGTAAGAAGTGACCATAAATCAATTTCCTTTCTAAAAAGATGTAAACTTAGTCACGGCCGGCTAACTAGATGGGTCCTTGCCTTGCAAGAGTATTGCATTGATTGGGAATATATACCTGGAAGAAGGAATATAGCAGCCGATATCTTGTCCCGAATAAACATACAAGATCAATCATTTGAAGGAGAAAAGGAAGAGATCGCGAAGGTGTACCATGTCATTAAGAGTCGGAAGGATCTGGAGATGATTGTCAATGAAATTAGTCAACACCAAAAATCGGATCCCAAATTAATAAGCATACGCCAGAAGATACAAAATGCTGATGAAGTTATTACTAAATATTACTGTATACATGATGACCGATTATTTATTAAGGTTACTCCTAAACAAATAAACTGGAAACTAGTAATTCCCACAGCTGTGGAAAACAAATTAATATTGGATTACCATGAACGATATGGACACATGGGAGCCATGAAAATCGTCAAAGCCATAGAAGAACAAATGTACATAAAAAATTTGACCAGAAAGGTACAAAAATCTATACAAACATGTCACATCTGCCAGATGGTTAAACATAATAATGAGAAGAAGGAGGGAGTCATGATCCCAATAACATCCAAATATAAGCTGGAGAAGGTATTTCTAGATATATGTGGGCCCTTCCCACGCAGTGGAGGAAATCACAGATACAAATTCATAATAATTATTTTTGATCATTTTTCCAAATACACTAAACTTTATGCTATTAGCAGAGCCACTACCAAGAAAATTCTAGAAATAGTCATCGGACGGTACATAACAGAGGTTGGCAAACCGTCATCTATTATCACTGATCATGGTACGCAGTTTAAGGGCTATAAATGGAGAAATAATCTGTTAAAACACAACATCAGAACATACAAGACTTCAGTTTATCACCCCAGCAGTAATCCGGCAGAACGTGTATTGAGGGAAGTTGGCAGAATACTACGAACTTACTGTCATGACCAACAGAGAAGGTGGTACGAATACTTGTCAGTAACCGAAGAATTTTTAAATATATCTTACCACCAGTCTATTGAAAATACCCCATATACTGTTATGTTTGAAAGGCTTCCACCTAGAGAAATCCAAGATATTATAAACTTTCCAATTAATCCAGAATATCAATTTGAAACAATTAAATTTTATAACCGAGTTATGGAAAAGACGGAAATGAAGAGAAGAAAATATGAAAAGAATAACCCAAAACCAATTAAGTACCAAGTGGGTGAGAAAATATTAATAAGAAACAGGGAGCTACCAAGTACTCTAGAAGGAATAACTAAAAAATTATTATTATTATATACTGGGCCCTATGTGATAACAAAAAATAATAATAACAATACGTATGAAATAATGAACCCTACCACGAAAAGGATTAAGGGAACATACAACCAAGAGTCCATAAAGAAATATAATGAATAAATTCTAAAATGAAGTAAGGACAACTTATTACCTTATATTTGAACAACTTCTGGATTAACAAAAAAGAAAAAGAATTTATATAAATGAATAAATTCTAAAAATAATAAGAACAACTTATTACCAATCTTGAAGAAAAATACTTGGAATTTAAAAATAATTTGAGTTGAATACTACCACTAAATTCTAAAATACAATAAGAACAACTTATTAAAGATTACAGAAGAAAACGATAATTATTATTATTATGTGTATAAAGAAATAATGTGAATAATGAATAACAAACCCCAAGATTACAGAAGAAAATGAGAATTATTATCAAATGTGTATAAAGAAATAGTGTGAATAATGAAGAATGAACCCAAGATAAAAAGTTATTACCTCAAACCTACTTATCCAAAATAAAGAAAGAAAAAAAATCATATGACATAAAATATATACTACATTGCCACATGATGGAACAATCTCAGTAAACGAGTGAATGTAACTAATATAATGTTAAGGGAGACAAGAAGGAAAGAGTATTTATGAACATAATTCATTAAAAAATAAACAGCCAAAATAGTGAAATACGATAAGAAGAAGAATAATTAAGTATAAGGAATATATTTAGTAAAAAATACAATTATAATGATCAACACACAACAACTGATTAAAAAATATTGAGATCAGAGAAAAAAAAAACGAAGAAGATACTTAACATTACAATCTCAACAAAAATAAAACAAAAATGATTACAATTGATAACTGTCAAAGTCAATATTAACGAATGTTTAAGGAATTAAAATGGAACTGCGAAATATGAAGAATAGTGATGAAGAAATATAAATGCAACAAAGAAAAAATCTTTTCCCAAATATTTATTATTAAATGATTAAAGAGATTATTATTATATTTTATAGCTGACTGTAGATGAATTCCAGCAGTACTATAATAAGATCTAGTGTGGGCAGCAGAGTATGAAGCCAAACAGTGCCTCTCTGAACTGTACCAACGCATGTGTTAGGGATTGTTAGGGAAATTAAATATTTAAGGAATATTAGAATAGTTGCAAAAATAAATTCAGTTTCCAAAGGAATAGGACGAAGAAAACAGAAAGAAGCGAGTTGACAGAAGAATAATGAAAAATGCAGTAATTATAGTAATTATAAATAGGAGAGATGTAAAACTAATGTATCAGTGAATAGTGTAGCCAGTTACCAACAAATAATGTGTACAAAAAAAAAATATATCAAGAATCAAGAATGTTAAATAAAATGATGAAATGTTATTAAATAAAAAAGGTACTAGTACTAGTCTAATGAAGTTACATTGAGAAGACCATCGTCAACCATTAACAATGAAATTAAGAAAAGGCATGTGAAAAAGGCAAGTTTATTTGACCTAAACTTCATTCAGGTAAACTAAACTTTTTTAGGAGGGGAAGCATATGTAGCGCAACAAAAATGATAGCATTTATGCTACATAAAAGAAGATTCACAGATTGATAAATAAATTGATACTTAATCCCATAATAGAACAGAGACCCAATTATGACAATTATAGTCATAGACAAAATTAAATAAGAATGCAAGGTAGTGTTGAATAGAATAAACGAACCTGTAAAATAAATAATAGCTAATGATATATGTTTAATAAAAATCAAAACAGAAAAATGAAACAATGACTTAATTTATGGTAATAACAGATAAGAATTTTGTGTTAAAAAAGTATTATATTATGACAAAAATGTTATGATAAAGTTTATGTGATGTTATATCAAATAAGTGTTGAGTTCATGAAAAATAATGAAACAAATAGTGTTATTCAATGACTGTCATAGAATGAAGTGTGAGGCAGTTAACCGATGTTCATAAGTTCGAATTTTGTTATATGTGATCGAGAGATGAAGATAAATTTGTTATTAGATGTAGAAAAATAATTGTTTATACCAATGTTAATAATTAAGTTTTGATTGTATGTACGAATTTATATAAAAGGGACTATAGATGCCTAACAGACATAACCACAGGTAGATCAATTTACAATAAAAGGCCTAACAGCCAAAAATACTAAATAAACACTTATAACTTAAAGGTTAGATACATCAATTAATAATAATTAATAAATGCACTATGAAGAGCTAGAAAGAAGAAAAAACATTAAGTTAATAATAATATTTAATAAAATTTATACAAATTATAATAATACCATAATGCCATAATATCGATTGGTAAAAAATAATATCGAAGGTGGATTAAATATAATAAAAAAGGAAAAAAAAACGGAATTATATCAAAAAACCAGTAGAAGATGTGTATAAAATAATAAACCAGCTATCGGTAAATTTACATTCCGATAGGACAGCAAATTGACAAAGAATAGACAAAAAAATATATGAAAGAAACACTATATAGTCCAAACATGTGGAAGCGGAAATTAATATAGGTTGCTAGGGAAAAATTTAAGAAGAATGTTGTTGATTTTAAAAATAACAAGAATTGCTTTGATAAAAAACTGAACGTGATGATTGAAAAAACCCAAGAAGAATATATTGAATCGTAATATTCGAAATCAAGAGATACGATTATAAAAAAGATAAAATTCCAATGACAATACTTACATCTATCACTAACACAGATTAATAAAATAACGATACATTGTGAAATAATAATCGAGAACAAATAACCAAATTCTACAAGAAGAAACTTGGACTGTCCCGTGTCCGAAGGGAATTGATGAAAAGTTAATCAAATATAAAGAGTTAACAATAACACAACTCATAATTGTCACAACACCAGAAATTATAACCTTGCAAATACACGGAACAACACTAACTGCTTCAACCGAAGGAAGAAACTATTTGGATCCTGGCGGTGTAGAAGAAACATCAATCGGGCCGTAAAACAATTCAGAAGCTGTATTCCGAAGTGGACAGGACAAGAATTACTTTTATTAAACTGAAGAAAGAAAACTGTGCTTCATAATTGACCAGAACAACGAATTTAGCGATCAACTGCCAACGTGATTTGCTTCGTTAGAGACTGGTAAAGTTATATTATATTAATCATACTAAATACACAACACATAATTTTTGTAAATCTTGCATTCTTAGTATGTATTTTTAGTCTTCCCCACAGTTACAAGAACCTTCACACCCTGAAATAAATAAAATACAAATCAAATATAATATATAACCAAATATAAACAAAGGATCAAATAATCAACAATCGATACCTGAATCTATAGTCCCAACATATATTAATTGGAATATATCTTAGTTAATGTGAATTGATAAACAAATAAAGAACCTTTATATATTTGTCACACCTTGTTATTTGGAGTATGGTTTAGTGAACTGGAACAAAAGTAACTGAATAAGTAGAGAATAAATAGTTAATATAAACATCGAATAACCTACAAGTTTCGTTGAGCCGATACTACAGCGCTTATAGCGGAATTATCTGACACCAAAGAGGGAGCGTAAAAATATAAAATCAGACAGAACTCTCTTCGAGGCATAATAGGGTTGGATGAAATTGTAGAATAAATCTTAAGTTATTTAAGTTCTAGGCACACTAACACTGATAATTATTAAATAGTTAAGTTAACATTAATTGAGTACATCCATATATTCCACAACACCAAATATTTCCGAGAATTTATACAATTAAATTAATAGAACACAATCGACAAACACAACAGTGGGAATTTAGACCGTACGTATCCGATCTAGTACAAATTGGCTTCCATCGCGGGGCCTGAACAGTAGAGAACACACCGGGAAATAGTACAAATTGGCGCTCAACTTGTGTAGGGCTTAAGTTAAGTAACTATAAGTATAATAACATTACTTAACCAGAGCAGGCAACTGTGGGAGAGTAAACATGCATACCAGAGGTAGATCAAGGATTAGGGCAGGAGAAACGGAGAAGGAAATAGACGAACAAGAACAGGAAATAGAACTATTAACAGACAGTGAAATGGAACAACAGACAGACGAAATAACGGAAACTGAAATAATTACGGACAAGGAAAAGGAAGTAATCAAAGAAGTTGCCCAAGGGGACCAACCAGATAAATCCAACAAAAAGGAAGACATGAGTATGCAAGAGCTGTTGAGGATCATAATGGAAAGCAATAGACAAATGAATGAGGAAAATAAGGAAAACTTAAGGGAACAATTTAGGAAAACAAATGAGGAAAATAAGGAAAACTTAAGGGAACAATTTAGGAAACAGGAGGAAAACTCCAGGAAAACAAATGAGGAAATTAAAGAAACCTCAAAACAAATGAACGAAAGATTAAACCAAATTCACGAAAGGTTAGATAGGAATGATGAGGGTGTAAAACAAATGAAGGAAGACATCCTACAAATACATGAAGAGAATTTAAGGCAGATTAATGAAAAAATTGAGAATCTTCATGTGACAGTTAACCAGAAGGTGGACCAAAATAATGAGGAAAGAAAATTAGAAATAGCCAAAACCAATGAAGGGTTAGAAAAAACTAACGAAACAATAGTACAGGTTCGTGAGGAATTACAGAACAAAATTAATGACACAAAAATTGAGAATAAAACATTGGTCGAAGAAATCGAACAGGAAACTGTCGAAAAATGTGAGCAAATTAAAAACGAAGTACATCAGGTACGGGAAGAGAATAAGGAAGGTATTAAGCAAATACAGACAGACATGGGCGAACGACTCGAAAGGGTCTATGGCAATTTAAATAATATGGAAGGTCAAATCAATACCAATAAAAATAAAATAGAAGAGTTTAGTAGGCGTGAATTACAATTACAGGAGGAAGTAGATTCATGGCGGGATAGGACATGCCAAAATAGTCATACAAATAACCATGAGAACAGAGAATCGATTAATTTTCGTAATTATAAGCGCAATCCTATGGAATTTTTAAAGAGATTGGAAGAAGTGATCATAAGAAATAGAGAGAGTCGCTGGAGTATTATACGAAGCATGATTGATGAAACGTTTAAAGATACTTATGATAATTGGTGGACAGCGGTACGCCCGGATATACTGGACATGACTGAGTTCAAAAAACAATTTAAGGAGAAGTATTGGTCGGAATCGACCCAGAATATGATTAGGAATAATTTGAGTAACGGTCGATACGAAACAAATGTAGGCCAGTCCCCTACTTCATACTTTTTAGGAAAAGTATGTATGGCGCGGAACTTAGAGCCCCGAATTCCCGAAGAATGTTTGGTGATACAACTATCCTACCATTACGAGGAAGGTATAAAAAATGCACGTATGTGTAGTCAAATCAAAACGATTCCAGCCATGGCCAAGTTCTTGGAGAATTATGAACACGAGAACCAATACCAAAGAAATAGAATGCTAAATCATAAATATCAGAAGTATGATAATAACGCGCCACCAGCCAATTCTCATAATAACGATCGCAATCGACCTGCGCATAACGTTAATACTAATAGAACACAAAATGAAAGCACAAATAATAATTCCAGAAACTATAATTATCGCGGCAATAACAATTACCATTATCGTGATAGTCGCAATAATAGAGGAGATGGGGACAGACGACCCAATAATTATAGACATAACGTCAATTATATTTACTCCAGACCTCAAGGTAATCAGCGACGATACTACCCAAGGAGTCACCGATATGACAACCATTATGACCAATCTCGGCATGAAGACAACTACCCACATGATGGAAATTATAGGATAGCAGAACATAATACGGAGGATCGCACGGAACCAGTACAAAACCAACACAGTAATCAGAATGAAAATAGAGAAGAGGGAGTAAGCCCTCATTTAAACTAATAGAGGCAGTGAAAATTAATGAATACCCGTCACTGAACCGTAATCTTGGGGAACAACAATTAATAAATAAAATTAAGTGTAATCATAAAATAACCATAATTAATAACCACTATTTAAAGAATATCCGGGAAGAGTTGTTAGAAGAGGATCAGAAACATGTAAACAGTAATAGTAATAACGAAATCATATATATATCAGCAAATTTAAATGGGGTAAAATCTACCATAATGATAGACACTGGATCTAACATATCATTGATAGACAATATTGAACTTGAAAGAATCCAGCGAGAAGTCCAGTTACCCATACCGACTTTACCTGTCAATAATGTGATAATTATCGGAGCCACTGGGAGACAAAATAAAACAGTCAAAAAACAAGTATCACTCGATCTTACCAATAACAATATGACCCTACCAATAGGATTCTTCGTCGCAACGGGACTACCATTTAATGTATTGATTGGATGCGATGTGTTGCGCCAGCATTCCGCAATAATTGACTTGCATAAAGGTACAATATCTCTAACATCCGAAGGAGGATTATGGACAGCCGAGTTAATCAACACTAATCAAACCGGTCCAGTTAACACCAAATGTGGAGCCATAAAAAGCTATTTCTGTAAGAAGAATAAATTACCAGAGATCATTCAATATGAAGACGATGATCCTAATCTATGGCAGAGTAAGTTGGAAGAGATTCGAGAATTCCAAAGGGAAAAAACTTATAAACAAATAAGTAAGGTACAGGCCGAAAATCTAATTCAAATATATAATAAATACAGACATGTGTTCTCCAATGCTGCAGGTAAAGTAAAAGGATATCAATGTATAATAAATTTTAAAGAACCGGTAAACTTTCGCAGAAAGTCATACCCAATTGCTTACTCTATAAAAAACGAGGTCCGGAACGAGATTAACCGTATGATGCAAGATGACATAATAGAATATAGTCAATCACCATATACCAGTCCAATAGTGGCAGTCCCGAAAAAGAACGGAAAGGTGAGAATTTGCCTGGACGCTAGGGAAATAAATAAAATGATCGTCAATGATAGGACTTCACCAGGCGAAATAGAAGAAATTTTAAAGAAATTCCACGGTATTAAATACATTAGCACTTGGGATACGGTATGTGGGTACTGGCAGGTCGAACTACACCCAGACAGTAGAAAATACATGGCGTTCCTTTTTGACGGAAGGAACTATCAATTTAAAAGGCTACCTTTCGGACTAATTAATTCGGTTGCAATATTTGTGAAATGTATGGACAAGGTATTGGGACAAGAAACACTACAGTTCACTACGGTCTATGTAGATGATTTACTTATAACTTCTTCACATTGGGATGAACATTGCGAGCGGGTGGAACAGGTACTAAGAAAATGATCTGAGAACAACATAACACTTAAGCTAAATAAATCTAAATTTATTGCCTATCAAGTAAAGTTTTTAGGGTTCAATTTGTCTGAGGAGGGTATCACACCTTCAACAGAAAAAGTAGAAGCAATCCAAATGTTCCCCACTCCAAAAAATAGAAAACAGCTACAATCTTTTCTTGGAATTTGCAACTATTACCGTAAATTCCAAGATAACTATTCAGAAGTGACTGCCAAGTTTCAGAAACAATTATCATCTAAAGACAAGTGGGCATGGGGACCAGAACAAGATAAAATTCTGCATTTGATCAAGAAGACATTTTTAGAAACAGTTATGTTGTACCACCCTGATTTTAACAAACGCTTTTATTTAAATTGTGATGCAAGCAATGTTAGCTTAGGGGCTACCCTATATCAAGAAGATAAAGAAGGACATCATATGGTAATCAGCTTCGCCAGCAGAGTGCTTAACAGCTGCGAACGCAATTACAACGTTACCGAGAAAGAGCTGCTAAGCGTAGTGTACGCATGCAATAAATTTAGAACCTATATACTCGGGTACCCAGTGACCGTAAGAAGTGACCATAAATCAATTTCCTTTCTAAAAAGATGTAAACTTAGTCACGGCCGGCTAACTAGATGGGTCCTTGCCTTGCAAGAGTATTGCATTGATTGGGAATATATACCTGGAAGAAGGAATATAGCAGCCGATATCTTGTCCCGAATAAACATACAAGATCAATCATTTGAAGGAGAAAAGGAAGAGATCGCGAAGGTGTACCATGTCATTAAGAGTCGGAAGGATCTGGAGATGATTGTCAATGAAATTAGTCAACACCAAAAATCGGATCCCAAATTAATAAGCATACGCCAGAAGATACAAAATGCTGATGAAGTTATTACTAAATATTACTGTATACATGATGACCGATTATTTATTAAGGTTACTCCTAAACAAATAAACTGGAAACTAGTAATTCCCACAGCTGTGGAAAACAAATTAATATTGGATTACCATGAACGATATGGACACATGGGAGCCATGAAAATCGTCAAAGCCATAGAAGAACAAATGTACATAAAAAATTTGACCAGAAAGGTACAAAAATCTATACAAACATGTCACATCTGCCAGATGGTTAAACATAATAATGAGAAGAAGGAGGGAGTCATGATCCCAATAACATCCAAATATAAGCTGGAGAAGGTATTTCTAGATATATGTGGGCCCTTCCCACGCAGTGGAGGAAATCACAGATACAAATTCATAATAATTATTTTTGATCATTTTTCCAAATACACTAAACTTTATGCTATTAGCAGAGCCACTACCAAGAAAATTCTAGAAATAGTCATCGGACGGTACATAACAGAGGTTGGCAAACCGTCATCTATTATCACTGATCATGGTACGCAGTTTAAGGGCTATAAATGGAGAAATAATCTGTTAAAACACAACATCAGAACATACAAGACTTCAGTTTATCACCCCAGCAGTAATCCGGCAGAACGTGTATTGAGGGAAGTTGGCAGAATACTACGAACTTACTGTCATGACCAACAGAGAAGGTGGTACGAATACTTGTCAGTAACCGAAGAATTTTTAAATATATCTTACCACCAGTCTATTGAAAATACCCCATATACTGTTATGTTTGAAAGGCTTCCACCTAGAGAAATCCAAGATATTATAAACTTTCCAATTAATCCAGAATATCAATTTGAAACAATTAAATTTTATAACCGAGTTATGGAAAAGACGGAAATGAAGAGAAGAAAATATGAAAAGAATAACCCAAAACCAATTAAGTACCAAGTGGGTGAGAAAATATTAATAAGAAACAGGGAGCTACCAAGTACTCTAGAAGGAATAACTAAAAAATTATTATTATTATATACTGGGCCCTATGTGATAACAAAAAATAATAATAACAATACGTATGAAATAATGAACCCTACCACGAAAAGGATTAAGGGAACATACAACCAAGAGTCCATAAAGAAATATAATGAATAAATTCTAAAATGAAGTAAGGACAACTTATTACCTTATATTTGAACAACTTCTGGATTAACAAAAAAGAAAAAGAATTTATATAAATGAATAAATTCTAAAAATAATAAGAACAACTTATTACCAATCTTGAAGAAAAATACTTGGAATTTAAAAATAATTTGAGTTGAATACTACCACTAAATTCTAAAATACAATAAGAACAACTTATTAAAGATTACAGAAGAAAACGATAATTATTATTATTATGTGTATAAAGAAATAATGTGAATAATGAATAACAAACCCCAAGATTACAGAAGAAAATGAGAATTATTATCAAATGTGTATAAAGAAATAGTGTGAATAATGAAGAATGAACCCAAGATAAAAAGTTATTACCTCAAACCTACTTATCCAAAATAAAGAAAGAAAAAAAATCATATGACATAAAATATATACTACATTGCCACATGATGGAACAATCTCAGTAAACGAGTGAATGTAACTAATATAATGTTAAGGGAGACAAGAAGGAAAGAGTATTTATGAACATAATTCATTAAAAAATAAACAGCCAAAATAGTGAAATACGATAAGAAGAAGAATAATTAAGTATAAGGAATATATTTAGTAAAAAATACAATTATAATGATCAACACACAACAACTGATTAAAAAATATTGAGATCAGAGAAAAAAAAAACGAAGAAGATACTTAACATTACAATCTCAACAAAAATAAAACAAAAATGATTACAATTGATAACTGTCAAAGTCAATATTAACGAATGTTTAAGGAATTAAAATGGAACTGCGAAATATGAAGAATAGTGATGAAGAAATATAAATGCAACAAAGAAAAAATCTTTTCCCAAATATTTATTATTAAATGATTAAAGAGATTATTATTATATTTTATAGCTGACTGTAGATGAATTCCAGCAGTACTATAATAAGATCTAGTGTGGGCAGCAGAGTATGAAGCCAAACAGTGCCTCTCTGAACTGTACCAACGCATGTGTTAGGGATTGTTAGGGAAATTAAATATTTAAGGAATATTAGAATAGTTGCAAAAATAAATTCAGTTTCCAAAGGAATAGGACGAAGAAAACAGAAAGAAGCGAGTTGACAGAAGAATAATGAAAAATGCAGTAATTATAGTAATTATAAATAGGAGAGATGTAAAACTAATGTATCAGTGAATAGTGTAGCCAGTTACCAACAAATAATGTGTACAAAAAAAAAATATATCAAGAATCAAGAATGTTAAATAAAATGATGAAATGTTATTAAATAAAAAAGGTACTAGTACTAGTCTAATGAAGTTACATTGAGAAGACCATCGTCAACCATTAACAATGAAATTAAGAAAAGGCATGTGAAAAAGGCAAGTTTATTTGACCTAAACTTCATTCAGGTAAACTAAACTTTTTTAGGAGGGGAAGCATATGTAGCGCAACAAAAATGATAGCATTTATGCTACATAAAAGAAGATTCACAGATTGATAAATAAATTGATACTTAATCCCATAATAGAACAGAGACCCAATTATGACAATTATAGTCATAGACAAAATTAAATAAGAATGCAAGGTAGTGTTGAATAGAATAAACGAACCTGTAAAATAAATAATAGCTAATGATATATGTTTAATAAAAATCAAAACAGAAAAATGAAACAATGACTTAATTTATGGTAATAACAGATAAGAATTTTGTGTTAAAAAAGTATTATATTATGACAAAAATGTTATGATAAAGTTTATGTGATGTTATATCAAATAAGTGTTGAGTTCATGAAAAATAATGAAACAAATAGTGTTATTCAATGACTGTCATAGAATGAAGTGTGAGGCAGTTAACCGATGTTCATAAGTTCGAATTTTGTTATATGTGATCGAGAGATGAAGATAAATTTGTTATTAGATGTAGAAAAATAATTGTTTATACCAATGTTAATAATTAAGTTTTGATTGTATGTACGAATTTATATAAAAGGGACTATAGATGCCTAACCGACATAACCACAGGTAGATCAATTTACAATAAAAGGCCTAACAGCCAAAAATACTAAATAAACACTTATAACTTAAAGGTTAGATACATCAATTAATAATAATTAATAAATGCACTATGAAGAGCTAGAAAGAAGAAAAAACATTAAGTTAATAATAATATTTAATAAAATTTATACAAATTATAATAATACCATAATGCCATAATATCGATTGGTAAAAAATAATATCGAAGGTGGATTAAATATAATAAAAAAGGAAAAAAAACGGAATTATATCAAAAAACCAGTAGAAGATGTGTATAAAATAATAAACCAGCTATCGGTAAATTTACATTCCGATAGGACAGCAAATTGACAAAGAATAGACAAAACAATATATGAAAGAAACACTATATAGTCCAAACATGTGGAAGCGGAAATTAATATAGGTTGCTAGGGAAAAATTTAAGAAGAATGTTGTTGATTTTAAAAATAACAAGAATTGCTTTGATAAAAAACTGAACGTGATGATTGAAAAAACCCAAGAAGAATATATTGAATCGTAATATTCGAAATCAAGAGATACGATTATAAAAAAGATAAAATTCCAATGACAATACTTACATCTATCACTAACACAGATTAATAAAATAACGATACATTGTGAAATAATAATCGAGAACAAATAACCAAATTCTACAAGAAGAAACTTGGACTGTCCCGTGTCCGAAGGGAATTGATGAAAAGTTAATCAAATATAAAGAGTTAACAATAACACAACTCATAATTGTCACAACACCAGAAATTATAACCTTGCAAATACACGGAACAACACTAACTGCTTCAACCGAAGGAAGAAACTATTTGGATCCTGGCGGTGTAGAAGAAACATCAATCGGGCCGTAAAACAATTCAGAAGCTGTATTCCGAAGTGGACAGGACAAGAATTACTTTTATTAAACTGAAGAAAGAAAACTGTGCTTCATAATTGACCAGA
Source organism: Magicicada septendecula (assembly GCA_034769895.1). Classification (NCBI taxonomy): domain Eukaryota; kingdom Metazoa; phylum Arthropoda; class Insecta; order Hemiptera; family Cicadidae; genus Magicicada; species Magicicada septendecula. The sequence continues at coordinate 1,355,606,123 of CM068367.1, read as the reverse complement.
ACAACGAATTTAGCGATCAACTGCCAACGTGATTTGCTTCGTTAGAGACTGGTAAAGTTATATTATATTAATCATACTAAATACACAACACATAATTTTTGTAAATCTTGCATTCTTAGTATGTATTTTTAGTCTTCCCCACAGTTACAAGAACCTTCACACCCTGAAATAAATAAAATACAAATCAAATATAATATATAACCAAATATAAACAAAGGATCAAATAATCAACAATCGATACATGAATCTATAGTCCCAACATATATTAATTGGAATATATCTTAGTTAATGTGAATTGATAAACAAATAAAGAACCTTTATATATTTGTCACACCTTGTTATTTGGAGTATGGTTTAGTGAACTGGAACAAAAGTAACTGAATAAGTAGAGAATAAATAGTTAATATAAACATCGAATAACCTACAAGTTTCGTTGAGCCGATACTACAGCGCTTATAGCGGAATTATCTGACACCAAAGAGGGAGCGTAAAAATATAAAATCAGACAGAACTCTCTTCGAGGCATAATAGGGTTGGATGAAATTGTAGAATAAATCTTAAGTTATTTAAGTTCTAGGCACACTAACACTGATAATTATTAAATAGTTAAGTTAACATTAATTGAGTACATCCATATATTCCACAACACCAAATATTTCCGAGAATTTATACAATTAAATTAACAGAACACAATCGACAAACACAACAGTGGGAATTTAGACCGTACGTATCCGATCTAGTACAAATTGGCTTCCATCGCGGCGCCTGAACATTAGAGGACACACCGGGAAATAGTACAATATATATATATATATATTTTTTTTTTGTAACAGTACAGACAGTAGTGATACTGTGTATTACCCAAATAAATAAAATAAATAATAAAAATGAATAAATATAAATTAATAAACATAATTCAGATTGCATAAGCTGAATCGTAGTAAAAATAGGGAGTACACAATTCATGTATGGACATGCAGTTTCGACACACCTGTCGCTAGCGTTGTGTACGCACGTATTTTGTTAGTGTGTGTGAAACCTGTCCGTCCCTGAAATGTAACCACCCCTTTTCAAGTAGAGTAGTTATATATTTCTTGTTAATTATAAGAAAAGTATGTACGATAGGATAAAACAAAAGACACCAAAGTGTGTCTTTTTATAAAGGAGCATGCATGACGGAAAAGATTATAAAGGGGGTGATGTGTGGTCGTCTAATCGGAAGCGTTGTCCAAAATCATACGACAAAGGCGTAAGTTCAATGAAAGGAAGCGGCAACAATTCAATGCAGCGAGGAACAATGGAAGCGAACAATAAGCCGTCAACATCTGCACAATGACAGAGCGGACGGAAAATGCGCTGTACAATAAACAATGTTTACCCTAGCGATATACGCAACGAACTGCTACGCACTGACCAGGATGTAGAGCAAGTGGAGGAACAAACACAATGTCCCATTGTTACTGTTCGAATTAATAATTGTGATATAAAACTGTTAGTAGACACAGGTAGTCAGATGTCAGTTTTAAATTCTGCGTGGATACAGCGAAATAAGAAATATTTTAAAAATACGGCGATATTACCAGTAAATAATATGAACATTACCACAGCCACAAATAAAAAAGCAAAAGTTAGACAACAAGCATATGTAACTCTAACATATAAAAATCTAGAATTGGCATACCCCATGATTATTGTGAATAAATTAATATACGATGGTATTTTAGGAATTGATTTGTTGAATGTGCTAGATGCTAAGATAAATATTAATAAAAATAAGATAGAGTGTAATTATAAAGACACTCAGTATGAGATAAATATGAATGAAGATCATGCCAATCTAAGGTAAGTGAAACACCTATTGTTTTATCCAAACCACAAATACAATATGGTCCAACTCGACATGTGAATGCAGCAGATTAAGGGATGACGAGACAGGAAGAAGAGAAACTGCACGAATTAATAGAAGAGTACAGTGGAAGTATTTAGTGAAGTACCGACGCAGACGACAGTATACGAGCACTCTATAGTTGTGTCAGGCCCTACGAAAGTCATCAGGAGAACGTATCCTATCCCAATGCGATATGAGGAAGAAGTTGAACTGGAAATTCGTCGCATGATAGAAAATGGAGTCATAGAGCGATCGAACAGCAACTTCCAGAATCCTCTAGTGGTGGTGAAGAAAAAGAGTGGTGAGATACGCCTATGCCTTGACATGAGGGAACTGAACAGCATTGTATTAAAAAAGTATGACTGTGCGCCTACTGCGGACGAGTTATTTTCCAAATGTGAGGGAGCTCGGTATCTGACGAAGCTGGATTTATGCTCAAGTTTCTGGCAGATTCCAATTCGTAAAGAGGACAGAAAGTATACAGCCTTTCTGTATAAAAGTAAATGCTACCAACACAGGGTTGTACCCTTCGGATTAAGCACGAGTTTAGCTGCAATAGTAAAGTGTCTGGAGAGAGCGTTAGGATCTGAGGTGGATCCGTACACCATAGTATTTGTAGATGATATTCTAGTAATATCTAAAACACTAGACAAACATATAGAATATCTAAGCACGATATTCCACAAGTTAAACAAGCGAATATATCCCTTAACCTAGACAAATGTGAATTTATCAAATCCTCTATTCAATTCCTAGGTCATGTTAATTCTTCCTCTGATATTCAAACCGATCCTACAAAAATATACAGCATAACTAACTTTTCTACACCCAGGAATCTAGAAGGGTTAAGAGCATTCTTAGGACTAACGGGGTAGTACAGAAGATTTTCACCATTGTATGCGAAGAATACGCAACCGTTACTAGAGCTGACGAAGAAAGGACAGAAGTGGAAATGGGAGAAGAAACACCAAGATGCTTTCAATCAAGTGAAAACATTATTCATGGAAAATATTATGTTACATCATCCTCAATGAAGGAAAGTTCGTAATCTACTCTGATGCCAGTGACTACGCCGTAGGGTGTGTACTGTATCAAAAGATACTACGGGAGAGCACCGAGTCATCGCATACGCCAGTAGAGTCTTCAAAGGCGCAGAAAGACATTACTCCACATCAGAAAAAGAAATCCTCGCAATAGTATACGCTCTGAAACAATTTAGATATTATATTTACGGTACTCACTTCGAGATACACACCGACCATCAAGCATTATCCTTTCTATAGAAATGCAAAATAACAAATGCCCGATTATTAAGATGGATTCTAGCCATCGGTGAATACTCGTTCACCGTTAAATATTGTAAAGGTAAAGACAATAATGTAACTGATACATTAAGCCGATACATCACAGAAGAATGTGAAGAATTATACGAGAACGAGAAGAAAGAAGTACAATTGCTATCAATTAAATGTAAAGCGAACGATGAGGTAAAACAAATGCCAAAAAATTTAGCACAACAACAAAGTTTGGACGTTACCATAAGGGAGATGCAAGAAACCATAACGCTACCGGATCATTATAAGGTACTGAATGGTATCCTTTTCAAGTTATTAAAACAAGACTGGAAGATAATACTAACTAAAGAATAGTTGCAGAAGTTAATCCGACCAGCACACAAAAGCTTAGCGCATGCTGCTGCTCTGAAATGTTACCTGAGTCTGCGAGAGGATTTTACTATTAATAATATGTTTCGAAAAATCAAGAAAGAAGTGAATAAATGCTATGAGTGTCAAACGGCGAAAGGACCGAATTTACACATATACTTAGAAATACAGAGCATCCAGAAAGAAAATAAGGGAGAGCTAATTGCAGTGGATTTTCTGGGACCACTACCACGATCAAGTCGAGGAGTGAAACATATATTGGTATGTATCGATGTGTTTTCCAAGGCAGTCCGACTGTACCCAATTATGCGACCCACAACCAAACTTGTTCTAAAGATACTACTGCAGAAATATATTCCGACATATGGAAAAATGAAGTACTCAGTGACCAAGGTGTACAATTCCAGAGTGAAAAATGGGAGAGGACGTTAAGGGAAAATGGAAAACAACCTATGCTCACATCAATAAGACATCCTCAAAGAAACCTTGCTGAAAGAGGTAATAAAGAACTAGGTAAATATTTACGAATATACTGCCATGATCAGCACAATAAATGGGCAGAATATCTACCATTTCTTGAGAAAGCTATCAACGAAAATTATAATGAAGCAACAGGATATACTCCAATAGAATTGGAAGAAGATAAAAAGCAGAACAGATTTTGGACCAAGTACGTAAACAAACCTACCAACCAGAATGTACCTGTACCAATAAGTGTAAAAATTGAATATGCATAGCGACAGATAATAGAAAGGGGTAACAAGAGAGTTGAGACATTTAACAGAACACACAAACTACAACAATTCAACGTGGGAGAAGAGGTATTATTAAAAACTAATCCAGTAGGAAAAAGAGTTGACAATACAGCTAAGAAATTTTTCAGGTTGTATGATGGACCATATACACTAGTACGACAAGTACGGCGTGAGAAAAAAGAGATGGGTAAATACCACACGGCTCTTTAAGAAAATTCCATTCATAAATAACTGGGTCACTAGAACGAATAAAGAGGAACAATGATTAAAGCGGATGGAACGAAACAACACGGCGACTGTACCTACAATAAATGCATCAATTCTACTCGCATAGAGGGGGGAATATTTGCAAAAAACCTCCAATTAAGGGTACAATTGAAAAATCGAATACTCATTATTAATCGCACATAAAATAAATAAATATGTCGATAAATAAAAAATAATACATATTATTTGTCTAATAAAAAGGCAGAGAAAAAACATTTTATAATTTTTATTAAAAAATTTTTTTTCACCAAGCTGGGAAATAATGTAACAGTACAAACAGTAATGATACTGTGCATTGCCCAAATAAATAAAGTAAATAATAAAAATGAATAAATATAAATTAATAAACATGATTCAGATTACATAAGCTGAATCGTAGTAAAAATAGGGAGTACACAATTCATGCATGGACATGCAGTTTCGACACACCTGTCGCTAGCGTTGTGTACGCACGTATTTTGTTAGTGTGTGTGAAACATGTCCGTTCCTGAAATGTAACCAACCCTTTTCAAGTAGAGTGGTTATATGTTTTTTGTTAATTATAAGAAAAGTACGTACGATAGGATAAAACAAAAGACACCAAAGTGTGTTGAAATTATAGATAAATAAAATGTTAAAAAACCATACACAGGTGACGAAAAGTGCAATTACTATAAGTAAAAAATGAATAACTCTTTTTGTGAATACCATAAAGAAGTGCAATTTACGTATAGTAATCACATAAAAATTAGTGATCGATTGATCATCGAGTGAGGTGAAACAAACTTCGTAATTCGCGAAAATAGGCGAAAATAGTGAATTGAACCAGAGTGGGGGGAGTGACGCCTCGACAGAATCTGACAAGTTGAAAAGTGTTCAGACAGGAATTCTTGTGCTACCTGACTATAAATACCAGGTCGCGCTAATAAAGTTTCTTGTTCTCGATTCAACCATTGCCGCAGGAGGTTATGTCAGTCGACGACACAAATTCACAATTATCGTAAGAGTCACCGGATCAACTAGCTATACAGCCAGAGCTGCAAAATACATACGATGAGGTCTATGGACACACCGGCAGCATATGACGTGGGACGAGATGACTATTAACCAGAAACACACACGGAGGACACGACCAGAGGACCAGAAGCGCATGCGGAGGACACGACCAGTGGACACGACCAGAAAGACACGGAGGACATACAGATGAATAACCACGTCAAAAGAGGAAATAAAAAAAATATTTAATTACAGACAGTTGAAAGACATTAATTAAAGTTTGAATGGAAGACGTTCAACCAATATTAAAAATAATAAATGATACATAAATGTAAAAGCAGTAAAAATTAGAATAGTATTTCTTGTATCAAATTTAGTAATTAGTAACGTAAATGAAAAGAGAAATAAGTAATTTTTGAATTAACGTAATTAGTAAAGTCCTTGATGATAAAGAAAGAAAATGCATATGCAGTAGAAAGTAAAACAAAGTAATATAAAAGAAATTTGAATAGAAGTAAATTCATTTTTTTGAAGCTAATGAATCAGCAATTGCAAAAATATGAACAAACCATGAGTAAGCCGAAAGCAAAATAAACTTTTAAATTAATTACAATTAGATAATAAGAGTTGTATATAACTTATGTATGTAATTTGTTAGCAATACGTTATGTACGAAAACTTCGTACAAACGATTTAATAAAGAGTTACTGTTTAATATCCGATATGAGAGATGTTGTTTAAATAAATAAATAATGGAACGATTTTAAACGTAAATAACTTATCGTCTTCTTATTACGATTACACCCATGAATTCAATACACAATAAATTAAATTGAATTTGTTATGTTATACAATACACAATATATAAATGCATTTAAATTGGTTAACTTGCGTTGTATAATTAATTGTCTCCCAAAAGCATGAGGCTACACAAGTTAAATTAAATTAAATAAACATCAATTTGTTATGTTGTAAATTGGCGCTCCAAAAATAGTGGGGCTTCACAAATTTTAATTTGTGTCGTTGTACAATGACGTCCAAATGACTTGGGGCCACATATTACATTATATAAAATTTAGTGTTTGTGTTGTTATAATATATATATATATAAATTGCGACAATACAAGCATAGGCTGTAATTCGTATATTGTAACGAAACAGAACGCTGTAAAAATAATTATAAATGGTAATAATGAAACCCTATCCAGGGATGGAACTCAAAACAATGCTCAATAACTAATCAACAGAAACCATCAAATTTTGAAGATCAGGAATGAACCAAATAAGACTCAACAACATCAACCACTGACCTAACTAATACTAACAAAGATAGGCAGACATTACCCAGTAGAATAGGGCAGTAAACAAATAGAAATAAAATAAAGAACTATAGTAAACAATATTCAATAGATAAACCAAATACTGTAAATCCAATAAAGAGTACAAGCATTCCATAATGTAAAATTGTATCAACTATATGTATAATAGATCAATAAAAATTGGTCTAATTACAAACCAAAGTGAGAAAAAGGGCACAACCACTTACAGTGCTACAAGTGATGATAAACACAGAAAAGGTGGCCTAACAATAATAGTTACATAAACTAGAGTTGAAAATTGTACTATTATTTAGAATAAGAAGTGGTCAATTATCATTGACAGTAGTGATGAGGGATTTATCACACAAACTATTGTTAAACAGTGTGCATAAATTATAATTGTTAAAATCAGTAGTATCATTAAGAGTTTTGTTTTATATTATAAGAGTTTTATGTTACCAGCTAATTAACTTAAAGTAATGTAATATCAAGGGGTCATAATTAACTGCCATCAATCATTATAAATTGTTCCATAAGATATCTGGAAAATCCACTAAATACTAAATTTTACAAGACTAAACCAAGACATGTTTAGTACCAAATTATTTGTAATTTTATGATTAATAACCACATAAACACTGTATTAACTATTAGTGCATAATGATAAAATAATAACTTAAAGGCAAATTATAAAATCTAAAGTAATTAAGGGGTATTGGTCATATAACATTTGAACTGTGCATAAGGGGCCAATCAGAATCTAAGAAATTTTGGTTAGTGCTATGACAAAAAAAGAAATGGGACTTGATTGTTAACCACGAGTGAATACGGTTGAGTAGTACTCGCAGATTTATTATGTAACAAAATTTTAAAACGCAGGAACCGACTTAGAAGAAAAAATTATAACCACATCAGAAGATACTGAAATTATTAACCAAAATCATCTCATCGAATAGGAACGACCACCAGTAAGAAAATATCAAGTGATTAACAAGAAGATGTCCAGCTAAATCCCACTCAGAAGTGTAACGTATAATACAATTATTATAACTGACTACATTAGTAATCCAACACGAACAATCCCTAGTAACACCAATAACTCACACCACAATTAATCACTGGTGGACATTTCATAAAGAGAAAAACACAGTATATAAGAATCAATGAGTACAAAGTGAACACATTTATTTAAATTACATTGGGACAACTTCACGCATTATCTGACGACGAGGCGGCCATAGTTATGACGTCATTTCAGGACCATCATGCATTGCACACAGCGAACTAAATATCGCCAGACATTTTTTTCGAACTTAATACTTATTTATACTCTCACATTAGATCATAAGCATCAGAATTATTTGTAATGTACTTTATATTGTTTGTTAATAATTAATGGAACTTTCGCAGCAGCCAAAAAATTCCCACGTTATATGTTTAATTAATGTTTTACTATTGACCCTGAGATAGATAATCGATTATTACTAGCGTGTATATCGAATGCAAAATTCTATTAACTTGAATTAAGTTTGAAAAAATTAAACAATAATATTAACAAAATCATATCCATGGGTTTTATTTCTTGAACGTAAGATACAATCAGTATTCGTTCTACACTCACGAAGATTAAGAAGACGTCGGGGAGTTGTTGGAACCCTAGAAACTACGAAACCAAGATTAACCTCAATGAATAGGGTTAAGACAAATATCGAAAGTAAACGTTGAGAATTGTTTGGAACAACTCGACCGCTACATTCAATTTAGAACAGATTAACTGAAGAATTATAACAAGTCAATTCTAATTAATAAACAAGGAAGAATAATTCAGCCATTACAATTACATATGAAATAACTTCACCCAAAACACGCAACATAAATATCAACAGAACAACCGATACACTTAGAGCAAAAATTTGTTTATTAAACAACAAAGTTTATTTCATCGGTAAAAAATTAATAATACACGAACAAAACGTAAATTAACAAATTGGCGATCCCAACAGTGAGGCTGAAGATTGATACGGATTCACGTGTCATTACAAATTGACGCCAAAAACGTGTGGCTTTTAAGACAAGAAGAAAAAGTTTATATACAAATTGACGCATCCAACGTGTGGCTAAATAACACGAGAGACAAGAAAGGATTCATTAAAAATTGACGCCAACAACGTGTGGCTAATTATTATCCAAGAGATTTACCGTATCATTAAAATATATATAATATAAAATAAATATTTAATTTAATTTTAATAATACGTATATAATAGACGAGCAGGTGTGAAATTGGAAGGTGGCTTGCAAACAGGAGTCAACACGCAGGATCACGCGATTACCGCTGCATGCGTGTACACAAGTAAATAGTGTGTGTGCGTGAAGCCTGTTTGAGCCTGAAAGTTTGCAACCCCACCCCAAATCAATGGTAAATTAAGAATATATTTAATATTAAGCAAACCATAAATGTTAGCGAGAAGGTAAAAACTTCTAAAAATGTGTAAAAATCAGACACAAGTGGAGTGCGAATTTTACATAATTCGGACAATCAGTGCGAATTCTGTGCGATTTTTAAAGCATCATAATGACACTAGTGGTGCGAGCATCATGATAATTGCACATCACATAGGTCATTAAATTAGACAATATTTTATCGCCGTGAAATCCGCGTTAAACAGTGCGATTGGCGAAAAAGTGCAAAAATGTGAAATAGGACGAGAGTGGGGGCTATCACGCCACTGTCAACAGGCTAATTCCTGAATCGACAGCCGCAGTTTTCTTGGCGAATATAAATACAAGCCCAGGAGAGCTAATCTCTCTCTTCTAACAGTCTTCATTCGTAGCGGAACGCTATGTCCGTCAGAGACGCGAAATTTTAATTACTTTGGACAGAGTTAGACAATATGTCTAACACCAATAAGACTTTTTGTTAAGCATAACTTATAAAGTATTACGATAAATATTTCGATTTAAAATAGTAATGGAAAATAGTAATTAAAAATTACCGTCCCAAAGATATCGTCAGATGTCTACAAGTGATCTAGATCTAAGAGCTTCACTCCAGACCGAGGATGAGGGCACTACATGGCATAAATTCCAGACGTAAAGGACGAGTCATCGGACTTCCGAGAGGACCCGGAGGGAGAGGAAAGGACACAGGACTTCCGAGAGGACCCGGAGGAAGAGGAAAGGACACAGGACTTCATGACTATGCAGGATTCACAACATCAAGGACTCAGGACCAGGAGAGGGTATGCTGAGGAACCGCTAAAATTAAGGTGAAAGAAAGCCATGTATTCCTCATATCAAAAGACTTAATCAAAGATTGATAAACATTGTCAAAAGAAAGACAATAATTTCAAAGAAAAGTGTAATTTATAACTTATAAATATAAATGTCTTGTATAAAAAATTATAGCATAATTTTTGAATTAATAATTTATTTAAAATATTTTAATTTAAATTGTAGATTAATTATGAAAGCATAATTTTTGATTCAATAATTTATTGGAAATATTTAAATTTAAATTCTAGAGTAATTATGAAAGCATAATTTTTGAATTAATAATTTATTGAAAATATTTAAGTTTAAATTGTAGAGTAATTATGAAAGCATAATTTTTAAATTAATAATTTATTGAAAATATTTTAATGTACGTTTGAAAGAATCAATTAGATTTGTTCATAGAATGAACAAATAGTTAACTTAGTTAATTATTTTAATATTGAAAGCACACATTCAGACTGAGTAGTCCAGACAGTATAACATAATGAAGAAATGTTTTTAATTAAAATTAATAATATTATATCTATGATATAAGCTTTATGCTGGTGATGAGATTACAGCAAACAAAGAAACTTTGAAACCATGTATAATGAATATAATATGACGAAGTAATCATTATTTGTATATTATTATTTCTTGATATGTTTGTTTAAATTAATAAATGTGAACATTTTGAATTTCCTAAAAAGGCTACTCTTATTATAATTACACCTGAACCCCTAAATACACGTACAAGTTGTTAGAAATGTTATTTACCGTTGTATAATTTTGTCTCTCATGAGCGTGCGCCCGACACACTTACATTTAATAACGTTGTATCGTTGTAATATATAAATGTACCTATAATTCATATAGAATAAAGTCCAAATAATTTAAGTTATCCCTTATTATAATTTGTTATACGTGCATGAAAAATGTGTATGTGTATTCTACACAATTAATATTATTCGCGTTAACTTGAAACGTCTATCCGTTGTAAATTTGTAGAATTTACAAAAGTATTTTATTAAGCCAGAGTGATTGAAAGCCTAAGCGCTTCGTTGCAAAAGAAAGCGAATCGAAAACCGATAGGGTGAAATACTGTCTGTCGAACGAACGAACGGTTGCTGACGGTAATGGGGGTGTTAGGAAGGGGTTGAATGTGTCAGACATTTGGGAAGGAATCCCTAAAGAGGGTAAGTGACGTATTAAATGGTACCGGAGGGGGCGAGAATTCGATCGATGAAGGGTATTTCACCACGGAAAGTTTTACTATAGTACAATGTATATTTGGGCAATCGCTACGCGCCGATTCGGCAGTCTGCCACGAACTTTGAATTGCATCGCATTCTTTACAGAGATTTACGGAAAACGGTATCTCTTTCCGGATTTGCCTTCCACTTGTGCAGTCCTACTTTACAAGCGGCTCTACGTTATGCTTGTTTTGTATAGTTCCGTTTTTAATCTATTCTCTTTTGCCTATTTCTCAATTTATTTTAGATATTACATCTCTCAGTGGCTGTTCTAAAAAAAAATCTGGTGGAACGTAAAAAATTAAACTTGAAGCATCATAAACTTTAGGTTTTCATTTAAATATTATTAGACTTTATTAATCTATAACATATAAAGCCCCAGAGGTCACTCACTGACTGACTGACTCACTGACTGACATAAATTCTAACCCATAAGGAAGCCTCGGAGCGAAAAAACACAAGAGACCTTTTTTATTCCCCGTGTGAAGTAACTTGGGGAAAAATTATAAAACTAAAGCTTTGTGCAACCGGAAGCCCGAAAAAACGAATATCGTCTGACTCCTGGGATAGGTTCGTTCGGAGGCCGTTGTAAATATGTACATAGCTCCCCCGACGTTCGTCGGATCAGGGCGTCCACCGAGGGGGTCTGGGGTCGGGCAAAATTTATAGCGAGCGGCGGAGCCGCGAGTTATAAATATATAATTCAAGTAAATAAACTATATAACCGGGCAGAGAAAAATCGTCGAATTAGGTGAAAGCTACTCTCTAGGGGAAGAGCACGGCAAAATCAATGTTCCTCGTCCTCCAGGTTGGGGTTTGGGCAAAAGGTTAACAACCTCTCCTTAGAAACAGTATATGTTGTGAAAGCTCAAGGATAAAGCCGGAAAGATCTACGGAAGCAAGTGGTGAGAATGAGAAGTGATCGAGGCCCAAAATGGCATTGGAAATGAAGCCGGTGGGAGTAAGGAGAAGAGGACGTCCGAAGAGAAGATGTATGAAGATGTGGAAGGAGATTTGAGGGAGATGAAAGTGGCAGGTTGGAGAAGTAAGACTTTGCACAGGAAAGGGTGGAGCAGAATCGTTGAGCAGGGCAGGGTTCTACAGGGACCGTAGTGCTATAAGAAGAAGATGAAGGAGAAAAAGAAGAAGAAACAAACTATAAGTCACTCTGTAAACTCACTTTGGGTAGTAAAACTACTCGCACACGGCAATTCAAATAAACTTTGATGCGTTATACATTTTCCGCAAAAATTTAAAGAACAAAACTAGAAAATCAGTATGTTGAAATTTAAAAATTCATTGACAGTAGTTTCGTTGGGTAAAGCAACGGCATCTATGATACAATACAGGTACTACGTAGATGGCGATAAGTACAAGAAATAATTTTCCTAAGGCGAGTTAAACATAGAAATCCCGTGCGGTATTTCTACACTGTGTTTTGTCGGTTCTGTAATATTGTTCTATAAGTTACATTGATATTTTACAACTGTACAGCCAGTGTTGTGCTACAAAATACAATTATCGCTTCTGTGTAACAAAGTTTTCACGACGTGCTTCAATAATTAAATTTCTACCACTGTTCGAGACAGTCTGTTTATTGCGAACTGTTTATTATCGTATCAACAATGCCAAGGAAAACTTTGTATTGAACTTGTATTTCATTAATAGGGTGTGAAGTGCAGTAAGTAGGCCACGGAGAGAGGAAGAACTTATATTCGCGTTGTCGTGTTCTCTTCGCGGGCGTGTCCTCTTTACCTAGCTTCAACACAGTTGTCTCTTATTTACACTTTCTTCCGTTTAAGTGAAAATTGATTACTGTTATAACTGGTGTGGAGCTCTTAATAGTTGACATTATTATTGGGAGTGGACAAATTCAACGTGAATTATTGTATGAGAGTACCTAGTTGATTTTACATTGTTATTTGTGACTAATCAAAGCTGGTAATTAGTGATTCCATTGATACGGCATTGATAATTCATTTATCTTTATTTTGTACTTAACTCTTCAACATTCCTTGCAAGTTGTGAATCTTCGACTGTACTTGTGAATATTTTTTCAAATAGAAATACTTCTGTTAGTATAATGTAATTTAATTGTATTATTGTGATATTCAATGTAGCTTCTTCTGCAAGTAGTGTATTCCGTTATTTGTCGTTTCAGCACCTGTCGCAAGTTTTACTGAAAAATATCTCCATCATCAGAGGCTTGTAAGTAAATCAATAACAATCGAAATAATTCTATGTTAATATAGAAACTAACGAATAATCGAACTTAATGTAAGATAACTGACAATAGATTCAAAACGATTAATTAACGATTGTTTAAATGTTTATTTACTTAAGCAGCTGTTTTTTCGGTTGTATTGGAAATATTTAATATGTATATTTTATTTATTTTAATAAATGTATGATTTTAAATACGATACATAATCTTGTTTTGTTTTTATTTGAGTTTGTTCTTTAATTAATAAATTACTGTTATTGTGTTTGTAAATATTAAGATTTTCTCAAATATTCATTTTTTTAGCTTTTTGTATATTTCTTTAGTATGTTGAACATGCTGCTTAAGTAAATAAACATTAAATGAATTGTTAACTAATCGACTTAAATCTATTATCAGTTATTTTACATTAAATTCGATTATTCAGTAGTTTCTATATTAAAGTAGAATTATTTCGATTGCTATTGATTTACTTACAAACCTCTGATGATGCTGATATTTTTCAGTGAAACGTGCGTCAGGTGTTGGAACAACAAAAAACGGAATACACTACATGCAGAAGGAACAACATTGAATAATATCACAATATCGTATAATTGCTGCTAGACACGTTGAGTTACGTATATATATAAAATTATATTATTGGATTTTCAGTCTCGTTTTACAGAATTATTCTGTATCTTCAGAGGTTTTCTATGAATTAACAAATAATAAATTTGTATTGATTATTGTTTAAGTTAAAAAATAATCGATTTTATTTTGATTTAAATTGTTGATTGTTGGAATGTTTACTTAGCCAGATATTTATTAAAATACTTACAGCTATTAATTAAAATATGTAATGTTTTATTTCAATAAATTTAATTTTAATTTCATTTTATTTTAATTTGTACAATTTTAAATAAATCATCTCAGTTGTTTTTATTTAAATTTGTTTTGTAATTAGTAAATTATTAGTATTGTGTTTGTAAGTATTGAGACTTTCCCAGATATTCATTTTATTACCGTTTTGTACTTTTTTAATTAATTTGACTTTCTGAATATCTAAAAATTGGTGGTTATTATTTAAACAGTGTGTGGCTAAATTAAATTGTAAATATTTGTTTTAAAAAATGCATTGCGATGTTGAAGGGAGCTATCGAATAGTTTATTAAATACTTATTAAACGTGTTAATAAATAGCTGACTACGTAGACGTTACAACAATTGATAACCTAAATCGAAGTAAAGTCGATTATTCCTTAATTATAGAAGAATTAATATAACTTTTTTGAGTCATATAAAAACCTGTAAAGGTTCAGAATAATTCTGTGAAACCTGCGTCACATGAAAACACAATAATATAGTTCAATACAATTTTACATGCAGAAGAATTTATTATTTGATGGAATATTTATAGTTACCATTTAAGTAATTACATAAAAAATATCACCGTCAACATCATGATGATGATGGCGGTTTTACACTCCCTGCAAAGTCATATTATATTTGTTATATTAGGTTCTTATAATAATTACATGAATTGTAGGGCGTGATGACGCGTTTCTTTCGAAATATTTTTTTACAAATTTTGAATTATTACATAAATTTTGTGAATTCTTCTGAAAAATGTATAAAATTGATTTTTTATTTTATTATGTCTTCTTCTGTCTCATTATGACCATCATCACCATCACTATCTTCTTCTTCTTCCCGTCGTCTTCTTCTTCTTCTGTCAGAAACTAGGCAAATCACCTGTTCCTTTCCCAAATGAACACATCACCAACTTCACCAACGCTTCCTAAATCTTCTTATGCTTCATTGTGCAAGTAAGTTTGTATTGCCAAAACGTCCTTAGACAACCTGCCATCTGGCATCTTTTTCTGACGAGCAATCCGTCTCTGTTTGTTTTCTGCAATATGATCTTGGCCATTCAAAATTATTGTGTAGACTTCAAACTTGGATCCTCTTCCACCAAAGCGTTTCGATAATTTTTTCAAACAAACCTCTCTGAACACCATGGACACCTTTTCGCTTAATCATACTGAAAGTGCGCTCTTTACTTGATGCTGTGGATCTTGAAAAATGCAAAAATAGTAGTAAGTATTGTACAACCACGCGCTAACTACGATTACAAGTGGTTGGAACATCTTAAACGAAAGGATGACAGCCGTGTCCGCAGACAAGTAATGAATTATAAGCCGAAAGGGCGGATACGTGTGGGACGTTCGTAGATGAATTGGAATGCCACCTCTAGTCTGTCTACTTGGGACCGGAACACAAAAGTTTTGTTTTAATCCTTGCTGGAGATGATGATGTGGATTTTAATTTTTATGATAGTGAAACTGCTTGGTAGAGTGCGTTATGTTTAAAATATTATTACGACGGTATCACGGATCGTTGTGTCGTACAATGGAAACAAAGTACAGACACCAATGAAGTTGCTAATTATCAGCTTTAATTAGTCACAAATAACAATTTTAAATCAACAAGGTACTCTCAAATAATAATTCAAGTTAATAATAATAATAATAATAGACTAATAATAATAATAATAGTTATTGTCAATGTTAATGTCAATGAATGTCGATCGTCACAATGTGTGTATTTGGAGAACAAATCATGCACATGAAACAGTTGAGCACAAAAACATCTTCTGTGTTGTGTCTAAGGACAAGGTTATGCTGACTTTTTCTTAGAGGCAAACATCGTTCCAGGACAAACCTACCTCGATATGCTTCAACAGATTCAGATGACTTCATTTTGTAAGACGATGGAGCACCGCAACATTGACACCGGATGGTTTGAGCTTTTTTGAATAAAAAAGTGTCCCAAAGATGGACGGGTCGGAAGGGGTCAAAAGGGGCTCTTTGTACTTGGCCTGCAAGATCTCCAAATATCACCACTAGTGATTTTTCTCTTGTAGATATATGTAAAAGATTTTTCTTCCATCACTAACCACCTCGATGACCTTAAAACATTGAATAACAACAGAGATCAACTCAGTGGAACGTGATATGTTACTCTGCGTCTGGGAAGAATTCCTATATCGCCGTGATGCTGTCCGTCCTACAAGTGGTGGCCACATTGAACACTTGTAAGACAGGAAATAAAACTTCATTATGAGTAGAATAATTTTTCACTTGGTTGGAATTTCGAATTAATTTTCCTTAATAAAATATTGCGTTATGAAATCGGTTCATTCTTTTTGAATAACCTTTTACTATTGAAAGGAATTGTGTACGAAATTGTAATTATTCCACTGTGTGGGCAGAGGTACTTTGGATTATTTGTAATATGTGTTTCTCTGTTTATTTGTACCATAAATTATATGTACCATGTTTTTCAGAAAGTTGATACTTTAATAAACACAACTATTTTGTAAAAGTGAAAATTTTCAATTTTCTGCCGTCAAACTCCCTTTAACCTGGTATTGTCTCAGTGACAAATAGTTTTAAGAACGCCAATCCTAACATATTTTGCAATATTTGTAATATTACTTTGAATGTTACTTGTTCTCTAGTATTCACCAAATTTGTGATACAGGAATATTGATATTAAAAAATGTAGGCCTATAAATTGAAATAAACTAATTTTTTGTGGCATTTTTATTTTATTCTGTACACTACTTCTTTGTTTTTCTATATAAATAGTAAAATAGTCATACCTTTTTTTTCTTTTCCGTCTGGTGGCCTTTATCCTTTATGAATATCTACGCGTTTCGGGACATATGTCCCATCATCAGGATATCCCTTGGTGAAGTTCGTCAATTATTAAAATATTAAAAACAACTTTATATACAATTTTACACACATCACAATAAAAATAAATTAAAAAACAAGAAATATATAAAAACCCCCAAAAGTGAGAACACACGCGATATCGCTGGTGCGCACCACGAAATACTATAGTCGACTGCTGTGCTCATGTTGTTATAGGTCGCGCACTATGGACCTTGTTTTGTATTCTTATCGCTGTGTCGTATAGTGGATTTGATTGGAAATTCAATTGTTCATTAAAAAGGACCTCTTTTGTGTTTTTATCTTTATACGCCTTATACATTTCGAATTCTTCGACAGCATTCATATAACTTCCTTTCTTCTTCTTCTTCTTCTTCTTCTTCTTCTTCTTCTTCTTCTTCTTCTTCTTCTTCTTCTTCTTCTTCTTCTTCTTCTTCTTCTTCTTCTTCTTCTTCTTCTTCTTCTTTTTCTTCTTTTTTCTTCTATCAGGGACTAGGAGAATCGCCTGTTCCGGTCCAAGGGAATATATAATATATCCATTTCATCAACGGTTCCTAGGTCTTAATTGATCATGTTGATATTAATTTGAATATTGTTGCAGGAAAATATGATTGATACAACTTCGTAAGAAATCCAAATGTTTTGAATTACAAAAAAAAATTAGAACAGAAACAATAACCAAAATCAAAACGTAAAGATCAAATGCCATGTTTCGAAATCAAACAAAACAACATATGAAACGAGAGAAAGGGCAGACCAACTGTGGATTTTCTCAGAGTGGGAAGAGCACAAGGTTACAAGAACGTAAGCTGTGCTGTTCTCGACTGAAGATTTGATATTAAAATTTTCATCCTCTTTTTAAAAACAGTATTCACACACTTTCTGCTTTCTCGTAGAGATTTCTTATTCAGTCTTGAGAGAGACGGAGGGAGAAAGAAAGCCAAGACGTTATGAAAACTCTGTAGACACCGACGACGTCGGCATATAAAAGAATCGCTATGATTTATTCATGAGCTGTGTTTACATTAACCTTGTACGAATCGTTAAATGCGGCGCGGGAAAGCGACGGGGCTCACATCTGCATACGTTGTACGTGTAAATGTTTTCGCTACATTTACTTTTTGCAACCTCTTAATATTTCTCGCGGTTTACTCCTTTACGCGCTGTTTACCGATTTTCAAGTTTTTATTCTGCTGTATATTTTTTACTATTTTAACATATATCTATAAATGTTACACACATTCTGTGTGCGCGTTTTAACATTTATGTTGAAAAGAAAATGGCTGATAAAAAATGGAAACATCCAGTGAACCATGGTATTGTTACGTAATGCGAAACGTTCTAGTGCGTTCGATGGTGTCGTCCTCGACTAGCCTTGTCGGCGTGTGTTTCTCCCAAGGCCGCGCTGAGGTATCCTCTAGAATTTTTCAATGCTTGTTAAGGACGCATATTATGGAACCCTGCAGACTATAAGTAGTCCAAACCTGACGCTTAGTTTTCAGTTTATATCGGGCGATTACTCGGTGCGTTTCAAGTGGCTATTAGTAAACAGTGTATAACGTAAAAATTGAATGCTACCCAATTTTACGCTGGTTAATCATAGAAACATGATTATTAAATGTATATTAGAATAAGAAATACAAGTAATGTGACTTGATGTACGGTTAGAAACCAGCTTATCGGTGTTTTTTCAAAAGCACACACACCCTAGGGAAGGCGAGAGTCTGGCGGTGCGAAAGTTATTCCGCAAGTCACCTACAGGGTGTAAAATCATAAAATGTATTGTATTAAAAAAAAGCCATAAATTTAAGTGAAACCGAGGGAAAATTGAGTGCTCGGACAATACAGTACCGGTAGAATGTAGAAAGAGAGGGTGAGTGACAGAACTCGAAGTAGCGTCATGTTCACTTTCGCGGTAAAAGCTTGCTACGCGCTGTTTTTTGACGAATGGGAGAAAGCGTCACTTTTAAGCGGGTGAAATTAGCTAGTTGGGTTGGGGGAAATCAAATATCGCGGTACTTGAAACCAATGGGAACGCGATTTGCAAATATTGAGTTTGGGTAACGTTTGAGGGAGTATAAAAAACGTAGTTGGGAATTTGTCAGGCAGTCTACGGCGAACACTGCAACTATCAGACTCGTTATCGCGCATTGCGATTTCATAACTAAAACTTGTGATAAGTAATAAGTACAATATTCGTGTCGTGCGTTTAATAATATTAAACCCGGTATTACAGTAAACGAAGTGTACCAAATCAAAGTAATTGTTAGAATGAATATAATATAACTTGGTGATAATTATCGAACTTCATAGTATCGATAATCGAAAGCGTGCATTCGGAAGTTACGGAACGTGGGAGTGTATTCGGGATGAATTATTGATATTGCGAGCACTCAGTTAATAACGTAGTTACTAAGGTGTCAAAATTAATTAGTATACACTAGTAACATGCTGAGTCAGTGAGTAGGTGTGAACAGTGGTAATTAAAGTGAAACCGAAGTAATCAAGTGTTAGTGTCATCGAGTGTCAACAACAGGATCATCCTAATCGCTGACAACGCAATCTCCAAGATCGCAGACTCCGAGGGAAGGATACACCAACCAAAAGGAATTCAACTTACCAAGTAAACAAAATTGAACCTTAAACTCAGATTAATTCATGTTTTTTTTGTAACTCTATTACTATTGGCAATTCAATTGGTCTATGAACCTACTTTCAATGATAATTGATGAGAAGTATAATCTCAATAATTGTTAATCATTAAGATTGTATGCAACTTGTAATATGTTAATGAAGATGTTCATTAAAATTAGCGGTCATTCAAGTTAATTGTGTTAATAATCATTTCTTGGATACCCTGAGATAATTTTAAGAGTCGCCATCAAGCAGAGTTAAGTGTTTAGTATTGGTAAATTACACATATTTTTTCTAGCTCAAAACTGCGAGGGTGGTAAGTGATTATATTATGCAGGACTCTGTTAGTTGAAATTATTATTGCGTGTGACAAATTTAATTTAAATTATTGTACATGTATAATCTTGTTGAATAACTCGTTGATTACAAACTGTTAATTGTGATAATTAAAGTTGGTTTATAGTGATTTCATTGGTGCCTTGTATTTTGTTTTCCACTGTACCATTAGTGACACCGTCGTGACAGTATCAAGTTATTACGAGAGATATCCGAATGTGCTGTTGCTTGCTGACGACATGCTGTGTACTTCAAAATACAGAACCTGATTTTAAAATATCTGTTTTGAAGATTCACCAGATTTGCAAACAAGTGACGTGACAATATGAAAATCTCCACTATAAAAACAGGCAAAGAGCCAATAAGAACAAAAATAATGATTAGTGATCGCATTCTAGAACAGGTAAGCCGATTTAATTGTTTGGGAAATGGTACTGATTATGATAGGACAAGTAAAATTGATGTTAACTTAGGTAAGTTGTAGATGATCTGCGGGAGAGTCAACCGTATTTTTAGGAACAAGGTACGTCGAGATAAAAAATTAAAGTTCTACAAAGTTATGACAATGCCTGTACTGTTCTGTGAGTGTAAATTATACTCAAAAACCAAAAAACAAAACAGTAACAAACAGGCCTTGCAAATGACGTTCTTAAGAGGAGCTAAAAGTGTTCTAAACTTGACCGTATAAGGAATGAGGCCATAAGAGAAGAGTTACAAGTTTCTAACTCGGATGAAAACTTTAAGATTACAAACAACGGTGGAAAGAACACTTAGAAAGAATGTCATATTCCAGACTGGCCAAACAGGTCTGTAAATAATAACCTGTAGGACGCAGGTGTGTTGGTAGACCCAGAAAGAGACGGCTGGAGGATTGATGAAGGCGGAACAGGCAGCACCTTAGCTATTGTGAAAATGATGATGATGATTTTTTACAACATTTTAATATATAAACTTTGTAGCTATCCAAGATGTTCTTAACTGTTCAGTAGCCAGTTCTAAGTATTCTATCCCCATCAGATGGAAAGCTAAAAGTATTAGAATTATTTACATGTTTGACAAAAGATTTTGTTTTTCGTTAACCATAACATTTGGTATGAATGTGTCGCAAATTAGAGTGGCTAGTCCCTCTTACGTAATCCCTTCGTTCTCCTTCATGTTGGAGGACCTTGGGAACGTTAACAACCCTAGGAATGATTGGGTAACCAACCTCCATTGCGAAGCACGGTCAGGGCGTACGAGAGAGCTCAGTTCGGCCTGTCTCGCAATCCGGAATAGTAAACAAGTTGCAAAGATAAAACAGATTTTATTAGTTTACTTTGATATTATTCTCAATCACTGTTAAGTCCTAAAACTGGAAGAAAACTACTAGCAGGCAGTTGAAGTCTGTGTAACGCAAAACTGTGCTTTGAGGTTAACTATGACACAGCCAAAAATAGATAAAATATAGACCTTCTTCCTCTTCAGCACTAAAGGCCCAACGTGAGCCGTGGCTTCCAACACCAATCTTCCCAAAGTCTCCTGTCCATTGCCATTTCAGTGCAACCCGCCGCAACTATTCTTCTAAGATCTTCTAGCTCATCATCCAACCATCTTATTCTATTCCGTCCCCACTTTCTGCTTTTATAGACCTGCGCCCTTAGATTTTTCTTTGGCAGACGGTGATCGTCCATCCGCTCTAGGTGACATTGCCACTGTGTTCGATGAGCATTTATTAATCTTACAATCTCCTCATGACTTAATAGCTTAATCAGTTTCTTTACACAGGTCATCTTCATCTGGGCATAAATACGTCTTGCCATCTTTCTTTCAAACCGCCTTAGTGTTTCTTGTTACTTTTTCGTCAGTATCCGTGTCTCGCCTCCTACAAGTAACAACCGGCCTGATAAGTGTCCTCTATGTTACGTCTAATGAGTTTGCTTCTCAATAGTTTGCTGTTGGCGTAATATACAATATTTCCTATGGATACAATGCAGACCGTAACACAAAGACTCCTGAATTTTTCCCTCTAACTTCACTCTATAAAATCCAATTAAAAAAAATACTTTGTCTTTATAGGAAATATTATAGAGGCATAGAATAGAATATAAAGCCATGTTTCGCATAATATGAACAACAATAAACTTAAGGTTATTTTACAATTTTTCAAGTTTTATAACTTGTATAATATATTATACAAGAGTTAAAACTCCTGTACATTGAGGGTGATCTGAGAGCGGTGAATAAATTTTAATTTATATTGTAATACGTCTAATTTTTATAACTAGAAAATTAATTTTTTCAGTAAGGGAGTCTCTTGACTACTGATATTAAAACAATAACAATATTATTATATTTTTATTGTGTTTAATCTCGTAACTGTTGTTTTCGAATTTAGGAAAATAATATAAATTTTACGAAGCGAATTCATTGACTAAAAGGCTAAACGTTAATCATTCTAATTATAAATAGATAATTAAATGAGTAGAAGAAATACTGTAATATGACTTACCTTGTTAGTTGTATTTAAATTTGTATCGATTTTTCTTGCGTTCAGTAATTTTATTTCACTAATGTACGATCACGTATTGCGCAATCCTTGTAACAGTATTTTAACTTTCCAGGAACTGATACAGAAATGAAGTAAATACAATCTGAACACCCATCCGGGTTTCACCGGGCTCGTTTAGGAGTACAAGTCAATGAAGTCACAGTGACAAGGATTGCAAACACAAGATTTCTCTCAGAAGAATTATAGAATATACAAAAGAGGATATAATAAAAATCTAGACTATATAGAACAAGCAGAACGTAGAGCCCGCTAGTAAAGTAGGACTGCACAAGTACGAAGCGAAGTGAGAAAGCTATATCGTTTTCCGTAAATCTCTGTAAATAATGCGATGCAATTCAAAGTTCGTGGCAGACTGCCGAATCGGCCCGTCGCGATTGCCCAAATATATATTGTACTACAATAAAATTTTCCGTGGTGCAAATACCCTTGAACGATCGAATCCCCTCCCCGCCCCGTTACCACTTAATACGTCACTTACCCTCTTTACGCATTCTTTCCCAAACGTCTGACACATTCAACCCCTTCCTAACACCCCCATTACCGTCAGCAACCGTTCGTTCGTTCGTTCGACAGACAGTATTTTACCCTATCGGTTTTCGATTCGCTTTCTTTTGCAACGAAGCGCTTAGGCTTTCAATCAATCTGGCTTAATAAAATACTTTTGTAAATTGTACAAAATTACAACAGATAGACGATTAAAGTTAACAGAAATAACGTTAACTGTGTAGAATATATATATATATATATACATTATGATGTGTGTCGTTACGTTGTTAGTTAATTAGTGTGACGTCGTGGTTTAATTAATTTTGAAATGTCACAGTAGTATTTTGTAGAGCCCCAAGTTGTTGGTGCCAATTTTGTAATATTATTTAATTTATATTTCTTAAATATAATGTGTATAATATGTAACTGCTATGGTTATACTAACCTTTTAACGCTTTCGATGCCCTACGTCCTTGGGATCCCAATTTGTAATATAAAATATACTCTAAAAAATGTGTACTTAAATTTTCTTTAAATAGGTATTCATATAATTATATTATAAATGAGAACACACTTCTTTTGCTGCTCTGAATCATTAAATATTTATTCCTGCTTTCTTATTATAATAAGTTCCCTTTTTTATTTTCTATTTTTCGATTAACTAACAAATCATTTTCCCTATTTTAGGAGTTTAAACTCCATCTAGCTCTCGGATGCATGAAAAAATTTTAAGATCTCAGGGTTTTAAAAACATAAAAAATCGTCTTCAGTAATATTTTAACTTCACCTAACAAGTATTGTACTAATAACATACATGAATACAAAAATTGAACATGTAGTAAATAATTGTTGTTTGTGTATTATGGTTGTATGTGAGTTCTTGTGATTATACAAAAGAAATCAATTATATACTTTTACAACTTATAATTACCCATTACAAAAATAACATTAATAAAACAATGAAAATAATTAACTATCAGACAGTAGAAATACAATTGACAAAAGAAAATAAAATAAAAATTTAATTGTCTATGCTTTATCTCAAAGTTCATTATTTAAAAGTACATTATCTCGAAGTTGGTTTTTCTCAAAGTTTATCATGGCGCGCTGCTGTACCCCTTCTGCACCATTATGAAAACGCTAGACACCATCTTGCTTCTTGTGGTAGACACAATATTGAATGTTTAATAATATTTCTATGAGTTCTACACTTTTGTTAGTTCAAAATAAGTTTGAGTCACTCACTTTTATATCATATATATTATGGTTATAAATGTAGTCCCACTAAATGTGTTCGTTTTTCAGTTAATATTTACTTTCACTATTCTATTCGAATAAACACAATTATAAAAACAATTATCTTGTCTTTACAATGACACTATCTATGAGCTAATTACAAATACAGTCTTAGGTTTAAGACCTAGCTTGAATTTTAGGCTGGTTATACAATGATTTTTCTTAACTCTAAATACATTTCTCACTTACATACTAAAACACTACTATTTACAATATTATAACAAGATATATAAAATCACTTCCCTAATCTGTTGGGTAATTTTTGTGTCAAAGACACCGTCCAGTCTAATCTTTTTTTATGTCTGTTTTGTCAAGTAATTTATTATGTTTGGTTGCAAGGCTAATTCCTGTTTTTAATTTATCCATGCATCTGTAACACGTATTCTGTTTATTATTCATGGTTTATTGGTTTAGTTATTATAATTCTTCCTTTATATAATTATTTTTGGTTGTTCTCATTTGACCACTCATTCTCTATTGCACTCCTCATTCAGTTACATAATATTTATCTATTTGAGTAGTTTCCCTATTTTTTTTTTATAATTAGATTGAGTTTCCTGGTTTGTCCCATCTCGTGATGCTACAATATATACATTTTTACTTCCATGTTCCATAAGGAATTGGAAGCATGGTGATGGCGAAAATAATCGTGTTGGAGATAAGGAGTGATTCTGATTGTACTACCTTTCAAACATGAAGAAAAGTCATTTTCTGAAAATTGTCTGTATGTGTGTGTGTCTGTCTGTCTGTATGCCTCTGTATAGAAATTTTTCTATGGCGAACGATAACTGCTGCAAATTCAAACAGAAACAAATAATATTTCGCATGTGTGCCTGAGTTGCAGAGGAATCAAGGTGAAGGTTTTGGTGAGTTGTATTGGTTTTTTTGTGAAAATTGGTTAAGTGGAAGGGGTAGTTTACCTGCAACATTTTATGTTTTAACAAGAGTAAAGTACTTAATTTTGATAAATAAAGTATCCTGAAATGAAGGTCATAATAATCCACTGTAAAAAGGTAGATGAAATATCTATAATTGGAAAGTGTAGTTGAAGGGGGCAATTTCCTATAAATGAAAATGTTACTTGAAGAGGTAAGGGATAATTTTTTGTATGTGTACTACGTTATCGGCAAACAAAGAAGTAGTTTGTTGTTAAATTTATTCGCGGGCTGTTTGACCGTGGTCCAATGTTTTCTGCAAAACCAGACGTTTCGGCAGTGCTATCGACTGCCGTCTTCAGTAAAAATCGAGTGCGCTAACGTGAGGTGGTATACGTTAGTGACCACAGTACTGTCGTTAAGGCTGAAGAAAGAAGAAAAAAAAGTATTTTCTATGAAAATATTTTATTTTAGAAATATGAAATATAAATCTTAGAACATGGAAGTCATGTGTGGTTCACCATACCGATATTTTCGTCTAATGACCGGAAAAATGTTGTTTCAAGAACTGCATAAATTGAGACATGAAGCCGTGGACTAAAGACAGAGAAATGACAGTTTACGTACACTTCACCTTCGAAACAAAAGCACTTTCCATAATGTTAGAATTCATGACGCATGACTCGCTTAGTCATGACATGACCCTGTCCCCCTAAACCATCGGGCTCTTCTCCTGTTGATTTATATTTGTGAGACATTCTAAAAAATAATATGTACTCAAACTACTAGAATGTACTTGATGAATTTACGATAACGAAAAGTTACGAACAAAAGACTTGACAAGTACAACGATTTGAAATTTGTGTTGCGTGACATTTCAATTGTACATATTCAGAAATTTCTTCAGTTTGTGTGTTAAGAAATATTGTTTTGGGTGTTTATTATCGGCTAATAAAAATGTAAACACAAAACCGAATACAGGGGTATACACAGTAAATACTTTCAAATTTTTTTTCAATTTTTCCGCAAGTAGAAACAGACTAATCAAATGAAATATAAACTACCAAAAGCAAAAGAAAAACAAAAATTACAAAATTATGACAAAACGTTGTGCTGTACGTCTATATATAATTTCAAAATTAATTTATGCATTATACAAAACCGTTTCTTACATCAATCAGAAACCTTAAATTGAGAATCATCCTAGTACTGTAGAATGTGTTTTCGTGTTTAACAACCGTTAACTAACGGAGTAAGTATGGCAACGTTGGTGATCGGGACCATCAAGATGACGGTCTTTAAATATTTTAACGGTAGTTAAAAACGGTCGGTTAGGAAATAAATTAGCAAATGTTCGTGAAACGCGTTATCGGTATCGGTTTGATTACAACGTGGTGATTTTGAATTAATTTAATTTGAAATTTTAGCTTAAGAAAAGTTTATGCTGAAATATTCAATAGCCAACATCCATAATCCTCTATCCATGTATCCAAATAAAATAATAATTTATCCAATTCTACAAGGGTCAGTTGAAAATTCTCGGAGCGACATCTACAGTTCAGTGGTAGAACTATAATCTTGTGTGTGCTGCAAGACGTATATTTCGCGTGAACACCTATTTTATTTCCAGATATCTCTGTCAGTTTATTCACTATTTCCCAGATGTTTGAAATTTTCCTGTCACCCGTGTTTTAAAATGCACAAAATCAAACATCGTGTTGTGATGAATTCTCTGTTAAAAATATTTTAGCGCCAATAGAATATTTCATTTTAATATTGAAGCAAAATATAAAACAAAAGTATAAATGTGTTAGGAGATGCCTTCAGAAACAACGGTAATTGTAACTTTATGCAACTTCTTTATGTAACTTTAAACAACTTTATGCAGCTTGTCTTCATCACCCTGCACAAATGCTCAATACACGTTTTACAGAGCAAAGAGGTTATGTGATGACGAGTATTTCCTGGAGGAGAAAAGTGGGCGCTCTTAAGAGGAAAGGCTAAACAGGGATGCTATGTGTAAAGCATTTACGAAAACCGTTAAATGCGTAAGGCATTTAAGGAATTGCGTTATAGATTAAAATCCAATAAATCTCAATGCTGTTATATCTAAAAAACTATTAAATTAAACAATCTTTTTTCTATAAGTACTTGCATTTTTCTGAGACAAATAGTGTTCCAACATTTAAAAAGCTGTAGTTTGTTGAAAGCATATATATATTTACTGAACGCAGAACGACAGACGTAGTGAATTACCTGTACTCCATACCATACGTACCCTATAGTCTACAGTAATTTATTAAATACCAGCGAAACAGCGCACTTTAAATTACAGATCACTTAAACACCACCTTTTTTTCTCTATTCCACACTTCTCGCCATATCTATTTTATAGTTTGAATAGTTTGAAAGTTTCAGCTCTCTTACTAATGTTTTTTTTTTTTTTTTTACTACCTTTTAAATTTCTTCTGCTATTTACTGTTCAATAATATAGAATGACGTTTTTAAAATCATAAGCAGCTACGGACCTCGTGAACTCTAGATCGTCATGTTTCTTCATTTCTCACTTTTATGTCCTTTCTGCCTATATGTACCATACATTCTTCCTGCAATATATTTTACGAAAGTGTCTTTTCACCGCTTTCGTTTTTCGTCTAATTTTATGAACTGTAAGCTACTTTGCTTTCGATTTCGACTGTTGACATGTGAATATGCGTTTTACTCACTTTTGTAGTCTTTCAACTCAACGTAAAACCATTTATTTGACTAATTGGACTGTTTGCGTTTCGTTCAAGGCAATTTCCACACGGATTCCCCTATTTTCGCTTACCTTTATTCTTAATTATTTATGTAATACTGCATTTTTTATTGTCTCCAAGCCTAACCCCAGATGCTTTTCTGGCCTCCCTAATTGGAATGTACTCTGATTTAGAAGTGTTAAAGCTCCCCCACATAAACTACTCAAGCCGGTACGGTGTAGTCGGTACAGTACTCGGTAATATTATCGCTGCTTACCAAAAGCCCTGCCTACAGTACCGCGAGACTCGGCACACGTATGTTCGTGCATGTGTGAATACAAAATTTGGTATGAATCTTACGAAATTTTTCCTTCGTCAGTTACAGCTTATTCTGAGTCACATTTCTAGAATCTTGTTTTTGCGTACAACATTAAATCTGATGTTTTTTGGCAACCATGATTATCGCTGTTTTCAATGAAATTTTATATTTTTTCTTCCTCCTGTAACAAACAATTACGACCATATACACACAATGTGTGTGATACTTTTTTAATTACTTTTTTAAATATTTTATTTTGCTGTCAAACCTGATTATGTCACTTTGTGTTTACCTCATTCATACTCCAGTAGTGAGAGGTTACTTTTTTTTACTATAAGAAGGACGAAAACTAAAATTATAAATACGTTGAGCACCCAAACGACCTCAGGACTTATGCATTCCTAAAGGAATATAAAATCCACATCTTGCTACCATTTCAAAGTTGGCGCGGAGTTTATAAGTTTGATGAACAACAGTATCTTATATTGCTGACGAAAAAGAAGGAGAAGAAAAGACTTACAATATTGGGACTAATACAGCGTTGGTGAGCAAAAATTGTTTTCCTCATAATAGTTATGTCATATATATTAACTTACTTATTCGTTTAAGCTATTACAGTTTTTTGTGATTTATCAAAGCGACTTGAGATATTTTTAGTAATCTTTCAAATCGTTTACGTTCAATGTTCCTAAATAAAATTATTTACACCTGACTACACTGAGTACCCACATGAGCCAAATGGAACTTAAAATAGGTTTGTAAAATCTTCATTTACATTGTTGTTGGGGGTTAAAACGTCCTGCGACGTTGTCCGATGCCTAATTGCCAATATCTCCTGTCGTTGCAGTTTTCTTCGGTTAGACCTCGTACATTCACTGATCTCCTTACACCCTGCATCCATGTTACTTTTGGCATTCCCGTTTTCTGTTTTCAAGTGGTATCCATTTCATCACTCTCTTTGGCAACCTCTCCTCCCACGTTCTCTGCACGTGCCCATACCAAATTAATTGTTTTTTCTCGATGTGTTCTAAAACAGTTTCTTTTATATTCATTTGTTGCTTAATTGTTTCGTGCCTGACCCGGCCTAATTTTGATGTTCTACATATTCTTCTTAAAGCGTCCATTTCTGTGACTTCTATTTTTCTTTTCAGGTGTTCTTTCATACTCCATGTCTCAGACCCATATACTAATGTTCCCTTAATCATTGTGTTGTATATTCTTATTTTCCTTTGTTTTTAGTAATCTTATCACTTATCTTATTTATAACGGAAATCCTATTAACATGACTCATACAAAAGTGAAATTATGGTGAAAAAAATCACTGTGGCATTTCACTGATCCAAGAAGCGTAGTATTGAAGAGCCTAGAGAAGTCATCAGAACACTTACCTACGTAAATCACAATGACAAACACGGTAGGATTTAGAAAAAAAATGGACATAATATGCGGGCACGTGTGTGTGAATTCGCGATGGAAAATGTGACAAGGTAGAGAAACAGTTTGAGAAAGAGATGGAGTGTTACAATAACCTTACCTCCCACACACCGTATTGATTTGCTTGTCGTCAGGGTTAACCTTCTCCACGATAAATTTTTCTCTTGTCGTCGTGTCTTGTCGTGTAGGGTAATTCATATTTGTAGTGTATCTACACTAATTGGAGATGAAATTTTTTAACGCAAAATTAAGTAATCTCTCTCTTAATATTTTTGGAAAAGAACAGATTTACGTACAAATAATTTTTATCCGATTAACGTTTAAAAATTGGCTCTTTGTAAATACTGTCAAGGGGAAAATAGAAAAATTTGTATCCTGTAACCTCCAGTTTGCTTTTTATGAATTTTCGTTCCACTTATAGTTTTACTAATTTGTTTTAGTGGGAATTGCTTTACTACATGTTAAAGAAGAGTAGAGTTTACTTCATGTTTTAATAAATTACTGTACTGTGGGATGGCTTTTAAAGGAATGTGGTTAGTTAGATTTAAGTTTGTTTTGGATGGTAAAATCAGCAAGTCTTAGAATTTAACAATTTATACTGTAAGCTCTCACATAAAAACTTAATGGGAAAATTAATAAATTTAACCAGATAACATGAACTCTACGACTAGCTCTATAACATAAGCAAGGAAAGAGTCCATAATAAAATTATACAAAACCATGGCAGTTCCTACCCTTACTTATGGCTTAGAAACATGGACAATATTTGCTAGACAAATATCAAGAATTCAGGCTACGGAAATGAAACTTTTGCGTTCCATAGATGGGTACACAAAATTAGATATGAAAAAAATAATCAGATAAGAGAGGAACTGAAAGTTGAAGAAGTAAATGGGATCGTCATTAAGTGTAGAGAAAGCTGGAAACGGCACATTAGCAGAATGGGCAGTGACAGATTCCCCAAGGTAGCCTTATTGTATCAGCCAAAAGGGAAGAGAAGCCTGAAAAGACCCAAAAAGAGATGGTCGGACCAGTTTGGAGCCGGAACAGACTAAACAGTCTAAGCGGTGACGAAGAAAAAAACTATATTGGGGGATTAGTGGTAAAGTTACCCAGGTTTACTTAGGTGAATTTTGGAAAAACTGAAATTAAAGACTTTTAAGTGCAATGATAGATCAAGAAATGATTAAACTGATTTTTAAGGTTAATTCCTATTATTAATAGAGTTAATTATTGTTAAATAGATTCTGCAAAATGAAAAGGAAAATAGAAGTTAAAAACAATAACATATGTTTTTATAAACATCATTGGACTTAGCTAGTTTTACTGCTAACCCCACGATATATTCTACGAGTTATTTTACTTTTGTAGAAATAAAACATACAACTGCACATTATATGAGTACCAATTTTATTAAAAAAAACTTGTTAACAGCATGACAAAATAAAAACGCTTTTTCCGTAATAAAATTTGTTATTGAAATAAACAAACATATTCATTGCAATTTTGAAAACTAAAATTTAACAAAGCATATGTCAAATCAAATGCTGATGAAAAGAAAGAAAACAATTGTTTAACTTAGCCATGATGCATACTAACGCTACCTACTGGCGTTCCGAGACACTACTACCTAGTAAGACACACCGTTTATAGAATGCCACTTCGGAACGGCATCGACTCCCGCGACAAATTTAAATTGACAATATTTATGTTCCTTTTTCTTAAGTACCATAACAGGAATTAACATGAACTTTTTACAGTTATTCTTCCACAGTACAGGTGAACTTTTTACCGAAACCAACTTCACAGGGTTAAAACTGTCCAACATTTTTTAGAATTTGTTTAAAAAAAAAGATACATTTTTGTTTACTTGCAAATAGTTTCTTGTAGAAACATAAACGAAGATTTATCAATAGATTTACTACCAACTGTGTAAAGTTGTATTAGTAACAAACAACTTCCTATTGTAAAGAATATTTTTAGAATAAGGGACAAGAACATTACAAAAAAAAATGTTATATTTGCGAAATTAATACTGAAGTAAATAAAGACTGATAATGACATATACGTCTTTCGTAGTCCCATTTTATTATCAGGAAGATTCTTGATCCATAGTCTTGTTCTTCTTCGACTTCTTCGAATCTTCTTTTCAGTTTCCGTTTCTCCTTCTAGCTTTCTGTATTTCCTACTGCTTCATCTACATTTTACAGTCCGATAAAATCAGTTTAAGTTCTTTAATTTAGTATTTAACGATTCCTAAATTTAACTTTGCATCCATGAATAGTTTTTTATGCATATTCTGTCACTAAATGTCAAATTTTATACTTATGCATTTAAATGTCACTAAATGTCAAACTTTGTTACATATTGCCACGAGGATCTAACAGATCGTCGTATTTTGCAGTGGAAATAAAATATAGACACCAATGAAGTAAATAATTACCAGCTGTAATTAGTCACAAATTACAATTTCAGATCAACAAGTTACTCTCATACAGTAATTCAAGTTACATTTGTCCACACGCAATAATAATGTCTCCTAATTACAATACCGCACTATTTAAGGCAATAATCACTTTATAATAATCCGCAACAATCACTTGATCCGCACTCTACAATATCGCCAGGTGTAACTGACTTCTAAGCGGTGTAGCAGATTTTCCATATTCCTGGCGGCATAATATTCTATAATTCCATATTACGAGGAGTTAGGCGCGTATTGAAGGCCTGGCAATGTAATTGTGAAAGTTTCTTCTCCACTAACCCTTTTCCGCAACTTTGCATTACGTTTTTTTAGAAATGCATCTTTAATCACAGATTAAGAGCATTTCAAATGAAATAACAGGCTTTCTGTACCACTCCAAAAATTTGCGTGGATTTTCTTTCAGTTTATTGTACAACGTAAAACTTTTTCTTTGTTGAGCAGTCACTATGGAATAGATAAAAAATTTTGACATTGTCAATGTCAAAGTCGATGAACAATTAATGCGTGACAAATAATGTATAACAACATTCTTTTTAATAAAATGTCGTTTACAAATTATTACAAAATGTACACAGATGCAGAACTAAATGTTTTAACAGTTTGCATTCTAAATCAAAATAATAAACAATCACATGCTGCTATTGGTCGGGCATGTGCGGTCACATAGACGTTGCAGGATTTCCAGCTACACTCTAGCAGCGAAACGTCCGCGTGAAAATGTGCTGTAGCCTAACTACAAAGGAGAAAATATTATTGGAAGATTTTAAAAAATAAATCGTTGGTAAAATCTGCTTATTTATTTGAAGTCAGCACTGTTACGTTAAGTTTTAATTAGATAATCTTCTACACCATGATTTGAACAAAACATGTTGTACAAATTCATAATATATATAATTTTCAACATAGAGAAGCAGGTTTAAGATATTTTTCGTGTTATAACACTGCAATAAATAGTATGCAATTAGCCGTTTTTTTTAAAGGAAAAACGAAATGTTTACGTTATTGACTTTCTTTGATGACGTCAACGTTCAACAGGTTGGCCTCTGTCTAGCACAGTCTCAATCACATCGGCTGGTAGATAGCAGCACCGGTTAGAATGCTCTAATTATACTTTCACATTCACATGTAATTAAACTAAATTAAAATTAATATATGTGTATATGTTTGGAAAGGAAAAACAACGTAAATAATTTTGTGTTAAAATAAAAATAAATTACGTTTACGACAAGAGGATAAGAAATGTTTGGAAAACCAAAACTTGAGCCTTACTTATTCAGTTAAAAAATGATGTCGGCAGTAACACTTAGTTTAGGCGCGTCGATAAACAGCAAACACAGAATAACAATCTGATTGAATATTAAATTGGTTATCTGATTTACTGAAAAGCAGTGAAAGCAAAGGGAAAATATGTAGACCAGGATACAGCCGAAGAGAAGGCGTAGACAAGTTTATGGGGAAGTGTGTATGAGGCAAGGACGACTTACCTGCTACCGACAAAGTGTAAATTGGAAACTGGGAAAGCTTGGGCAAAGCTCTAAACCTACTTGTGGTTATATGACACATTTTAAAGTAGTCTTACATTATGAGTACAGAATATTATATTTGCTAATACTATATTAAAGCGTCAAATTGATTATTGTATAATTAGAATAAAACTAAGTAACTATATAGAATACTATTGACTCTGAACACAAATTATTATTGATAAAAATATTACCAATTTTACCTTATGTCCTAAACTACCTTCCGCTAGTTAGAGTTTCGTCAGAGGCTGCCGCTAAGAGCGCTGTCGTACTTATTTTGGTAACTGCGCCGTCGTTCAAAAGATCGTTGTGTGAGTGTGTGTGTTGTATAATATGTTCAAATAGTATGTGTGATTTAAATTCCGTTTTTGTGTGTTTTATATATCAAGTTGTTCAAGAGTGTCTATTTTTTGGCCTTTTGTGTGTACATGTAGGATTTCCATGTTTGTGCGTGTGGAAACCCCCATTTAAACAGCAACATGGAAATCCTACACGTATACGCAAAAGGCCGAAAACTAGATACATAAAAACCCACAGAAACAACATCCTGAACGAAGAGACACAATTTAAATCACAATACTATTCGAACATATTACAGAACACACAAACACATTGACATACACACGACGAAGCAACGATCTTTTGAACGACGGCGACGCCGCCAAAAGCAGGACGGACAGCGCTCTGATTAAGTTATAACAAGCGAAAGCTGTTTAAGCCGCAAGGTAAAACTGCTATAATTTTTATCAATAATAATGTGTGTTTCGAGTCAATAGTATTCTATACATTTAATTACGAGAGTTATTCAGAAGTAAGGTCCGTTTTTAAATATTGCCGCGGTATCGATACCGTCACGCTGTTGCGCATGCGCGGCTAAATTGTTGAATAGTCGGCAAGCCGACAACACTATTTGGTAAACAACTGTACACTGAGTAAGCTTTGTTGCACGTGTTTTTAATGGCCAAAAAATTCGAGACGCCCGCCGCATGTGGAAGTAGGTATGTGATTCGGTTTTTGAATGCGAAAGGCGTTAAAACAACTGAAATTCACAGTAAGATTTTCGATATTTGTAGAGAGGAAACTGTGAGCGATTCAGTGGTACCAAGATGGATACACTTTTTTCTTACCCCTGTCCACAGTAAGCGACGTAGGATGCTTACCCGGGACATTGCGATGGATCATGGCACTACACACACACACACACACACACACACACACACACACACACATCCACACTGCTGCTGCAACTCAACATCTAACAAAGTTTGGCTGGCAACAATTTGATCATCCGCCTTACAATGCAGACCTTACACCAAGCGAATATCACATTTTCAAGCATGAGAAATCCTTTCTTGGTAGCCAACGATGTCAAACAAGCAGTTAGTAGATGGTGGAAATCACAGGCAAGAAATTTCTACGACGAAGGAATACAACGCCTGGTGCCTCGCTGCGAAAAGTGTTTCAAAAATGACGGAAACTATATATATATATATATATATAGAAACGTAGTTTAAGGTGTGTACTTCAAATAGGAATAAAACTGTTTTGTTAATATATTCTTAGTCCCCTTCAACAGTGGCGTACGCAGAAATTAATAAAGGGGGGGGGCTTGAACAGTCCATATATTAGCCTATTCTTCTACAACTTATAGTATAAGATAGAGTACATATGCTAGTTAATGGTTACAATTTTATTAGTAGGCGTATTATTTTCAGTAGGTTTCACATTTTCTTTATTAAAAATGTATTATTCCTGATTGGAGGACTTATCCAAAAATTCATAAAAAAATTATCCAAAAATTTCGTATAAATGTAAAGTGTTTTTAAAGTAATTTTTATTATTATTATTACAGCAGCATTATTCAAGATATGAAATTAGGAACATTATTAAAATTTTCGTTTTATTTATCGACTGCAAAAAAGGTGCTGAATGTAACTTAAATATTAAATAGTATTTTTGTGAAAAAGGTTTATGTACTTATTTAAGTTTCACAAAAATATTATTTAATACTAAAGTAAAAAATCTTAGGGTTCACTGGTGGTAGTCGCCGGTGGCCGGGGTGGCGTGCGTATGGCCGCGCCGTCAAATGAGAGCGAGAGAAAGAGAACACAGGTAGCTTACTGAACGTTATACTCAGCGTAATACACCGCTCATTGAACTATAAATTATAACTGAAGTAATAATTGTTATTATAAACTACTTATTTTGTTGGTATTTATATCCCCGTCCAAGTCGGCCGTAATAATGGAATTTTGTAATTTTAAACGACAGCCTAAGTAAATTAAGGAATTGCATATTACATTTTTGCGGTTAGGGGGACTTGAGCTCCCTGAGCCCCCCCTGCGTACGCCATTGCCCTTCAATACTCTGTCGGAACTTACTTTCTGAATAACTCTCGTAATAACAACGGACACGTCATGGACAACAAAATCCAGGAGAAATAAAATAGTCCCTACCTTGAGCTGGAGCGTAGATGTTCAGGTAAAGACAGTCTTCACTGTGATTGGTGAGCAGCGGCATGAAGTGTTTGACCATCTCTACGCGTTCGGCGGACACGTTGTCCAGGTTGTGGTTGTGGCTGTGCACGTCGACGGGCGGAAAGCTCTGCGGACAGGCGGCGCCCAGGGTGTCGGCGACGCGCACCGACGGCCACGGAGACGGCGTCCTGGTCGGGCTGAACCGGTTGCGTCCTATGGGCGGCGTCGCGTACGGCACGCCCAGGAACACTTCGATCGGTTTCATAAAGCGGCTGGCCGAGCTGAGCGGCCGGACGACGCCCTGCAGCTTGCCATACTTGGTCTGCACGATACGGGTCAACGTTTTGCCGCCGCCGAAGCCCGTGAAACTGAACACCAGACACAACAGCAGCACACCGCAGCCGCGCTTAGCACAATACGTACTTCTGGCCGCATGGCATTGTAGTCCCATTCCGGCCGACAACTACTCGCCTACCGCCGCTCCGGTGTCTCTCCGTACATCACTTACAGCTTTCAGACTTTTCCGCTTTTCCACAATTAAACACTCGGCAAATTTAATTTTTTTTAAATGCCGATTTAAAATCTTACATTGTTATTGACAGAAATCCGTCTATTTCATAATTTTTTTCAGATTCTCCTTATACACAGATATAACAAATAAAACACTTTCTCCTATCAGTATTACATTTTCATTTTAGAGAAACTGCTTTACATATTAACAAACATTTTATATTATAGTCTCTCTAGTTCAAATTACAATTCTCTATAATAAAATTATTCCAGTTCTCCTCATTTAAAGATTCAAAGTAAATTCTATTTCCTATAGATTCTCCATCATTATTATACTATATATATGAATAACAATGGTATGTTATGTTATATTATTTTTTCACAATTTCAACACATTAATTTTCTTCAATTCATAAATTTTTCACATTCCTCTTATTCAAAGACATAATTAAAAATACTTTCTATAATTGATATTACAACGTTATTTTGGAGAAATTGTTTAAATTTTAATAAAAAAATATTATTTTATACTCTGTCTCTCTTTCCAAAGACGACATTTCTACATTCAAATTCTTCCAATTCTCCTCATTGAAGAATTTAAAAAAATACGTTTTTCCTATAAATTTTACATTATCATACAGGGATACATCTCCCAAAAGAGTAATTATATATTACTATCTCTCTGTTCCTTCCTTTCCAGTGATGATGTTTTTTTTTACTTACTTTCGAATTTATTGTAAGAGTCATTCCCTTCATTCAAAGATCATCAATAGACATACCGGATTTTCCGCGTTATTACATTATTAAACACATTGTTTTTTCTATTGAGTGAATAATCAAAACGTAAAATAAAATATGAATTTTCAATTTACGACAAAATGATTAGATTATCTAGACATTTTATTATTTTATTTTTAAATCTACAAAATAAATAAATAATTTATATTATATTAATTTAGAATATCTGATATTTTATTTTCAGGAGACTGGATTTTTAAATACACCTAGTAAAGAGTATTATATTAAATAGGATTTTTCATTATTTATATTTTAAGGTAAATAATTTCTCTTTTACGTAGCGGTCATATTTTGGTGCTTAGTAACAAACATATCTTAAACCACTTTTGAATAAACGCACTTTTAGTACTTCTATTACGACAATGATTTATCAATATGTTGAAACATTTTAGAATTATGCTTCTTTTAAAAACATTCTTACATTTTACTGGAAGCTAAATACGACTAACCGGGAAATTTTACAGTTTCAGTTTTCCAAAACAGATTTTTGTTAAGTAGGTAATACGATGATTTTCTAAAATTTGACATGATTATTGTAAACGATTTTTATTCATTTGTAAATCGTCTATTTTTGCAGATTCACTTAGACCCGTGCACGAGTTACGAGAAAATTTTTCTGTCATTCGCAAATATCACGGCTACATAAACACAAACTTTTAACACCGCAACACTTACTTCACTTCAGTAATTTACACGTTTTCACATCCACACTCTAGAAGGCGTTGATTTCTTTACAGTAGTTCGCTGGGGTTCGATGTTTCCTACTTGTCATGACGATCATTTGCCTGCAAACAGAAAGTACACAATATTACAAACCAATTTTGAAGTGTACGAGATTATACATCGAGAGAATAGTGATAAAATTTAAAAACAACACTTTAATGAATTTTTCTTTTCCTTTTTATTTTTTGACAGCTATGTAATCAATAAAAAGCCCTATTAACTCTTTAAAAATCAGTTTTATGGTTTGTCATTGAACTTGAAAATCTTTATTTTCAGTTTTCCGTAAATTCACATGTAGGGTGGAATTGGGTAGATTTACCAATAACCCCACTATACATATTTAGTTAACCACATTCACTGTAACGTACAGATCTAGTTATTAGTAGGGAAAATTTAGAGAATATAATGGCAATTCAATTATTGATTAAGAATATCCAGGAATTTCAACAGTCTGATTTTGAATTATAAGTTCTGGTTTCAAAGAACTTCAAGATGTTCCTGCATCCGATTAACATTATAAGTGCGTTTTACGGAAGACTTGTCATACTCTCTTGACTTACGGGTCTTATCCCACCACTGAAGAAGGCAGTCGTAATATGGCCGAAACGTCTGGTTTTTGTCGAGGTTTTTAAAGTTTATTGACGGCTATTATTATGCATTCGACGTTTAATAATAATAATAATAATAATAATAATAATTCCAATTTAAACAGATTCACACCATGTTCTAATCATTTTAGATATTGTGCAAAGATTGTAGCGGTGCCAAGTTTAATTTACGGCAGTAAAAAACGGATCCTCCGGAAAAAATATATTTCTAAACTATATGACTTAGAAATTAAAACTTCAAACAAGTTTTGAAAAGCCGGTAGGAAATATTGTTTGATGGACCATCTAAGAAGCGAGAATATAAGGAAAGCCTTCAAGGTACCGTCAACTACTATTAGTATAAAGGAAAACAGGCAAAATTGGAAGTCTCATATGAAACGCAAGGTTGTGCCGAAGTGTTCGGCATAATTTAAAAATCGCGCCGAAGCTAACCGAGGCAGTGGTTGTCGGCGCCAATGACGTTTGATAGGTGAGCGGCGATTCAATAATGCAGGCTGCCGGTCAGCTGATAAACAGTCCGTTGCACGTTAAACCGAGGCCTCGTGGCAAAATGGAAAACGTGAGTCTGTCTCATTTACAATTTCGCTCTCCTCGGTACTGGTGTCTGACGGCCTTGGAAGGAATTTCTGCCACCGCTACATTCTTTCTATATTATGTGTCGCTGATCGAAGGTGTCTCAGGTAAACATCATTACTTATTCTTTTCATTTGATTAAGACTTATGTGTTAAATAAATAAATGAGAATTGAGGGGGTTATTTATTAATTGTGTGAGAACGAGTAGATGTGAGTGTGTGTGTGTGCATTCAGCAGGCTACTTCCGGTGTGCATATATGTATGTTGGCACGTGGTAATTTTGCACCCGACTATTTTAGAACTCAAATGTAAAAGTAATACAAAATACACACACACTCCAGGAGATTAGGAGGACAGTCGCCCTAAGGAAAGTGAACCACAGTTTCCAGCTCACCAACAACCTTGCTAGTCATCATCATCACAGGCGGTAACATCAACCAGTGTTAAAATACAGGTGGGAAATTTCCAATTATACAGTTTCAACAATTGCTACACTTTTGGTGCTCGAAGGAAACATGGACATGCTTATTCAATATATGGACTATATTTTCAATTTTTAATTGCCAGAATTGTGTGAGAACAAGCCTAATCAATGCATAATTTTGTTTCACTTAGCCTGTATTAAAAAGGGCATTCACTTTTATGTTCTCTGCTTATTTACACTGTTAAAATTACTTTCATTTCTATTATAACAGCACATTGAATATATATACATATATTTTCTAGAAAATGAAAAATGATGAATGTTAAAGGCATTAAGCAATGAAACAGATCAACTTGTTAGAACTAGCCCGGAAAAAATATATATATATGTTGATTTGTATTGTTAACTGTATGGGAGCCCGTGTTTGTCAGGCGGTTGATTAATTTTCTTAATTAAATTCATGAGTTTAGTAGAAAAGTTTTGATATAATCAGTTTTTTTTCTTTTCTTCTTTAATGATCTGATATTTTGTTCGAACATGTTCACTCATTACTGACTATCATGTATTACTCTATTAATTAAGAGTATCCACTCGTGATGCCGGGCATTGAATCTTATGGTTGCTGGTGGTGATTACCATACATGTGCAGTCAATATATATATATATATATATATATATATATTTATGTTTTAAAGTAAAAGATATAACAAAAGATAACTGCAAGAATTATTCCTGTATAATCATCATTACAGTTTAGGATTCTTAATATATTACATGCTTAGATACATATATATTACAAGAATCATTGTCATAAACGTAATGTAAACTGATAATTATAAAACACTAATAAAAGGGATTGTTACTGTTGAAGCAAGCGTATTATTGCAAGTCCTGTCACTATGGGCTCCAGCCATTTTATGCTTCCGTCTAGACCATGTGTCTAGTTTTAAATATTTGTATGTAACGGCCGTAGCGGTTACAAGGTAGACATGCGTATTCCCAAACAAGCGGTGGAACATAGATCAGCTGGGGTGGGAGAGATTGTGGGAGAGCGTGAAAACAGTCGCCATACAATCTGTGAAATCGAATCGGACTATAGTCCAATATACGCACTTTAGTAGAAGAAGAAGAAGATGATGATGATGATGCTGAAGAAGAAGAAGGTTAAGATTGATAAAGTCAAAGGGGAAGCTTTTACGAAGGAATTAAAAGGCATGCGATGGATAGTTTGTAGTGAAGATCCCCGCCGAGTTCTTAAGTTTTGAATCTGTCGCAATACAGACGATTTGCTTAAGAGGACCCGGAATGTCCTATACGTGCAATGTTAAATGTAAGGAACATGTTCCCTTAAACTATTACCATTAGCAAACACATATTTTCCTGTAGCTTATTACTTTTTTTCACAGGTTGTCATAGCATTCTTTGCATTTGTCACAAGATATTTCCATTATTGTACGAAATATTAATTTTCTTGTACTTTCAAATTTACAAATATTAATTCTAACACAATTCGTTACAACATAAAATCTATAATTACTCAGTTATGAAAAACATACTATGGTGCAGTGTGTAATTTAGTGTGATGTACAAACTCTAAAAATTTGAGGTCTGTAGTTTTTATACCTTATATAACAAAAAAGTAAACTTATGGAAATCGTTGATGAAAGTTGTAACTGCATGTCCAGTGGAGTCCTGGGCCATAGAACTGGTTGTCATAATCACTTGACATACCTTCATAAAGTTTCCTCTTTATTCCTCTCATTCTTTGTCTGTCTAGTCTCTCGCAATCCGAAAACTATAGCCTCTTTGGAATATGCGGAAAATTTGAATGATAAAATTCTCACTGAATCAAATCTACGGCAAACTACACGACATGTCACGCCCACTTATTGAATGGAGGACTATATTTTGAAAATTATTTTTAAATACTTACAAGCGTGCTGCAGATGAACTAATTATACCATTTTAAACAAAAAAAATTTATATTTATTTAATTTAAAAAAAACGCAATATTCATTTTTTCATTTTTCACCTTCAGGGTCCACTTAAGCAGTTCTATAAACATATTGTTACCTAATACGGAAAAGTGGTACGTAATACGGAACGTTCTACAAGTATCTCGGCTTTCCCAGCTGGAATATGTGTGTGTGTGTGTGTGTGTGTGTGTGTGTGTGTGTGTGTGTGTGTGTGTGTGTGTGTGTGTGTGTGTGTGTGTGTGTGTGTGTGTGTGTGTGTGTGTGTGTGTGTGTGTGTGTGTGTGTGTGTGTGTGTGTGTGTGTGTGTGTGTGTGTGTGTGTGTGTGTGCATATTGCTGTTACTTTGAGACGAAAGACAATTACGTATCAACTATCGAGTCTATACCAGACCGTACCGGTCAGCGCAATCTGTTCAAGGACATTGTTTCTAGTGGATTCTCGAGAGCGCGTGTTTCTTTAACACGTGACTCAAAGTGGCAGATTATTCTTGCATATCAGTGGGGTATAAAAGTAGGCATTCAGCGACGGTCAGTTTAGTTTACTTCGGACGATTACACAGTGTGTCTCAAGTGGTGTATTAGTGAAAAGTGATTATGGTCAGTAAAGCCTTATAGTTGACATTATTAGTTAAGTTAATTTTGTGCGCACAGATTACCTTGAATTATTATACGAAAATAATCTTGTTAAATAACTTGTTGATTGAAAACTATTAATTTTTATAATTAAAGCTGGTTTTTAGTGACTTCATTGGTGTCTTGTATTTTGTTTTCCACTGTACCGTACGACGATCATTTAGACCGTCGTAACAATATACTTGAACTTACTACTCATCATTTCTGGAATACGTATTGTGAATGTAATATCTCTCTGAATATGGCCAAATTCACCTGTAGTATCTTTCCAGAACCGGCAAATATGTATCACGTCCATTTGTGATTACGTGTGTCTACGCAAAAATTCAATGCCCTCTTCAGAGAGGAGGAAGTTTATTTATACAAAGCACGCTAAAAAGCAGTCATCGTTTTGACAGTTACTGAAACAAGTAATGAATAGTTATTGTTTGCAGACAAACACCTCAGACTCGTGAAAATCTTGACGTTTACAAGACAAGGCTTACAACAAGAGGCTGCGTTAAGGAGTTAACAAGTTTTGACAGATACAGAAACCAGTCGCCGCTGCTAACTTTGTTTCCTCAGTCTCCGAATCTAATTTCATAAGATTATGCAAGGAATAAAAAAATAAAGTCGTAACGTTTGTTGATTTTGACGAATGTGACACGATCAAAAAATGTTTTTTTGTATAAATGACCAATTTATATTATAAAGTCAAAAGAAGCTGTATTAAAACTTGATAAAATAGTTGCAGTGTATCATATATTTATTGCAACAGAACATTTCAGTAATGCCATAATGAATATTGTTACACGTTTCATAACGTTAATAGGCATGTTAAAAATAGATTTTTTAAATTTTTGTATAAGTTATGAAATAGCTTCTATATTGTGTAATAGTTATAAGTTATGAAATAAGAAATGGGTAGTTATGTGCTGTATATCAAAATGGCCAAAAATTTATTATGTTTCATGTGCAGTGCAATTTTAGTGCGAGAGTGCGCGTGTCGGCGTGTACGTTATTCGTATTTTTCTGAATAACGTTTATATTAATTAACATTTCGGAATGAAATTTGGACAGTATATGCGTCATAATTAGCGCTAAATTTCTTATATGTCAAACGCTCTAAACATACAATTTTACTATGTGTTCTTTAACTAAATTCACTTTTCTATAAACACATTATCCGCATAAAATTCATAAAATTTTTAGATAAGATCTCTACAAGCTTTTGCAGACTTTAACGTAGTTGTGACATGATGTGAAGTTATCTTTGTGAAAATCTAACACGTGTTGCATATTTCAGTTCATTAGGGACTCCAAAATGCATTCGGGTCTGTCTCTGGTCAAATGCAGATCGGTCAGTTTGCTTCTAAAACTCGTCCGTTAAAGACATACTCCCTGCCGGAACTTTTCGTGTTAGAACACGTTTTTCTGTAAGGTGTTGCCAGTCCGAGGTACTAGCTACAAGTTACCCGTACGCTATATTGAAGGATGGATAGAACTCATTAACTGAATTTGCATAGATCATTTAACGGTGCTAACCCGTGTTAGTGCAAGATATCCGTTTCGGTCCAGTATTCAGCGGAATACTCCTTTGTTAACTCGTGGACACTTTAAGAAAGGTGGAAGGTGTAAGCCAAATACTCCATAACTATATCAAGAATTAACCCACATTTCAGAACATGAGATATAAAAAATAACAGCCAGATAAACGGGGTGCGTGTTTCTATCGCGGGAGACAACGCATCATCGAGGCCAGCGGTCAACATAGTATCGTAGCAGCCGTCTACTGATCAACAGGAAAAGGAAACAAGTAACAGTAAACAAGTTGTTCCAGGTGAACATTTAATTCTTATATAAAATCCATATTATTTCAGTAAATAATTTTGTGTTTTAAAGGGAAAATTGCAAACGAGATTTAAAATTATTTTTAGTTTAACAAATTTTTCTAACTCCAGATAATAGACTCTCTTGCATATTATTATTTACTATTACCTGTCTACGCACATTCATTTGTTTTGTTGCATAGATAGATTTGGCGCCCTCAACGTGTTTGGCCGACTTAGTTTTAAATTATAATGTATGCTCTGGGACTCTATTTCTTCAATTTGTCAGGCCAGAAACATAAGAAACCACCTAGTTTACCGTTTTCTTTAAGTTCTAAAAATATCAGTAACACTAAATTTTAGCCTTGAAGCAGAATTCGAGGTGAAATTTTCTCAAGCCATAAATCGAAAACAAAGCATTTTCGGGCCTATTTATATATATAATTTCTTCTTTA
This sequence comes from Magicicada septendecula, assembly GCA_034769895.1. Classification (NCBI taxonomy): domain Eukaryota; kingdom Metazoa; phylum Arthropoda; class Insecta; order Hemiptera; family Cicadidae; genus Magicicada; species Magicicada septendecula. Next base: position 1,355,561,149 of record CM068367.1, on the reverse strand, counting down.
TTTAAACTTGTAGAAGGCATTCCTGGAGTATGTTCCATTCCTGTGTATACACGCTTTTGCGCACTTGCGTATGTGAATAATATCTCATAGTCGAATATCTCCAAGTCCTTTATTGCATCCTAGCTTCCAAAGTTTAGGCCTACGATCTTTCCATTAATTCTCCTTTAGATTTATCTCTTTTTCTTTTTTCAGAAGGGTCCATTCTAGTAATTTCTTTGGCCATCTATCATTGCCCATACGACACACATACGCGTACAATCTTAATCTTTTTTGCATATCATATTGTTAAAAATGATGTTAAATTGTAGTTATATTATATCGATACAATATTATTAATTTTAGGGCGGTAGTCAATAAGTAAAGAAACTGATCGTTATTGTTAAGGATTATAATCGTATTACAAAAACAAATGTTTTGCTACTTCATCATCATCATCACCACTCCAAGGATTAGGCCCTAGGCCTGTTCCGAAACCCATCTCCTCCTCGGTCTACGGACATCTCTCTTCTCAGTAGGATGATAACCCAAGACAGCCACAGGCCATCAATCTTATGGTGCAACGAAATTAGTTCGCGTCTAATATACTCGTTCCTTTTTCGATACAGGAGAGAACAACTTTGCGTCCCTCTCCATGGCAGCTGAAATGAAATTTTTAAGAGGGACACAAGGAGGGGATTTGTTATTACTTCTAGTCACAAAATGTTTTATGAAGTCCATTACCTAAGTGAATGTAGAGTTACGCTCTCAGCAGGAAAACGTATCGTGTGAAATGATAAATGTAAAAGTGTTGGCCTCGACATTAGAAAACGGATGAATAGGAAAAAAGGGGAATATTTGTGGCATGCACAGCAAATACTTTTCTAAGAAAACAGTTATGTCGCTTTGCGATATTTTACTGTGAGGATGTCCTTTCATCGTGGAAATGTTAAATTAGTATAAAATATATAAGCTTTTTGCTGCTTTGTCAGTGACACAGAAATGTCAACTTTCTGCAAGGAAAACATTTGACCTTTTGCAATACTTTAAGTCTGTACAGAAGACTCGGTGAAATACTTTATTATTTAAAATTCGCTAATGGAGCGTTCATAGTACTATAGGCCTATGTAACATCTACACGTTGCTTGCACTTTTACAAAAAATAAGTTTAAAAATTTGATATAATGTAACTGTATGTCTTATTCTACTTCTTCATATTCTTTTGTTCCCCCTACTCTTCTTTTGATTTCTTTTCTGCTCTAATTATATCTGAAAAACTGACTCTGGGCTGTGCGATTGATGCGTCGCAAAAACGTACCACAATTGAATCCGAGTTCCGAGCTTCCTCCAGGAGCTCCTGCCTCATGACCCTGCTCAAGTACGCTTTTCTCGACTATTATGCTTGCCTGCACTAGCGCTGTATACACCGAGGGCGTTTCCACAAATCACCTGAACGTATATAGTACCTGCCCAGCGCAGCCACTAGAGGATTGACGAGGAACCTCGCCGCACGTGCATAAAATCTGCGTGCAAGCCGTCTGAATGTGACATCTAAGAAGCGGACGCCAAGTCCTCTACTTAGAAGGCGAGATGAGAATCGCCGGGGGATTTTGTCCGCTAGCCGAAGTCCCCTGTCGAAGACGCTCTTCAACTTCTTTTTATGGACGTTAACTGACTGACTGACTCTGGGCTGCACAGTTGTGCGTCGCTAAGGAAATTGAGTTCCGAGCTACCTTCAGGAGCTGCCTAGTGGCCCTGCCCAAGCAAGGCGACTTGCTCTGTGGCAGGCCGTTTCTCGGCTGCTGTGCTAGCCTACACTAGGGCAGTATACACCGAGAGCGTTTCCACGAATCACCTATACGTATACAATACCTGCCCAGCCCAGCCACAAGAGGACTGTCTGGGAACGTCGCCGCACATGCATAAATTGCGTGCTAGCCGCTTGAAAGTTCGTCTAATGGTCGGAAGCCAAGTCTTCTCCTTAGAAGGAGAGATGAGAATCGAGGGGGACTTTGGCCGCTAGCCGAAGACCCCTGTTGAGGACGCTTGGCAACTTTTTTTATGAATTGTGGCGAGGTAACCCCAGACCAGGCAAGCGTAAGTAATGACCGGCAGCAAATTCCCGCCGACGATCGTCTTTCCCAAGTTCCTGGTCATTGTTGAGCTGATGAGGAGTGGAAACAGTAAGCTCAGACGAGCGGATGCTCGCTTAAGAACTGTCTGAGCGTGGGTACGCCAGGTGAGCCGACGGTCAAGGGTACTCCGAGGTACTTAACCTCGTTGGACCAGCGCAAGTACGTAATGCCGATGCGTAGGTGCCTAACAGGGTTCTTCCCTCGCCTAGAGAATTGGATGGCTACACTCTTGTTCGCGTTGAGAGACACCCTCCAGTTATCAGTCCAGTCCCCGAGCGAGTCGAGCTGCAGTCGTAAGACATCCCGTTCTGCATGACGATCGGCCGTATATACAGCCGTGTCGTACACAAAGAGGGCCACCTGGACTCCAGGCTGTCTCGACACGTCGTTGACGTAGACTGAAAACAGAACACACTCCCAGAGCTGTTGGGATGCTCGTTGTGAGACGTCCCAAGTGGTTTACTAGTTCCGAGCTCCCAGAAGGAGCTCCTGCCTAGTGGTCCTGTCCAGACGGAATAAATTTATTTAATTAGTTGCCGCTACAACGGCATGCTCGCACTAGGTAGTTCTAGTGCAGTAAGTGCCGAGGCCGTTTCCCAGAATCACCTGGACGTGGTCGGTACTTGCCAAGGCCGGTTATGAGTGGGTTTGCCTGGGTCCTCGAAGCTCGGACGTAAAATTTACGTGCACGGTGTCATCCAAGGAGCCGAAGACCCTTATTGAGAACGCTTGGCAGCTTTCTTTTATGAACGGTAACTCCACACGGGAATGGCGTAGGTAATGATCGGCAACAGGTACGCGTTGACAACAATCAACTTACCTAGCTTGCGGGTCATAACCTTGTTGGCAAGTATTAGAAACAGTTGCGCCAGAAGTGCAGACGCTCTATTTCGCATCGTCTGTGCGTGGGTACGCCAGGTGAACCGAAGATCTAGGTGGACACCGAGGTACTTAACTCTTCTCGACCACGACAGGTACGTTCGACTGAGTCTCACTCGCCCTCGTGGTTTTTTCCGGCGCTTTGAGAATAGCACCGCGGAGCTCTTGGTATCGTTGACGGCAACTTTCAAGCTGTCCGTCCACGTCGTATACGCATCGAGTGCGCGCTGGATTCGTGGGATAGCCCTGTCAACGTTTCGATTGGCGGTAAATACCGCCGTGTCGTCGGCAAACAGGGCCATCTGGACTCTAGGTTCTCTGGGTACGTCGTTGACGTAGACAGAGAACAGGAGAGGCCCTAGGACTGAAAACAGAATGTAGCATGTGGTACTGTGGTAACGGGGCGTCTTTTCACCCGGTGCATGACTGCAGTATCTGGGTCGAGCCCACTGGCTGCCTGTGGATTTACATAGTTCTGGTACATTCGACAGGTGCCTAAAACTGGAATGGACAACCGCCAACCAGTTAACTGAGAAGGCGGGGGAGAACGGTTTCATTTTTATTTATTTAAACAAATTTTGCAATCGTTGGGCATGCCGCATGAACGGGTTCAGTTGACAGAGTCACCCGTCACCAGTCCAGCGTGCAGACGCCATGAGGCGTCGTTCGCTCCCCGGGAGACGGAGAGCCTCCGTGCCAGTGATAGCGCGTAGCAGCGGCAATCAGCGCGGTCGGCTTACTAGGAAGGGAGGAAGGAAACAGCTTGCAGGTAAACTCTGGGGCAGGGTCAGATGTTAAAGATGGTGTGTGTTTTAATTAATTTGTTTACATTTATGGCGGGTCATTGAGAACCGCCCGAGAGCGTTTGACCCGGACAGGGGGAGGCGGTTGCGTGGTGCTGATGGTCCTTAGGTAAGGGAAGGAAGAGGTCTCAGCTGCGGCAAAGAGAGTCAGAGCTAACGACCAGACAAAGGCAGAGAGAGTAGAAACTCGAAGACCTCCTCGAATTACACTATTTCTCACAAACCAAGGAGATCCCGACAAGGAACGGAGGGTTCTGGATTGGAAACTTTCCAGCCTACGCCTGTTGGTGGTGGAGATAAGTGACCACCAAACAGGTGCCGCATAGGTCAATAGAGACCGAGGCAACAATAGATAGAGGGTAACTTACGTGCGCAGCGCCAGGGGGCTGCGGCACGCGACATATGGGTAAAGTTTGGCTCGGACGCCGCGAGCCTTGGAGAGGGTATCAGTCACGTGGGAGTTGAAGCAAAGACGCCGGTCGAGCCAAACGTCTAGATACTTCACCGACTCTTTGTAGACGATAGGCCTCCCTTCCAGGGAGAGGGGCTGGCATCGGGAGATGGACTTACGAGTGAAACAGATCGCCTCGAATTTCTCCGTGTTGATCGTCACCCGCCATTTCCGTAACCAGTCCGGAAGCTGGTCCAACTGACGCTGCAGCTGTGTACTCGCAAAACGCGGGGACACAGAGCTGTAATGATACATAGCATCGTCAGCGAACAAAGATAACCTGACACCGGGCAATACAGGCAGGTCGTTCGTGTACACAAGGTACAGAACGGGGCCGAGGACAGATCCCTGGGTTACGCCGGCGGCGACGGGACGAGCTGCAGAGCAGGTTCCGTCGACGCTCACCCTGAAGGTTCGGTCGCTAAGATACGACCGGAGGGAAAACACTATGGACAATGGTATGGGGGAATTGGCAAGTTTGAAGAGAAGACCTTCGTGCCAGACTTTATCGATGGCCTTGCTCACGTCCAACTGTATGGCGGCCGTAGCCGCTCTCCTGTTGGTGGCGTCAGAGAGTTGCGTAACCACGCGGACTAGTTGAAGAGTGGTCGAGTGTTCTCTGCGAAACCCGAACTGTTCGTTGCGGATAAAATTATCCAATAACGGCGAGATGCGGGCCAGCAGGAGACGCTCGAACACCTTCGAGATAACTGGCAAGAGAGAGATAGGCAGATAGCTTTCAGGAACCATGCGTGGCTTGAGGGGTTTGGGTATCATTACGATGTTGGCAGTTTTCCACAGGCGGGGAAAGTACTGTAGCCGGAAACAGGAGTTGAACAGCTCGAGCACGAGGTCAACGCCTGAGACCGGGAGATATTGTAGTGCAGCGGCCGCGATCCGGTCACGAACGGGGGCGCGACGGCGGTTTAGTCAGCAGATAGACGAAACGAGTTAGTCTCTGTCGAACGGGAGGTCTGGGCCAGCGGGAAGGTGAGAAAAATAACCAAATAGGAAGTCCCGGACTTCTTCCGAGTCGGCAGGGTCCGAGACGCCTCGCTAAACGGTAAGTTGCGACTCCATGCAGGCGGCGAAGACCTAAGCCTTACCTTCTGCCGAAGACAAAATCCCGTTCGGAGATACCAGCGGGTTGCGAGTTCTCTTCTCGCGGGTCAGTCTACTCACCGCTCTCCAGACGGAGGCGTGGTCGACTTCAAGGGGCTCAAGGTATGAGTCCCATCGATCAGAGTTTACGTCCCGCAGAAGCTGTTGGACGTAAAGGGACTGTTGTTGAAATCTTCGCTTAACAACTGGGTCACAAGTTCTTTGCCATCTGCGGCGGAGCTTGCGCCGAAGACAGATGACGTGAAATACTTCCGGAGGAAGGGCCGATTTACGATGGTTCACCTCGTTTGCGTAGGTGTGTCGATCCATGTCACCTTGGACCAACTCCTGAAGATTTGTGGCGCGGTGATCCAGATCGGTACGAGTGACGATAGGGTCCACCGGGAGAGATGGTAACCGTCGAGAGAGCTCGTCTTGATAGGAGTGCCAGTTGACTCTCCTAACAATCGGAGCGGAAGGTCGTGGTGAAGCCGACAGCTCTGTAACAGTTATACCAAGGGGTTTGTGATCGGACGAGAGATCCGACACAGACGAGACCTCGATGTGACGGGCCACGTTCTTGACAATTACTATGTCAAGAACGTCCGGCCGATGGCCGTAAAAGCGGTAGTAGGTAGGGTCGTCAGGGCCGATGACATTAAGTGCCGGGTCGCCAGAGACGAACCGGTACAGAGAATTTCCATAGGCGTTGGCAACGCGGCTGTTCCATGATGGGTGTTTGGCGTTTAAGTCGCCGGCTACAATGGTTGAGAGGGGATGGTCGAGGAGGGCGTCCCACTCCTCGGGCGGTGGGGGGGTTCGCCGGCCAGGCCGGAGGTACGCAGAAACAACGCGCAACTCCGATCCGCCGGCGTCCACCGCCACCGCGCAGCCTTCAATAATATATGTATCTAGAGGCGGCAAAGGCCTGTGGAATATCCGCCTGCTGACTAAGACAGCTGTACCCCCCGAGGGGGTTCAGCGAGGCCGTAGGGGACGATCCTGACGATAACAGGCAGGAAGGGAAAACCAGTGGTAATGAGCCAGATGAGTCTCGGAAAGAAGTATGACATCAACATCATACTCCGTCACGAAAGTCATTAGTTCAGATCGTCTGGGGAGCAACCCAAAGGCGTTCCACGCAACGATCTTCAGGCTATTAGCCAATCAGGGGAAGTAGGGGAAAAAGGGTAGCTAGAGACTGGAAGACCAAGGCAAGCACTGTGGTCGTGTCACGAGCAGTCCTTATCGACACAACAAGATTGTCTGCCCAGGCAGTCAGGCGATCGGCCGACGCCCGAGAAGATTCCCGGGACACCGGAAGACAAGCCTGACTGGCCTCGGCAGGGGTAGCAGATGGCGCTGGGCTGACGGACTGAGTATTAGTCTGCTCGCTTTTAGGTTGAGGTTGATGACTGGGGGCGGATCTAGCCCGACGAGTAGGTACAGGTAGAACCTGTGAAGTAGGTCGGCCGGTAGAGTTCCGGCGGCGACGAGAGCGTTTGGACTTGCCCTTACGAGCTGGAGGCAGACAGGTTTCGCGGCCATGGCTGCGTAGGAAGGTGCGGGCACTCCAGCAGGCGCCGGAGTTGAAGCCGCTGCAGGCGACGCCGAAGCGACGACTGCAGGAGGGACAGCGGCACCGGAAGCAACCGGAGTTGCAGCAGGGACCTTGGCAGATGAACCAGTGAGAGGTAGGAATGCCTCTCACCGGTTAGAACCAGTACCAGCTACACGGCCAGCCTGTGCGCCAGGGCGCGCAGGAGGTCGCTGCGGTTTCATGGCGGCGATAAAGTCAGGGCAGCCTCGGTAGTTAGCCGGGTGAGCTCCACGGTAATTGCACAATTTAGCTGTGAACCCCGTCTTTGGCTTATCACATCCGCAACGGGGCTCAGCACAACGCGGTGGCTGGTGACAGAAAAGGCTAGAGTGGCCGAACGTCTGGCAGTTAAAACACTGCGAGGGACCAGGCTGCGGGTCAAATGTGCGGACTTGCACCCGAAGTTGCAGAAAATTCTGGAGAGTGTAGATCTCCTCGAAAAGGCCAACTTTCAGCAATTTTACAAGAAAGCTGTTATCGGGTTTTCCGTCTTCGCCCTTGCCAACATGCAGGACGCTTACCGTAGTCGGCGCATAGCCGAGCGCAACAAGTTCCTTTCTGATGGCATCAGGCGCAGTGAAGGATAGTATTCCCGAGAGAACGGCCTTGATTTCGCGTTCTGACGGGAGGGCGATAGTGTGAAAGGATATGTTTCGCTCAGTCAGGAAGGCCTGAACTGAGCGGAAGTCCGGAACTGTACTGGACGCCAGCTTCAACGAGGCGCCTTGGCACCTCGCCTCGACCTTGACCGAAAGGAGAGCTAGGGAAAGAGAGCAAAGAAGTTGAGAGTAATTCCTGTTATCAGCAATTACAATCGGTTGAATGCGTGGAGAAGACACAGGTTTTGGAGTAACAGACGCTCCTGAAAACAGAATGAGAACACTTGTCACTAAACAGAACATGGTATGGTGTTTTCAACGATCGTATTGGAACGCTACCAAATCAAGGCGCTGTGATTGGTCAAGACTTGGGAGCCGAGGTTATGTAGCTACCCTTGTGTTACCGGCCGCCTGTTGCTCTTACCCGGAAAAAGAAGTCGGGCATCGTTCAGTCCAGATCCGGCGTATTTGTTTGTTTGTACACTCTGAAGAATATCGTGTTCGCTTTGCGGCATGAAGAAGATCCCCGAGGGTGGGATTTAAACTTTGCCGACGATGTAACAGCCAACCACGGCGTAACAGCTCGGTTCATTATCAAATTAACAAAATATTGACAGCGGCCATGTGAGATTACGATACGCGTATAAATAAAGATCTCTCTTGTGTAGGCGTGTGATACCTGTCCAGTGTTAGTGTCAACTTACATCAGCCAAAAACACAATCATTTGAAACTGTTGTGCAACCGCACAGACAGTCCCGCAAGTGATTGTGCGTATACTACATCCCCAGCCACGGTGAAACTTGAAACTGTCATCCCGTCGTCAAGCCATCGCTTGCGGGTCCCACACAGATCCAGCGCAGTGGTCAGCGGTCTTCAGACATCCATCTGGCTGACAACAACTCTCTCGCAAAATCGAAGCAACCCAATTCACCATCATCATCTTCACAATACGGCATAGGCAAGGTGCTGCCTGCTCCGCCTTCAAAGATCCTGCCAGCCACTCTTCCTGGGTCTACCCATACACTTGTAGGTTTGTATTGTCAGAGTTGCTCTTCCTGGGTCTACCCACAGACCTGGGTCCTATAGGTTTGTATTTCCAGACTTGTTTAGCCAGTCTGGAATCTGGCATACTTTCTAAGTGTTCTTTTCATCATTGTTTGTAATCATGAATTTTTTATTCAACTTAAAACTTGTAACTTTTCTCTTATGGTCTCATTCCTTATACGGACGAATTTAGAACACCTTTTGACTCCTCTTAAAAGGAGTGGCATCGGGTGGTAACCCAATTTATTTCACTAATACAGTTAAGGGGAGCAGGTCGTGGGCAGTACTAACATGTTAATCATATGGAGAACATATCAATGCTTAAATGGCATTATTTAAAAACTATTGGAGCTACTGACTTGAACTTTTTACGATTACTTAGCATAATACCCTCCCTGGTCAATTTCATGCTAAATGAACAAAATAACGTAAATAGTTTTTGAGTAAAAAAATTATTTATTTTAGTTTTATTTTGACGCACATTTTTAAATAGGCCTACAAGGAACAAAAAATTTTCGAGTTTGGTAAAAGGTAATACATTTTAACAAAAATTCATAAAATTTCCCTCCTTACCATAGTGAAGACTTGTGTCAAATTTGAAGTTGATGGGTTTAACAGTTTGTTAACAAATGGTACCTAAAGACTAAAAAACTGTACTTTCGGGGAAACGTGATTGAAAGGTTGTCAACACTTTACACTTAAAATAAAATGCTCAACAGTAATATTCTGCACTGTCACTGTCCTCTCTTTTCCTCTCATTAGCTTTTCTCTTATTGTTTTCTTTTTATGTTCTTCTCTCCACCTCCTTGTTAGCTTTTTGTATTCTTTCTTCATCAATTTTCATCAGGCCTTCAACCATTAGTTTACCTGGTCGGAAGCCCAAGTTTTCAAGCACATTTACTTTTGCTACAGAACCATCATTAAAACAGAGGACTGCATTTGTTGCTCCTAGTTTCTATACCTGATGGCCTACAAAAACTGTTTTTTTTTTTTACCGTTTGCCAAATGACTCCATTTACACTTTCATTGGGATTTTGGGTTTACACCTGATGGCAGCGTTTTAGTAGGTCGATACTTTATACATCTGAATATTGGCTTCACAACATCCATAACTACCGCGTAATACAGTTTGATTTTTGTTTAACGTTTCATTTCTTACGCTCTCGAAAAACAACAATATCAGCTGCAAGTCACAAAGATTTATGTTTCGCGACATATTTTCGTTGATCAAGTCGGATTCCGTCATCCTTGTCCCGGCAGAGGTAATATTCCCTTAAAGGCCAGAGTACCTTCGTCTCTAATTTTTATTACTTACAAAACAGACAACAAAATACTAAAACGTTTCCAAACCCAGCTTCGAAGTAATCAATTCGTAAAAAGACTTCATTAAATCACCTCGACAGCATTCACACATATAACAAAATATTGTCTTCGTCCAATTAAACGTTCAAAGCAAACGTTATTTACCGAGGTATTAATATTCTGTGGACGCTGACTGTATAATGAACAACGATCACAGCCAGCTAAATTAAGGCACAGCAATTTGAATTTCCATTAACATGAGTAATTACGAGGATCGCGAACAGTCGCAACGCAGTAGGACTAATCACCCGCCCTGCTACTACTACGGTGTGTAACTACATTGCATATTTAATGAAGCCCTATTAGTCTATACATACGTAATTGCATCGTGTCCCGAATCTACTACTGTTCACGTCAGTTGACATATACGAGTACGAGGGTCAGTTGAAAAATTCGCGATGCGACATCTATAGCTCAGTGGTAGAACTAAAATCTTTCGTGTGCTGCAAGACGTATGCTTCGCGTGAACATATATCTGTCAATTTATTCACTTTTTACCGGCTGTTTGAAATTTTCCTGCCACGCGTGTGTTTAGAATCACAAAATCAAACATTGTGTTGTGACGAATTCTCTGTTCAAAACGTTTTAGCGCTAATGGAATATCAAAACATTATTGTAAATGTGTTAGGGGATGCTGCGCCTTCAAAAACAACGGTAATTGGGGCACACTCGAGTTTAAACGTGGTCGTACAACCACTAAAGACTATCCCATCAATGGACGCCCAAAAAGTGGAACAAAAAATGGCATTATTGAAAAAATTTCATAGGATGTTGGAAGACCGCAGATTGATGAGTGGATGACGTTGCTGAAATCATAGGCGTCTCATACGAGCGAGTGCATCATAGTTTAACTAAAGAATTTGGTGTAAAAAAGCGTTGCGCAAGATGACTGCCGAAGAATTGTTGCATTTTGTGGGCGTCCAGTGCGACCACGTTATCAGTGGTCGTCCGACCACGTTTAAACTTTAATGCCTAGTTACAAACCATTGGTATCGAAGTCGCAGCGTCTCCTGACATATTTTCGAATTCGTTTTGAATTTCCGTTGGCGCTAAACAATTTTTAACAAAGAATCACACCACGATGTTTGATTTTGTCCGTTTTTAAAAACACACATGACACATGAATAGTTATACTTGAACACTAGTATTGCTATAGTATCAGGGTCACATCTGTCAGGAGAAACTGGGACGAATCAAGGTGTCCGACAAGGAAGTAGTTTATCCCCTACTCTTTTTAATCTATCTGTAGACGACTTGGTGAGAAAGTGGCGGATAGAATTTCATATTGGGATTAAGGTAAATAGTGAGACTATTTTGAATACTTTATTACATGCAGATGACCAGCTCATTATGCAAAAAAAAGAAGATAATTTACAGAGAACCATTCACAAACTGAACCACCACCTTGCTCAATATAATTTGAAATTATTTATCAATAAAATAAAAGTGAAAAGGACAGGAACAAAGAAAGAAAAAGAAATGAACAAAGAGTATAAAACTGAAATTGGCAGGTGGCCCTTGGATGGGCGATATAAAACAAAATAAATTAAAGCAAAAGTAATGGCTTTCAAAAGCTAACATCCGATAGGATCAATAATTACGATCAACGATAAAGTGCTGGAGCAAATATCTCACTTTCAGTACTTAGAGTGTGATATTACATATCAGTTGTGCTACGACATCTAGACAAAGATAAAAAAAATTCAGTCGACTTGTGGCGCTATTAAAATATCTTTAGGGAGAAAAACAAGAAAGGATACTCTAATGAAGGTCTATAAGGTTAAGGCAGTCCCCACTCTTTTATAGGGTTTCGAAACATTATCTACATATGGTATCTATATATGCAGGGCATTATCTAAAAACGATACAAGTCATATACAAGCTGTAGAGATGGATTTCTTGAGATACGTAAACGGACGTCACGAAACGATAGAATTAGAAACGATGTGATGAGACATGAGTTGGATATATTTTTTATAAATGCAAGAATCGAAGATAAGATGTAAGCTCAGATAGATTGTGGATAACTGAACATTTACGTAGAATGGAAGCGAAAATCTTCCTAAAGAAGTTTTACAGTAGCCCCTAGAGAAAAAAGAGATGTGGGAAAACCACGCAAAAGATGACTGGAAAATAGAGACCAAAACATGTGATGTCGCCTAATCCTGTAATGAAGAAGAAGAAGAAGAAGAAGAAGAAGAAGAAGAAGAAGAAGAAGAAGAAGAAGAAGAAGAAGAAGAAGAAGAAGAAGAAGAAGAAGAAGAAGAAGAAGAAGAAGAAGAAGATGGTATTTTAAAAGTGTTTCAATTGATATAAAAATTAAACATCATATTTCTATTGGATAACTAAAAACTAATGACGTTATGGCACACATGTCCTGCATATATAGAAACGTATGGGCGAACTAGTTAACTAATGGAAGCAATACGTAACTGGTAGTAAGTAACGTATTAATGGTAGTAATAATAATAATAATAATAATAATAATTTTTTGTTTGCGGAGGAGGAAAAATGCATTATGCACCGTCAGGAGACACCCGGCTGGTCTCCCGGTGTGTGGGACTCGCACCCACCAAAAAACCTCCACTTTACAACCCCGAGGAACCCCCCCTGGAACAACTATTCTTATGGCTTCAGGGTGGCACCTCGTATTGCGACTACTAGGCTCCTACAGCTTTGTCTATATCATCGACTTGTGAGAGGGTCCAGTTCAGGCTTCTTCTACCGTAGAACCATCCTCACGAAGGTTACAACCATGTCCCAGTTCACTTTGCTGCTGAGCATGACGCCTATGATGTTATCAGGCGTCATGGGGCCAATCTCCGATTCCAGTCCTCGCCTCTCCAGCACCCACCGTTGACTCTCGAAGAAAGTGTGATGAGCGCCATCAGAGTCCGAGTCGCCGTACACGCACGACGGATCCTCCATCTTACCCATCCTTCGAAGCTATGCACAGGAAATAACCATGCCATGTCAGGAATTGAGTAAGGTAATAATCTACCTCGCCGTGCGTTCTGTCCACCCATTCAGGGAGGTTCCCAATCAATCTCGCCGTCCATCTGGCTCGACTCTCCTGCTCCCATCGTAGTTGCCAGCTCGTATGGAGTGTGCCCTGGCCACTGTTCTTGCGTCTACGATCCCCAAGTCTTCCTTGGTCTCGTAGACCCTCTTTCTTTCCTCGGCCATCAGATTTATTGGCATTACTCCACCAACGACCAACACTGCAGGTTCCGACACCGTTCTGTAGGAACTTGCAAATCGAAGTGCTCCTCTTCGTTGTACCGCGGCCATCTGCTTGCGGTATTTTTGTTGCTTCAGTGCGTCGGCCCAGACCTTGCATCCGTAGAGGAGAATCGAGTTGGTCACCGACATCAGCAGTCGCCGTCTTCCCGCAGCTGGGCCTCCGACATTTGCCATTAGCCTGCTCAGCACAGCAACGATCTTAGTGGCTTTCTCCGAGGAACATCGAATTTGCTCCCAATAGGAGAGCTTAGTATCCAGGTGCACCCCCAGATAATTCACCACTGGCTTTGATGTTATCGCCTTTTCCCCCACCACGAACTGTGTGATTGTGGGTATACGTCGTCGAGTGAGCAGCACCATCTCTGTCTTCTCCGTCGCAAGGCTCAGACCGTGTTCTTCCATCCAGGTGCAGACCCTGCGCATGACCTGGTTCAGCATGCGCTGCGCCTCCTCTGCGTCTCTCGTGGTGATTACGGCAGCCACGTCATCAGCATGTGCTACCAGAAAGGTATCGTCTGGCATCTCCATCCGGAAGATTCCATCATAGATGCATTCCACAGGTCGGGGCCCAAGATAGAGCCCTGAGCTACGCCTTCTGTTATTTCTTTGCTGAGTGGCCCATCTGCTGTGTCGTACCGGAGCTCCCTGTCACTCAGGTAACTTCGTATAATCCGGAGCAGGTAGTCCGGCACTTGAAAGACGTCCTCCAAAGCCGCTAGCAAGTCTGTCCACCTGGCCAAATTAAAAGCGTTCCGTACGTCCAGTGTAGCGAGTAGCGCCGTCCTTCTGGAGAAGTGATTACCACGCTCGGCCACTTGGACGGCATTCAAGATCTCCTGTATGGCTCCAATGATGGATCTTGCCGTTCTGAACCCGTACTGTTTCGCTGACAGATCTCCCCATCCCGAATAGCCGCTACTAGGCTAGGCCTGAGTAGACGTTCCAGTAATTTCCCCGCCGTGTCCAGCATACAAAGAGGTCTGTATGCCGACGGGGAATTCGGGTCGCCCTTCCCTTTGCTGACTAAGACTAGTCTCTGGATCTTCCACCTCTTCGGGAAGACTCCACCTTTGAGGGAGCGATTGTACATATTAAGTACCACCTGGGGGCACGATCTAGCGACCACACTCAGAATAATAATAACAATAATAATAAAATTAATAATAAACTAAAAGTGCAGAATATTATATAATGAAATTTGTTCCAAAATAAAGGACAACCAAATTGCCTTGGAGAAGGTACTGCTCTGAATAACGCACGGTAGACTGCCTTCTCCGTCCATCCAGTGACTGGGCGAGTCGTCTGTTTGAGCCCAGAGGAAATACATCAACTTCACCAACACTTCTTAGGTCTTCGTATAGTTCTTTTCCCATTAGGCTTGTATTGCCAAACTTGCTTAGCCCAGCTGCCATTTGGCGTCTTATACACGTGAGCAATACGTCACTCCTTGTTTTCTGCAATGCAGTCTTGGACGCTGTGCGTCTTGATTGTACAGTCTATCTCTATGTGAACAGCCTTTAACAGATCGCATGAATCACATACCCAATGCCTGTATCTTACTCAGATGTTCCTTCACCGGATCCTGGGCGTCAGAACCACGCAACAACACTCGGACAGCTGTTACCTTCATTTGCAAAACGCTCGTAACACTTCAAATGCAAATTCATTTCAATATTTAGAAGTCAAACGATTGCTTCGGTAATTGACACTAATATCATATATTAGGTCTCTATTACACCAGGAAACTGATTGCAGAAAACGTTGTGGGGGATTGGATTAAATGAGACAAATTACACGTACTCCAATCAGTTGCACAGTCTGCAATCGATTGCAAAACAGTTCCAAGCTATGCAACTGCTCGTGCAGCTTATAGTTTCACGCACTCGTTGTGAGCATTGATTAAAATGTAGCCTATTACACTATGCAACCGACTGGATGCAAGCACGCGTAAGCGTTCTGTAGACAACGAACAAATTTCATGACATGAGATCGACAGAACATATACAATTTAAAAAAAAAACACCAATTTCTCAAAAACAAATTAAAACAAAAGCCAGTATTAAATTTGTAATTTTTTAAAATTTCACTCGCTGACACCATATAGCTAAAGTTTACAGAAAGGAAGATTTTTGCATGCCAAAAACTTCACTACACGCAAATTAACAAAAACATTTCATGAATAGGACCGTTTTAAAGCTTAGTTCTTAAGAATCATAAAAGTTATCACTTTAAATTTATGTCTAAATCCATCATCAAATTTCAAAGAACACGGTGGTGAAATAATTTTTTTAATCGGATTAGTATTTTATGAGGTCAGCCCGGACAACTAAACAAACAAACGTCACCTCTTTATAACAGTAGTTCTAGTACAGATGATACGCTTACTCTGCAACTGATTGCTGAGAATTGCAGCCTGCTGTTACTACCCTGCAACTAGTTTCACGTAGCCTTGAAATTAGTTGCATGCTGTCAGTCAGTTTAGGCGTAGTGAAATAGAGGCCTAATGTATGTACGAAGACAGATCACACGTTTAATTCGAGTATGGTATTGGACCCCAGGATAAAAAAGGAGTAAACGGAAAAAATCGAAAAAGATCATGGAGGCATACAATTAATGCTGAGGTGGGGCGAGTACAGGACTTACGAACCAGATTTAAAAAATAAAAATAGATGGAGGCTGTGGAGAGTTCGGCACATATGTCTGTGTGTGTGTGTGTCAGTATGTGGTGGGAAGCTTGCTTGTATACAGATATACTGTGAGAGACGACAGAGAGAGAGAGAGAGAGAGAGAGAGAGAGAGAGAGAGAGAGAGAGAGAGAGAGAGAGAGAGAGAGAGAGAGAGAGAGAGACAGAGACAGAGACAGAGACAGACAGACAGACAGACAGACAGACAGACAGGCAGGCAGGCAGGCAGTAAGATGTATTCAAAGGTTACAGTTTAAGGTGTATAAGACTCGATCTATTGCGACGTAACCATGGAAACAACAGTCGAATTGGGACAAAGTGTTCAATGTAGCGTGTGTTTGTTTTATACATGTTATTTCTAGGCGTGTGTTTGTCTGCCGGATCGCTTGTTGGCACCTCAACTTTGTGCTAAAAGCCATTGACTGCTACCGCCTATTCATTTCGTTAAATCTCTCTCTCTCTCTCTCTCTCTCTCTCTCTCTCTCTCTCTCTCTCTCTCTCTCTCTCTCTCTCACACACACACACACACACACACACACACACACACACTGTATTCCCTTCAAGCACGGCTTTCACCGAGGCAAACACAAACCTGTAAATATTCAAACGCGCGCACGCCTCCAGAATCGTCTATTGAAATTATTGTCACCCCCTACTGCTTGCGTTTCAAGCTGAAGCTCCCACCGTTTACACTTGGTATTGTCGTCAGTCCAAAATATATTTTGCACCGTATCTATGAATATTCAACGACGAAAGAAGAATACACAACATTTTGTACGTTGGCGACTAAATAATAGTAGCTGTGGAATATTTACAAATCGATCAGTGGTTTCCAAACTATGTGCCGAGGCAACTACTATAGAAATGGAAATTTTTAACATTGAAAATTTTTATAAGGACGTGTCGCGCATTTGTGGCCGATCGCTGGTGCGTTATCGAAAATGGGAACCGGTGAGTTTCCATAGAAACTACTTCTTTGTTGTCAATAACATAGTACACATATAAAACTTCGCTTATGAATGCGACTACATTTAACTTACAATCTGTACATTGGTAAATGAAGAATGAATTCATTGATTGGTGAATGAACATATATATATATATATATATATATATATCTTGTCACCGGACAAAAGGCTTGCCGCATGACAAATGGCGCCAACCGTACACTCTAGTTATTTTGGTGGCCCTAAAAAGGACCGAGTGGCGAGAACTGTGATGTTGGTCGTGCCGCGCTGAGGTGTTCGGCGGCTGCGCCCGCTGATCGTGGCGTACTGCAGTCCTCCTCTTCTTTCGGCACCGGTTGTAGAGTCGGCTGCCGGCCCAGCGAAATCCATCGCTGGCGCGGAACGGGAGTGCGAAGACGCAAGAACGGCGGCGGTTCTATTCTTCGGCTGTTCCTTCCGGCTGACTCCGCCCCGATGTCGTCCGAGAGAGGAGAGGAGATGAAGTGCGTTCGATGGCGTGGCGATGGAGAGTGCACAAAATTTTCTGCCGGCCCGGGTTTTATTGACTAACCGGGATCGCTGGTTGGCTCGCTGTGTCCACCGCTGGTACCGGAGAGCAGATGTTCGCATACCGCTGCCGTCACAATATATATATATATATATATATATATATTCCTTTAATATTTATAACTAAATATATACATACTATATTAGTATATATATATTAAGTATATATATTTAAGTATATATATACACTTTTTAGATGTATTGAAGCATTTTCAATGCCCTTCTCTGTGCATTGCATTTGTGCAATGCCTGTACATTTTTTTTAACAATAGAAATATCGTCCTCTTTAAATTCCTTAAGTCTGTCACGGCCGGTGTCCACATAGATGGAAACATTATTGGCCGGGTGGTCTAGAGTCTATGCTGACAGACGTTTCGGCCCCACCATTGGAGACCATCATCAGTGACGATGACCTCCAATTCACTCCAGTGATGAGGAAGACATCCACTATGTCTCACATCGTGCCAATCGTTCCCGACACTGTTGGTGAGGCCAAAACGGCGGTCAGCATAGACTCTAGCCAATGCCTAACATCCCTACCAAGGATGTTTCCAACTACATAGATTTTTGTATTTTTTTTTATAACTTAGCGTAACAACATAAACTGTATTACCCCAGGTTATTGGGATTAATTCAGATAACGATACTCTGTGTTAGTGATAATGTTTAGATAGCGATAAGAAGTTGTACTTTCCAAACGATAAGCCGTAAGTCACGTGTCTTTTTGAAATTTGAATAAACAGATTCGGCTGCAATGGATTCAGAATACAAACAAAATAAGTTTATAAAGCTATTAATTTCGGTGGGCGACTCTTCGTATAAGGCTTTATATATAGTATAGCATTGTGCGTGGACAATAAGGTAGAATGGTGTGAGAAGAAGGGTAGATGAGGAGAGGGGAGGAATTAGGTTGGAGCATAAAGTAACGAATGAGGAAATGGTGCAAAGATGGTTGAGGAAAGACAGATGCCGAAGAGTAAAAGAAGTAAGATTAATTCATGGGGCATTGGGCGAGCCCAGACTGTATGCTGAGGTCAGCACTTAGGGATCGATTTTGGTAGCATAAGCAAAAGAGGAAAGGGGAGTGTCAGGATGGTGGATTCAATTAGGACTTGATGAAGATATGGAGACACTAAGGGGTTGGTGAACAACCGGTAAGCTGTCGTCTGACGAACATCAGAATACAGTTGACTGATAAGAATGATTAGAACCCGACGCTATAGTTTTCTGCTTAAGTATTGTGTTTAACGAAGCTGGATTGAAAAGTTCGCGGCCTACCATAGAAACGAATGTGTATCGTTTCTGTTTCTTACCACATCATGGCGCCACGTTCGCCCCACGAACAGCAGTGAAGCGTCAAGTCATTACCCCGTCACTTACCCCGTTGAGGAAGTCAGATTCTTCTAGGTCCTCAAAATAACCGTTTACTGCCGCTTTCAGCTCGTCATCTGAGGAAAATCGCTTCCCCCCCGAAAATTGTTTAAGGTTTGGAAATAGATGAAAGTCAGATGGCGGTAAATCAGGCGAATAAAGCGGATGGTGTAATAGATCGTACTTCAAGTCGACGATTTTTGCCATAGACACTACCCATATGTGAGGGCGTGTATTATCCTGATAGAAATTGATTGTCTTCTTTGCTAAACCTAGTCTTTATTTTTGAATTTTTACATTTAATTGGCCCAGAAGGTTAGCGTAATACTCTCCATTTATCGGTCGATTCTTTTTAAGGCAATCTAGTAACAATATCCCCTTAGCATCCCAGAAAAATGGATCCATACACTTTCCAGCCGACAAAATTGATTTTACCGTTTTTGGAGGCGGCGAATAACTACGCAACTATTGTTTCAAGTGTTGTTTTGTTTATTGAGTGAAGTAACGGACTTACGTTGCATCAGTTGTTACAAATCTACGAATAAAATCTTTCGGATTTTTCTTAAAACGGCCCAAACATTCCTGAGAAGCTTGCATTCGCATGTGTTTATGGTCTGTTGTCAATAAACGCAGCACCCATTTTGCAGACAGCTTTTTGATACCTAATTCCTCAGTAAGAATGTGATGTACCCTTTCATCTGAGATGCCCACAGTCTTAAAAATTTCAGACACCTTCAAACGGCGATTTTCCAAAACAATATCTTGCAATTTATCGATGATTGCTGTTGTGGTGGCACTTTTCGGACGCCTAGTACGCGGGTCATCTTTCAAACTTCCATGACCACGCTTAAATTGCGTAGCCCATTTTATCGCTGTAGTACAACATCATCCAACACATTCTTCATCTCATTAAAAATTTCTATTGGCGTTAAACCTTTCCTAACAAAAAATTTGATGTTTAGTTTTCTCCATTTTCAGCATTGCTGTGAAATAACAATAAGTGTATAAATAAATACTGCTGTTTCTCCGCAACAATGACTTGACCCGACTTGACGCTTCACAGCTGTTCGTAGAGTAAACGTGGCGCCTCGATGCGGTAAAGAACAGAAACGCCACTCATTCGTTTATATGGTAGGCCGCTAACTTTTCAATCCGCCCTCGTATTTCCTAACTCAAGCATGACGTATGTAAACAATGGTCTGTATGGATAACCTCACGGCAGCTCAATATCCGGTGAACTCCTCCACTCGTAAGATCCGATAGGATGTAAAGATTCGGTGGAGAGAAACCCTCCAGATTAGAGGAAAACTTAGGCTAGACGTAAACAAAACGCCATGTTTGGTTGGGACTTTGAAAACACCTTCCAAACTCTAATCAGCAAGGAATTGATGAAAGAAGCTCTAAAAGGAAACGTATGTAGTGAGAATTGGAGGAGAAAGAATTGCGTTCAATAAATACGCAGTTGCTCAGGTAGTTAAAATGTGTTGTAATAATTATTAGGACGGCGATAGCCACAACAACTTATAAGATCTATAAGAGGATTATATAACGAAACAAGAACAGCTGTAAAAAATAATGGTAGGATATCTAAATAAACTACTAATATGCTACTAGTAACATAGTAACTCTATTTTAAACATACAAGCAATTTTATGACACAGTATTTGCGTTATTGAAATAGGAAATACAGGAAAATCATTTCAGTAACAGGAATGTTTCAATAACGAGAATTTTTAATGTGTTATTACCGTTTATACAGCAATGTGATTGCTCTCAAGATGTTATTACTCATTTTTCAGACACTTTAAAGAGAGTACAGTAATATTGATGTCTTAATTCGATTTTTTTTATACGAGGCCGCATCGACCGGAAACTCCCCCCCCCCCCCCGAAAACCAAATTTTAGACGTGCTGCTGCTTCCAGATACCCAGCTACACTTTAGGCGTTTTTCCAACTTCCGTTCTGGCAATGTGCTTAGCTTAGCCCAGCGCAATCTTTGTATTCTTACAAATTCTGAGACCGCGCTCTAACTACGGATTTGTAACAGAATTAACACTGTTGTACACCACTATAGAAAAATTATTCCGATTAGTTGGAAGATGAGCTGTAAAGCTTAAGAGCGCTAA
Source organism: Magicicada septendecula (assembly GCA_034769895.1). Lineage (NCBI taxonomy): Eukaryota > Metazoa > Arthropoda > Insecta > Hemiptera > Cicadidae > Magicicada > Magicicada septendecula. The sequence goes on along the minus strand of CM068367.1, from coordinate 1,355,540,260 downwards.
TCGAAATAATGTTTCTATAGTGGTGTGCAACAGTGTTAATTCTGTTAGTGATTATAACCATTAACACAATTTTCTTAATTAAATTTCAGAATTTAAATTTCTTAACTTGATTCCACAGACTCAATTTATGAAGGAAAATTCTCATTCTAATCATCATCATCATCATCACCATCATCTTCAGAACACGACAAAGGCAAGGTGCTACCTATTCCGCCTTCAAAAATCCTCCAGCCATATCTTTCTGGGTCTGCCCATAAATCTGTGTCCTATAGGTTTGTACTTCCAGACTTGTTTGGTCAGCCTGGAATCTAACACTCTTTATACGTGTTCTTCCACCGTTGTTTGCAATCTTTAAATTTTTCGTTCAAGTTAACAACTTGTAACTCTTCGCTTATACAGTCAAGTTTAGAACACCTTTCAACTCTTCTTTAAAACGCCATTTCCGAGGCCTGTATCTTGTTACTGTCTTGTTTCTTGGTTGTTGTCCATAATGCACACCCATTGGACAGTACAGAGACTGCCATAACTTTCTAGAACTCAACGTACCTTGTTCGTAAAAATACGGTTGATTGTCCTACAGATCGTCTGGAACTTGCCTAACTTAATATCAATATCATATTTGCTATCATAGCCAATATCATTTGACAAATAATTGAACTGACTCATCTCTTATCATTATGATATTGTTACACATTTTACTCCTAAATGGCAAATTTTTTGGGGGGGCGAGGAACGTCTGAGACTGGTCCCTGTTAGGACCAGACTCCGGCTGTTTCGGAGCAAACTCGCTTCAGCCATATGAGAAGGAAATTAGGTTTTGCACGCCATTGCAGGCCAGCCGTTGAGAAGGTGAGGCACGTAGAAGATAGAGTAATGCATGTGGGTGTAGTTGTGTGTCGATGTAGTTGGTAGTCTTGTTGGTGAAGGAAGAGGCTGACATATACTTATCACTGTATATGTTTTGTAAAACGATGTACAGGAGAAACAGCGATGCATACGCAAAAATACAAGAATCTGTTGTACAAGAAAACAACTTGTATCAAGCTCACAAACGCTCAGGTTCATAACGTAGGAGCTACACGTTATTCCACCACAAGGCCGACAGCTGCTTGTTCACGATATCATGTACGTACTGTGTTAGCGTAATTATCTCGGTAACAGTGAAGTACGCCACTTGACGATGGAGTGTACTAGTTACGGAAAGTCGTTACGCTTCCCTCATGTCAGTCTCTCTCAGTGTACAAGTTTACAAGTGTTCATACACTCTGTATAGCAAACTCTTTGCTTGTATACAGCTCACTTCTTAACATAAACCAAACGTGTACGGTTCTACTCCTACAGTACACTAGTAACAGTTCTATTTTTCCCTACTTCAAACCAGTTTCTACATTTTTGTAAATCCTAATAACTCTAGAAAAAATAAGGTTGGAAGATATTTATTTTTTATTAAATGTTGAGTTCAGTAAATAAACAAATTAAAAGCTCAATAACAATATCTTCTTCTTCTTCTTCTTCTTCTTCTTCTTCTTCTTCTTCTTCTTCTTCTTCTTCTTCTTCTTCTTCCTCTTCCTCTTCCTCTTCTTCTTCTTCTTCTTCTTCTTCTTCTTCTTCTTCTTCTTCTTCTTCTTCTTCTTCTTCTTCTTCTTCTTCTCCTTGTCCTCCTCCTCCTCCTCCTCCTCCTCCTCCTACTCCTCCTCCTCCTCCTCCTCCTCCTTCTCCTCCTCCTCCTCCTCCTCTTCCTCCTCCTACTCCTCCTCCTCCTTCTCCTTCTCCTTCTCCTTCTCCTTCTCCTTCTCCTTCTCCTTCTCCTTCTCCTCCTCCTCCTCCTCCTCCTCCTCCTCCTCCTCCTCCTTCTTCTTCTTCTTCTTCTTCTTCAGCACAGAAGCCCCTCTATCCGTTGCCATCTCAGCGTAACTCCTCACATCCATACTTCACAGGTCTACCAGCACATCGTCTAACCGTCTTTTCCAAGGTCGGCCCCCCCTCTTTCCGCTTTGTGGACTTGCTCTTTCAGGATTTCCTTTGGCATACGTTGATCATCCATCCGCTCCAGGTGACATAGCCTATTGCATTCGTTGAGTCACTGAGCATCTTACAATTTCCTCATGCTTCAATAGCTTACCTATCCCTTGGTTATTTACTTTTCCCTATTCATCAACTTCTTTATCCGGGCCATGAACACGTCGTACAATCTTATATTCAAAACTTCTTAGTGTTTCTTGTTCCTTTTTTGTTAATGTCCATGACTCGCCTACATAAATAACAACCGGTCTGATAAGTGTCTTGCATATTTTTATTTTTTTGTTAAGACTAATGAGTTTGCAAGAAAAAAGGAATGGATTGCTCATCTGTGTAGGATGCCAGATGGCAGGTTGCTTATGGAAAATTGGCGATATAAGCCTACTGGAAAAATAAGTTTAGGAAGACCTAGGAAGCGTTGGTGAAGTGAATGTATAGTATTTTGTTTGGGACAGGAACGGTTGATTTTTTCCTATTCCCGGATGGAAGAAGAAAATCTGGAAAGTCTGGAGACTGCCACACCGCAGAACATCAAGTGACGGGACGATGGTGGCGATGTTTACGTACTTAAGGAGTTAATAACCAACGACGTTGTGACTAAGTTGCATAAGTTCAACCTCATGTGCGGGACCATCAGGCAAACCTTTAAGTCAGCAAGTAAATGAACACGCCTAAAATTCTACAAGGTGATGGCTCTTCCCACACTTCTTTGTGGGTCTGACAATTAGACTTTAACGAAATGCCAGGGCAGTAGCATCCAAGCGGCTGAAATTAGATTTCTCAAGCACGTGGCAGGGTATACTCTCCATGATCATAGAAGAAACACAGATATACGGCAGGAACCGAATATTATGAGTATACTTGACAGGATCGCCCAGTATCGGCTGAACTGGTGGGAACATCTTTGACGAGTGTATGACTACCGCAACCCAAACACCTCTGGAACCATAAGCCGAGGGGACGGAGAGGTGTGGGACGTCCGAGTAAGCGCTGGAGTCACCAGCTGTAATCTTTGCCTATTTGAGACCGGAACAAACCATCCTTGGTTTAATCCTTGAAGATGATGATGGTTATTATTATTATTATTAACGGTGTTTACATAACTAATGGAACTCATTAGCGTAACAAAAAAATAAAAATGTACAAGACTTACTCATATAGGCGAGACATCGACATTAACAAAAACGGAACAAGAAACACTAAGAAGGTTTGAAGGAAAGATTGTACGACGTGTTTATGGCCCGGATAAAGAAGATGATGAATGCGGAAAAATAAATAACCGAGGGATAGGTAAGCTATTGAAGCATGTGGAAAAATGTAAGATTCTCAATGCCTCCACGAATAGGATAGGCTATGTCACCTAGAGCGGATGGATGATCAGCGTATGCCAAAGAAAATCCTGAAAGCGCAAGTATATAAAGTCAGAAAGAAGGACCAATCTAGGATAAGATGGTTGGATGATGTCTTGGAAGAACTAAGAAGAATGTATATGAGAGGTTACGCTGAGATGGCAATGGACAGGAGAGATCGGAGAAGATTGGTGTCGGGGAAGCCAGGCCATATGCTGGGCTGCTGTGCTAAAGAAGAAGAAGAAGAAGAAGAAGAAGAAGAAGAAGAAGAAGAAGAAGAAGAAGAAGAAGAAGAAGAAGAAGAAGAAGAAGAAGAAGAAGAAGAAGAATTTGACTAATAATATTGTTATTGAGCTTTTAATTTTTATGTATTTATACATAATATATATATTATTACCAAAATTTTTAAATTAAAATATTTTTGTGCTTTCTTTTGTTTTTTACTAGCTGTTGTCAATCTGCAATTAAAAGTACAGGTTCCAAAACCGTTTTTTCTTTCTTTCCTAATATTAACTATTTTGTTCCCGTTGTAGGCGCCGAATTGTTTTGTCAATAAAAACCATTAAAATTAATAACTTTTTTTATTAATTCCTTCTCTCTTTAATGGTTTTAGTCGACTTACCTTTTTGGTAATTCAATTCAAATTTTGTCCCCAAAAGTAAGTGTTACCAACCCCTCTTTTGTGATAAAAAATCAACATTCAACTATATGAAGAAATAAAATATCGTTATCATCAAAATAAATTAAACATACAATTAAAAATCTTCAATACTGGTTTTATCTCTTTCTGATTCCTTTTTTCTTTCTTTTAAAACAAATTAAATAATTTTATAATAATATAATTGCTCCAGCTATGATGTTTAAATACTCAATGGTTCACACTAATGCTCAGGTCTTTAGAGTCTAATATTGTACGATTTTCTGTTATTAAATTTCAATTCGTTAAGTCCTTTTGACTACAGAAAGTTTAACAAAAATACCCTTTAGGAAGTACAACACCTTGCAGAAATACAATTAAATATTATATAAGTTATTAACAAATTAAATTTAAGGTTACAAAAGTTCGTTTACAACAGCTCGTGTTTATAGGTTAATAGTGTTCCAACAAATTTTACACTTTTATTAATTTTATCACCATGAATTATTAATTTAATAGTGAAATAAATCTATAATTACAAGTTTATTCATTAAGTGAATGTTTAAATATAGCAAATTATACACAAATAAATCACCTTATATCCGTCGTGTGACTTCGTTACGTCGATTAAAATGACGCGTTTCGGAACATCTGCTCCATCATCAGATTAAATCGCTCTATTCAGGTCGTTAATAGTTAAAATCACATGTTACACATAATTGTCCACTATGTAATTCACTCGCTTTCTAAATGGTGCGCACCACGACGAAGCCGATCGGACACTGAATTATTATCTGAGTGATTACGCCTAAGCAGGTTCAATGCTGTATCGTATAGCGGGTTGGATTTAAAATTTTAGTGGTCATTCAATATGAAGTCTCGGCTGTTTATGTTATTATATGGTTTGTATATTTCGAACTCTTCTATTGCGTCCATGTAACGGCCTTTGTTGCACACATGTAGGGGTATTAAATTAGATTTAAAATCAGTATAATTATGATTGTGTATAGTAGATTGTTGGCAGTGCCTCTCAGTGATGATGATTACCGTGAGGAGTTGAATACCGTTAAACATATAGCTTTAGCTAATGGTTACCAAAACATGTTAATTGATAATCTCATCAAGAAACATAAAATTCGAAAATCCAACCCCCAGTAGATAAGGATAAAAAAATAACATTTACATCTACCGCATACACAAATATAATGCCAAAGATTCTAACCTCCACATTTAATAAATTTAATATTACCGCTACCTTCAAAACAAACACTAGTCTGTTAAAAATACTACGTCATAGAAAACCCATACCTTTAGAAAAGAAATCCGGCATATATAAATTATCATGTAACGACTGCAACAGTTTTTACATTGGTCAAACGGGGAGAGGTTTCCTCAAACGGTTTAAAGAGCACACACCAAAACGTCACCTAAATAATCTCACTTTGTTAAATAATATCAAGTCCAACTTTGCCCGCCACTTAATCTTACACAATCATAATTATACTGATTTTAAATCTAATTTAATACCCCTACATGTGTGCAACAAAGGCCGTTACATGGACGCAATAGAAGAGTTCGAAATATACAAACCATATAATAACATAAACAGCCGAGACTTCATATTGAATGACCACTTAAATTTTAAATCCAACCCGCTATACGATACAGCATTGAACCTGCTTAGGCGTAATCACTCAGATAATAATTCAGTGTCCGATCGGCTTCGTCGTGGTGCGCACCATTTAGAAAGCGAGTGAATTACATAGTGGACAATTATGTGTAACATGTGATTTTAACTATTAACGACCTGAATAGAGCGATTTAATCTGATGATGGAGCAGATGTTCCGAAACGCGTCATTTTAATCGACGTAACGAAGTCCCACGACGGATATAAGGTGATTTATTTGTCTATAATTTGCTATTCATGCGTGACTTGGATACCAAGAACTAATATGCATTTTAAGTTTAAATATAGTTTATCAGTGAGTGAAAATGTGTAAAAGTGTACACTTTCCTTCAAGTATTCGGTTCCACTTATTTTTTCATTTTTTATACAATTATTCTTCTATTTAAATATGATTTCACTTTCAATCTTCCTTGTTGTTAGATCATTATACTACATAACATCATTTCATTTAAATGCAATATTATTTTTTATTTTATCGAGTTGTATGGAAGTTTAATCCTTTCTCTTCTGAATCCAATAATGAACTCCTATTAATCATGTAAATTTTGGGTTGTCAAGGCACAAAAGTATAAAATTTTCATTGGTTGAAAATTTTTGACATTGTTACACATGGCTACTGTTTTTGATACAAAAATTAACAAATTTCTTAAAATTAGTATAATCTACTTATGCTACTTTTAATCTTAAAGATAATAACACCATTGCATTGCTTTTTTTTACAAAGATTAATTTAAAATCAAACATGAATGGTTTCTGTCCAGTACTTACAAAGTTACTAGTTTAACAATACTTTTATCTATTATTAATTAATTTAAACTAATTCTTTGGTAGACATTTCGTTTTCTCAAAAATTATACAATCAAATCTAAGATGATAACATACATTGTGCCATTAATTACTACTGTTTAATATAAAATTTTCCAAATTTCTTGTTTTTACTATAAGCTTTATATGGACTAGTGTATCTGATGTTCATTATACATTTATTATAACAGATTCCTTTAGTTTTATAAACCTTAAACATTTTAAACACTATTACAATGAAATAAATTAACTAGTACACAATATTTGATTATTCATAATCATTTCAAAACATAATATTACTCTTTTTTAATCAGTCTAGGCAAATGACAGTCTTCAATACATAACATACATTCCTTTTCATACTAATAATCATTCATTAAGCATTTTTTTTTACTTTTGCATACCATTTTTTAAAATAAACAACTATAATTATTTCTTTAACTATCATTCCTTATTTTAAATTATAAACATCAGTTCTCCCTATTTCTCTGGTATAGTCTTATACTGTTCTAGTCTTTCACAGTTTACCTTATCACTTCTTTTATCGAGTATTAGTTACTCTTAATATTATATTTTGTTTATACTACTGTCTTCCAGTTAGTATAACGTTCATGGTTTCTATACACTCTTTAGTTAGTACTCACTGTTCACATCACTCTTATTCTCTTCAAACTAGTCACACACTTTACCTTACCATTAAACATTGTACATTTATTGTATAATAGTTCTATTTTTTTATAATCTATTAACATTATTGTCATTATCATTAACTAGTTTGCATCTAGATCCCTATTGTTTTACATGGAACTATTTTTATTTTCTAACTTAGACTTTTATCTACATCTTTGTACTTCAACTTTTATATTTATCATACCCTTATTATGGGGAAATGGGTTGGGGAAGAAGCGTCATGTTACAATATATACGATTAAGGAGTCTCCCTCTCTCTCTCTCTCTCTTACAGATTACACGCACGTCACAGTATACAGCCTGAGGAGGTAACGGTGAGACTCAGCTGTGTTACGTCGTTGCCATAGCAGCCACACACACTCACACGTAGTTATAACAATCGTGATATTAGAACAAAGACTTCACTCGAGCGTGTATATTTGTTTTGCCACGTTGACATTTCTACTATGTCTACACAGAAAGCTACCACCAGCCACCAACAAACACAACGCCTGCCACCACCATCCATTTAGTTAAACGTCTCTCCCTCACTCACACTCTCTCTCTCTCAGTCTCTCTCTCTCAGTCTCTCTCTCTCTCTCATTCATTCCGATTCTGTTTCCCATCATCGATTTACTATGTAGCACATCCCCCAACGCACACACGTGCACAAATAAACTCTATTGTCTTGATGCTATCTGTCTTCTTGTGTGTTTTGCAATATTGCCAATAGCCCTACGTTTACTGGTCTCTGTTTCTGTTACTTATCTCTATCAGTTAATTGACTTTGACCAGTATTTTAAGAAAATGTTTTATTACAATACTTTATTTCATGTCTTGCACAGGGAACTGCCGACTCTTACTCTTTTGTTTTGTTCATTTGAGCTAACAGACTTTTCTCTCTCTCTACTGTGAACACGCGGCGTTCACTACGTAGACTTATATATTAAATTTACAATCAGCTCGCCCATTTATATGGTTTGTTAATGCTAAGAACCTCAAATGTTAGTTATACTCTATTGTTAATGCTTCAACTGATCAATTATTTTGTGATTTACATTACATATTCGCTAACTGGGTTGTACAGGAGGCTTCCCGCAGAGATTTCCAAGACAATCACATCTTCATTTTAAGGCAGGTAAAATAAATAGGCTTAATGCGAGGGCTATTTTTTTTCAACCTCCGGTGAGTTGGCAAACCTGGTTCTGTTGTCATAGCAACACTCAGACTGTTGATTAATGTTTTTGAGGCTTTGTTCTAACCTATAACCACTTGTTTTATAGTTATTTTGTCTATTACTGTGGTCACGACAGTTTAATTATGGCAACTACAATTGAAATTGCCTCCAAGTGTGGGATTCGGTATGTTTTTAGATTTCTTCAAGCTGAAGGTCATAGTGCTGCAGAAATTCATCAAAGGTTGTGTAATGTGTATGGAGAAAATGTTATGAGTGATGGTTCAGTTCGGGAATTGTGCTGAAAATTTAAAGAAGGGCGAATTGATGTTCATGATGAAGGAGGGCAAGGACGAAAGCCCGTGGCTACTGATGATGTTGTTGAAAGAGTAGACAGGATGGTTCGAGAGCGCCGTCGTTTCACAATTACTGAACTCTCTGCCAATTTTCGTAAAGTTTCGTAAAATTTCTAGGTCTGCTCTTTATGATATTCTTACTCAGAAGCTTGGGTATAGGAAACTCTGTGCTCGGTGGGTTCCCAAACAACTCACAGATGTCCACAAGACTCGAAGAATGGGTGCAACGTTACCACCCACCTTATAGCCCAGACTTGGCACCAAGTGACTGCCATTTGTTCACTGACTTGAAAAAGTGGTTAGAAAGGCAGCGGTTTGAGACTCCAATGATGAGTTAAAGTCCAGTCCAGTGTGGCACATTGGCTGACTACTCAGGAGTGAACATTCTACAACATGGGCATAGAAAAGTCGGTGCCTCGCTGTGACAAGTCCCTCAACAATGGTGGTGACTATGTAGAAAAATAGTTTGCATATATATATTATAAAACTATTGTATATAATAAAATTATTGATGTCATTCATGTGTCTGTTTATTGGTCTATCGGAGTTGAAAAACAAATAGCCCTCGTATATCTGACAGAATTAATTCACTAAAAATTATTAAATACAGGGATGTTGCCTGAAACCTGATGGCCGTGGTTATATAGGTAACCTCGTGCTACCGGCCGCCTGTTGCTCTTACCCGAAAAATTTGTCTGGTATTGTTCGTCCAAGATCTGGCGTTACTGTTTCACGAACTGTTTCACTTTTTGTGGCCTAAAGAAGATCCCCGAGAGTAGGATAGAGTCGGTTGCCGATGTCGAGACTTTACAGCAACCGACCACCGCATACTAGCATGGTATTTAATAATTGTAAGTACATTGACGACACCGGCTGTGTAAGCTTAGGACAAAAAGTAGAATCAATTCATTAGGAAACGAAGGCTGTCTGGGCCGTAGAACATCTGCTTTTGCCGAACATGCCTTGTCCGCCGAAGGCCAAACTACACTTTTAGACGAATGAGACCCAGATTTTGTCCACGATGCGGCGACACTTCGCTCGCTTGCTAAGGGAGTCTATTAAGAACTGTGGTTGTGGATACCGGAGAATGAATAAAACAGAGATAGCAGTAGCAGTAGCGTTAGCACTGTTAAATTGCAGAGGCTGCCAAAAGATAAATTAGTGCTGGTACAGTCGAGAGGTTCCTAATACTGGAAGGGAAAATGCCGAAGAAATTATTCGCTAGTTCCCTGGGAATGAAGACTTGGTGTTGGAACCGATTCAGGTACCAGGTATCACCTATCTCGGGTTCAGTGAGCAGGCGCCTTGAGGTGTTGGTCGCTCCCGGCAAGAGAGAAAGCCCCCGTGCCGGTGAGAGAGGTAGCAGCAGCAAGTAGCGTGTTCACCGTACGAGGAAGGAAGGTTCTGAGTAAATAAAAGAAAGAACTATTTTCAATAGGTCAACTCTAGGGCTCCTAACAAGAAGTTAGCCACGAGGAAGTCTTTTTTACGGATCATCTTGTTTTATGACTGAGGGCGTTTGACCCGAATTGGGGATGGAGTTTCCGTGGCGCTGATGGTAAGGAAAGGAGTAGATTGAACCTAGAATAAAATAGAAGAGGCTTTCACCTTTAATAAATACTGTTTACCATCATTGAAGCGGCCTACGAGAAGTGTCGTAATGTGATTGACTAATACGGTGTTCCTGCTTTTGATTGAGTTTATAAATATGAGTATTTCTCGGGAGTCTTGTCAGGAAGGGAGATGCATTTCGCTTCTAGCTCTTCAAGAGATTGGACGTGCTCTAGTGCTCTTTTTTGGTGAGCTACGTTGGCCTGCTTTTGCAGGAATTCAATCAGCTTAGCCAGCTCGTCTCTACAGAAGAGGATCACCTTCTACTCGCTTTGCAGTTAGAGGATCGCCTTGACTAAGGAAGGAAGAAACTCCCCACCAAAAGAAGAGGAAGGTACATTACCTGCATCAAGAAGAATTGCTGCTTCTCGTCTTGTCGCAATCCGTAGTCTATCGCGGGACTTGAAACCTGTTTCTCGCACCATTGAGGCATGCAGTCGTAGGCACACCAGAAACGTCTTGTGTCAAGTATCAAGTTTTTAAAGTTTATTAGCCGTTGTTATTTTACATTATAAACACCGATAATAAAAACCGTATTTTTAGTGACTTCCGACCACGATCAAACATCACGGTAAATAATATTCAGTAAGAATTAGTTCATTCAACAATTTGTATATAGTGCTACCAGGCGGTGTAAATGATTTCCCCTATTTCTTGAATTTTTATAGGACCCAGTTGCCTATTTCTTAGAGTGGAGATGATGTTCATCAGTTTCCCTCGGTAAATTCCATGGCGGGCCGCACACTGGAGCAACATTTTGTTTCACCACAGAGCCGTTTTGGCGCTTTGTGGCGCTAATCGTCGCAGACGACTACTGCCATTATGATCAATAAAGCTGCGACATTGTCTACATATATGACAGGCTCCTACATATAAGGAGGCTCCTTGCGACACTTATGACTTCCGCTTATGACTGTTATTTCCTCTTCCTGCGGGACTAAAATTAGAGTTTTCTCTTGTTCTTTGTTTCCTTTGAGTGTTGTTTAATATATTTTAATAGTAATGTCTCTGCTGTTCCCAAAAACTTTGCTGTACAGTATTACATTGCATTTTTGCTTTATAATTTTTGGAAATCTTGGATAATTCCAATTTGTATTCCTAGAATTAAGTTTGGTTTTGGGAAGGAGAGGTTTTGGTCATTTAGACTTTATACAAAAGAAAAAATAAATTAATACCAATCAATATTATAATCTTTAAAAGCAGATGAAAAATATATGATAGTTATGGTACTGCTGTAAATTCTTATAGTACATAACCTTGTTAAACTAGTTAAAAATTGTAAAGTTTGTAAAAAGGTTAGATTAGAGTGAGGCAAGATGGCTTTCACCCGTATCGTATTGGGTGAAATGTCAAATTCTAGTAGAATTAGGAAGTATGAAAATTTATTTAAAATAAAATAATAATGTAAAATTATCTAATGTATATTAAAATCTGGAAATATTTAATCCATAATTATGTACGTAATAGTGACAGTAAGCAAAAATTAGTTAACCATAATGTATAAAATGTACTAATAGTACTTTGTACGAAACGAAAATTACTATCACACATAGACATAAACAAGAAATTACGAACAATACGTGAAGCCAGGCACTTAAATAAATATTATAAATTATAATCGAGTGTCAGATAATGTCAGCTAAGTGTAAATGTGATAAAAATAACTGTAATTAATGTATTTTGTAAAAATAACAAGCAGTGTAAAAAAAATAAGAATTTAAAAACATTATAGTATAAAACTAAACCAAAGGTAGAAAAAAAGTTTGTTTTCTAACAATAAGATATCGTAGAAAAAGATCTCAACTCACTCTTGTTGAAGCGTCAGATCACACGAATATGGCGGAAACTGTAGCATTGCCGTGTTTGTATGCGCGTTCCTTTATCTGTGTTTCATTTGTGGCTCTTTGATATTTGAAAGTGAGATACTTTCAATTTCGGGAAGGACAGTTGTCCACCACATTTATCTCGCGCGGACTGTACCTACGCATTTAATCTTTCATGCCACACAAAGTGCACTCACCGGACATTTTCCACTACATAGAACAACTCTCAACACAACACAAGAAAATCTACACCACAACGCCACGGTAATAATACGATTGGAGTTTCTCCCCTAACATAATGAACTCGGACTCAGAGAAGCGGTGGTGCCGGTTTTTTTCACCATTTTAGTTTAACGCAAATGTACTGTGTTTTATATATATATATATATATATATATAAACTTTCCGAGCAGCAGTTCTGATAATATTAGAGTTTTACTTCCGCTTATGTCTGTTACGCTTCCTGCGAGCCTAAAATATTACAGTTTCCTCGTTTTTTGTGTCTCCTTTGGCTATTATTTAATATATTTTAATGCTAATATCTCTCTTGTGCCTGAAAGTCTGTACAGTATAGTCTCACATTTCAGTTTTATATTTACCTCAAAGCTTGGACAGTGTTGTTATTAGTGTTTTTTGTGCTATGCGAGGGTTGCCCGGAGATGACTCTTGACATGTTTTGGGGACAAGCCACCTAAGGCCAGTGGTTACTCACCTAAAGTAACTCACTGGTTACGTCAGTGAGTCCTTCATGTTATATTACAAGGGATAATGCAGGCAATTGCAGGCCGGACGGTGAGAAGTCGGAGGCACCAATACAGAAAAAAGTGATTGTGTTGATGTGTGTAGTAATAGAAAAGATTATATTCGAATTTTGCTAGGTAAAAACATAAGGTTTAACTCATTTTCTTTGTTTCAAAAATTTAATTATTTACCTTTAAGACATTTTAAAAATATAAAGTACTTTAATGTATTTCAATAGAAGTTGTTATTATGGGAAAATGAACGTTCAACAACTAAGATGTAAAAATGAAGCTCTTTTCATACCTGTAGCTAAAAAGGAAATACATGACAAGTTTGTTGGTGTTTTGTATTCTAGATTTTATAATAGTTTACCTGCCGGCTCAAAAAATAAAAAAAACTTTTTCTCAAACTTTTGAAATATTGGCTAATGAACAGAAGGTCAGTCGATTACCTTCAGTATCCTGCATATTGCTAATAATAATTTTAACCATCAGAGATGCTATTATTAACAGAAGATATTTCATTTGTGTTTGTATTTTATTTGTAACGAGTATACTTAGATTTAGTTGTGATGTAAAAGTATTCATGATTTGTTTATTACTAAAAATTGTTAACAATTTTCACAATAAGTTTGTTTCATTTGCAAAGAAAATATCAGGTGTAGTAGAATCTAACAAACTTGATTTTATGTTGAAAATATAACTGCTAAATATTAAATAGTGACAAAATTCTTGTCGATTAGAGCTAATTCGACCTATGAAAGATTTTTTTAAATTAAGTATACAAACAATAAATACACATACTTGTCACATACAATACACATACAATTAACCTTAATATACATTGCTAAGGGACATTAATAAACCTTAACTTGTCACTGCTCACAGTATGTGGTGAGCTCGTAATTCCTAGCGCTTTGATATAATGAACACAGTAAACTTTAATAATGACAATAAAAGATACCATAAAAAACATTATAAAGCATCAGACTCAGATCAACTAAAAGAAGCTATGGAATTTTTTACTGAGATAATGGGACAACCAGCGTACTACACCGGGCAGCCTCTTCTTTAATATTAGAGGAGGACATTACGGAATCACTTGCAAAGCTATTCAACGATTCGGAAAATTGGTTGGCAAACGTATTTGTCGGTAACCGAGAAAACGTTGAGTGAATGTATTTTCTTATGTGTTATATCAGCATGCGACTCATTCCTAAAAGATTACAACGAACTGAATTCAGCTATTATGGACTGGGCTTATTATTTTGTGTGGTTTAAAAATTCATTTTAATACGATCAACAATACCATATCCCGAAGCGAATATATATTCGTTTGACCAAAACTGTGATCTTCATCATTGCATGTTTCAAATAAAATTAAAACAGTACTAATCAATAGTTGATGTTATTGTAAAAATATTTTAAATATTGAAAAATTATTATTTTATACGAACAATATGTTAGCACGAAGAAGTGGCAAACGTTTCGAATAAAGTCATAAAAATAAATCATTCTTTAATATTTCTCAGACTCTTATATTGAAAAATATAAAGTGCAAGAAGGTAACTAACTTAAATTGTTACTAGATAGAGTAAAGTGATTTGAATTTCACTTCTCGTTGAAATAAATTATCTCATTACAAAGTTTCCTTTGATATTATGGAACATGTGTAAGAGACGTAGGCGGCGCGGCGTATGGCTGTGTGTATTGAGGCCGCACGTTTGATACACGTTGGTGTTGGTGTGGGTTCTAGGAGGCTGTGCACTAAATCAATAACCAGCTGCTGCCGTGGGGACGAGGAGTCTGCTCTAACACATTTAACGTATTAACACGCCCACACCTTTCACTGAAAGGTAGCATAATTTTAGGAAAGTCCGTCAGTAACGCTATCTAGAGGTAACAACTGACCGCACGTGTGCATAGTTTAATATAGGCCTACTATAATCATTTTCACGAGCTTATATACATCAATCACTTCTCATCGACAATCACTTTTGTTTGAGTAATTTATCCTAGAGCGGTCGCTGAGAACAGATTTTGTTTTCCTTTTCTATTTCACATACTATTGTTTATTTGTTTATTGATAACATGGTACGGTTCAATTTTTAGTGTGTCTCTTCTTCTGATAGTTCCTATTCGTTTCGGATGTTGGATATTATACAGAATATTTTAACCTCCTGTACTGCTGCACGGAATAAGTCGGAATAAGTCAGTTGTATTCATGCCAAACCAGGTCCTTAAATTTTTCAGCCATGATATTCTCGGTCGCCCAACTCCTTTCTTTCCAAGTACTTTTCCTTGCATTATGGATTGCAATAAGTAAAACCTCTGTTCATTTCTCATGAGGTGTCCCAGATACTGAAGCTTTCTTGTCTTCACCGTGTTAATAACTTCGCTTTCTTTCTTCACCTTTCTAAGAACTTCAACATTAGTTATATGTGCTGTCCATGAAACACTCAGTATTCTACGGTAAAGCCACATTTCCAATTTTGGAGCTTGAAACTCCTTATGATTTTTCCTTGAAGATAGCCAAGATGATATTACTAGAGATATCAAATCGATCTTTAATATAGTGGTCTCTCGTTGCCTTCTACATCCCAATGTCGTTGACTAGTAACTAGTTCATCAGCCTTCGGGGCCGATTTTTCAACTCCAGGATAATGAGGTGCCCTACCGCTTACCAGTTCATCCACCCGAAGCTGTAGACTAGCAAGTGGGAGACTAGTTACTCCGGTAGTCACTCGGTTGCCATATCCTCGTTAGTTAAAACAGGGCATCATACAACCGAGGCTGTATGTCGAGAAGGTGAGGTTGGCATTTGTACATGAGAGGCTATATATTGTGCATCACATACCTTACATGATATGTCAGGCTGATGTGTCAGCTTAATATGATATAAACTAACAATCAAGATGATTTCGATTTTTGAGACACGTTTTTAGTGTCGCGCTTTATGCTAAATGTCAGTTACGCAGTTCCACTATCTGGTGAATTACTCATGTTTTTGTTCTTGGTACTGCTTTATAAATATTTGAATATTCCTGTTATAATGTTGGTCTAGAACGATCACGGAGACAGAACACTTCTGCTCCAGCTTCTGATCTGAACAGGACGCTCTCCTTGGACTGCTCTTCTCAGCTCTCTTCGCTGGACCTTCTACGGCTTTGCTGCCTTCGGCCACCTCGCCTTTCGACGAGGAATAACTCTTCTCTTCGTGGGAACCAAGCCAGCTGCTGCCGGTGAACTTAGTAGCTGGTAGAAGAAGCAGCTGGCCGAAGTTTGCCCTTGTAAGGACCACCTGCGCCGGAACAACATCTTGCCGGACAGGAAAGAAGTGGATTGCTCTGGGCTCACCTGGTGAGTGCCGCATTTCCAGTGTGTAATTCCTAACTTGTTCACGACTGTTAGGTAGCGCTGCCCCGGACGATCCTTGCAAGCCCCCACCAGTGGTAAGCGAGCTAGGATATCGCCGGGGTAAAGGGGCCAGTGGACACCAGTCTTGGTAAGGACTGGTATTCAACGAAGCTGGTCGTTAGCCCAGCTCCTCCCGCATCGTCGTGAACAAGGAAGACGCGCGGGTAATCCGGCTTCGGCCGGACCCGAGATCCCTGGCGTCTGGCAGTGACTGCCTAGCAGTCTCTGCCCGGCAGCCGTCGCACCTGGCCAGCATGCCTTCCACAGGCAACGGCTCAAGTGCCGAGTCGCTCGGCCCTGCCTTGCTGCCCCATCTGGGCGACTCGCCAGAATCGCCTCGGGCGATGGAGACGGACGATCCTCTCCCTCACCCGCTTCCCCCTCTGCCGGCAGACGAGTCGGGCGAGTTCGCGACCGTTGGTCGGCGTAATCGCCCGGCTAAGAAGCCCAAGAGGACCCACGCACCTGGATCCACTTCCTCACAGACCTCGGCCATGGACATTGGACCTTCTCAGGGCCCACAGGTCGCGGTTCCGACTACTTCGACAGCAGCTCCGGCTGCTGCCGCTGTTGGTCGTGCGCCGCCCCTGTACGTCCATAGCGTATCCAATGTCGCCGCCTTATACAGACGGCTGATCGCGGCCCACGGCCTGTCGGCCGACAAGCTTGACCTGAAGCTGCTTGGCGGTGATACGGTCAGGATTGTCGTCCGCCAGCTCGAGGACCATCGCTTGGTCGAGGCCTTCCTCCAAGCACATAACCTCCAATATCATACCTTCACTCCTAAGCGAGTCAAGCCCTTGTCTGTCATTTTGCGAGGGCTTGACGCGCACACTGATCCTCAGGAGATCCTCTTGGAACTCCGCGACCTCGGGTACCCGGTGCAGGCAATTTTCCGCCTGTACACTCACTCAGAAACCCGAGTACCTCTCCCGCTCGTCCGTCTCCAGCTCGAGAAGGGCGAGGCTGCTGATAAAATTTTCCACCTGACGCGGCTGTTTGGCTTCCGCGTCCGGGTGGAAACCAATCGACCCCAGGGCAAGCTTGCGCAGTGCCACCGGTGCCAGAGGTTCGGCCACCACACCGACGTCTGCCGCAATGCCCCGGCCTGTCTCCGATGTTCTCTGGGACATTCAACACAGGCCTGCACTGTGGCAGACAAAACCAAATTTCGCTGCATAAATTGTGGTCAAGGCCACGCAGCGTCTAACGTAAACTGCCCGGTCTATAAGGCGGAGCTCCTGCGGAAGCAAAAGCCGCAGGGGCCCCTCCCGAAGCCACGGCAGCCAGTTATGCAGCCCCAACCTAGACAGCCTAAAATGCAGGCTAGGCCTAAACCTCAGGCACAACCGGCACGGCGCGCGCCCTCTCCGGCTCCACCTCCAGCCCCTACAAAGGCAACTAAACGTACCGCGTCTCCTTCCACAGCAGAGGCACGCCCAGTAGCTGTTATCTCGGTTTTGGAGCCGGAGAATGAACCCTCCACCTCCGCGGAACCTCCTACTCCCGCCTCTGAACCAGAGGTAGCCTCGCCGCCCCTGCCACCTCCGCGATTTCCGCGAGCAGGCATCAAACCCAGGAACAAAGGGATACCCACACCGGATGCTCGGCCCCGAGCTCCTGCCTGCCCACAGCCCAAGAAAAGTCCTGCTTCCCGGTATAAGTCCGACGAAGCGCAACAGCGTACTTTTCCTGCCGCTGATCCAAAACCGTCTGGCCCTGGTCCTATGGCTTCCACCATGACCCGATCTGCCGTAACACCTGGCCACTTGACCGGGACAACTGGCGGAGGCTGTTAAAGGAGGGCTTGACTCAGTAATGGGTTGTCGCGCCGCTAAAGAAGAAAAAATATGTTTGAAGCATGTACGAACAAATAGGTTGCATCTGTGGCAAGCCGTCCCTTATTCAAACGTAGGATTGTTCAGATGTTTCAATAAAACGTTCTACGATTGATACTTGACGTGTCGTCGTGGTACATCAGGAACGAGAACATCCTACGGGACTTGGATATACCTATGATCCAGCAGGAAATACTAGTGTGCAAGTGTGTGTGTGTGTGTGTGTGTGTGTGTGTGTGTGTGTGTGTGCGTGCGTGCGTGCGTGCGCGCGCGATACAACATGAGGCTGAAACTACTTCCAAGAGAAATATATCCTTTTTCACAAACGTAATATCAGAGCCCAAGTGTAGTGTTTGTTATTCAGTTTAGGTTATCTAGGTATTAATGAATGTGTTTTAAATATAATATATTCGTTACTTAGTACATATTTCACGTCCTTAATTGTAAGTAATTATTGATGTAATTAATTATAATTATAATTATATACGTAATTTTACTTAATTATTTATTTCTCACCAGGCTTTCTTTTGTACGTCGTTAAATATATTTCGTTTAGTAAATTATTTTCTTTGTATGTTGTCAGTTATATTTGACTTTAGATTATTTTCTTTGATCCCTTTAACAATATTATTGTTCAATACGCTTGTTCTTCCTTGCTCGGAACTATTAAATATACAAAAATAAATTATTGAATTATGTTTTCACTAATAGACGGAACTCTTCTGATTCAAAGTTTTGTGATCGTCCACTTAAACAAGAGTGATTTGGTGTCCTTTCCTAGAATATCCTATTGTGAGAATAGCATCTTTTTTTCTGCCTTTGGTTTAGATTTTATACTATAATATATGAAACATTCAGTTCATTTTAATTTTTTCCTTCACATGGCTTTTTATGTACACAGTATAGCCTATTTTAATTACAGTTATTTTTATCAGATTTACACTTTTTTGACATTTTTGGACACTAATTTAAAATTTATAAGATTTATTCTAGTACCTGATTTCACATACTGCTTTTGATTCCTTGACTAGGTCAACGTAAGATTTTAATTTCCGTTTCTTACAGACTACTTCAAAATTTCATACATTATGATTAACTGAGTTTTGCTTACTTTCAGCTTTACGTACATAATTTTAGGTTAATTATTTCCAGCTTTTAACATACATTAGTTGAACTTAATTATTATTTTATTTTTAATAATTTACCGTACTTTATAATTTTACATTTCTCCCAATACAATACGGGTGAAAGATTTCTTGCCTCTCTCTAACGCAACGTTGCAATAAACTTTACAGTTTTTATCTAGTTTTACAAGGCTTATTTAGTGTAAGAATTTACAACAGTGCACTATTTACTACACATTTTTCATTAGCTTTGTAATTGTAATATTGGTTAGTCTTAACTTGTTTTCTCTTTTGTATGAAGCGTAAATGACCGAAACCTCCCCCCCCCCCAAACCAAATTCTACGAACGGAACTATATTATAGGAGGGGAGGTAGGGGAGAGGCAAGACGGTTCGTTTCAATCTGCTGGGTAATGCATCAAACTCCAAATCTGCCCCCATAAATTCATAGGCAATATGACTACACATATGAACACTTTCTTGCCTCCTGGGCTTCCAACTTGTCACCGTCCGGTCGGAATTGGTGTCAGTGTCAGTGTCAGTATGACACTGACATAAACAATGAGTCACTCACTCACTGGCCGGAGGGAGCCTCTGCCGAAAATATCCCAAGATTCATCTCCGGACGACCCTCTCATAGCACAAGAAAAGCACTAAATGCATCACTGTCCAACCTTCGCGGGAAATATAAAAGTAAAATGCAAAACAATACTGTACACGCTTTTGGGTACAGCAGAGGCATTAGCATTAAAATAAATAACGGTCAAAAAAAAAAACCACGCCCAACTGTAAAGTAAATTATTTCATTGGCGCAGGAAGCGTAAAAGTTGTAAGCGGAAGTAAACAATAATTTCATAAGAACTGCCGCGCGAAGAGTTTTTGTATATAACTCAGTACATTAGCATTAAACTAAAAGGGTGAAAAAAACTGGCACCGCAACCCCTCTGAGTCTTGTCCGAGTTCATTATGTTTAGGGGAGAAACTCCAGTCGTATTATTACCGTGGCGTTGTGGTGTAGATTTTCTTGTGTTGTGTTGAGAGTTGATCTATGTAGTGGAAAATGTCCGCTGAGTGCACGTTGTGTGGCATGAAAGATTAAATATGTAGGTACAGTCTCTTCCAGACAATTTTCGTAATTGGTAAGCATCACCCGGATGTATACTCTCCCTTAACGGAGTTTCAAGAACGCTAACACTGACATCAGTCTTTCAGAGATACGTTTAGTCAAAAAATCATAATCGCACCAAAGAAGAAATGCATCGACAATTAACAAATTTATAATTACGTATTTTGACTTCTGGTTGCTTAAACGTTTTATTAACAACTTTGCCGTATTTTGTTGCTTCTCTGCTATGTACAATTTTCCCTCGAACGAGGCCTTTCGGTTTCACAACCATTATCAAGTTCTTACTACAATGGTTGCGAAACCGAAAGGCCTCGTTCGAGGGAAAACTGTATATAGCAGAGAAGCAACAAAATACGACAAAGTTGGTATGAAGACTGCTAACACAGATAAAATAGCTGGTTTTATTAACAGAATGAAAGATTATACTAATCAAATGAATTTCTACTCGCAAAAAACGACGTTTATATGAATGGACTCGGGAAAAGGTTGTCTCGGGTAAAAAATGATTTCGGGTGTTTCGTCATTCGGAAAAATGTCCATTCCGGAAAATGGATTCGGGTAAGCGTCTGAATTCCCAAGAAAGCACTAATGACAACACTTTACAACCTTTCCGGCAAATGTAAAAGAAAAATGCAAGACAATACTGTGGAGAAAGCGTTTGGGTACAGCAGAGACATTAGCATAACATAAATTACGTTAAAAAGAAACAAAAACAACAGGCAACTGTAAATGCAATTATTTCAGTCGCTCAGTAAGGGTAACAAAAATTTTAATTTTATTAACACTGCTACACGGAGAGTTTTTCTCTATGACACAGTACGTTAGCGTTAAAATAAAAACCCTCTGAATCTTGCCCGAGTTCATTATGTTTAGGGTAGAAACTCCAGTCGTATTATTACCATTGCGTTGTGGTGTAGATTTTCTTGTGTTGTGTTGAGCGTTGTTCTATGTAGTGGAAAATGTCTGCTGAGTGCACGTTGTGTGGCATGAAAGATTAAATATGTAGGTACAGTCTCTGCCAGATAACTGTGCTGGACAATTGTCCTTACTAAAACTGAAAGTTTTCCACTTCGAAATATCAAAGGCGCAATAGAAACAGAAAGAAATACACACACAAACACAGCAATGATACTTTTTCCGCTGTACTCGTGGTGCAACATGTGTTGTTCGGGCTTGGGGTAGTAGCTGAAATTTCAGTTGCTCATTGGTCCGACAAAAAGTTGATTTTATTGCAACATTACAACAACAACATTTCATTACTCTACTATCTCACGTAGGCTTCCACGACCGGTGACCATTGTTTTGAGGAATTCCTCCCCAGTATGGACAACGTCAAAAATGTCTTGCACCAACTTTGTCACCACTTATTGAAAAACTGCTTCTCGTTTCGCTCTGGACGAGTCCTTTCGGTCTTTCCACCATCTGTAGGTCTTAAACTCTTCTTAAACGACTTAAACATAGAGGAGACACCGAAAGGCCTCGTCCAGAGCGAAACGACAAGCATTTTTTCAATAAGTGGTGACAAAATTGGAGTTAAGATGGCTGCTAATAAAACTAACTTGACTAAAAAAGTCTTGTACAACAACGTTATACCGATATTTCAACAAAGTATCCTCAGGTCTATGTGACGATGAGGCTGGCAAGTGACCTCAGTTATACAGAGTTGGTAGGTCTAGTTAGCAGACCCTGTCCTGTAGTTGCCGCGCGGCTTGCATTATTTGTGCGGTCAATCAACTCTCATACGGCCAAACCAGTAAGTAATGGTATTCACAAAATTTCTTACAGCTGCGGAGAGATTTATATTGGCCAGACGGGACGCCTGATTTGGACAAGTCTCTAAGAACATGTCAGACATACGAAAAACTCAGTAGCTGAAAAATCGGCAGTTGCTGAGCATTCAGTCACATGGAAGTAGTCGAACTCTCATCTGTTATCACGACGTGTAATAGGTATTATGACAGAATGGTCCTAGACGCCACAGTAATTAATAAACGTAAGGACAACATCAACAGAGGAACAGTTACACTCACCACGACTTGGTACCCTTTAATTTCTGGTACGGTAGGTGAAAGTGTACCCTTTACTTACACTGTTGGTGAAAGTTGTCGTACAAGACCCTTTTGACGAGGTTTGTACAGAAAGAACAGTTCAAATACATAATTATTCCATATACCAACATCTGGTTGAGCCTTAGAATGTACCTAGCATAACTCTCCACCACCACCACCACCACCACCACCATCATCATCATCATCATCATCATCATCATAATCGTCGCCGCCGCCGCCGCCGCCGTCGTCGTCACCATCATCATCATCATCATCATCATCATCATCATCATCATCATCATCATCATCATCATCATCATAATCATCATCATCATCATCATCATCATCATCATCATCATCATCATCATCATCATCATCATCATTGTCATCATTATCTTCATCATTTTCATCATCATTGTCTCCATTCTAAGGAGTAGGTCCTAATTGGTCTTTTCCGGGACCCGTCTCCCCCTCTGTCTGCAGACGTCTCTCCATCTAATCGGCTGGGACGTCCAAACCTCTCAAGGTAATCATTTAGGTGACATACGGTTTAATATTTGCACCGTTTTCCTCCTATACTCCTTGATAATCTTGAAGAATGGATCCCTACCTCCCGTTTCTATTCCATATCCTGTTTCTTGTCTTGGAAGGACTAACGATGAACACTTTTCACGAACTGAAATTCTGCAGCCTTTGATGTTAATAATAAACAATATATTGCATACAAGAATATATTTTTATATTTGTGATGACAATAAAATATTTTTAATATATAGTAGCAAAATAAGAATATCTGAAGATGACAAGATGACAAATATTCTCTAAACGCTGTAACACAAAAACCCAAATAAATTGAAAAAATTGATTCTGGTATAAAAAAGTATTTTGTTTAAGAAATATTATACATTATTAATATTCATTAATAAACAAGAACAATTCTGAAAATAATGTATTAGTGACGATATATTTTAAAATAATATATCAACTTGAATTGCATAATTGAAACCGTCATCAAATAAACAACATAATCCTCAAATATTATATACCGTACTGTACTCAATGCAGTAAACAGAAGATAAGAATAACGTATAAAATAAAAAGTGACTGGTTGTTAAATAAACATAAAATTGAAAAAAACTTTCACGACCACTTCTGAAATACTATTTGTGTCTTAACAATAAATAACGTTCAGTGAAAAATTGGAGTTTCGAAAAATCTAAAATAGTTACGCTTAAATATTACATAAGTCGTTTAGTGATGTAAGTATCATTAACAAATATTGTTTTAATTTTGTTGTTATCTATTAAAAAAAATAGTGTGCGTGACTACATTGTATACTCACTCACATACCGTTGTAAACTCACGGTATAAATGGTGCTGGCATGTTGGTAGTAATGACACAGACTTCCGCTAGATAGCATGAGCTTATCTTTATTCTACTTCAAACGTTTTTTGTTTCTTTTGCTAACATCTATTTTATAACATTGCTTGTCTTTTTACGGTTTTATATTTTTAATGTAAACAGTATTTTTTAAATAAAAATTTACATTCATTGCACAAATGCAATGCACAGAGAAGGGCATTGAAAATGCTTCAATAAATCTAATTTTCCGCCAAATTAGTTCCTTCTACACTCGAATCGGTGGAAGTCTGAGCCCTACTTCCACTCACTTACTACTGATCCATCGCTCCGTAATAAATTCTTGTCTGATGTACTACCTTACGATAAATTTAAGGGGATATGGCATTTACACTCACCAAAAAATTCAAAATTTTCTACGTTATTGACAACAAAGAAGTAGTTACTATGGAAACTCACCGGTTCCCATATTCGATCACAAACCAGTGATCGTTTTAAAATGTGCGACACGTTCCTATAAACATTTTCAATGTTAAAATCCAGTTCACTTTCCGCGTTGAGAAAACTTTTTGTGTTCTGCAAATTAAAAAATATAAGTTACAAAGATATGTCTTTTTTTACCTAAGACACCGGCTGTCTATATTTAATAAAAGCCATTGCTACTAATAAACGTGACTAGTAGTTGTGATTATATTTAATTAAATTTAAAATTAAAATTATTACAATAATTAATCATTAGTATAGTGATAATTAAATTACAAATATATTATCACTTATTTAATTTAAATTAAGGTCATTAGGCAAATTAATATTTGATATATCATCGAGCAAGTGAAGCGAGTTCTATGTTTTAACTTGACCGTTTGGCATTTCCTAGTTTCTCTGTCTACCTCGTTGTTTACGGTATTCCTCACGATAACGTCTCAAAGCACAACCGATTTCGTAAAAGCTGGCATGCGCCTCAATACCTTTGTCGTCACAACCTTATTGTTTTTGAGATTGACTCTCCCTAAACGGGACTGTAAGCAAATTATGCACTAGTTATTAAATGTAGGGCTGTAGTCAATGTAGTGACTGCATTTTCACTTTATGAACTCAGATGTCTAAACGTTTTGAATTTCTAAAAACGTAACAGTACATTCAGTTTGTGGTGAAAATTTCCTATTAATTTGATACCCCACATGGGCTTTTGCCATTTTTTCACAATTTTGACCTCCAAAATCTATGTCTTCCATCGCCTATTGTTGAAAGCATCAATCTCTAAGACAGTAAGTTCTGTAGAATAATAGAGTGGTCACGCAAGCCAAGTTTTACAAAAACCAGTTGACGCGTTCAAACGTTATCGTGAGATATACCTCAAATAGACACACTGATAAACACCTATCAGTCCAGTGGAAACTGAGAACTCACTTGGCTTGTCCGACTGTAACGCAATATCAATAGTAAAGAAGATGATTATGACGCAGCACGAGCATCCTGAAAGTAAGTACCGTTCGATATTAAATTAGAGCAATCATACACATTATGGTGTTGACATTTCCAAACATTCGCATTTGTGATGAAATACCCTTAGTGTGACACCCGACCCGACTTGATTTTTACAATTAAAATTGTTGATCCTGTTTTTGGGCAGTAGGGTCAAAAAATAGTTTAAGCTTTAAAAAATTTGCCTACATTCAGATTATAGTTAAAATTTTCTTTAGTCTGATACAACAGATGAATTTCTGCAAATTTTATTAAAGTTTTCACAGACTTTCTAAGTCTTGGTGTCCAAAAATTTTGAAGTTTTCAAAAATAAAAACGCTATATTCAGTTTGTAATTAAAATTATCGATAATTTAGTATCTAATATACGATTTTACGATTTCTTGACGATTTTGACCTCATCACATTTTGCCTCCCGCCAGTCTACTTTTTGCGAGGAAATCAAACTCAAAAACAAAGGGGTTCTGTAGGATAAAGTATAGACACGCATGCCAAGTTTTATAAAAATCGGTTGACGCGTTTGAAAGTTAAAAACACGGGTTGACATCAATTAAAACGGCAGACAGACAGACAAATGCCAAACGGTCGAGTTAAAACAAAGAACTCGTTTCGTTGAAATATATTGAGTAATTGGATGAAGCACGAGACTGATGTCAATCTACTTCCACATCCAGTAAAGTAATTGCTAGAAAAATTAATTAATAAAAGAATAAATGAAATAAGACTTCAAAAACTCGGAAAACAAGACTTCACCTAAGTGAAGGATACTCTGAAATCAAACCTGGTTTTACAGGTTGGCTGTTTGACCGAAGGGCTGGTAACCACTCCAAAGAAAATCTCCACTACGCATTAGCTCAAAGAAAGGAAAAACCGGAGGGATTGTAAGGTTGCTGACCACGCAGCGAGTAAGGACCAACGACTTAGACCAGCAGCAAGAGGGCACAATTTTAACTTTAATTTTTTTTTCTTCGGCAGTAGCTACGAAGAACCGATATCGCAAATCATCGTCATCATCTTCAAAACACTGCATAGGCAAAGCGCAGCCTGTTCCGCCTTCAAAAATCCTCCAGTCATCTTTTCTTGGGTCCACCCACACACCTGTGTCATATAGGCTTGCACTCCAGTCTGGCCAGTCTGGAATCTGACGTTCTTTCTGACTGTTTTTTCCACCGATGTTTGTAATCTTTTAATTTTTCATTCATGTTTGAAACTTGTAAATCTATTCTTATGCCTCATTTCTTATGCGGTAAAGTTTAGAACACCTTTTAACTCCTCCTAGGAATGGCATTCCCTAGACCTGTATTGCACTGCCTTCTTTTTTGGTTATTGTCCATAAGTTACACCCACAGTACAGTACGAGGACCGCCATAACTTTGTAAGACATTAATTCTGTGTCTCGACGTACGTTGTTTCTAAAAATACGGTTGATTTTTCTACAGATCGTCTGCAACTTACCTAACTTGACATCAATATCATAATACCTATCATAGCCAATGCCAATTCCCAAGTGGCTCACCTGTTCTAGAATTCGATCACTAATCATTATTTTTGTTCTTACCTGGTACTTACCAAAGAATGCTATCATCTTAGATTTTATAGTGGAGATTTTCATATTCTATTGTTTGCAAATCTGGTGAAGCTTAAAAACAGATTTTTGCAAAGCAGATTCTGTATTTCGAAGTACAAGCAAGTCGTCAGCAAACAACAGCACATTCAAATGTTTTTCTCGTGATAGCTTAATACCAAGATTCATTAGACGTATAATTTACTTAGCAGACCGTCGATGTAACTGTTAAAAAGGATAGGTGATATACTTCACCCTTGCCTAATACCTTGATTGACAGATGTTTGTTGAGATATCATACAATTATTTTAAACAGCTATTCTTGTTCCGCTATATATAGTGCCTTGTATAATACTTATAAGTTTTCGAGGTGATCCCCGTTATTTTACGTTATTTAAAACATTATGAAATAAAAACGGTCTGTAACCGCAGTAACGTTTTACAAAAATCTTCTCAGCCACGTAATTTAACTGCGAATTGAAAACCTATAACTACTGTTAGTGCAGATAGAAGACTTCTTCACATAACCACCAGAGTGAGCTTTAAGTCGGCCCAGTGTAAGGAAACCAATACGGTGCGTAGGAGATAAGATCACTGTAGCAGACCAACTCTCGCATGATTTCTCTCCATCGCGTCTCCTATTTTCCTCCACACACAGACTCACGCGCGCGCATACTGAATGCATTTTTTTTTCTAAATTCCAGTACATAAGATTCTGATTTACGTGAATAAGATTCTAGCAAATACTCTCCTGATTCAATCCTCTACTCTTTCATCGTAAACACCAGTCGTTAGAACTCTTCTTGTTGTCGTCCCAACAGGATCTGCGTTGTAAATAACTCATATAAGTAGCAAGGAACCAATAAGAACAAAAGTAATAACTAATGATCAAATTGTGGAACAGGTGACCTATTTTAACTGTTTGGGATAAATATTAGCTATGATAAGAATTATGATCTAGATCTTAAGTTAAAAGTAGATGATATACAAAATAAAGTCAATAGACTTCAACACATATGTGTAACTACAAATAGAACACTGAAAAAACACAAGACGTGAGACAAAATTAAAATTCTACAAAACAATGACTGTTCCAGTGCTATTATATAGCAGTGAACCCTGGGTTAAATAAACAAAGAGATAATAGCAACATACAATCAGCTCAGTTGAGATTTTTAAGAAAGGTTAAAGGATGCACAAGAAGGGATCATATAAGAAATGAAGATATACGGTAAGAATTAAATGTGTATAATCTAATCTAAATCAGAAAATTAAAAAATACACGGGAAAATGTAGACAGTGTTTAAGTCGCATGGATGAAGATAGAACACCAATAATTGTAAACAAGTACAAGTCTCCTGGAAGAAGGCATGTAAGAAGACCAAAAAGAAATGGATTTGATAATGTGAAGTAGAAACAGACACACTGTCTAATCCCTGGAGTGTAGAAGAGGAAGAAGATGATGTTAAGTCAGGTGAATTCCAGATGATTTGTAGGACCATAAATCATATGCTGTAGACACAAAGCATTTCAAGAAACAGAATTAAAATATTACAAAGTTATATCGGTCCCTGTACTGTCCTATGGATGTGAATTATGAACGCCAACCAAGAAACAGGAATGTAAAATACAGGCTTCAGAAATGGCGTTCTTAAGAGGAGTTAAAAAGGTGTTCTAAACCTGGTAGTATAACGAATGAGGCTATAAGAGAATAATTACATGTTTCTAACTTGAATGAAAGACTAGAAGTTAATAAACAACGGTGGAAAGAACACTTACTAAGAATGACAGACTGGCGAAACATATCTGGAAATATAAACCTATAGGACACAGGTATGTGAGTAGACCCAGGAAGAGATGGTTGGAGGATCTTTGAAGGCGGGCCAGGCAGCACCTTGCCTACGCCGTGTTCTGAAGAAGATGATGATGACTTATATAATAAGAACACCTCAGATCCGTGGCATAACTGCGGATCGGATCAGAGTGCTTAATCTCTCCACCCTCCTCAACAAGCGCTATTAAAATTTCAGCAAACTTGCGTAACTTCGTAAAGAAGATATATTTTTAAGCCAATTGTGTTTGTAGAAATAATGTTATGAATGATCGCAGATAAAGAATACATTATAATATTCATCATCATCTTCAGCAAAGATTACACCAAAACTTGTTTGTTCCGGTCCCGAGCAGATTCGTAAAAATGAGAAGATTTCTAGTTTTTTCATAAAAGTAACTTACTTTAAGGCGAACTACACTGTATGCTTAAAACATTATTGGTAAACGGCTTTAAAATAAAGTGCAAAGCGATAATAAAAGTGGGGTTTTTAAAAATATTTTCAGAAAAACTAATTTTTACAAGATCTGTTAAGACCAAAACTTCATAATCATAGTGATTCTTAATAAATGAGATTTATTACCTTTAATTTTATAAACAATAAACTTGAAGAAAAAAAATATGTGCATGCTACCAACAAACTACCACTAAACCCAACCTTCAAAACTTTGAAGTAGGTACAAAAATATAAAGGCAGTAAAGAGTACATGTATCGTGGCTCCCAGGTAAACAGCACTAACGACACAAATACTGAAGTAAGAAGAAGAATATATCTCGCAAATAAAACACATTATTGATTAGAAACGCACCTTGCATCTTGTTTCATTTCAAGAAGCACGAAATGCAAAATTTACAAAACACTTATCAGTGTCATAAACCTGGAAGATGACAAAAAATAGTGAGCTACTTCTAAGTTGCTTTGAAAGACAGATTCTAAGAACATTTAGTGGAGTGAAAGAAAATGGAATGTGGCGCAGGCGCTATACCTCTTTACAAAGAGCCGGAATTTGTCAGGATAATCAAAATATACAGCCTAAGGTGGGTTGGAGACATAGAGATAACGGAGTACGGACAGCCTACGAAATATATCTTCTACAAGAAACCAACGGGTGGTAGAGCAAGAGGGAGACCCCGAAGTGCATTCAGAGATGAAATATAGGAGAGCCTCAGAAAAATTAACACAAGAAACTGGAAAGCCAGTGCACGCAACACGGAAGAATGGAGTCGACTCTTGGTGCAGGCAAAGATCCGCCAAGGGCTGTAGAGCTACGGTTGATGATGAATTTGATAAACACTTAATCAAGATAGGCTGATCTGAAATCAGCGTTTTCGCACTATTGTTAAACAATACTATTCTGTAGAAATCGTTTTCATGACAAAGTCTGGAATATTATCGCCAGGCATTCTGTTATCGCGACGTTTGAGAACGGCAGTCAACAATAGGATGTCTTCGTGGAGACAGAACAAACACTTCATCATCATCATCATCACAACAAGGTATAGGCAAGGAGCTGCCTGATCCGGCATCAAAAATCCTTCAGCCCTCTCTCCCTAGGTCTACCCACACACATGTGTCCTATAGGTTTGTATTTGCAGACTTGATTGGACAGTCTGGAATCTGACATTTTTTCTACGGTTCTTTCCACCGTTGTTTGCAATCTTTTAGTTTTTCAATTAAGTTAAAAACTTATAACTCTTCTCTTACGGCCCCATTCTTTACACGGTGAAGTTTAGAACACCGTCCGAAGCCCGTATTTTACTGTCTTGTTTCTTTGTTGTCCATAATTCAGAGAGTGCCATAACTTCATAAAATTTTAATTTTGTATCTCGACGTACCTGGTTTCTAAAAACACGGTTGATTGTCCCACAGATCATCTGGAACTTACCTAATTTAACAAAAATATCACAATTTCTATCATAGCCAATATCATTTCCCAAATAATTAAAATTGCTCACCTGTTCTGAAATTCGATCAGTAATCATTATTTTTGTACTTATTGGTTCCTGCCTCAAAATGCCATTACCTTTGTTTTTATAGTAGAGACTTTTATACTCTATTGCTTGCAAATCTAATGAAGCTAAGGATACAGATTTTTGGAATCAGATTATGTATTTGAAGTACGTGCTAATCGTCAGTAAGCGACAGTTTATTCAAATATCCGTCTCGCCATAACTTAATACCAGTGATAACTAGGAAGAAACACTTATTCCTACAAATGTAAACTGAATAAAAACGGTGATAAATTTCTGTTGTTGTACATTAAAAAATAACTTTTCAAGTAAAACAAACTTGTCGGTATATACAGAAAACGGTTTCCAAAAACAAAAAATAAATATTAACACATTTCCGTAGTGTATTTAAGAAAATGTATTTTTCTGGTCGGTAAAAGGATATAAATTTACGGAGCGCCGGATAAAGGACTAGAGGGCGCTCTGTGTGTTCTCTGTATAAAGAGTAATTTATTGAGACCACAGAGTAGAAAGCGGGCGCTTTTAAATTACATATCATTTAAAACTACTTTTTGTTCAAGCGTAGCTATTTATTTTATTCGTTCAAAGTTTCAGAACAACCTGCGTTTTTTACTGACAGTTTATAAATTGCTATTTTTTAAATTTGTTCTACTCTTTAACACTAACTACACTGGGTGAATAGTAAGTTATGTATTTTAAATGTATTTTTACACTACAACAATGTTTTGAACGTCTTGCAAACAGAGGTATTACATGAACGGAAATATTTTGTGTTGTAATAAAGTAAATACTAGTATGCTTCCAGAAATGCAGTACTCGCTCTCTATTTAAACAAAGTACAATTAGTATTACAAAAGTTTTGATATTATAGATAACTTTTTAATTATTATTAAAACAAAGTCAAAAACCCAAATTTCCTAGTATTTCTTTAGTAATAAAACAATTGTAGACCACACAATCGTGCAATAAAATACTAAAAATTCGAAACGTTCAGATTCGGGTTATAATTTCTTTCTTTCTGACACCCTGCTAGATTCACACAATTTGTTTCAAATTTGGGTCACGTTTTTGGCTTTTGGATTTCAAAATTTTTAAATCTAAAAGTTAACACTAAATTTAGATGTTAATTTAAATTCTCTTAAGTTTGTTACACTACATGTATTTTAACGATTTATCAAACTATTTAGCAACTTTTTAAGCCCTGACGTCTAAATATTTTGAAATTTTAAAAAACAAACACTATATTTAGATTGTGGTTTAAATTCCCTTTAATTTAATACCCCACATGGGCTTTTGTAATTTTTTCACAATTTTGACCCTTTAGGTTTATGCCATCAACCCTCCTATTTTTGGAGTGAGTAAGCTAACAACAACAACAAAAATAGAGTTCTGTAGAGCAAGACTATGGAGCAGGGATTGTAAGTTTTACGAAAATCGGTTGATGCGTTGAAAAGTTGTCGTGTGACAAACATCAAACAGACAAAGATACAGATATATACAGGCAAATGCCAAACGGTCCAGTCAGACTGAGAAGCCGCTTGGCTCGTTCAACTATGACAGAACATCAAAAGCAAACAAGAGTAGTTATGATGCAGTACGAGTATCTAGAAACTATGAACCGTTTGATGTGAAATAGTTTCCCTTTTATTTTTTACCTTGTTAGTAGACCAGAGGAGGATATTTTATTTGAAGCAGTTAGTACGTTCAAATACCTAGGTGACACGATAGATAATGATGGGTCCATAAACACGACAATACACGACAGGATATAAATAGGAAATAGGGAAAATTATGCCAATAGCAGACTATAGAGAAGCAAACTCATTAGTCGTAACAGAAAAATAAAAATATATAAAACACTTATCAGACTAGTTGTTACTTATGGAGGTATGACACGGACATTGGCAAAACAGAAACAAGTAATACTAAGAAGGTTTGTAAAAAAGATCATAAAACATGTTTGTGCCCCGGTTAAAGAAGATGGCGAATGGAGAATAAGAAATAACCAAGAGATAAATGAGCTATTGAAACACGAGAACACTGTAAGATTCATAAAGGCTTAACAAATACAATGGCTAGGTCAGCTAGAACGAATGGATGATCGGCGTATGACAGACAATCTTGAGGGCGCAAGTCTACAGAAGCAGGAAGAGGGCTGACCTAGGATAAAATGGTTGGATGACGTGCTAGAAGACATCAGAAGATGGATGTGAGGGGTTACGCTGAGATGGTAATGGACAGGAGACTTTGGAGAAGACTGGTGTTGCAAGTAAGGGATCACGTTGAACTGTAGTGCTGAAGAAGGAGAAGAAGAATTAGACTAGAGGATATGCGCCTGGTTACTAGTTCTAGAGGTCTCGAGAGCGTTTTCTGGGCGCATCATAATATCAAGGTGCGTTCGCAGGTTGATTGAGACTGTGGAAGTTAGTATCTGGGATAATATCGTGGGATAATGACGTGCCCTGGCGTGGTAGCTCATCTTTCCGCCCTACATCGACTACGGGCAAGCGAGCCTCTCGACTATACCAGCGTGACCTTAAGGGCGATACCGGCAAATCGACCAAAGAAATCGGTTTTCGGTTTTTGTCTTGCAAAATTCTTCAATATTTGAGTAATTCGATGTCAAGTTTATGTGAATACGCATAATAATAAATTTTTATGATTTTTAAAATAATTGACACCGTAGGAAAAGTTTTGTCAAAATTGTGGATGTTACCATTTTTTACAAATCTGTAACTTCTCTATAACAAATCCTAGAGACATTCGGTTTTACCATTGGAAAGGTAATTTTTGTATTTACAAAGGGAAATTTTGTATTAACACGAACGGTTATAAGTTAATATTTATTGATCTGAGTCTTCCAAATTTGTTAAAGAAAAGTCTTCATGATAGTACACAGAATGCATAAACCATAGAAAGAATGAATAGAACAAGTCGCTAAACCATTTGTTTTGGAATAGATTTCCAAAACAAATACTTTTTGGACTGGCTTATTTGGTTTTGAGTGTACATGATGCTGTGTTGACCTTCAATGAAGGTAATATAATTAAGTGTGAAGTCATACAAAAAATTGGGAACAGACCAGAATCAAATATAGTTAAGGTAATAAAAAAAATGACTTGCAACGAATCCTTGAGGCAGACACAGTAAATGAATTGATGAAAACGGTTAGACAGTTGACTAGAAATGTGAAGATAAAACTAGAGAATCAAATGGACATAACTGGAGACCCCCGGTATAGAGCTGGATTATTATAAATCAGGTAAAACAATAAAAATCTGTTTTAAAAATTTCAAATACGTTTTTCTGAAAATCGATTTTAATGACTCATTATTTCTAAAACGAAGTGAACTACCAATCACAATTCTTTCGTGGTTGTTGTATTCGTGGAGAAATAACTACATTACTAGAACTATACAGTTTCACTGAAAAATACAAACGTAAAGAAATATTAAGTATGCTTTTGTATGGAAAATTTCAGAACAAAAGGATGAAAAAAATTATTTAAAAATCAAGAAATTGAGATATCTTTTTTGCTGCATAATAGCGTTTGTAGAGAATAATGTGCTTTTCTGCGTGCTAAAATTTCAGACATCTGTCTTTTACAGGTTCAGAGATAATGGGTTTCAAAATTGACGAATTTAACATGGTAAGCATAGCCGATTACAAGTGCCGGTTAATAGTTGAAGCAATCTTTGAACTCTCCTCATACACGCCGACGCGACGTCGTGTATAGGAGAACCGCATTATAAGTGCTTGTGCCAAACAAACGTCAGTGCTGCTGTATTCCTTTAAACCTGGCGTTCGTCGGGCTCCGGCCCGAACAACGCCAACACACCAAGCCGTAAGATGGCCCATGCGTCTTCTGTCTGTCGGTCTGCCTATCTGTAGTGCTGTACCTGTATGTCGAACGCTTCGCATAAGAAACACACACAAACACACACACACACACACACACACACACACACACACTGAGCATAGTGGATTTAGAGATCTCAACACATTGCATGAAAGTTGTGACACAGTAACTTTACGGCTGCACTGAGACGGGTCACTGAGATGATATTTGCATACAAATAGGTAGGTCTACACGTATCCATGTTATAAGAGACACACTGAAGTGTCTAGTGGAGCCCAAAGGGGGTGTGATACGAATATATGCTTTCATAGAAGAGAAATGCACCAGCCTCTCCACCCCAACTCCACTCTCAACTACACGTCGGTGGTCCTGTTACGCCGAGCAATCCACTCCAAGGTTGTGATAACCAATCCCTTTGGCGGAGTAGATCGGTAAGCAAACGAGAGATGGGGATTCTGTCAGGACAGCCTGGGGGTATCCTGGGTCCTGGCCGGGCAGGATGGTGGACATCGGCAGCAGAGTGTGCATCTAGTGTGGAGGCGGAGGAGGCTATAGCAGCCCAACGGCTGCACACATGGGCTGAGTCAGTTAGTCTACTGCGACCGGGCAGAGATAGCTCGTCAGCTGAGGTGAAAACAACTCTCTAGGAAGAGAGCACCCCGAAATCAAAGTTCCTGGTCCTCCAGGTTGGGGTTGGACAGGAGAATTCACATAGCCAATCTGTAAAACTTTTATGTGCAGAAACCTGTCAGTTTCTTTCGCCAGCGGACCCAGAACTGGAGAGCAGCTGCACTTGACCGGGACAACTGGCGGAGACTGCTAAAGGAGGCCTTGACTCAGTAATGGGTTGTTGCGCCGCTGAAGGAGGAGAAGAAGAAGTATATACCACACACAGGTAAAGCAAGGAATGAGAAAACAGATAACTTTGATATTGATCATTCGTCACGGGCAACATACTGCATAATGTAAAGTTAACTAGCGCGCACATGTATATTCTTAAGTATTTAATTATTATGTTTTGTAGTGAATACAGGGTACGCGCGCATAAATGTAGAACCCTTTAAGAGGACCAGGTCGTGAAGTCCCATGTTAGTTAAATAGAGTGTCACTCAACAGTTAGGTACACTTAATTATAAAAGCCATTCAAGATATGTTTATAAAACTTTTTTAACTGAAAGATAAATACATAGATCATACAGTAAACATAATTAAATACATGTATATGGTAGAGAGTAATTAGGGTGATTTTTCAAAAAAGTGTTTTCCAAA
The DNA here is from genome assembly GCA_034769895.1 of Magicicada septendecula. Taxonomy (NCBI): domain Eukaryota; kingdom Metazoa; phylum Arthropoda; class Insecta; order Hemiptera; family Cicadidae; genus Magicicada; species Magicicada septendecula. The sequence continues at coordinate 1,355,504,500 of CM068367.1, read as the reverse complement.
TGCTATATTTTTACTTCTTTTTGAAAACATACTAAATATTTCCAAAATATCATACGAAGTCTTAGGTTCAGTATAATAAGTGTTATAAGTCAAATGCAGTTAAAAAATTCAAGTCTCTAGTACGTTCCAGTGGACAGCTACATGTACCTAAATATGAAAAACATGGACTTACGGAAAATTTCATTTATAGTTTTGTAATGATTTATTCAAAATGCACACGCAGTATACACTACTTCTTCATTCTTCTCTCCTCTCTCTTGTTTTTAGCTGCCTTTCCTCTACTCTGTTCCCTTTACTTCTTTCCAGAACCTCTTTCCAGAACTTTTTTCCCCTTATTTGCTTCTAGAATCCTCATTTTATAGCTAATAATATTATTATAAAATATTTATATGTTTGTTTAAAGGATGTAAGTGACATCGCACTGGGTGACTTTACATGACATAAACATAAAAAGTGATATAAAAAAATATTTTTATAACACACACACACACACACACATACACACATATATGAAATATTTAGAAACCTCTGATAATACTGATATTTTTCAGTGAAACGTGCGTCAGGTGTTAAAAAGAATATACGAAATTATACTACTTGCAGAAGAAACAAATTGAAAACATCACAAATTATATATATATATATATATATATATATATATATATTTCATTCACTTTCTGCTACAGTCCGTTTCTTGATGTATATAATACTATAATACTTATAACTATTTTACCTCAAGATGTATTTTTTCTTTAGGGACATGTTTCGGGAGATCCTGTTCTCCCATCTTCAACCTTCGCCATCTTGCTTCTGGTGCAGTATTTGTGTGTTGGCTTCTGGATGTTATTATGGTGGTTTGTTGGTCTTTGGTCCTTCAATGTTGCATTATTGTGTGTGGTTGTGGTATCTGTTTTTGTATTTTGTGTATTTTCGATGTTGAGTGCTTTGAATATTGTGTCATGTTTTGTATTGATTTGTATTTGTTCTGGTATTAATTTGTTTTGTGTTTTATGTTTGTAAATCTGTAAATTTTCCCAAATGTTCATTATGGTGCCTTTGTGTGGTATATGTTTTATTAGTGTTACATTGGTTATGTCTGGGAATTCATGTCCTGTGTTTATTGCATGTGTGGCTAAATTGGATTTATATATGTTTGGTTTTTTGTATGCATTTAGGTGTTCAAAATAACGTTTTTTCAGCTGTTTTTTTGTTTGTCCTATATAACATTTATTGCAATCTTGGCATTCAATTTTGTATATACCGTTGGTTGTCGTATTATCTTTGTTGTGTGAGTTATTTATATTTTGCAATTTATTTTTATTAGTTTTGTATGCTATTTTTATATCTGTGTTTTTAAATAGTTTTGTTAGTTTTGACATTTTAAAACTATTTTTAAAACTATTTAAAAACACAGATATAAAAATAGCATACAAAACTAATAAAAATAAATTGCAAAATATAAATAACTCACACAACAAAGATAATACGACAACCAACGGTATATACAAAATTGAATGCCAAGATTGCAATAAATGTTATATAGGAAAAACAAAAAAACAGCTGAAAAAACGTTATTTTGAACACCTAAATGCATACAAAAAACCAAACATATATAAATCCAATTTAGCCACACATGCAATAAACACAGGACATGAATTCCCAGACATAACCAATGTAACACTAATAAAACATATACCACACAAAGGCACCATAAAGAACATTTGGGAAAATTTACAGATTTACAAACATAAAACACAAAACAAATTAATACCAGAACAAATACAAATCAATACAAAACATGACACAATATTCAAAGCACTCAACATCGAAAATACACAAAATACAAAAACAGATACCACAACCACACACAATAATGCAACATTGAAGGACCAAAGACCAACAAACCACCATAATAACATCTAGAAGCCAACACACAAATACTGCACCAGAAGCAAGATGGCGAAGGTTGAAGATGGGAGAACAGGATCTCCCGAAACATGTCCCTAAAGAAAAAATACATCTTGAGGTAAAATAGTTATAAGTATTATAGTAATATATATATATATATATATATATAAGTAAATAGTTATAGTAATGTATGACTTTACACACACCTATACACACTTACAAATAATATAATTGTAGTAAGACTATATTTTAATGTTGTAGGCATGATTATGAGAAGAATAAATCTCGAAAAGTCGCAAAACTGAGTTTTCATGATTAATGACCGAACCTCGAAATCATTAACAGTATATATATATATATATATATATATATATATATATAATTATAAATATGAAGAAAAAGTGAATTAGTAGTGTAGGCCTATATATATATATATATATATATATATATATATATAATTATAAATATGAAGAAAAAGTGAATTTTTAATTACTAAAAACTAAAAATCATTTTTTTTTTCACAACCTGATCCCCTTAAGAAAAGAACCTTATAAATTGTTTGAGTATTAAACAATACGTCTAGAACTTCAATGCGTTATCTCGCTCATACGCAGTGCGTCCGACTACATTTTCAACCACTGTCAGCAGTATGTCATATGTCATCAAAACGTCTGTGCATTCGTGCCTGCCGGTCTGCGTATAACTACTAAGTTCAGTCCTTTTCGAGGGCGTTGCGTACACTATTTCCGTTCTCAGTTTAATTCTGATGTAAACAAACAGCCGTGGCACATATGAAACGCTATTTCCTGCCTTGAAATAGATACGTGTCACTCTGACAGAAGGAGTATACACAGGGTACATATAATGTTGATACTGTATAAACAATGTAAATTGTAATAATTTGTCCTGATCAAAGTAAAATTTGTGTGACTCTGTCAGACCGACAGTCAAATATTTTATAACAATAGTTAATTATGTTTTTTTATTAACCGTTTAAATATCGCAACAAACAAAAAAGTAATGTTTATTTAAAACAAAAATACAAGCCGTGATATTTACTAGTTAACTATATGTTATCACAAGCTGTCAGAGAGTAAGTCGATGCCTTCTATATCTGTGTCCTAACTTGTATCACTCACTTGAGTTACCGTTATTTTTTGATAAGGATGTCCACAACGACGACGGTAATGTGGGCCAGTTCCCAGAGCTTATCTTCTTCCTTAATTATATGCTCAATACAACGACGTCACTTGTCCGCCGTTGTCTCGTTTCATTCCTTTTCTATCAATTGCTTTATATCAGTCAGTATACACACACACACACACACACACATTTTGTGTTGTGACGGGCAACATATCCTTTCAACTGGCTCCATATTAATTCCATAGGATTCAGAATACAGTGATAAGGATGAAGTCTTAAAAATATGTACCGCGATTTAAGTGGTAACATAACTGTCACATTACTATACAGACATTCTGCACATGCGCGTAATACATTACAGTGCGAACAGTGTCAACGGCCCTGACCAAATAAAATTTCAGATTTTCCACGTGGGTTTGAACTAAGAACGGTAATGGTATACGTTTTTCGTGTTTGTTTCCGTCAGCGGGTCAATTACTATTGTCGCCCAAGTAAATCAAGTGTCGTTTACGTTCCGTCAGACTCGTCGTTTCTTTCGTCTGCGAGTGTGAGTTTACAAATCAGCGTGAAAATGTACAGTACTGTCTGTTCTCAACTTGTAGTTGCAAGAAACGGAGCCAGTTGCAAAACTCGCACAGTAGTTGAAGTAATACTATTTTATTTAGATCAAATATCCAATTAAGCTTGTACGAATTAATAGATACCAATAGTACAAGTATACAAAGTAATGCAAAGTCAAATTCATTCACAAACTCGTTATTTGGTTCCTCAGTGCACGTAATACAAAAAATAATCGCATTACAGCGTCAGTCATTAAAAAAAGTTCTAAAAATGAAAGAATAACACACAATTTAATTCAGACTGAATTCTGTACAAACAACGAAGAGAGAAACAGTTTTGAATGAAATGAATGAAAAATGAAATGATAATGTTAAAGACAGCACAATGAATGCCGGGCTCAGATTAGGCTTTCAGCCAGCGCCACTAACGTCTAGATTTGTTGAAGTTTAGCCCCTAATTTTAAAGTGAATTCCATCTATTTTTCAGCATCTAGTTGAATATTATATATTATGTATTAGTTTATAAGATTGCTGCTTCTTCTACTAATAATATACAAGTATTTGAAAAGAATTAAAAGAAATTAATGTAGAGTAACGGTGATTAAGCTAACAATTTAACATAAATCTAAATGAATTTATAAATATATAATAAATTTTGCAGTTTAATAATTTCTATTTAATAAAGTCTGAACGGATATACCAAACAACTCAAGGAGAAAATGATGAAACTGGGTATCTCTTTGAACATGTGTAGATAGAAATACATACAGAAACAAAATTTTAAATCTTGAGGTTCTCTGCGCTGAGAAGAAGACGAGAAAGGAATGGAGAGTGGAAGGGAAGGCGGCGCATAGTGTGCCAATGAAGGTCTTCTGGCAGGAGAAGAATAGGAAATGATATTCGCATGGTCCATGGGTGGCCTGTTTGTGTAAAAAAAAGATTATTAAAATTTAAATTAAAATAAAATAAAACATGTTTTTACTTAATTGCTCATCACCTTCAGCAAGGATTAAACCAAAAATGTTTTGTTCTGGTCCTAACAAAATAGTATACAGCTGGTCACTGCAACACTACTTTAGACGCCCCCACACTTCTCCGTCCTTTTGGCTTATAATTCAGTAGTTGTTTGGGGATACGGCAGTCACCCGTTCGGTTAATACGTTTCGACTATTTTAGTCGATGTTAGGTAACTCCATCAAGTATTCTTCTTCTTCTTCTTCTGCACTACAAGGATTAGGCATTTGCCTGTTCCGTCCTCACAAACTTACCACCACCGTTATCGTGGTCTTTCTATAACTCTTTTCCTTCTTGGGTTGTAGTTAAGTATTTTTTTAAAAGTATTTTCCCAGTTCCTATTCTATTTACGTATTGTCTCCAACTTTTTTTGTAATCAGTTATTTTTTTCATTTATTACATATACATTTAGTTCATTTCGCACGTCTTCATTTCTTACTAAATCTCTTCTTGTGCAGCCTTTGACCCGTCTCAAAAATCTCATTCCTGCTGCCTGTATTTTGCTATCTTTTTTTTTTGGTATTTATCCAACTTTCACTCCCATACATAAGTACAGGTACAGCCATCGTTTTATAAAATTTATCCGTGTGTCTTTTCGTGTTTTGTTATTTAAAGTTCTATTTATTGTGCCACATATTGCCCGGAACTTATTTATTTTATTTTCCATGTCATTGTCATAATAATTGTAGCTTGTGCCGCAGCCCACGTATGTAAAATACTCCATCAAGTGTACTCATATTATTTAGCTCCTGCCGTCGATAGACATTTTTTTTCCGGTCTTGAAGAGTACATATTGCCACGGAGGCCTACCTCAAAAATTCCATTGCAGCCCCTACAATACGACTGGCCTCGGATTTTGTTAGAATCCAATTTTCAGACCTATGGAGAAGTGTGGTGAAAACCATAACTTGTAGAATTTCAGGCGCGTTTCTTTCCTCGTCGATTTGAGAATTCTTCTGACCGTTCCACCCGTATTGTTGAACTTGTACAGCTTCTTCACCGTAACATTGTTTTTAACCTGTGCGGCTCACCACCGCATCGTAGCCCGGATATTCAACGTTACTACGCAATTACTGTATACAGTTATTTTATACTGCTCATGGCACACCAAACCTTGTACATTCAAAGTTTGACAGCGGTGTGGCTTATCACCCACCTTATTAAATATTCATACCGACAACGTTGAACGACAACGGAAGAATGTTGTTAATCGCTAAACTAGATTAATCCCAATCCAATAGTGTCTATACGCAATGTTGTTTGTTGATGACAGATAATTTTACAAAAGAGAAGAGGATGACCTACAATATTTTGTGCACCGCTTGAGCCTTACATGTGAGTATACTAACTTTATATATAATTTGTCAGTATCTGAAAAAACAAAGGCCGTCGCTTTCAAAGATTGCCATTGGCCTGTCCGTCCGAAGATAGTGGTCAATGGACAACCCATACAGAATAGGTGTCACGTTATAACTTTATAGGGTGTGGTGTCAGTCGTAAGACCGAAATTGACGTCACCAAAAATAATCTCCATAAATACCAACTAATGTGTAGCGCCATACACCGCATGCTACGAAAGAAGACAACAAGAGAAACAAGTTTAAATTTTAAAAGATAGAGCAGTACCCGTGGTAACTTATGTGTGTGGGTCGCGGGCGTTACGGAAAGATACTCACCGTGTACAAACCGCTGAAATGAAGGTCTTGAGATGAGCGAAAGGTTGTTCCCACTAAAGCGAATTTATAAAGTGAAGATATTGTTACGACGGTCTACTGATCGTCGTATGGTACAGTGGAAAACAAAATACAAGACACCAATTAAGTCACTAATCACCAGCTTTAATTATCACAATTAAACAGTTCGTAATTAACAAGACACTCTCTTACAACAAATCAAATAAAAATTGTTCAACGCAATAAAAAAATGTCAACTAATATAAAACACAATTGAACTACAATTGTCCCGCGTAATTGTAAAAAGACATAACAGTTCGCGACAATATTACGAACAGCACTAATAACCACTTGAACGCACAGAGTAATATCGCCCGATAATAACTGAACTAAGGCCGCTGCCGCCTTGTATTTTACCCCCGCTCACAGACCAGAACATTCCACAACTACGCGTTATCTCTACACTACGACGCAATTAATTGAGGCCTTGACACAGTCAGCGAGGCTGGCGGCGTCCAGGAAAGTCTCGCAAGCCGAAATTGAAATCACGTACGCCACAACATTTAGCAGTATTCCAATGGATCGTTCGAGAAACACGTAGATTGTTCTTTGGATATGGAGCATGAGAGTTAAGATGAGACAGTGTTCGTTGCAGTGAAAAACAAGATATAGAAAAGATTAGCGATGACCGTCTAATATAATAGGTAATAAATTATAGACGTCACGAAAGAAGAGATGTAGGTACGCCTAGAAGAGATGGCAGGACTGAAGGCGGAACCGGCTGTAAGCCTAGACTCTAAGATGGAGAAGAAGAAAAACCTTGTTTCACAGCATAAAGTTAAGAGAATATTGGTAACCTAACGTACTTCTGATAATATAAAAATAAATATGATTAATACTGCAGTTAAAACTGTTTCGACTTTATAATATAAGAATGTAATCTGTCTACATTTGAGGAGCAGAATTTCAGGTATTCGTTAACGATGATGTCGAGGTATAACACGTCAACTAAAATTCAAATATCTAAGCGTGCTCATTTCCATTGCCATCTAATTTTTGACGTCATGAGGGGCCAAGATATATAAAACTATCCACCCTCTCAAAATCACTGCCATTAACTTTAATTTTTATAATTATTTCTTTTCGAACATTATTCTTTATTATCATATATTTTGTTTTTAGGCTGTTTAGTTGCAGCCCTCGGTTGGTCGAAGTATGCTCCAGAGAGTTGTACGCCTTTTCCAGTGCCTGTTTGTTTCTTGTCACGAGAACAATATCGCCAGCCTGTGCAATGCACTGCGATCTTCTATTCATAATTGTGCCACCTGGGTTTATTGGTAGCTGCCTTACTACTTTTTCTAGCCATATATCTCTATGATATATGGAGGTGTACTGGATGCCGGAATGTGACGTATGAGGACAAATGACGAATTGTACGAACTACACACGGAACCGGATATCGTCACAGTAATAAAATAAGGTAGAATTAATTGGGCAGATTGCGTACAAAGAATGACAGAGGAAAGGGTAGTGAAAAATTATTCATTGGAGGACCACCAGGAGGAAGAAGATCAAGAAGGAGGGTAAGAAGAAGATGGATGGGCGATGTAGATGAAGACTTGAAAAGACAGGGGGCCAGAAGTTGGCGAAAATTCGCAAAGGATAGAGAGCAGTGGAGGCACGTCGTTCTGGAGGCCAGGGCCCTTCATGGGATGTAGCGTCGTGGTGTAATATTAGTAGTAGTAGTAGTAGTAGTAGTAGTAGTAGTAGTAGTAGTAGTAGTAGTAGTAGTAGTAGTTGGAGGCCAGGGCCCTTCATGGGATGTAGTAGTAGTAGTAGTAGTAGTAGTAGTAGTAGTAGTAGTAGTAGTAAAAGCGTGTTCATCGACAAAACTGGTTTCTGGAAGTAATCGAAATACAACAAAGAAATTACCCAGAGTGGTAAGATTATATGGGTGTCTTCATATTTTGTGGCTGGTTTATAATGTACCTACGGAGGACAAGTAAAGAATAGCCTAGGCGACGGTGGTGACGAGATCGCCTCTTAGCTATTGTTATGAGGTATGTACTGTAAGTAACGAATTGCAAAGCAAATTGCCTGCTGTACACCTGATGGATTACCTCAGATTACGCGCTTGACTGTCCAGATCGAAACGGAGGACCAATGAAGACATAGAAAGCGTTGTGGGTGCAAAACGGATATAGCGTTAGAACGGATCGTTAGGCAACGTTTACAATAGTTAACGTAAGGATGTCTGAAGATCTAAGAATAGTCAAAGAAGATATTTCAGTGGATAATTCCAGGAAAAAGAAAGATAGCCATGGACAGCCGCCTTCGAATAAGATAATCAGCAATGGTACTGGGGACTTGAAACCTGGAAGAAGAATATGCTTTTGATAGAGAGCTTTGGAGAAGACATAGAAGCTTATGTTTGTAAAGTCCACAGCTATAAGTACTCACATGTTCTTATTTATTATCCTCCTTCCCCACCTCCTCCTATATACACCATACAATAACACTGGGACAGCCATTACCTTATACACCTTTAGTCGAGTCTCTTTCCTTGTATATTAAAATTAAGAACAAGACCTTATTAAAATAATATTTTATTGTATCTCGGAGTAAATTATTTTAGCGCATAGAATATATATTTTTAATCGATGTCTTATACAGTTTATGTAAAAGGTTACCTCAAAATACTTCAAATAAATAAATTTAAATAAGAAAAGCAAGGAATAGAAAGGAATACAGAATTGAAATTGGTATGTGGTCCTCAGATGGCCTATAAAAATAGAAAAAAATAAAATTAAATTAAATCCATCACTAAATTTTTTTTTAGTCTACTTAGATATCGAAATTGTGTATTAAAGTATACAATTTCAGTAGGCTATATGCAAGTAAAGTATACGCAAATATACAGCATTTCGTTGTACCTTAAATTGAAAAGAAAGCATCATTGGCGTCACTTACAATTAGAATTATCTTACATTTCGAACAGTTTTCATTATTTTTTAAATTTTCATAACGTTTTATTTTTCGTCTGCAACTGCGCAACAGGCGTAATTAAATTATTATTGTTTCTTATAAGATAAAGAGTGAAATTAACGAACGCCCGAAGAGAAAAGAACTTATTATTTTATTCTAAAGAAGAAGAACCCCATTTCTCCTGTATGCTTTAATCACACGTTTTCGCCGATAGCCATTGCTATAGGCGTTATAATTCAATTACATTTTATTGCATAATATTTCAAATAAATAAAATAAAATAAAATAAGTTTGAAATGATCAGTAGATTTTTTTTGTCTACTTGGATATCGAAATTATGTGTATACAATTTCAGTATATGAAAGTAAATTATATGCATTTCGTCGTATCTTAAATTGAAAAGAAAACATCATTGGCGTCACTTACAATTAGAATTATCTTCCATTTTGAACAGTTTCCATTATTTTCATAGCGTTTTATTTTTTGTCTACAACTGCACAACTGGCGAAATTAAATTTTTGTTGTTTTTATAAAATAAAAAGTGAAATTAATGAACGCCCGAAGAGAAAAGAACTTATTACTTTATTTTAAAGGAGACGGACCCCACTTCTCCTGTCTGCTTTAATCACACGTTTTCGCCCAGTCTTCAGTGCTACAGGCGTTATAATTCAATTACACTTTATTGCATTATACGTCCCCATCTTGATGTTCTTGTTTTAACAAGTTCACCAGCAATCTAAATTTTTCCCTTTATTCCCCCACTCTCTTCCCTTGTACACCTGTTCATTTCACTTTAGTCAAAGTTTATTTAAATCTTTAAATCTCTTCACTCTCTCTCTCTCTCCCTCTCTTCCTCCCTCCCTCTTTCTGCTCCCTCTCTGTTCACCTTCTACTTGCCTTAATTGTAATCAATAATGCACCCAGTACAACAATAGTAAATAGACAGTATTTCTAGTTCCAAACACTGTGCCTTTTCGGTCGTCTGCCATCGCTTTCGGTCACCTTATCTCTCGTCTGATTCTTTCATGGCCACGATTCCGAAGACGTCTTCATTATTTCTTCCTGCTTATATTCCACGTGAACATTTGTTTCGAGCATTGTGTTCCTCTATTTGCCCAAAACAGTTGGGACTATTATTTTCCTTCCTTGAATCCGATTTTAAATTAACAATAAAGTTGTGTTATTGGTCATAATCACAACCAGAAATTACGTTGTTTTTTTTTAGTTCATTTCTATGTGTATTACGTCATTTTGATAGCTAATGCTTTACGCCCATCCCTTCATGTTACTTTTTAATTTTGTTATAATATATATTTTGCTTTTTGACATTGGTTTTGGTATTCATTAAATTATCTAAACCCATTCTCTCTTTCTTACAATATTTCTAACGTATATAACAACGGAAACAACGGCCCTTTCATCTAGTCCTATCACACCGCATAAGGGCGCAGTAATCGTACGTGTCGGTAATTTAGCCTTATTTCTCATATGTGTGTGGTATAGGTATGAATGCGGTCCGATGACTTAAGGGGACCAGGTCATGAAGACCTGTCCCATGGTAATTAAATGGAAGTGTCGCTTACTAGTTAGGTACACATATTCCAAAAACCATTCAAGATATTTTTATGAAACTTTTTTCTGCTAAATGATAAACACATAGAGCATATCGTAGACCTATTTAAATACATTTACTGATAAAAGAATACTTTGAGTGATTTTTCAAATATAACGCTTAAAAAAACAAAATTTTGACTTCTTTTTGGAAACGTACAAAATATTTACATAAGGTGTCATACAAAATTGTTGGTCTATTATAATAAGTGTTATAAAGAAACACTTAAAAAAAATTAAACATAATTAAAAAAAATCAAGTCTCTAGCATGTTCCAGTACAACGTTATGTGTACCTAAACATGGAAAATATGGAGTTATTGTATTCAACGAAACATGTTTTTATTCAAATGCACCTACACTATACACTTCTTCTTCATTACTCTCATCTGTCTTCCTTTTTATTTGCCTTTTCTATACTCTGTTCTCCTTATTTCTTTCTACAACACTCTTATTTGCTTCCAGAATCCTCATTTGTTTGCTAATAATATTATTATAAAATATTAAAATGTTTGTTTGAAGAAGGTTGGTGACATCGAATGGGTGACTTTACATGAAATAAACATATAAGATGATATGAAAAAAAGTTTGTATAACAATATGTATATCATTTCAAACACGAAAAAAATTAGAATTTTTTAATGCAAAAAACTAAAAATTAATTTTTTTGGACTTTTTCACGACCTGGTCCCCTTAAAGATTTATAGTCTTCGGGAAAACATTTTTGAACTGTTTCTGAACGACCAGTCGGGTTTTCCGCATTAATTCTTTGTAGACACAGCTGTTATCATACACAAAGCGAAACATGAACTACCGTTAGTAGTAAAGCCCTTAATTTTTGTAGTACAGAACGCGACCGTTTGTTACATATTCCTGTCATGAGTTTTTATCTTGGTGTCGTGACAATCTCCCCGAGGAGCGAGAAGATTCTCACCATGAACCATGCGTCTCGAAACGCGTAAACAATAAACAAACGAAGCCACCGGACGGTACAAGAAGTAAAATTATTTTATCCATATAAACTAGCTGTTACCCGCGGCTTCGCACGCGAATATTTGACTTTTAATAAGTATTTTAATATAATTTTTATTGTCTATGTCTGTATGGCGTTCTGTCAACTCGTATAAAATTTTGTACGCATTAGTCAAATTCCCTCCAAAGCTGTTTTCAACACTTGTACTATTTTAACTTCTACTAAATTATTATGTTGGTGCAACAGTCTTTGGAGATTTTATAAGTACCCGTTTATAAAGACTTCGGAGATATTTATAAAGTACCTGTTAAATCAAAAACGGTAACTTCTTTATTTTAAGTGTTACTTTGCTAGAAGCATTGTATAACATATGAAATAAAATATATTTTCCTCAACCATTTCCTTCAGCAGTAAACTAAAAACCAAAAACCGTTGTCACCTAATCTCACAAATGAAAACAACATGTATTTTCGCTTTGCATTAAGTAATAGGACAATTTACAATTAGTACACTTATTCTTTTCCACATCATAACATAGCGATACAATCGGATATTATATAAAACATCGAAAATGTACTGTAGGAATGGATAAATGTACAGTTCCGATGTCGCTAAATAGCTTTGTATATTTACTTGTTACTATGGTAATTAATTCTGATCTCCATGGTGTTTTGACATTTTTATACGCATCAACGAAAAGGCATAATTAAAAGGGCCTAAATCGTGCGAATGGGAAAAATATCAAATTCCAAGCTAGACAGTGTTTTTCGCCTAGTGTCAAAGGTTATCTGTGTAAAATTTGGTGGCAATCGGTGTAACGGTGTGTATTTGTATTCAGTACTCACAAATCCTCAGACTTTGAGTTATATATATAGACTAATCCAAGAATAATCAATAACATGGCATTTTAAATTCTGGCTGTTCAAAAAAAAAAATGTTTCTTCTGTGTCAATGTATGACATAAACTATATGACACGAAACTCCAGAGCGGACGGCATCGTACAGCCACGTTACTTTGTGGTTGCCGATACAGTGGCAGCGATTCCCGAAAAGTTGATCTGCGTGTATTTACTTTCTATCCCTAAAGGTCTACATCCGCTGAAGAAAATAGCGTAAAAGTACCAGGACGGTTGATTGACCGCTGCCTATTTGCGTTAGTAACCAGAAGCGAAGGGTGTTTACCACAGCGTTTGTTTAATAAACACTTAGGGTATTACCACACATTCCACGTTTTAATATCTTCATTAATGTTTTCCTATCTTAATGTATTTAATTACAATTTAAGTGTGGAATAAAAGTGCTTACCAGTTACGAGCCAACATAAATATATATATATATATATAAGCTATAAAGTAAATATTTTATGTAACAAAATCATTCTTTGTAAAGTATTTAAAATAAAAGCTATATTTAAAATATTTATAGTGCTGAAAAATATTTGTTTATAAAGACTTTATAGCACGTAGAGTTTTAGCGGAGACATTTTTGTTTAGCTAAATGTTTTTTGATATATTTACATTATGTATTTGAACAAATACAACGATATTATGTAAATTTATAAGCAGCTTTAACTAAACTTAACGACAAAAAATAATGTAAAGAGGACTCGTATGACAATCATTAGATAGAGAGAGAGAGAGAGAGAGAGAGAGAGAGAGAGAGACATTCTCAAAAGTAAAAACATAGAAAAGAACGTAAAAGACTAACGGATGCAGTGTATCCGCCACACAGATTTGGCTTCCAGCCAATTCGAATGTCGTTACACTGAATATCAAGGGTTTTTACAACAAAATTTACTTTCAAACGTAACAGTTACTATTCAATATATTTCCTGTGCGTTGTTCTACTTTCCAAGTAATGAAACGGAACTACAAAAAGCATTCCACCATATAAACAATATTCTAAAGAAAATGTTAATGGGGTTGGCAATTATGAGGATTAAAAGTAGAATCGTAGGTCTAAAAACCTTTAACCAAAAATGTAACAAAAATCTTTTTTATTAATAAAAAACTAGATTATAACCAAATTGCAGGCCCGACGTATTCAAGCGGGTGAAACGTAATTACTTTCTGCTTTTCAAGATAGCAGAACAGATGCGGATATCCCGCAGGAACTAAATACTATGAATACGCTCGACAGGATTGCCCAATATCGATTAAAATAGTTAGAACGTCTTAACCGAATGAATGACTGCTGCATCCCCAAACGACTATTGAATTATAAGCCGAGGGGGAGGAGAAGTGTGGACGTTCGAAGAGGCTTTGGAGTGACAGGTTCTAGTCTGTCTGCTTGGATCCGGTACAAATCAGTTTTGTTTTAATCCTTGTTGGAGATCATGATGATGAAAATTAAAATCATGAAACGCACGGAAGACGGAGACTAGAAGGAAGAGTTGTTGATCGAAGAAAAAATATTAGCGAAGGTCACTGCTTTCAAATATCTAGGGAAGCCTATAACATCAGACGGCAGAAGCACCGTTAACATTAAAGGTAGAATCGCTCAAGCTAAGGAGGAATTTTTGAAAAAGAGAAGCACTTTAACATTCAGAATTTTCTCTGTCGGGTCAAGGGAAGTTAGAGATCTAGTATCTTTTTACCGGGTTGACTTTTCCTCACAAATCCCTGATGTTGGGTGAAGTGATGTAAGCTCCTAAAGGAGCCTCTAGCCTATCTCCAGCCAAGACTGTGCTGCGTGGTAAAGTGCCACATCCTACAAGAGATGACAGTACGGATCTAGACCGGAATGTCGATAAATATTGCTGGTGGAGAGCAACAATAGCTACCAGTACAAAATTATGGCGTAAGGGAAATATCCTGTACCAGCTTCATTTGGAGTATTACAGACGGGAGTCTAGTTGGATATAATCGGCTGTAATACTGCGTCCTGTTGTTACAGGATTATATTTTGCTGCTGCCTTGGAGTTGGGTGTTGGAGCATCAAAGCCTAGGAAAGTCAACTCTGAATAAAAATTGCCGGGAGTCATGGTCCGTAAGAGGGCAGCCCCTCCACTTGACTGGACTACTCAATTGACAAACGAGAAAGTATTACTAAGGGTAGGCGAAAAGCGACGTTGCTAAGAACAGTTTGAGAATTGAGAAATGTTCGTTTACTTCCATATACAGGACTGTTTACCGCCTTACATGAAGGACGTAACGAAAAGGGAAAAGACAAGACAAAAGTTTATGATTGGAATCAAAGACAGAAAAACAACAAATGCAAGGAATTAATGAAACTGGTTGTAGAATGAAACAAACTGCAGGTCTACGAGTTTTGAAGTGAAAAAGAGTATTCAAAGAATAAAAAGTTGAAAAAGTCATCCTGAAAATAAATTATACGTTTTTCATAATTTCAATTATTAAAGGATTTTAAAGAACCGATAGGGACGAAAATATTCATTAATGGTCGTATTTTAGAAATGGTAAGCCATTTTAATTATTTGGGAGATGATATTGGCTGTGATAGGAATTTTGGTATTGACGTTAAGGTAGGTAAGTTCCAGACGATCTGTCTTTTAGAAACAATCAACCGTCTTTTAAAAACAATGTACGTCGAGATAAAAAATTAAAGTTCTATAAAGTTCTGGCAGTCGATCTACTTTCCTATGGGTGTGAATTATGGTCAACAACCAAGAAACAAGGCAGCAAAATAGAAGCCTCGGAAATGGCGTTTTTAAGAGGAGCTAAAAGGTGTTCTAAACTTGAGCGTATAAAGAATGAAGCCGTAAGAGAAGAGTTAAAAGTTTTTAACTTTAATAGAAAGTTAAAAGATTACAAACAACTGTTGAAAGAATGTTAGATTCCAGACGAAATTGTCTGGAAGCCGAATTGTGCGAACAAGACTGGCAATAAAAACGTATAGGACACAGGTTTGTGTGTGTGTAGACCCAGGCTGGAGAATTTTTGAAGACGGAACAGGCAGCATTTTGTCAATGCCCTGATGTGAAGACGATTGTGATGATGATATACTCCATTAGGGAAATAACTAAAAGATAAAAAATTAAAAGATTACAAACAACGGTGGAAAGAAGACTTAGAAAGAATGTCAGATTCAAGACTCGCCAAACAAGTCTGGAAATACAAACCTATAGGACAGTTGTGGGTAGACCCAGGCAGAGGTGACTGCAAGATCTTTGAAAACGGAACATGCAGCACCTTGCCTATGCCGTTTTTTAAAGATTGTGATGGAAATGAGTTTATTAAATTATAAATCAAGAAGTTTGACTAGGTTACAATTACGATCATTATATTTTAACATAATAGTTTCACAATCTATTCTTAAACTCTGACAATCCTTTCATCAGATTAGGCTATTCTCAAAGAGCTGATAAGGACTGATAAGGACAATAAAATAAAAAGAATGTGTTAAGAGCTAAACATGAGTTAAGGGTGTGCATAGATGAAGTAAGAGTTGGACGGGTAAAGAGTATAAGGGAGTGGTAGAAGAGCTAGTATAGGGAAGGTCAAGTGACTGTTGAATCTAAGTATAATAGGTATGCAAACTCTAAAATTATCTAAACTAAACTAAATCCATTTACTATTATTTTGCGTTTTGTGATTTTTGAGTCAAATTCCTCACCTAATAATTCTTTTTTGTTCTACTCCACACCCTAATAATCTCAACAAAAAATTTATAATATTCGTAACTTATCGAAGGCGCGTAAATAAACTTAATTTCAACACAAAACTCACATATAAACAGAATGTGTTTTACATGCGTTATTTTGCTCGAATTATAATTTAATAATATGTGATATTTTGGCGGTAACGTAATAACAGTAACAATTAACAATAACAATAATAACATTAATAATTTCCTTAAACATTATAACAGCATAAAATGAGTATATAAATATAAACATTATCAAAGAAATGTATCAGTATTTATGAATTCTCACGTGCGGACGCGTAAGTAAATCTAAAATTATTTATTAAGAACAACACAATTACCACCAACCGCGGAATATATTTCTGTCACAATTTTATGTGACCCGACATACACAAGTAACTCATAATAAACGTTTAAAAACAAAACAGACTGTCACAGATGTCGGTATGTGTGTCACAAACGCCACAGCACCTTTTAAAATTATTTTTAAAAAGTCATTATCCTCATCATCATCATCAACTTCAAGGATTAGGCTCATCCTGAAACTGTTCCGGGACCCATTTCGCCCTCAGCCGTCCTATATCTCTCTTCCTCCTCCGGTCTGTATTCCATTGGTAGCACTAGAATCCTATCACCCGCCATTCTTCCCAAATATTCACACCACCTTCTTTTGTTGCTCCTTAGTTGTTCCAACAATGGCTCGCCCCCCAGCCCCACATTCTTCTTTCTATCGAGAACGGTACAGCCCAGAGTACTCCTCACAAATTTCATCTCCGCTGCCTGAATCTTTGCTTTGTCTCTTTCTGTCGTAACTCTGAATTCATCTCCATAGAACAACACTGTACTGCTACAATGTTAAAAAAAAACCTTATCCTGTTTTCAACTTATTTTTTTTTTATTTAAAAAATGGAGAGGAAAATTTAAATTCTCGAAAGTGTTAAAGAAATATTCCTTTCCTTAACTATATATTATGCATTATAAAGTATGCAGGATGGATTTGCTCCAAGTAGAATTATATAAACTTTGTTACTAGGCAACAGTATGAATGTCAATGAACTTATAAGTGTGATATTTAATCAATATCAGCCAGTCGTCAACAAGTTGTAGTACTTTATTTAATTTCAATCGGAAATTATTTCAGCGAACAAACACACCGAGAATGTAATATTTCATTCATTATACAAGACGTTTGCTACACTGAATACTGCTTTCAACATCGTGCTGCTGCAGCTGCCTGGTTTGTATCAGACAGGACTCAGTCAAATGAAATAAGTTACATCCTGTGGTAGAAACTAAGTTAATGAAGAAGAGCACTCAGTATTATATACAAAATAACGCGACCCTCTCTGGTATATGTAAATATAAAATGTAATAAATAACATCAGACGTCTCAAGCGAATAATGCGTTGAGAGGATTTACAGGAGACGGAAACTTCTTGTCTGTAATAAGTTTTACAAATTAACAAACTACTAAATCCACTCTTTCTCACACGGTTCTTTTACTTACTTCCTTTGAATTTAACTTCAGTATTTCTGTCTTTCTTTTCTCAGACTTGTTCTTTTTCTCCGCTCACTTGTACTTTTCTGTGTCTCCATCTCTCACTCATATGTCTCCAAACATAACATAAGGGACGAAGGCGTACTTTCCGGGTGTATCTGCGGTTAAGTTTATGGAGGGACGAATCAACGTCCGGGAATATATTACCCTCTTTTACAGTTCCCGTACTGGAAAGTATCTCTTCGGCTTCTCCTGGAATTATTTAGTGTAACATCTGTGTTCCTTATGGCCAGTGGCGTAGCTAGGAGAGCCAAAGGGGTAGCCGCCCCGGGCGGCATAACCAGGAGGGCGGCAAAGTGAGCATAGACTTGAAAAAATTTTTTTCAGTTTATGAAACTACAAGCAGCTTGTTTCTTTGATGTGCCTATTCCTTTCATAAAAGAAGCATAGCCAGCCAGCTTGTCCGTTGTCATAAACCTTGCGTGATAAACAGTATTAGTCTAGCATCATACTCAAGCATCGTAATTACAGTTCATTATGATAAGTTAAGTCGCAGTTGGATGTGTTTTTCTCCAACTAAAAAAACCTCTATTTTGATTTTGTTGCACTTTATTTACACAGAAATAAAGAAGCCATTTCAATAGTGAAAAATGGGTTTTCGTCGTGGCGAAAGTTAAATCCCCGTATTCAGGATCATAAAAATAGTCCTGCTCATCGCTCTAAGTTTTTGGAATGGAAGAAATTGAAACGTTCTTTAAACAAAGGGAAACTTATTGATGATCTACGTACTTTAGGAACAAATGAGTAAAGCAGCTAAGTCATGGAAAGAAATCATCGAACAGGTTACTGCCACAGTACAAAGTCTTGCATAACAAAATCTGTTACTGAGAGGACATCGAGAGTCAATTACTAACGACCCAAATCCCGGAAACTATCTGGCTTTGCTAAAATACTTGGCTAAATTTGACTCTGTCATGATATCTCATTTGTGTTTTAGTCTCTCGAAAATCTGGGTGTACCGTATCTTTCGACAACCATTCAAAATGAAATAATACCTGTTAGGAGGAAGAGTGCGCAAATATATTATTATTGGATGTACGAAGGCGACGTACTTTAGTATTATATTTGACACAACACCAGATGCTCCAGATGTAGAACAAATGTCTGAGATTATAAGATTTGCTGAAATTATACGCAATTCTGTTGATATCAAGGAAGCCTTTATAGTTTTTATTCCTTTAGAAGTCAAAACAGCGGAGGGGATCACAAGTAAGCCTGAGAGAGATGGATTGAATCTTAGCTATTGCAGAGGTCAGTCGCATGACAATCAAAGAACAATGGCTGGTATCCATTCAAGATTTCAGAAGAGAATATTAGATTTTAATTCACTGTGTTTGTTCCCTGTGATAACCATTCACTTAACTCGGCTGGAGTTCATGCAGCTCATGTAAATGTTCAGGCAGTGACATGTTTTGGGACAGTAGAACGTCTATTCACCTTCTTTTCCTGTTTCACTCATAGGTGGAGTGTTCTTAGAGAGTTCATAATTACGAATGGTATCATAAACCTACAAAACTCTAGCATCAGCTTTAAAAAATTTTCTTATATTACCAGTGTCTGTGGCTTCTTGTGAAAGATCGTTTAGCAAACTCAAATTGATTAAATCTTGCCTCCGATCAAAAGTATCTCAAGACAGGGTATCAAATCCAGCGATACTTTCAATTAAAAACGACATTGCTTAGTATTTACATTATAGTGATTTAATAATCGACTTTGCAGCAATTAAGACTACACAAGTTTCATTTTAAAATGTCTCGTTTAAATATTTATTAAATATTAAAAACAAATACTAAGTTTTTATTAATAGAAGACGAAACCATTAACCTGTAATGGTAAGTTATTAAATTTATTATTTTTAATGTAGTTCTTTGTTTAACTTTATGTTGCTTTGGGATATTGTTTTGACGATGCGCATTAGACCTACAAGGAATTTTCATGTTTATCAGGACATTTTTATGATAACAATTTTTTAATTAACTACCTTTTTTATAGTCTACATTTGCTAATAATAAATACCGGTAATATTATAATATGTAATTTCTTAATTTTGACTTAACAAATATTCTTAAGACATTTGCTGGACATGCTTTCATACAAAAATGTACACATTTATATTTATTAAGTACTTTTTCCGATGGATGGGCCTTCATTTTTGCTCTTTTGTCCCCTTTTAATTGTAAAGGCGAGGCGGCCGACGATCTTCTTGCCCTGAGTGCCAAAAAGCCTAGCTACGCCACTGGTTATGGCATCGCTATTCCTTATCGAATCAGTTCTTCTAGTTCCTTTCAGTACGGTCAGGAACCTCAATTCTGCTGCTTCAAAAAGGGGTTCTGGGGTACGATGTATCTCCTACATTTCCGGTGACTACACATTTTGATCTTCTTTCATTTTCTTCTTTCTTCTTCTTCTTCTTCTTCTTCTTCTTCTTCTTCTTCTTCTTCTTCTTCCACTTCTTCTCTAGCTTCTGCTTTTTCTTCTTTTTGGAATAATAGAATCGGAAATGGTATGGAGACTTGGAACCTGTAAGAGGAATATGCTTTTCATAGAGAGACTTGCAGAAGACGTACACGAATATGTGCAAGATACCTTCAGATATAAGTGTTTACTTTTCAATACTTCTCCTTCTTTCGTTTTCTTCATTGCCTCCTTCTTTGTATTCATCTTCTTCCTCATTTTATATTCTTTTTTTACAATTTTCTTTTTTTTTTTGCTACCATTTGTGGTTCGACCCAGAACGAGTCTCAGGCTGTTTTGAGGACTAGTCAGTGGTGAAATAAGTTAAGGATTAACGAATGACAGTGCCCCCTGGAATTTACCTATCTACCACCCGCTACCCTCACTCTCTTCGGAGACTCCTGCTGAATACGCTGCTTCCAGCTCTTGCCTTTGTCACAGGAACAGAGACTCTCCGCTAGCGGAGAGCGACCAACGCACTCCTCAAGGCGTCTGCTAACTCCGTTCGAGACCCCTGCCACCTGAATCGGCACTAGTAGCGGAGCCATATTCCGCTTCCATCCCTGCAATCTATCCTTGGCGTTAACCTTTCCAGTTGTTGGAACCAGTTGACTTAGTAAAGGCAGTAAGGTTACAATTTTTTATAAATCTTCCATTGTTCCAAGTTCGTGATCCATCATGGGAAATGTTGCACAATCTGCCTCCAGCACTTACAATTGTCTTACTTTATGAAACAACTGTGGCTAAACAGCCTTTATTTGGTCTAACCACAGTCTCAACCATCTTCCACAAGATGATGACTCTAGAATCATGGATTTTTGCAGATTATATGCAATAAAATCTTCTTCTCCATTTGCAATAAACTCTGTACTTTATACTGCGTTGCGTCCCCACGAATCTGACCACCGTTTCTCTGTTTTCGGGCGTTGCGAGTTCCCTGGGAAGATAAAACATCAGTTGCTTTGGTAGTCTGTCCTGATTCATACTTTATCCATCATAGTTTGTCCAACCCTGTCTATACTACTTGGTCATGTAATTCACGTTGTATGTTCCGAGGGCGTTCTTTATGTTCCGTAACCCGGTCTCTCCGGGACAGTTTTTGAAAACCTCATTTCACTAGCCTGTATCTGGCTGTGAATATTTACAATACAGCCATTACTTTACAATATTTAAACAGAGTATCTTGTCTGACCTTTACTTTTCTTCTCATAGACTCATAGATCCGCACGTCTTGTTAAACTTTTCTATGAGATTACAACATATTCTAAATAATTCAAGTGACCAACTTAGTCCGGTATTTTGCTATTCACTATAATTTTCGGTCACAGCGTCGTTACCCTATAATTTACCCTATAAAAGCCATAATTTTTGTTTCCATCGAATGTCTTCAAGCAATAGTTTTCACATATCGTGCTCAGCTTATCAACACTTATTTGTAGATCAATCGTCACAAATTTTACATCATTGGCTTATAAAGAGCAACTCAAAATGACATCCATTTGCTCCGAAATTAAACTGAACTCACCATTCACGAATGTCGTCTTCAAGAAAAGCAGAGTGTTCCGAGTGTCCGAGTGAATAAGGAACTACTTCACAAGGTAATTCAAAATCATCTAGACCACAATTGGTTCATTTATAATCGTAATATATTCAGAAAGGAAGAAAAGAGTATACGATAGTATGGTTAAAAGCACGTTGATGTATGGACCCGAAACGTGGAAAATAAAAGAGCAGGCAAAAAGAAAGTTAGAAGCTGCAGAAGTGATGCTTTGAGACGAGCTTCTAGAATTTTTAAGGCTACAGCGAATACGAAATGAAATGATTAAAGAAGAAATGGGCGTACAAAAGACAATTATCGACTGCATTGAAGAAACATAACTAATCTGGTACGGACATGTACAAAGAATGAGACGAGACCGACTACCAAAGAAAACAATAAGATGGATACTTAGAGAGCACGGAAAGGAAGGAAGACATGGATAGAGGGCATAAGATTATCAATGGGCGATAGAGGACTAAACGACGAAAACAAAACTGACAGATAGCAATGTAGATTAGGCATCGGGCAACATCGTAGGACGTTTTGACCCGAATTAACAATATAAAAAATATTTTCTGACAAGTTTTATTTTTAATTAAAGCAAAATGTTTAAATTTGTATTTGTTTTAAATTAGTATTACTTACATCATTTGTTTATAAATATGTTATTGTTTATTAACAATTTAAATTAATGCATTTAATGTGAAAATTTTTTAAAATATGCATAAGAAAAGACAGCTTGATTGTGAAGTAAATATTCCAATATGTGTACGGGTAATCTGTCTACAAGTGTATAATCAGAATTTTGTATTTAACCCGTTATTAGGTAAACACACTAACGTTAGATTGGAGGCACACAATACAATTAGAAAATGTAGTTTTACTAAAAGCGTCGTAACATAGAGTTTACACATTTTGTACGTGCAAATGTGTTTGAAATTATATATTTAAACACCGTAATTAGAACTAAATTACCTGTGATCTAAACATACATTCAATAAACCGCTGGTAATACAATAATAACTGTCTCATTTTGCCGTGGACAACTCTATGTTCTTCTGTATGAAAATGTATAATGAATTGGATGGTAAATGGTTTTCTATTGATAACACTAACTTCATCATGTTCTTCTTCTTTACTACATGGCTCGGGCTATAGCCCGTTCCGATCTCACAGAGTCTCTGACCATTTTTTGCAGGTCTTCCACGATCTCTCGTTCCCACTGGCCTGTATTCAAACCCTTGTTTAGGAATACGCGTGTCTACCGTGCGTTCCACATAGGACTTCCAACTCTGTCTGTATGCCTTTATTCTATCCAGAACCAATTGTAACTTCAGCCCTTCCTTATGTCGTCGTTTCGTAAACGCTCTCTCAAACTGCATTCCTTAACTGCTTTTAAAAATTTCATTTCTTAGGGCTGTATTTCTGAAATACCTTTTCGCAGGAGAGTCCATGTTACACATCCATATACATTAAAGTCGGCACAGCCATGACCTTATAAAACTTTAACTGTACCTCCATCTGCGTTTTATTCTTCAATATTCGTCTTATTGTTCCGCAGGTATAACTAAATTAATTACTTTATCTAAAAATGAAACTTTACTTGTGAACTTACTGTTTTTCTTCTCGTCGAACGCGTTTCGGCGTAGTATTCGCCTTCTTCAGCTTAGAGACAGACTGCCAGTATTTAGTAACGGTTGTTGTATGGAAGGTGTAGTGTGGGTGCTTCTTGGGGGAAGGGGATTGGCGCGGGGATTCAAATTAATGTTTGTTTTTTGTATAATTGTGTCAAAAAGTGTATGTGATATATATTGTAATTGGTCGTTTAGTATGTTGTTTGGTTGTGTTGTGTGGTGTTTGTGCAGAAAGTGAAATAAAAGAAAGTAGACACAAGATGAAGACTAAAACAGAATTTAAAAAGCTATACAAAATAAAAATAAGATACATCGAAACCTAAAAATGTTTTCTTTTAGAACAATGTAGAATATAAATATATTATGCACTGATACAAATTAAACTGCTGAATTTAATTTTCCAATTTGAGTTTTATTCGCACTTGTATGTGTTTGAGTTTGTAAAAAATTGCAATAAATTATAGGATAAACCCACAGAAATGTGTTCTGCCTGTTGAACATTAAAATTGTCCTACTCTAACAAACGTTTACTGCGTGCAAAATAAATAAACGAATGAATGAATGAAAATATAGCTTTTTAAATGGAGTGAGATAGAGTTTGGGTATTTAATGCAATTACTGGTTCCAGCCGATCAGTGCCCACGCCGTTATCGGATCTGCTGCAAGCCCGCGCTTTGAAATTAAATTTCTGTAGTAAGTACTTTTTAATACCTTGTGAATTTTCAGACAACAATTGAAAGCATTCAATTTTTAATACGGAACACAAAGGTTGGTTGAAAGGTTCGCAGAGAACTCCATACATTACAGGTAGACCTAAAGTTTTTTGCCTAAATATATTTATTTCACTATCGACTCGGAACACGAAGTTTTTTATTGGTAAATACGTAAAAGTTTTACCTTATAGCCTGATCCGGTTTTCTCTACAGAGGCTGCCGCTGGTAGCATTGTCCGTCTTGTTGTTGGCGACGGTATCGACTTTTGAAAAATCGATATTGTGTGTGTGGGGTGTGATATGTTCGAATAATGCGTGTGATTTGAATTGTGTCTGTTCGTTTAGGATGTCGTTTTTATGTGTTTTCGTGTGTTTGTATATTTCCGATTGTTATAGAGTGTCTAGTTTTCGGCCTTTTGTGTGTACGTGTAGCATGTCCATGTTATTGTCGAAGTTTTTGTGTGTGTTGTTTGCTTCAATGAGGTGGTTTCCAAAGGTGGATTCTGTAGTGGAGTGTAGTGTCTTTGTGTGTTCAGTGTATCTTTGTTTGAAGCTACGTCCTGTAGCCAACAACAAGACGGCCAATGCTCCCAGCGGCAGCCTCTGAAGAAGCTTTTAAAAGCGAAAACCGGTTCAGGCTATAAGGTAAAACGTCTACGTTTTTACCCATAAAAAACTTTGTGTTCCGAGTCGGTAGTGAAATAATTATATTTATTTAAGTAACGGACACGTCATGGACAACGAAATCCAAGAAGTTTTTTGGCTGTTCTAAGATTCATATTTTATGTTAACACTTGTTACTTTCCAAAGCTATCTGTCCATTTATTCAACGCTTATCAACTGTTTTAAGTTACGTGTGTTTTAAAATCCAAGTTTAACGCCAATAAAAATTCAAAACAAAATAGTAAATGTTTGTCGGAAGCTTACACGGCGGGAGTCAATGTTATTTAAAATTTTATTCTTGCGGGCTGTTTGGCCGTGGTCGAATGCTGTTCATTCCAGCAGACGTTTCACCCAAGCCTAACGTTTCAGTACCGTGGCCACTAACCGTGACACCTGTGTTAGTGGTATTCAGCTCGACTTGTAACACTGAAGATGGTCGGCTTAAACGTCAGCTGAAATGAACAGCATTCGACAACGGCCAAACAGCCCGGAAGAAAATAATTTTCATCATCATCATCATTTTCAAGGATTAAACAAAGGATGGTTTGTTTTTTATTTTTTACAAATGACATTTTTATTCTTTTGTTACGACTAATGAGTTTGCAAGAAAGAGGTTAGTTTCCATTAACAAGGTTAGTTTCCATTAAGAGGTTAGTTATGTAACCACCATTAATAATAATAATCATCATCATCATCATCATCTTCAAGGATTAAACCAAGGATGGTTTGTTCCGGTCTCAAATAGGCAAAGATTACAGCTGGTCACTCAAGCGCTTCCTCGGACGTCCCACACCTCTCCGTCCCCTCGGCTTATGGTTCCAGAGTTGTTTGGGTTGCGGTAATCATACATTCGTCAAAGATGTTCCCACCAGTTCAGCCGATACTGGGCGATCCTGTCGAATATACTCATAATATTCAGTACCTGCCGTATATCTGTGTTTCTTCTATGATCATGGAAAGCATACCCTGCCACTGTCTGAGAACTCTCATTTCAGCAGGCTGGATGCAACTGGCCCGGCCTTTAGTTAAAGTTCAACTCTCAGACCCATAAAGAAGTGTGGAAAGAGCCATCCCTTTGTAGAATTTTAGGCGTGTTCCTTTACTTGCTGACTAATGGTTCGTCTAATGGTCCCGCACATGGGGTTGACCTTATGCAACTTATTCACAACGTCGTTGTTTGCATTATAAGACACACTGTAGCCCAGGCATTCCAAATTGGTAACTTGTTCCAGGACAGTACCATCTATAACATCGTTTGCCCGTACATGATCAGTTCCACGAAAAGCCATCATCTTGGTCTTAAGTGTGGATATTTGCAATCCGGAGTCTTTCCAGATTCAATTTAACGAATGTATACCCAGAAAATAACTTTAATTACAAAACAGTAAATGTGTCAGGAGACTCAGAATCTTCAAATCAGTTGTTCATAATTTGGCACTCCATTTTAAAATCAGTCGTATGATCATCGAATATGGTCCTCGCAATCAACGCTCAAAAACTGCAACAACTCCAAAATGGCACGTCCTTGCGCGTAGGTTTTTCACACCGAGTTCTTGAGTTAAAATACGATACACACGCGCTCATGTGAGACTCCTCTGGTCTCAAAAATGTCACCCACTCCTAATCGCCGAACTTCCAACGCCGTTTGTGAAATATTATTAATATTATCTGGAGTCTTTTATTTTTTTTGGAACCGCCACTGCGGGGATCATCTTCAATGCTCAAACTACTGTGCTTAAACTCGAGTGCCTCCTTAAACCGATATTTTTAAAGGCGAAGCACGTCATAACTTATTTACCATTTTATTGCTAATTTCTCTGGCGCTAAACCTTATGAAGGTTCAGAAAAAAACGTTAAATCACAGCATAAAATTTGATTGTGCCTATTTTCCAAAACACGCGTGACACGTATATTTCGCGCAGCTGGTAAACAAAAAATAAACAGTTGGCAGATAGATGTACAGATAAACAGGTTTTTGCATGAGATATGAAACCTACAGCATACGAAAAGTGTTGTGTCCACCGTTATGTTGTAGGTGTCGCTCTGTGAACTTTTTAACTGGCCCTCGTATGAACGAAACGACATTGTCATCTTCGCTTTATCTACTATTCGCACAGTTATATTTACTTCATATCCACATACGCGCTCTTTCTCTTTCTCTCCCTTTCACTCTTCTTCTCTCTCACACACACATTCACACATGTATATGTCTAATGTTGACAATTTGTAAATGTCTAGTTTCTTGCAGTTAATATACTTTCACCGTAGCGTTGCAGTTGTTGTGCAACTTTGACTTACCTCAGAACAAATAACCAGCCTCCTTTTTACACTGAACCATCCTTTGCCACGCCCCACAACTCCCACTTTCTTGTGGGATGATATCACTTGAAACATCATCGATTTAAAACTTCATCGCCACAGATCTATAGTCTAGTTTGCTTGAATAAACTTGTGTAGTGTCCATACTCAAGCAGAAAAAACTGAAAACTCCTCAAGTTCTGTGATTGCATTGCAGGCGTTTGGGGCCCACATGCATATTTTTCCAAGCCTTCCAATTAAAACTAATTAGTATTTTCTTATTTCAGGTTTAACACATTAGACGCATATGGACGCAGTACTGTGCAGCGAAGACTTTAGTCTGAATCTCAGAATCAGATTGTTGAGGTGTTACGTGTTCTCAACGTTTTAGTTTGAAACCCTAGACTTCCACCAAGGAGATACTGAGAAACGTTTTCAAGGAGAAGCTTTCCACGTTTGTAGAAGACAAGAATTGTGAAGAGAAGAAATAAGAAAAGAAGTAGACGGAAGAGATGGCAACAAAAAAAGAAGATTAAAACACTAGGCAAAAATAAGAATAGGGTATATCTAATATCAAAGAATTTAAACTACCTAAAATTTTGGGATCAGATTATACGCACTGGTATACATTTTAAATCGAACAGAATTTTAAAAAAAATCGTTTTATTTGCAAATTTATGTTGTTGAGTTTGTGAGCACTTGCAATAAAATATAGTGTTACGACGGTCTACTCGATCGTCGTAGGTACAGTGGGGTTCTCGTCAGTCGGTCGATATTCGCTTCAAACTCTTGAAGGCTCTCCCCTGAACGCTGTCGCCTCGCTGTAAGTTGTTCACGGTACACTTCGCACAAATGCTGGTAACCGTACCGTAATTCCAGAGCTTTAGTTAATTCGGCATAGACATTCTGACTGTCAGATGGCACTTTCTTTATTAGTTCTGCGGTAGGCCCTTTAAAAGCAAGAATTAGTGAAAGTCCTTCCTCTTCTTCCGTCCATTTATTTAGCGAGCGGCAGCTTCAAATTGGCTAATATAAGTTGCCCAATGAGTGCTTCCATCAAATGGAAATGGGGCCTTTGCGTAAACTGGCCCTGCTACAGTTAGATTTCTCTGATATTTTGAACCTTCTTCAGCATTTATTAACGGTCTTTCGTTATCAACTATTTCTTTAAGCCCTACTAAACGTTCGACTTCCTTTTTAATTTGTTTTATTAAATTTGTAATAGAATCTTCTAAACTTGAAATATTTGTTTTCACAGATTTTTCTGTTTCAGATATTCTGTCAACTTGTTTGTTCAGCTCACCTCGTAACAGGACAAATTTTGCAGTGGTATCCTCTTGTACGAACGTCTTAACGTCGTCTGCTTGACGGCTAAATTCTTCATTTTTTCGTCCCTCTGGTATTTCATTTTTACGATTACGTTTTTCGTCTTGTCGTTTTTCTGCTTCTTCTCTTCCATGTCTTCGTTCTTCTTTTTCTTGTTCCCGACTTAGCTGTAGCATTGTTCGGAATGCTTCTATCATCTGACTGGTATCCATTTTATTAATTAATTACGAACTACACTCTTCTTGTACAAAGTTTCCACTGTTTCCACTGTTAACCGTTCTATCCCAGTTCTGACACCACTGTTACGACGGTCTACTCGATCGTCGTAGGTACAGTGGAAACAAAATAAGTACAAGACACCAATTAAGTCACTAATCACACCTTTACTTGTTACAGTAAAACAGTTCGTAATTAACAACACAGTCTCTACAACAAATCAAATAAAAATTGTTCACACGCAATAAAATGTCACTAATATTAAACACACTTGTATTACAATTACACCGCCCAATTATAAAACGCAACACTTTACTATTACCTACTTGAACGTACACACTAATCTCGCTACTCTAACTCTTGAACCGCTCTGCAAATATCTCACACGAATACTGAAAACTAAGGCCGCTACCGCTATGTATTTATAGTCCCGCTCACACACCAGAAGCTTCTAAACTGCGTCTTATCTCTCGTGTGAACTACGCAATTAACTGCGGCCTTGACACATTCCGCACGCCCGAGCGAAGCCCGGCACAGTCGAGAAAAGTCTCGCAAAATGCGTCAACAAGCACGTACGTCACACGCGTTACATCGAGACTCTTCTGGCAGATTCGACACACACGTAAATTGTTCTGTGACGTCGTAACAATAGGATAAATCCATAGGAGTGTGTTCTGTTTGTTGACCATTAAAATTATTTAACTCTAGCAAATTTTTGCTGCGTACAAAATGCATGAATTAATAAAATACAGTGTTTTAAATGGAGAGGTAGATAGATAGATAGAGAGAGAGAGAGAGAGAGAGAGAGAGAGAGAGAGAGAGAGAGAGAGAGAGAGAGAGAGAGAGAGAGAGAGAGAGAGAGAGAGAGAGAGAGAGAGAGAGAGAGAGAGAGAGAGAGAGAGAGAGGTTATATACTTAATTTAATTATTGGTTCCAGCCGTTCAGTGTCCATGCCGTTATAGGCTTTGTTCTAAACGCTCGCATTGAATTTGAACTTTTGTAGTTTCTTGCATTATTAAAAGGCCTACCTTTTAATACCTTGATAATGTTCAAGCCACTAAAAGTGTTTAACTTTTAGCAAGAATACGATAGTTAATTGAAAGATTCGCGAAAAACCCTTTAGATTACAGATAGGCGTAAACTTTCTCTCTCTTGTAAGATTCATAATTTACCTACAATCTTATTTTTGCTTGCGTCCGATGTAAGAATTATGGTCCTCACAATACTTAAATCTTATCTCTGCTGATTGTACTGTTTGTTCATTAACGAGGGGCGGTCAAAATGTTGCAGTATCCGACATTGTTTATTTCTTCTCATCATCGTCATCTTTACAGCACGGCCCAGGCAAGCCTTCGTCCTGTTCGCACTCGGCCCTATGCCTGCTCCGCTTTCATAAATCCTCCAGCCATCTCCTCTTGGGTCTACCAACACACCTGTGTCCTATAGGCTTCTATTTCCAAACTTGTTTGGTCATTCTGGAATCTGATATTCTTTGTAAGTGTTCTTTCCATCTTTGTTTGTAATCTTTTTACTTTTCATTGATGTTTTTCTCCTAAAAGTCATATGTTGATGACTGTTGTTGGCAACACTGATAAACGTACGTTTACCTCAGCTTCAGTAACTTTTCCACTTGGTCGAACGGTTTTCCCGACTAAGAACGATTAGTCCATTGTTAGGAGCTAATTACGAGACGCCGATTATGAGTAGCGTCAAAATTCGAAATCTGCGCAGTGACTCGTTTCCTGTAATTCTGTTGAAGTTCATGTAATCCTAACTGACTCGCAGTGTAACTCTACTGAAACTTGTGTCCACAGTTTATGGACATTTTTAAGCTAGACCAACATAGATAGCTGCAACGTGATCGAGAATGGCCGCACGGATATCGAGGATGATTACCGGCAGGAAAGACCATCGACACACAAATAATTGAGAACCATCGCGAGTTCAATACAGAAGCGCATATAACTTTGATAGAGAAGGCCTTTGATGAGAAGCCTTTTGATAGAGTAGATAGCAATTTGTCGTGGCAAATATTACAAGAACGGGGATACACTCAACGACTTATAATAACTACGGCCAATGCAATGGAACAAAAACTGCTGTCAACAATAATTATAGGATATCTCAATAAATATATGTCAATCAAGGTGTTAGACAAGGATGCAGTATATCACTACTCCTACTAACATTTATATTGACGTTCTGATAACGGAATGGAAACATCTAATTAACTCTGGTATTAAGTTATTACAAGACAGATATGTGAATGTGTTGTTGTTTGATGATGACTTGCTTGTACTTCGAAATACAAAATCTGTTTTTAAACTTCATCAGTTTCGCAAACAATGGAATACGGAAATCTCCACTATAAAAACAAAGGTAATGGCGTTCCTTAGTAAGGAGCCAATAAGAACAAAACGTAATGATAAGTGATCGAATTTTAGAACAGATGAGTCACTTGGGAAATGACATTGGCTGTGATACAAATTATGATATTGATGTTAAGTTACGTAAGTTCCAGACAATCTGTGGAACAATTAACCGTATTTTAAAAGCCAAGGTACGTTGGGATACAAAATTAAAGTTTTACAAAGTTATGGCAGCCGCTGTACTGTCCTATGGGTGTTCAATGTGGACAGCAACGAAAAAGGAGACAATAAAATACAAACCTCAGAAATGGGATTCTTCGGAGGAGTGAAAATTTGTTCTAAACTTGACCGCATAAAAAAATGAGGCAATAAGAGAAGAGTTACAAATTTTAAACATAAATAAAAAAATTAAAAGATTACAAACAACGGTGGAAAGAACGCTTACAATATCAGATTCCATACTGGCTAAACATGTTAGAAAATACAAATATATAGGGCTCAGGTATGTGGGTAGACCCAGGAAGAGATTTTTGGCTGGAGGATTTTCGAAGGCGGAACAGGCAGCACCTTGCCTATGCCGTGATGTGACGATGACAAAGACCATCGACTTTGACAACGCATGATAATGCTTATAAACCGATGAATCATAATTTAAAAAATTGCGGTTGAATTGGGTATTTTGCGCACTACATCACCTCGGAGCGCCTGTGTGTCGAAAAATTTCCGATTAATGTGTGCCTTATTTAATGACAGAAGAACACACGTCACGAAAAAACTAGGAACTCCTTGAAAATCTGAGTTGCAAGAGAACTTCTTGAACACCCTCCTTACAGGCCTGAGGTTGCGCCGTTTGGTTTCCACGTGCTTCGTCCTGTAAAAGAGGCACTTGCGAAGCAGCAATCCCTACTGATGAAATCCGAAATGAAAGGCGGAAATGGTTATCGGACGGTGGACAGAAATTTTTACTTCCATGTTCTATATGGAAATTTAAGTATGGTGATCGCAAACAAATCCATAAAAAAAGTATGGAAATATGGAAAAAAAATCGTGTTCGAGATAAGGGCTGATTCAGATTGTGCTACCCTCAAAACATAAAGAAAAAGTCATTTTCTGAAAAGTGTCTATGTGTCTATCTGTGTGTAGAAATATTTCTGTGGCGAACGATAACTGCCGCCAAACAGAATAAAATATTTTTGCCTATATGCCTGAGTTGTAGAGGACTCAAGGCCTATTGATTTTGGTGAAGATCGGTTAAGGGAAAGGGGTAGTTTACCTGCAACGTTTTATCTTTAACAAAAGTAAAGTACTTAATTTTGATAAATAAAGTATCCGGAAAAGAAAGTCATAATAATTCACTGTAAAACGGTAGATGAAATATCAATAAACGAGAACGGTATTTTTTAAGGAGGGGGGGTAATTTTTTATAAATGAAAATGATAGTTGAAGAGGAGGGGATAATTTTTATATGTGTACGGTGAAGATATAATACCGGATAATGCGGTATATATATCGGTAGTGAAGAAGTAGTTTCTATGAAAATATTTCGTTTCAATTTGCCAAACATAAAACTCGATTTACAAGGAACACACCTAACGTGTTAGAAATTATCGAACCGAATTCAAGTAAATGATTTTGAACATAAATCTTAGAACATGGAAGTCATGTATGGTTCTCCATACCGATATTAAGTAATGTTATCGAGAACTTGTGTGACGAAATGATAAATGTTTAAATAAACATGGCAGTGCTTAGTAGACAAGATTCTTGAGTCTTCAGTTATACCTTGACAGTAATAAAACAATTTTTGTAAATATTTCACACACAGTTATTTTATGCTACTGCAATTAACGTTTTGACTGGCCCTTGCACACTGTCGCCAGGTAATTTGAAGAAAGTGTCTGATGATACCTCATGAGAGCAAACTTTATTCTTTTGGCGTTATACTCTCAAGACACAAACACAAGCTAAATAGATAAACGGTGTGTGTACTCTCGCGTTTGGGCACAAAAGAGAAGTGAATTGTAAGAAGTCTACGGTATTCCGCATTAGAACATCCAATAATATATGTACTTTTCCAACCATTCTATATAGTACATTACTGTTTCTCAGTTCTTCTTATTATTATTCAGGCTATACAATGTTTACACATTTTCTGGAACCAAAGCTTACAGAAATGATTGAATTCTTATCTTTTCACTGCTGCTTGTCCATCCAAAGATCTTCAATTTCTCGTTCCTTCAATATAGTCTGAATTTCTTCTATCCAGGTGATAGGTGGTATTCCTCTTTTCCTTCTTCCTGGTGGGGTCTATTCCATAACTTTCCTTGGCAATCTTTCCTGTGCCATTCTTTTCGTGTGTCCATACCATTGTAGTTTTTTTTGTTTGGATAAAATCAACAACTGAATGTTTCACATTCATTCTGTCCTTAATGACATCACTTCTAATTTTTCTCATGTCTGGATACTCTTGCCGAACGTCTCCGAAAGTCCATCTCTGCTCTCATTAATTTTGTTCTTGTGTGTTTATTAGTAGTCCAAATTTCTGAGCCGTAAGTCTTGATACTTCTAACAATGGTTCTTCCCATTTCTTTCCTTTCATATTATCGTATGCCTAGCTAACAGTATTCTTAAGATGTATTGCTTGATATTCTAGTATCCTTTAATGGCTTCTGTCGCTGTTTGTTCAATTACTTCCCATACTGTCTTAAACGTCCGTGCTCATTTTCTTCCCTCAATAACACTGTCTTTAATATTTCATCGACCAGTGGCGACCACGGCTGTACCCTGCTTGATGAGCCTTCTCTTCCAGCGACCTCACTCTTCTTGCTCCCCAGCTGTCTGCCAGCTCTCCATCATCTGGCTTCTTGTCTCTTGGTGTGCATCTTCACGACCTACCTTGTTTTTTCTCTGGAACACGATCTTACGCTCCTTGGGGAGAAAGTGGATTGGCATTATTCCGGCAACGACCGAGACAGGAGGCTCGGAAAACTTGTAGTAGTAGTAGTAGTAGAAGTGGTGGTAGTAGTAATAGTAGTAGAAGTGGTAGTAGTAGTAGAAGTAGATGTAGTAGTAGTAGTAGTAGTAGTAGTAGTAGTAGTAGTAGTAGTAGTAGTAGTAGTAGTAATAGTAGCAGTAATAGTAGTAGTAGTAGTGGTAGTGGTAGTAGTAGTAGTAGTAGTAGTAGTAGTAGTAGTAGTAGTAGTAGTGGTATTATAATTATTATTGTTAGTAGTAGTAGTAGTAGTAGTAGTAGTAGTAGTAGTAGTAGTAGTAGTAGTAGTAGTAGTAGTAGCAGCAGCAGCAGCAGTAGGAGTACTAGTAGTAGTAGTAGTAGTAGTAGTAGTAGTAGTAGTAGTAGTAGTAGTAGTAGTAGTAGTAGTAGTAGTAGTAGTACTGTATCTAAAAACCTATCGATTAACATAACAAGTCGCCAAACGTATAGAATTTGCTAGGTCTATCCAGTGTAGCATATAATAACCAAACAAAAGGACGTAAAAACATCAGCCAGACGTCAGCTCATTAAGAATACAACCACCAGGAGAAGAGATATTCGTTTTGTTTTTCAAAAAGAGAGAAAAACAGAAAATGGTACACAAAAAAAGAGAGACAATCCTCTTCAGTTTATTTTTTTATCGTTCCTGTCTGACTTGCACAGTACTCATTTTGTATTCTGCAACAGCAAATTACTTTGTGCTTTGCATAGTACAAAGTACGAGTGGCACAGGACTGCTTAGCTCGCAGCCACTTTTTGAAATTACTGGTGCAGTCTCTCTCTTTGTAAACAATTATAATCGTTTGTTTTAATTATTATATTTGTTTTCTACAAAATGGGAACTTAAATTTAATTTACAGAAAACAGACTGATTATGTGTAAGAGAAAAAGAGAATAATATTGTGCTAGACTGTGAAATTATACGACACCGCCATGAATATAAATATCTGGGGTGCATAATTAACCTAGAAGGATCTTGCGAAAATATATTGTTACGATGGTCTACTGATCGTCGTATGGCACAGTAAAAAACAAAATACAAGACACCAGTTACGCCATTAATCACAAGCTTTAATTATCATAATAAAACGGTCTGTAATTAACAAGACAGTCCCTTACAACAAATCAATTAAAAATTGTTTACACGCAATAAAAATTGTTAACTGATATAAAACACAAGTGTATTACAATAGTCTCGCACAATTATAAAACACGTAATACTTCCCTACAATACTACAAACCGCACGCCAATAATTCGCAACTCAAACTGAAACTGAACGTCGCCGGGTACTTGTATTTATACCCCGCTGAGGTGCCAGTATATTCGCTAATGAGCGTCTACTAGAAAACACTACGAATAAGCTCTACACTAGGACGCAATTGATTGCGGGGTATAACGTACGTTCTCCTATTCCTTCTATGACCAATTATAATGCCGAACGTAGGATTTTAAAAAAATTAAAGAAAAAACTATCTGACGATCAAGAACTTGTCACTAAGGCGGATAAGGGTAACACCCTGGTTATTATAAATAAGAATGATTATGACCATAAAATACGCGATTTCATTGCAAATAATAATATCACCCTGCTAACCTCTGACCCCACGGATTTATATGTAAAACGTCTTAATCGTAGCTTAAATATGTGTACACATCTCTTTCATGAACGTACTAGACGATCTTTAAAACCAATTAATTCTAAAGCGCCTGTTTTATCAGGTCTGCCAAAGCTTCACAAGGAGGGGATTCCTATTAGACTACTAGTAAATTTTACCACTGCACCCGGTTACAAAGCAGCTAGAAAATTAGTGAGTATATTAAAACACAATTTACATTTGAATAATAATCGAAGTTTGATTAATAGTTGTGATTTCGTTGAAAAAGTGAAAGACCTGATGATTGAACCCCACTATAAACTTAAACAAACAGTTTTTCAGACAGCTGGAGGGGTTGGCAATGGGTTCCCCACTCTCTAGTATTCTCGCGGAGGTGTACTTAAATTGCTTTAAAAATTCTTTCTTGTTTGCAAACCCTACACATAATTACAATGTGGTGTTCTATGGTAGATATGTCGACGACTCTTTTATGGTGTATAAAGGCACAAATCGTCAAATTGACAATCTCCACAATTACTTGAATTGCATTAATAACAAAATACAGTTTGCTTTGGAGAATGAAGTTAGAGGTCAATTACATTTTCTGGATTTGACAGTAACTAAGAACATTGTTATTAAAAAACTATGTTTTAATATATTTAGGAAGCCCACGATGACTGACGCTGTCATACATGCCTCATCGTTCCACCCCATTTCACAGAAATTAGCTGCATTTCATAGCATGATACATCGCCTATTGTCTATACCCCTTGGCATCGAGGATTACATCGTAGAATTAAACACCATTAAAGTCATTACGTTTAAAAACGGGTACAACGAAAAAATAATAGATAATATTTAAAAAAAACAAAAGAAAAAGAAGAGTAACGCTATTAAAAATGAAACTAAAGATATAAATAATAGAAATGAGAACCTCGAAACAAAGGCACGCAAGTACATTGCGACACCTTATACGCATTTCATGCCAGGAATTTTTAAGTCAACCATTAATAAAGTCAACAACATAGTTGTTTCCTATAAGACCAGTAATAACATCTTAAATAATCTCCGCAGCCGTGAACATACCAGTCTTGAAAATAAAACAGGAGTTTATAAGCTAGTCTGCAACGACTGTGAGGCTTTTTATGTGGGCCAGACGGGTCGAGGTTTTTTGAAAAGATTTTCTGAACATAGACCCCCTACACGAGTTTACAACTTTGACAACATCAAGTCAAATTTCGCCAGGCACCTTATAGACAACAATCACAGTTACACGGATTTTAGCTCGAATCTAATACTCCTTCATTTCTGCAATAAAGGGCATTATTTGAACGCCCTTGAAGAATATGAGATTAATAAAGCACATAACGACGCCAGTACCAAGCCACACGTGTTGAACGACCAATTACAATGTAAATCAAATATACTGTACGATACCGCTATGCGATATGGTCGAGATAAAACTTAGATTTCGTCAGTACGGCGCGTGTTGTCTTGCAAGTCACACCTAACATTGACGTGCTCATTTTTAAAGCAAGTTCTGTACATAGTTTAATGCCGTATTGTGTTTTAGTATTTTGACACATGTCATCATTGATGACATACATTAGTTTTTATAAAGTTCTGATGATGAGGCAAGTGCCTCGAAACATATAAACAACGAAATAACATCACGGAAAGGCCATAGACGGTGAGTAACAGTATATTTGATTAATAGTAGGTTAAAAAAGCATGTTCTTAACATGGTATGAGTAAACAAACGTAATCTTTTTTCATTACTAGTCAACAATAAAAAAAATCAAACGCACCATAGAAAAATAGAGTTTATGAAATACACTGTGTAGAATGCAATGCTACTTATATCGGACAATGCGGCCGTACTCTGAAACATCGCATTTCTGAACATAAGAAGGCGATTTTAACTAATACAGGCAATACAGGTTTTGCGGATCATTGCTTACAACACAATCACCTTCATAGATACAAAAAAAAACACCACTACTTTACAACATACAAAAAGGTAAAAAATGGATTTGTTAGAAATTCTAGAAATTAAAAAATCAATAAAAATAACAAAAATTTAACAAATGTAAAAACTGAACTCTCTGTATCTGCTTTATTAAAAGCTGTTATTTAGTTTAGTTAATTTTATATTTTGCATTCAGATTATATAGCTTTTACAGACACTTGACCTTCTCTTAGCTGCTGCAACCCCCTTAACATCTTCACACCTCACACATGTCCCGATACACGCCCTAAACAGATGTCCACCAGCCTTACATCCTCTGTTTAGTGTTCACTCATCTTTTTAAAATGGTTTAAGAAGTCGAAACAGCTGTCAGAGTTAAATAAAAACTGTGAAACGTAACAAGCGTTTATATATTTTTAAAAACCTGGTATGATAAGTTTACATTTTTCCAGTTAGCTTGAAGTGTGTATATATTTCTAAACAGACTATCTTACACTTCGCTGGTAGTACTCGATTATAATACTTCAGCAGTAACTCTACGGGATTTTAAAACTTGCGTTCGTCACAACTGGCGGACCAAACGTCTGGGACCAGCGCAGCGATTGCTCGTTATCGATTCCGAAGCGAGACTAACTTTATGTTCACAATCTTATTTTTAAACTCAATTTCTTGCAATTTGCTTGGTTATGCGGTAACTCCTTCTTATGATTTTCTCACAGATACAAACTTTTCCTGTACAAAAACAATTCATGAAAAAAAAACCCGAAATATATTTGTCCGCTTTTTGATCTTACTTTTCCCAGAAAACCATGATTAAAATCATACTCGCACTAAAACTGTGATTTAAATGATGTAAAGTGTACTTAATGTCAGTCTGGTGTACTATTGCATTCCTTGTTAATTGTAAACAATAATATTTAATAATAATAATTTTTTAATAGAGGGGGAAAATGCTTTATACACCGTCAGAGGAGGCCGTGCTTCCTCTGGTGTGAGGGACTCTCACCCACTAAAAACCCACCTTTAATTCAGGCATTCATATCCATTCTGGAACCACTTAATGTATTTCTTCAGGATGAAGCCTATTGCGCCCTTATCGGGCTCCTTCTAGCTGCTCATCATCTTCTACTGCCCGTTGGGTGCAAGTTGGGAGTTGGGCTTGTCTTTTTTTCTAGTAGGACCCACTAAAAAAAAAGCATTGATGCGGTCCGATTCCGCCTTGCCACGAGGCAAAAGCACAACTACGCTCTCAGGCGTGAATGTAATATTTAATAATAATAATAATAATAATAATAATAATAATAATAACAATAATAATAATAATAATAATAATAATAATAATAATAATATTTGACAGGAAGAAGAGACATAGTAAAAAGATGAAAAAATATCGGAGAAAAAGAAGTGAACAAGGAATAAAGAATTGAAATTGCCATGTGGTCCTCAGATGGCCGATGAAAATAGAAAGAAAAATAATAATAGTTATAGATAAGAGCAGGATTTGAGAAAGTTATAATTTTTAAATACTATGTGAATTTATATATCAACCGGCAACAAAATTGTTGTAGTGAACAGCTTCTAATAAAACCCCAGAGGCTAAAACATTATTACAAACCATTCATCCTTCGTTCTGTAAGTGAAAGAGTATCAACTAAAAACATTCACATTTAGTCATCTGAACGGGTAACAAGTGTGATTTTCAGTAATTTTGTCTAATGTAGAAAAAAAAAGAAATTACAACACAAAAGCGTGTAGAGGAAGCAAGAAAAGTGTTTTCATTGTCTTGAAAGAAACGAAAAGTATTATTACAAGGATTGAATAATAGAATTGTGGTGGTAAAGATTGAAAACAAAGTTAGGGAAGTGTTGGACTATGTTTTTATTACAAAAAAAAACAACGAAAAAGGCAGGATGTTTTACTGTTGTGAGCGGTAATTTATTTGAAAAGTGTTGATTGTTTTGGGTAGGGGGAGAAGACGTATTACAGCTCTTGTCGAGTGCACTCCCACACTTTTCTTACCCCGACTTTAAGATAACAAAAGTAACTAGGAAGGAACTCGGGTAAGCCTTCATTACGGGGTAAGTTTTCATCATCTATAAAGGCACCATCTGTAGGATTTGTTTTTGTTTATAAGTAATATTATCTATTTATAAAACAATTTTATTTCCTTATAAAAAGCTTATTGTATTCGCTAGACTGGCAGGCAAGGCCATTTAAGGAGTAGCGTTCTGAACCTTGATAATTTCTGATTTCGACCTACGTAGTAGTCGAATGAGATACTGTATCTCGATTAGTTAAAATCAAAAATTTTCTCCAAGGCTTTATCGTCGACAGCTATTTTCGTTCTAATGAAAATTTACCAATGAAAGCCATGGTGTTTGCCTTCGGAGCAGAGGCTCGCAAACCTGCAAGATATTGCATAATACGAATACTTTGTAACTGACCATCTGCCTCTTGAATGATGACTTTATCATTACTTTATCCCGCCCAGATTAGGAAATTCAAATGAATGTCACCACAAGGGGGTACTGTTGAGTAAAATCAAAGTAATACATCTACATACATGTCAAAACGTATTGCAGAAATAGGGCACCCAAAGAATAAACAATTTATTACTTTTGAACAGTTTAATCATAACATAGATAATCAACAGAGAAAAGAATAATCGATAATTGATCTAAATATCAAATTAGTATAAATATTAGGCTTTAATAAATATTAGAGTTTATTTAATATGTATATTGACGAAATTTTGAGAGAATGGATGAACGTTTGTCCTGCAGGTATACGAATTGCGGATAAGTGATCACTTAGCACATTACTATACGCAGATGTCCAAATAATTATAGGGAAGGGTAAAAATGAGTTCCAAAGGTTCTTTATACCTTGCATAGAATCTGCTAAAAATACAAATTTAAGATATTAAATACTAAGACAAAAACAATGACCTTCTTTGGGAAGGGCCCTGTAGGAGCAAAAATTGTAATTGACAGTATCGTTTTAGAGTATTTATCACGTTTTAATTATTTCGGGTATGATACCTCATATAGGAA
Organism: Magicicada septendecula; assembly: GCA_034769895.1. Classification (NCBI taxonomy): domain Eukaryota; kingdom Metazoa; phylum Arthropoda; class Insecta; order Hemiptera; family Cicadidae; genus Magicicada; species Magicicada septendecula. The sequence continues at coordinate 1,355,463,649 of CM068367.1, read as the reverse complement.
GGAAAACAATGTAGAGACAAAGTTAAATAAATTTAGTTATACATGTGGAAAAATAAGACGAATATTGAAGAATACAAAGCAGAGGGAGACATAGCTAAAGTTTAATAACATCGTGGCTGTGCCGACTTTAATGTATGAATGTAAAATATGGACTCTACTGCAAAAAGATAGTTTAAAAATACAGGCCTCCGAAATGCAATTTTTAAGAGCAGTTAAGGGATGCAGTTTGACAGATCATCTACGAAACGACAACATAAGGAAAGACCTGAAGTTACTTGAAGTCGGTTTTGGATAGAATAAAGGAAAGCAGGCAGAATTGGAAGTCTCATGTGCAAGGCATGGTAGACACGCGTATTCCTAAACAATGTGTTGAATATAGGCCGGTGGGAACGAGAGATCGTGGAAGACCCTGGAAAAAATGGTCAGAGACTTTGGGAAGTCGGAGTGCGCTACAGCCCAATCCATGTGGTGAAGAAAAAGAAGAAAAACAACAAGAAGAAAAAGAAGAACAAGAAAAACAAGAAAAAGAAGATATTAAGTTCAACAGATAACAACAAAAAATAGAAACAAGTGGATGTACCACATGCAGAGAATGATTCTAATATCACTAGCTATTAAGTACAGATAATTATAAAATAAATTTAGCTCGTCCTATAAAACACTGGGAGACCAACTCTAGGTCAAACCTAGATGCCAGAGGAAGAATAATGATTACAACGACAATAATAATAAGAAGAAGAACATGGTGGCGGTGGCGTTGACGACGAGACGACGACGACAATGACGATGATGATGATGATGATGATGACGATGCCTTAAAATCTGTAAACTTAGTGCTACGCAGAGAAAATAGATGACGTGTGGCTAGGTGACGCTCTGCACGCGCTTTATGTGCGGCAGAATTATGCAACGCTCTAGATCATTCGAGTCGCGCCTTCCAGACTTTGCCTGTTTATTCTGCCGGCATCCACCCCATTGTGTCACTATTGGGCCACATAGCCGTTGTATAAATACTGAATTTAGAAGCAGGACTATTTCAGGTTTAGATTTGCGATATTAGAGTGCGTTACCGGGGTTGTCCGTATTGTGACTTGCGGTTTATTGTACAATTATTATCGTGTATTACTTAGTGTGAGACTCTAATAAGGTAAAATTTATTGTTTATCACATTACTTTGTGTTCACAAAACTTAGCTTGAAAAATTTCTTTTATACAATATTTTTTGTTTAATTTTAACTGCAATTAAATCTATAATTATCTATTTCCTATTGTGGTGTCAGTAATATTCTGTTGCCACTGCACAAGATGACTGTCCGTACAACCGTCGTGATGATACGATTTTGGGTGACAACTATGCTGAAAATTAGAATTAAGTCTATAGAAGTTTGTGTTAATAAAATAATTATTTTTCCAAGTGTCTTTATTGGTTAATAACCACGAATACTTATTTTATGTAACACTAGGACAAAATCCAAATATTTTTAAATGTTGAAATCCTGTCAGGTACATTTAACGTACTACAACAGGTTACAGAATACATGTGTATGACATATCTCTACATAAAGGATGAAACACATCGTATCACTGTAGAATGAAAAAACAAAATATGTAAAATTATGGATATATGATACTGTAGTAAAGAGTATAACAGAATTTTTGGCGGCAGAATGATTCTGACAGCAGGAGACTGGCAGCGGTAGAGATGAATGCCCTGAAATCTGCTAGAAAATCACGACTGACGAGAATTCAAAATAATATCATTAGAAATGTTATGGAAACTAAGGAAACCATGACGAACACTGTAGAAATACGTCAATTTCTATCATATGGCGAGTAGTGAATAGATGTTAGAATTTAAAAAGTAGTTTGGGAACGGAGGTTATCTAGAAGCAGGAAAAAGGAACGACCCAGAAAATCGTAGGAATACAAGATCAGAATCGTCATGTGGAAAAGAGAGAGAGCGATAAAAAAGTGTGTGAGAGAGAGAGTGATAAAGAGAGAGAAAGGGAAAGAGCTGATTGAAGAGCAAGCCTTAAACAGAGAGGAATGGCGATCAAGTTTGTAGGTCGGAACACACACACACACACACACACACACACGTATATATAATATTATGGTTTATTCAGTGTAGCTCCTTCTGCAAGCATTATATTAAATTTTTGTCGTTTCAATACCTGATGCACGTTTCACTGAAACACATCAGCATCATCAGAGGTTTGTAAACAAATCAACAACAATCCAAATAATTCTATCATTGTACATCATATTGCGGTATTATTCAATATAGTTTCTTCTGCAAGTAACTGTTTATATATAAATTTTTGCAAGTAATTTATTTATAAACAAATAAATATATTTCGAATGTTATTGATTTACTATATTGAATAATATCACAATATTATATAATTGCTGCAAGAAACTTCGAGTTACCTATATAAAAATTCTATATCAATATAGAATATTTGTTTCGATTTGAATGTAAAATAAATTTAAAATAAATATGTTGGAGAAAAAGAAGAAAAGAACAAGGAATAAAGAATTGAAATTGACACGTGGTCCTCAGATAGCCGATACAAATTGAAAAAAAATTAATAAAATAATTACTGCATGAACCTACTGGTCACACACACACGCGCGCGCGCACATATATATTCAAACACTTTTTGCTACAGTCTGTTTCTTGATGTATATAATATATTTAATATTTATAATGACTTTACCTCAAGATGTTTTCTCATTATTTGGAACATGTTTCGGGAGCCTTGTATTCCCATCTTCAGCCTTCCTGATGGGAACACAAGGCTTCCTGAAACACGTTCCCAATACTGAGAAAATATCTTGACGTAAAGTCATTATAAATATTATATATATTGCAATGGAACATCACAGAAAAGGGTCTTTGTTACTATGACTACAAGCATTTATACAATTTATGACGTTATAGACATGTTGAAAATTGATTTTGTTAAAGTTTTGTAAAATAGTTATAAGTTTTTAAATAAGAAATGGGTAATTAACTGTTGTATGTCAAAATGTCCATAAATTTATTTTCTGTCATGTCAAATGAGAATTTAGTGCGCGAGGCGCATGTGCGCGTGTTATTCGTTTTTACATGAATAACTCTGGTGTAAATTAACGTATCAAATTGGAACTTGGACAGCTCATATTTTTGAATTAGCGCTACATTTACCATATGTCAGAGACTCAAAACATATTATTTTAATATGTACTTTTTAACAGAATTTACTTTTCTAAAGAATCCTTATCTTCTGAAAGTCATAAAACTTTTAGATAAAATCTACACATGCTTTTGCAGTCTTCAGCAAAATTGATCAAGACATACGTCTATCTATCTAACCCATCATTCACGTGCTATGGTTTTTAACCAATCGGAGGCTCCAATTTTCATTCAGATTGGTCCCTCATGGAAGAAGCTTCGCTCAGTTCAACCTAACAGCTCGGCCTTAACAGTCGTTGTCTCTGTGCGAGTTTGTCGTATCAGTATACGTTCTACATAAGGGTTACGAGTACGGGGTCTTAGCAACGAGTTGCCCGTTTGATAAATCTATCAGGTATTAGAACTCAAATAAATTAAATTATAAATTAAATAGTGCTATCTCGCAAAGATTTTCCGCATAGGAATCAGGTGTATTTGCCGAAATACATCTGGGTGAACGCGAGGACACGTCAAGATACAGAAGTTGTACGTAAAACACACCGAAATTAAATTAATAATAGTTAAACACATTATCGAGCTTTGAGATAAATGAGATAAGCTTTATCGGTGAAACGGCGTGCGTGCGTGTGTCGCGAGAGTTCCACGTGTCATCATTGCAGCGGATCCAAGAGACGACGCGTGTGGCAGTGGAGCAGTTCAACGGTTCGTCAAGGGATTTCGTTGAACAAGTAAAATAGACTATAAGAAAGAAAAACATTCTAATCATTTCACAGACTCTATTAAAATTTAAGAATAAATAATTTATGTTTTAATCGCAGACCATAAAATTTGTTTTAAAATACCTAACTCCAGATAAAAGACTGATATTATTTTGTTCTAATTTACTATGCCTTATATTTATTATGTTGCCACACACACACACACACACACATGGTCAAACAATATTATAAAACATATCTTAAATGAGAAATAAATAATCACCTTATATTTTTAGCGTTGGAACAGTGGAACAAATTTAAAAAGTAATACCTTACGTTTATAAAACTACGTACACTGATAATTTTCAATGTTTAAAATAATACCTACGTTACAACTAGAAATGTAGACTAGAGAAAGCCGCGGTTTTAATTGATGTGTAATTCAAAGTACTCTGTTTCCCTAGCCTCAATAAATTACACAGTATGTGTAAACAATACAGCAGCGCGGTATTTCACTCTGTTCTGCGTCCTTCGTCCTACGCTCTCCCTTAATTTATATTCTTTCAACAAGCAAGGCAAACGACAGTTTCTTAAACACCATGAGAAAACAGATTACCATTTTTTAAGCAAACTTTCTTATCCTTTACTCTAGTTTCCTTGTTCAAGAAGCAAGTCTAATGTGCTATCACCTACAATCAAATATTCACTTTTTTCAGTATTGATTGTTAACCAAAATTTCTGATGCTCTTCGTCGTGATTTCTCAGCGTGTAATTCATATCGTCGTCCGCTTTCCTTTGCAATGTCGTTTTTACTCGATTCGCCGACTGTCTTTTTGTACTAGTGTTTTTAGTAATAGGTAATACTTTCTAGTGTAGAGGTGCTGGCACTACGTCTGAAACCTCAGCTTAGAGGATCGGTACTCTTCTGTAGGGGTTACTATTCCTAAACGAGAACTGTCAGTTTTACAGCGCCAGATACATCAATAATGACAAAATAGAAGCACAAGACCTATGATGATACGGGGTCACGTGCAAATAATGACATAGGATAAATGTAAAAAACAATATTGGCAACAAGTGTGGAAGGAACCTTTCAGAAGCAGATTTGGAAGACAAGGAGTCTTGGAGTCTAGGATGCGAAAAACAATTTTAATGATTTCGAGTTAGCACATATACTTGTAATCGTTAAATTTCTTTCTAATTATATAATTATACTTAGAATTTTAACTTTGTTAAGACGGTCACACCGTCTTGGGCACAGTGGAAACTGAATATCTGACGCCAATAAAGTCACTAATTACAAACTTTAATAAGACACAAACATCAGTTATATATAAAAAAGGTACTCTTATACAATAACCCAAGTTGCACTGGTTCGACAGCTGCAATAAATGCCACTTTATTATAGTTACACACTACGAATTAACACAGTGATCACGTCTCACTAAACCGCCACAATTAGTGCGAACCGTACTTCTAAAATCGCCAGGTGTAACTGAATTAAGCCGGTCACTGGATGCTTACATTCATACCCCGCTGAGAATGCAGATTAACCATCCATTTTCCGGACAGTGGGCAGAGATAATTTGCTTAGCTGCAGGCGCTAAAACAATCTGGAGACTAGGTAAAAACTGACCTTGAACGCAACGTGCCGACTGCATGCGGTGGCTAGTCGAGTAACGTCTGGAATGGGAATCTCTCATGACTTCCAGAACAATCCAGAGCATTACTTAATTCTGTCGCGCCAATGTACGTGGAAGGCGTTACTTTGTTATGTGGTACTATTTTCTCTGCGTAGAAATATTATAATTATACAATTAATCCAGAGTTATGTTATGCGTTTCCCTGGCAGGTCTCGTCACAAGACATCCCTTCAAAGATCCAGGTACTGCGCCAGCTCTTACTCGCTTCATATCCACCTTCATCTTAATTGAATCCATGATCATACACGTCTCCATTCCTTCCTTCCTGACGTCACTCACCGTTGCGTAATGACTATCTTGACCACAAAGTCTCGGCTCCTCCAGAGCAGTAGCCAATTTATCTTCTTACGAGCTTAAACATGTGCCCTTTGAAGAATTTCCTTTATACCTTACTTTATTCACCTACCCCACACTTTCAAATTTAGCTATATCCACGTCTCCAATCTTCCTCACATTCTCCTTGTCCAAACTTCATGTATTAGCTGTACAAAGCTATACGTTTTTTCACACCGTCTCCCATATTTCCTTATTTACTCGTCCGCATAGTAACCTCCGTCACCTATTCTAGTTTTACATTTTGTTAAGCATATCATATTTTCAGTCAAAGGGATTCTCAGACGCTTCGTGTACTGCTTCATTTTCTCGCCACTGAGTCCAATATGTAACTTCTCTCCTTTTCCTCCTTCCCCGAAAACAATATTATTCTCGGCTAAAAAACCGAAAAAATGTAAATCATTTTTTGAGGTTAAGTAAGTATCATTACCGATTGCTTCGAGCAGAATTAAAAGAAAAAGTATATATCATGATGACAATATACCATTTATTAATAGACGAGGTCCTTCCCTCTTTTAAGCCCCGCGATGGAACCCAATTTAAAAAAAGACGGATGTCCCGTGTTTATAATTATTTATAAGTATTAGTCTCAGGGTTGTTTTTAATTAAAACGGGGTCTTGCAATCTGTTGATTATTATTATTCAATCTTGTATTTTATTATTATATATTGGTTTAGTGACTTATTCCACTCAATTCAACCTATTGTTGAATCCAGTAATGAATAAGTCGGTTACTTACATTCTTTTCGACGTTTTAACTGTCAGTTTAATTGGTTTAATTAAATGTATTTTATTCACTGCTTAGAATTGTTCCAATCGAAGTTCCGTTGACACTCTATTTACAATAGTTAGTCCTTATTTATAATAATGTGTTTTACATAGACAATGAATGTATTCATTAAATGAGTTGTGGTCAGTGTTGACTTTACCATACAGCTTAGGGATTTATATCATGTAATTAATTAACATTTCTTCCTTCTTCTTAATACAATTATTCCTTCAAAGGTTTATGTTAGTTTGTTATACTTCAATTTCCTTCCCTTGTTCTTGTGTTTGGTCTGGATATCTTCCTTCTACCTTCTTCACTGATCTCTTTCTCACTCTTATTCATTTTTATTCATGATGTGGTTTTCCCTTGTCTTCTTCACATTGTTTCTTCCTTCTTCTTTCTGGAAGTTGTTATTGTTGTGTTCTTCTCCCTGATTCTTCTTTCTTCTTTTGTTCTCATGTTCTTCTCATTGATTCTTCTTTCTTCTGTTGTTGTCTTGTGTCCTTCTCACTGATTCTTCTTTCTTCTGTTGTTGTCTTTTGTCCTTCTCACTGATCTATTGGGTAAAGTATGTCAGTCGTCTCGTCTTTATTCTTCTTTATTGGTGCATTTACTAGTGATTTCTTTTCAATGATGTTTCACTTATTTAAACTTATGGTACTTTCTTCTTCTGTATCCATGGTGGTATTCTAGACCTTTTATGTATTCTTTAGTAGTGGTGGCCTTTAAATTAATTTTCGGTACGTAGGTGGATGTGGTGTTATATGTACCGTTACATATTGCCTCCTTATTAGAATTGATTATTTCTGATATCTTTGTTTTATGATTGAAGAAATTATCAATTTTTTCCTTTTTCATTTCACCCTTAAGTCACATATGATGTTTTCATAGTTTGTATTTATTTTTACACTTGTCTTTAGCTCATTATATTTTCTACATCTCCTCCTTCTTCATAATTCTGGAATCTTGTTTAATTATATTTTTGGCTGTTGTTTTTTTTCCCTTAAATATTTAATTTCCCTAACATTTTTTCCCTAACTTAGTAGCTGAAATCGATTCGGGTGGGCTCTATTGGCTTACCTAACTCCGTCGTTCATAACTACACTCTTTCTGAGATCAGGGGAACATCATCCCTGCCCAGTTAAATGATTGCTGGAACTTTTCTACAGTAAATTCATTAAATAATAATACTCATAAGCAGTCTCTTTCGACTAATAATAATAAACACTCTTGGGGTTATTCACTTTTTTGCCTTTTATATTTTATTATACATTGTCTTCTGGATTCCTTCTTCACTTCTGCAGATCTTCATTAGTTAATGTTGTTGACAAATAGCATGTGTAAATATTCTTCATTTTTTCTTCTCCTTATCGTGACAAAATTGTTCTTCATATTGATTGGTTCTTTCTTCTTCTTCTCGGTCAATTCTCCTTCTCACTATCTTCTCTACATAATATTCTTATTAATGGCCTTCTTCTCTCTTCTAGCAAATGTCATATTTTTTAACATTTTATTTTGGATAGTACAAAATTTTTCTCAAAGTGATAGTAAACATTGTTTAAAATATCTTAAGTGCGTTCACTAGTTGCTTGTTTTGGTTATGGTTTATTTATTAGATAATAGTTTTTTCCTTTTCTCGTTCTACATACAATATTCATTTAACAAACATTTTTCGTTCAACATTTAATAAAATATTTGATTGGATAAACATTTTTGGGGTTACATCCTTCATTTAATAAACATTTTTCTCTTTCTCTTCTTTCCATAATAATAATAGCCTTTTTTTTTATAACTCTCTTTGGTGTTCTTCCCCTCTACTCCTTCAAGTGTCTGATAATTTACACTTATTCGGAATTATTATAATATATTTCTTTTTGTGTGCCTTGGTCCATTTCCAAAATTTCCGTCCCCTTTTCTCAATGTGTTTGCATTCTGGTTACCCATGGTCAATCATCTTAGGTGTGTCTGTTGTCTGGATCATCTTGGTGTTCGGGTGGTTCCCGGTATTTGTAATGTACCTCATTATCATCTTGTCCTTCCACTTCGTTGTTGTCAAAGTTTCTTTTAACTGGAGGTTTGTGGTTATGGTTTTATCCAACACCTTCTCAGTTAATTCTTGGTCAGTTGGTTGGCGTTGCAATTCTTCTTTGGCAGCCCTTCGATTGGTATAACAGGTTGAGTCAATTGTTCCATCATTTGGTTTGCTTCTCACCGGTGTTCCTGTCATCTCCACTATCGACGACGTCATTCATCTGTTGAGGAGTATTTTTTTTCTGGGTGTGTTTACTTTGACTACCCTCTTGATAGAATTTCTTTTCCTTGTTACATGTTGATCCACGTCGACCGCCTTTATGGTGTTCTTGTCATGTTTCTCACTATTGGTTTTATTCCCTGATCAATGATTGGGTGTTTATTAAAGTTAATTAAACAATTCCTCTCCTTTCGTAATTCCTTGATTGCCTTAGCATACTTTTCAAAGATCTGGTTCATCTGTTCCTCGTAACTTTCCTCTTCCTTTTGTTGTGGTATATTATTATCTATTGGGTCTAATTTCCTCTGGGTTTCCTCAGTCTTCCCATTAGTATTGTCGATTCTATTATTTAAGTCTGCCTTCCAGGATTCTTCGTTCCTAGCTAATAATTCTTCTGCTTTCTCAATTATTTGGGTCTTCTTTACACCTCTAGTGTTGCTTTCGGTGTGTTGACTATTTTCTTGTTCTCTGTTATGCTTATTTTCAGACGATGACGCATCAGTGTCTTGTTCCTTCTCTGCTGGTTTACCATCATTTTCAGTTCGCGAATTTGATTGTTCCCTGATTTCATCATTTGGTGTTTCTTCTGTTGTTGGTTCGTCATCGTTTTTTATTTCTTCCCTCCATAGTTGAATTATTTCTTCTCTCCATAGTCTAATATCGTTTATCATTTCTTCTCTTGCCTCCTCAAAGCTATTCTTTATAGTCTGGGGAAACGGTTCCCTCATACATTTCACCATCATTTCCTGGAAATCCGTCCTCTCTGTTGGTTCGGGTCCCCCGGGTTGGCCTTGCACGGTGTCACCTGCGGTAGTCCTTCCTTCAGGCGTTTTCGTGTCCTTGGTTTCGCTCAATTTTTTATTTATTGGCTCTGGTTCTTTATTTGCATGTTCTAAGATTGCCGTTGGTTTATTGTCGTTCATTGGTTCTTGGACTGTTTTATCATTTACTTCCGTTGTATCATTATTATTATTTATTTTTTCTTGTAGTGGTTTTGTGGAATCTTTCTTGCCGTAGTCGTTCTCAATTTTTCCGTTAATGTTGTCCTCATTTCCATTAGTGTTCTCTCTATTCTTCATTAAATTTTCGTTTATCTGCCTCTTCTCGTTTTTCAATTTCTTAGCACTTTTCAATTCTTCTTCGAAAGCTTCTCTTCGTTTACGCTCGTCTTCCCGTCTTTGGGTGCGGTAATTGATTTCTTCTTTTTCCCGTCGTGCCGCTTGGCTCTCGAATAGCTCTGCATTCCGGTTCATTCTTTCTTGTCGGGTTTCCATTCGGCGGATTCTTGTGAAACCTTCTTCGATCTTTCGCCTTAATTGGTCTGATTCCTCTCTTATCTGTCTTCTTTCCTCTTCCATTTGTCGACGTATTTTTTCATCGTCTACGTTGATTTCTTCATATACTTCTGTCGCGCGATTCTTAAAAGTTGCTCTCCGTTGCATCTTCGGTTCTGTGTATTGCAGCTGCCTCGAAAATTAGGTTTATGATTATTTTATAAATTAGGTTGAATATTTTTCCACCTAATTTCGCTCGAACGTTGTGCGCCAATTTATTAATAGACGAGGTCCTTCCCTCTTTTAAGCCCCGCGATGGAACCCAATTTATTAAAAGACGGATGTCCCGTGTTTATAATTATTTATAAGTATTAGTCTCAGGGTTGTTTTTAATTAAAATGGGGTCTTGCAATCTGTTGATTATTATTATTCAATCTCGTATTTTATTATTATATATTGGTTTAGTGACTTATTCCACTCAATTCAACCTATTGTTGAATCCAGTAATGAATAAGTCGGTTACTTACACTCTTTTCGACGTTTTAACTGTCAGTTTAATTGGTTTAATTAAATGTATTTTATTCACTGCTTAGAATTGTTCCAATCGAAGTTCCGTTGACTCTCTATTTACAATAGTTAGTCCTTATTTATAATAATGTGTTTTACATAGACAATGAATGTATTCATTAAATGAGTTGTGGTCAGTGTTGACTTTACCATACAGCTTAGGGATTTATATCATGTAATTAATTAACATTTCGTCCTTCTTCTTAATACAATTATTCCTTCAAAGGTTTATGTTAGTTTGTTATACTTCAATTTCCTTCCCTTGTTCTTGTGTTTGGTCTGGATATCTTCCTTCTACCTTCTTCACTGATCTCTTTCTCACTCTTATTCATTTTTATTCATGATGTGGTTTTCCCTTGTCTTCTTCACATTGTTTCTTCCTTCTTCTTTCTGGAAGTTATTATTGTTGTGTTCTTCTCCCTGATTCTTCTTTCTTCTTTTGTTCTCATGTTCTTCTCATTGATTCTTCTTTCTTCTGTTGTTGTCTTGTGTCCTTCTCACTGATTCTTCTTTCTTCTGTTGTTGTCTTTTGTCCTTCTCACTGATCCATTGGGTAAAGTATGTCAGTCGTCTCGTCTTTATTCTTCGTTATTGGTGCATTTACTAGTGATTTCTTTTCAATGATGTTTCACTTATTTAAACTTATGGTACTTTCTTCTTCTGTATCCATGGTGGTATTCTAGACCTTTTATGTATTCTTTAGTAGTGGTGGCCTTTAAATTAATTTTCGGTACGTAGGTGGATGTGGTGTTATATGTACCGTTACACATGTTATAAAAATAGTGCTACGACAAGATGAAAGACAATTATATAACGCTGTAGATAATTAGAGACTGGCTTTCTACACGTTTCTCTAGTCAGTCAGCGCGTTGCGTCCAAGGCAGGACTTTGGGCTAGTCACCAGACTGTTCTTGCAAATTATTCTCGGTGCGCCGCTCGGTGAATGGAAGATTATTCTGCAATCCCAGCTGGGTATGAATACAGAAATTCAGTGGTGACATTAAAGTGCAGACTGTTAGTTATTGTGGCTGTTTACGGGGAAGTCATCGTTGTGTTAATTAGTTCAAAACTATAATAAGCTGTCATTTGTTGGTGCATGTTGGAAAAATTGAACTTAAATTATTGTATAAGATTGCGACTGTTGATTTACAACTGTTGTTTGAATCTAATTGAAGTTTTCAATTATTGACTTTACTGGTGTCAGTTATTCTGTTTCCACTGAACAACATGACGACCTCTGAAATCGTCGCAACAGTACGTAATACCAAATTTATAAAAGCGATGTTTTATAAATATTTTACACAAAACTTTGAAGTAAATCACAATCATATATGAAAAATATACAACTAGTTGATTTTGAACATGTAACGGCAACATTCTACTTTAGTAAACGTTTCCAATAGTTTATTTTAATTTTCAACATCACATATACCTACAACTATTAGACCCGTGGCATATTCCGCTCTCTAGCCATGGTAGAATTCACGCAACGCCATCACCAAAGAGAAACCAGGTTGCATACCATAAATATAAGTAACTATAAGTTATAAGTAGGCCTACAGGTACCATCGCGGGACATCTTCAGCCTTTACCACACAGTACTGTGGGCTTGACGTTAAAAACTCGCGTTCAGGTTAGACTCGAATTCCTCGAATTCCACTGATGATGGCAGCCAGTGGTGCTGTCGAAACGTTTGGTTTGTCTGTAAGCCGTAGACCACGGCCAAACAGCCCGGCTAAACACTTCTAATACAGGCTGCATGTCAGTTCGCATTTCACCACATGTAGGGAAAGTTACAAACTGGGGTATAAGCGCTGAGTAATGTTTGTGTTGACGTACAGATATCGTGTTTGTTACTGACTGATATCCGCTTGCCTCAATCAGACTACTACGGTATTGTTCCAACCGAAGTTATGTAAGGCTGAATTGATTTGACCTTGAGACGAACCACAACACAGCACGACGAATATACTGTATGTCGTATAAAGCGACTTGTCTTCTACCCCCCGCCGTTAGTTTAATTTTTGTAACATGTTTCTAACCCGAACAGTACTGTTATTATTATAAAAATTTAAAGAAACAGTATAAAGACCGACGAATTAAGAGCCAAACAAAAGCATTATTTATTGCTTTTTCGTTTTATAATAGAGACCGTCCAGAAGGAGGAAAGAACGACCCAGAAAAACGTAGGACTACAACATCAGAAGGTTCGTCAGAGAGAGGGAGATAAAGAGAGAGAGAGAGAGAGAGAGAGAGAGAGAGAGAGAGAGAGAGAGAGAGAGAGAGAGAGAGAGAGAGAGAGAGAGAGAGAGAGAGAGAGAGAGAGAGAGAGAGAGAGAGTGAGTGAGTGAGTGAGTGAGTGAGTGAGGGAGCTGCTTGAAAAGCAAGCCTTAATAAAGAGGAATGGCGATCAAGTTTGTATGTCGGAAAACACACACACACACACACACCTCTTAGATCGTCATAACAGTACGTAATCTCTTAAAAAGTGAAGTTTCTTAAATTTTTTACAAGACTTTGAACGAATTACAACCACATATGAGAAACGTAAATTTCGTTGATTCTGACCATCTAACGACAATATTGTACTTTAGTAAATGTTTCCATTAGTATATTTTGAATATGGAAACCACACCTGTTACACATTCTATAGGGAATTCGTTTGTAGTCTAACGCAAGTTAGTAAATACAATATATTGTCGTATAGGTTTATAAAAGTATACAATAGTGACTTTCCTTTATAAAAATTTTTACTGTTTACATAACTGTGGTGAAAGGAAAAATTTTAATTAGAGTTAAGTAAAATATACACATAAAAATTTAATCCCAATGCCAATTTAAATTTGCAGAAATTCTCAATTTAAATTTAAAATTGTACTGGAATCCCCAGACATACCAATATAATTTAAAGTAATGTTTTCTTTACATTCATTTCTCCCATAAACACTGTGCCTCCAGATTCCTTCTTTGTACATCAGGTTAGTGTATATTAATAATAGATGTAATTTTGTTCACACATCTGTACAGTGTATCCAAATTTAAAATACCATTTGTGCGTGTCACTTTACATGTGTGAAACTGTTTTTTATAATATTGAATTATTTTCCCTGAGCCACTGCCACACGTTCTGTGAGACCTCAGCTGTGTCTAGAGTTTGAAAATATACACTACATATTCTATAGTTGACGTGTCTATGTAAACTGAATATCACAACAAAATATGTGGGGATGTATAAAAGACAAGAGAATGTTTATGACGAATTAATTATTAACAAATTGGCTAATGACAATTGCTTTCAAAGTAATATCTTAACACCAGACTAACTGCCACAATACGCATAGATAACTCGAAGTTAAGACAGTTAATTTTATTCGAAGACGAGATAACATTTAGAAGCACTTATTTCACTGTCCCTCTCCTTTCTCTATGATTGTTTCCCTCATTTATAATTTTCTTTACTCCTTTTCGTTCTTGTTGTCCCTCTGTTGAAGCAGCATAACAGATACGACAAAAGGGATATGCTAAACAAGAGGGCGTATCTGACAAAGTAGAGGGCACCAGTCAATATTTATATTTGTAATAAAATGTCTTCTTCTTTAGTTAGCGATACACATATTGGTTTGTAGCAGTTCTCCACACCGATCTTCTCTGTGCTTTTCGTTTCATCTCCTCATAGAAATTACAACTTACGTCACCAATAATCGATTTCATATATTGGAGTCTTGGTCTTCTTTTTCTTCTTTTCTCTTAAATGTAACAATCTCTTATGGTTTTATCAAATTCTCTTGACGCATAATATGGCCAGTAAGTTCAATCCTCCGCTTCAAAATATCACAAAACTCGTGTTGTTTCTCTAACTCTAGTCAGAATCTCGTCATTGCTAACCTTGTCGATCATCTATTATATGTAACTGTTCACATAACTCCTGTTCACTTTCATCCATAATTGCAAATCTTAACATGTTAAAATCTGTCTCTCCTTGCACTTTTAATCCACCATCCGTTTGTTCATTTATTTATGTGTCAAACAAATGTTCGTTTGTGTAGCAAATGTATGGACAGTATTTTTTTATTTTTACGTTTATATAGTTAAAGACGATTTAATAAGCACTGCAGTAGCAGAATTCATTTCATTTCTCTCTCTGTGTCTCCCCCCCTCTCTCACTCTCTCTCTCTCTCTCTCTCTCTCTCTCTCTCTCTCGCCCCTATATCACACACACACATGCGCACGCACGCACGCATGTACCCTGCACATTGTGTTTGCAGATCTCAATACAATGCACGTACGTTATAACACAATAACTATAAAACTGAAGTGAAACGGGTCACTGGTAACATTTGCATATAAATAGATATATGTGCTTATGTTATAAGCGAACGTAGGAGCGGTAGACAGAGACAGACAAAGCACGAAATGAGGAAACTGATAACTATTACACGGACCCTAAACCACGGACAATGTACATACTGCAAGGAAAACTACGGCGTACGTGTACATGTTATTCCATTCTACTGCTATGCACCATGGGGATTAGACTCAGCCTCTCAGTTGCCACTTCTCTGCCAACTATGCTGCGACATTTCATTGTCGCTATTGGTTTATCCTGACCAGCAGTTACTATTTCTTATGTAGCCCACTGGTTGACATCTTTCTAACACGACGTATCAATTTTTTTAATTATTTAATTTTACTCAATTTTGAAATATATTACAACGACTTTTAGTAACACTAATCAAAACCTATATTAGTGAAAGAATACAAAATCCCCTAAAGAAAGTAAAAGCCTCTAAAGAACACTTCACCCTTATCCTAATCTGAAATCATCAAGATGATTTACACGTCACGACGTAGGCAACGCAAAAATTCTCCAGCCATCTCTTTCTGTGTCTGCCCATACACCTGTGTCCTACAGGTTTGTACTTCCAGACTTGTTCGGGCCGCCTGGAAACTGACATTCTTTCTAAGTGTTCTTTCCACCGTTTGTTGTAATCTTTTAATTTTTCATTCAAGTTAAACACTTGTAACTGTTGTCTTGGGGCCTCATTTGTTGTACGGGCAAGTGTAGAACACTTTTCAGCTCCTATTAAGAGGCCTGTATTTTACAGCATTCACTTTTGGTTGTTGTCCATAATTAATTCACACCTATAGGACAGTACAGGTACTGCCATAACTATGTAAAACTTTAATTTTGTGTCTCGACGTACCTTACTTCTAAAAAATGCGGTTGATTGTCGCACAGATCGCCTGGAACGTACCTAAGTTAACATCAATATCATAATTTCTATCATAGCCAATATCTTATTCCAAAGAATTAAAGTGGCTCACCTGTTCTAGAATTCGATAGCTAATCATTATTTTTGTCCTTATTAGCTCTTAACTCGAAATGCCATTACCTTTGTTTTTTATAGTGGTGATTTTTATATTGTATTGATAATCTAAATTAATGCCAAAAAATGCATCTTTGTTTGAAGAGCTTTAATATTCCTGTGTCCTGCGTCATCCAACACGCTTGCAGCCAGATCGTTGGGGTGCGCTGTTAGTTCACTTTTGTTCATTCTGTAATGATGTTATTTTAATTCTTCTCAAACAGAAGAGGCGCTTTGAAGTCCTTCTGTATGAAGTGGTCTGGTACTACCACGGTCCTACTGTCTTGAGGACCGTGTTCTGCGAGCTCTGAAGGATCTCTATATGTAAATTATTGTTGCTGTCTCCTATAGATAAATCCAGTTACTCAAGATTTGCTTGAGAGTTAAAAGGATGTACATGATGTTATTAACGCCTCTATTACACTACACTTTGCGTGTAGTGAAATTTTCGCCATGTGATAAACTTTTGTTCTATAAGACATAGCTATATGATGTCACCGAGTGAAATTTAGATAAAATTGGATAACAATTTAGATGAAATTTAGTGGAAATTTTATTTTAGCTTTTGATTCAATAAAATCCTCCTTTTAAAAATCCTCCTTAATAGTAAATCCTCCTTATTAATAGTTAATAATAAAATCCTCCTTTTAGTTTTTGAGATATTGGCGATTTTGTAAAGAAATTGTATACGTTGTTTCAGTCCCATTTCATGAAATTTACTCATTGTTCACACTATGCGCGCGCAGACGACTTGCATAGGCTACATTTGAATCAATGCATCATATCGGGCGCGTGAAACTAATAAATTCTTCCACGAGCAATTGCAAAGCTTGCAACTGTCCTGCAACAGATCGCAGTAAGTGTAAAAGGTCTCATTTAAATGAATGACCTACAACTTTTTCTCCAATCAATTGCCTGGTGTAATAGAGGCCTAAGAAAATAGATCAAGGGAGACGAGAAATCATAAAATTAAGAAGCATGGCTAGTAGTATCATGAAAACACAAAGCTTTGTATATATTGTTACGTAATGCGGAAAAAGTGTCACGTAATACGGAACGTTCTACAAGTTTATCGAATGTTCCAGTGGAATCCGGCTGTAATGTGTGTGTACGTACACAATGCTGCTACTTTGCGGTGAAAGACAATTACGCGTCAACTACCGGGTCTATACCAGACCATACCGGTGCGCGTGTGCTGCGTTCAAGGCCACAGTGAATTACGTTCTAGTGTTTTCTATTAGGCGCCTATTAGCGAATATTCTGGAACGTCAGCGGGGTATAAATACAAGTACTCAAAGACTTTGAGTTCAGTTATTGTCGGGCGATACTCTGTGCGTTTAAGTGGCGATTTACATAGTACGGTTTGAAGTATTGTGGCGAAGTGTTATGTGTTTTATAATCAATTGTAATAAAACTGTGTTTTATATTAGTTGATATTTTATTGGGTGTGCGTAATTTTTATTTTATTTATTGTAAGAGACTGTCTTGTGAATTACAAACTGTTTAATTGTGATAATTAAAACGGGTGATTACTGATATAATTGGTGTCTTGTATTTTGTTTTCCACTCAGACGGATCAGTAGATCGTCGTAACAGTCCAAAACGATAATTGATAGGATTATACATACGGGGAGAGGAGGAGGAGGAGGAGAATGTGTTAACACATGAAAAAACCATAAAAGAATAAAATTGTCGAGATGGAATTATGGAGGCAATGTTTTAGCTGGACTAGATTAGATGTAGTGAAGGACATACTAACATAAGAGAATCGATGTGATACTGACCTAACAGATGCAGTAGAATTGAAGAGATTTGGGCAGGCGCACAGAATGTTTGGCCACCGTTGGCCAAAAAGGAAATATCGACTGTTAACCAATGAAACGTAGAGTCGTGACAGGCCAGTTACACTGTGAAGGGAAGGGATCGATGCAGCAGTAACAATTAGGAACCTCAATGTAAGAGACTGCAAATGTAGACACGCTTGGGGACTAGATCGGGAGTAACGATGCTTGCTGTAAAACTCGCATTGTAAGTACTTGCTGCATCATCAGTCTTTTAATTGGTCTGCACTCTCCTCACATTTACCCGTCGTACGTGTGTTATAAACGTATGGGACCTACAGCTTAACACCGGATCGGAACGGCATAGTTGGGGAGGGTTTATACTATACCCTGATTAACGAAAGAAAGTGACTGGCGGAGCAGCCGCGCGGCGACCGAGTTTGTAATAAAACATTCCACTTAATAACCTCGTGCAAACGTAAAATACAGGGCTAGAAATGTCTAATGAACTGTATATTAATCATCAATTAAAGACGTTTTTAACAAACGTTTCTAATTTTTTAAATCTTTTTTCAATTAATTTACATTGAGAGTTAAATAAAAAAATACACGAATTTGAATTAAAAATTTAGGGTTTATCATTTTTATTACGTAAGAACTCAGAGGTTAAGCATCGGAAAAACATTTCTTGTAGATAAATGGTAGCCCCCCTTCTTTAGTACAGTATATCAAAAATTGAGATTCCTACGATTAAAATTAACGATGTTATTAATTTTTTTCTAATGTCCTGTTAACTCAGTTGTTAAAAGTTGTACATGAATGAAATTTAGGTGACGCTATCTTTAGATAACTAAGTGTAGAAGACATATACAGCTTACACCTTGTACGTGATAGGAATACTACAATGGATTAATATATAAAGTGAATTTCACAGAGAGCAGTGCGCGGCGCTCTGCGGCGGAAGTACAGTCAGAACCTAGTGGACCCATTTTATTCACGCGCCCTACCGTCTTCGTTTGAAGACTACTAACTAACAGCTATAAGTGTTTTAATAAGTGTTTTTTATAGAGTGTTTTAATAGTGTATTTTTATGATTTATACACATATTTTATGAGAGGATTCCATAAAAGCTGAAGAACACTACAATACTTGTAAGTACCGTACTGTCTTTATTATTTATTTGTCAATGCTAATAACAAGTAATTTACTAATTGTTTTTACATTTCAATACATAACAGTAAAATACTGTTATAATTATGCAATATCTGGTAGACCGAGCTTTGCTCGGTAGTTTTAAACTGTAAACTGTATTTCATATTTAAATAATTAGTTGTTAAGAAATTTGAATGGCATTAACAATTTCCCAGTAATTACATTGCACTTCAATTAGTAGTATTAAAGCTGATCACAAAACAAAAATAGTTTATTAACAAAAAAAACAATAAATACCGTACCGCAAAAGAGTGATAAATAAACAATCATTCAAGACACTCCATCTGTTCTAAAAACCATGTAGTTCAAGATGTAAGTTTTTGACAGATCTCCAGGTAGATAGATTAGATTAAATAAGTAGACAGATAACTAAAATCTCTGTATACTTATGAGAGGTTGGTGACTCGTACCAAGTTGGCTATGTGTCAGTGTGTGAGCCGTGAGCGTATGCACCACTTTCTTTGGGCTGTTATTGTACCTTGACTGGATGGCGCGCCGTTGAGCGATGTTAGTTCTAATTTTCCTATATTAACTGATTGCGGTTATATTTCGTAATATTTGAAGGTTACATACCACTTTGTATTGATGAATACAATTTTGTTATGCTTATTGTGAAAAAACTCAATGAAAAAAATTATTAATAACGGAGTTAACAGGACATTTGGAAAAAATTAATAACGTCGTTAATATTATTCGTAGAAATCTCAATTTTTGACATATTGTACTAAAGAAGGTGGACTACCATTTGTCTACAAGAAATGTTTTTCCGATGCTTAACCTCTGAGTTCTTACGTAATAAAAACGATAAACCCTAAATTTTTAATTCAAATTCGTGTATTTTTTTATTTAACTCTCAATATAAATTAATTGAAAAAAGATTTTAAAAATTAGAAAAGTTTGTTAAAAACGTCTTTAATTCATGATTAAAATACAGTTCATTAGACATTTCTAGCCATGTATTTTACGTTTCAACGAGGTTATTAAGTGGAATGTTTTTACTAAAAACTCGGTCGCCGCGCGGCCGCTCCGCCAGTCACTTTCTTTCGTTAATCAGGGTATAGGCAGGATATCTCTCGCTCGTTTGCCACCGCCTTGCGCGGGGGAAAAGGGCGTATCTAAATCAGGAGACCGGTTTAGGGACGAATGAAACCAAGACAAAATACACGGAACTTCAACGGAGTGTCACAAACAACCAGGAATATCTATCAGTTGGCAATTGAACGTGTCCAACAATTTTATTACTTAGGTTCACAAATTACTCAGAACAACTTTGCATAAAATAAAGTCCCACATCGTACATAGCAACAGGTGTCATTATTCCTCTGAAAAGCTTTTTAAATCCAGGACGTTAAGCACACAACTAAAGCTGACAGTATACAAAAGTCTTATACGACCGGTAGTAACATAGGGATGGAAAGCCTGTACATTAACCAGCACAAACGAGCGACATCTAAGAATATTTGTACGAAAAACCGAATATTTTTACGAAAAACCTTGCGAAAAATCTTCGGACCTCTACAAACTAAAGATGGCTATTGGAGGATTCGAGTGAACTACGAACTGGACCAACTGATTCAGGGTGCCGACATATTCAGTTTTAATAAGAGTAGGAAGGTTGAGTGGCTGGGCCACGTAAGGCGAATGGGATTGGAGACCAGTAGGAATAAGAATTAGAGGCAGACCCAGAATGAGAAGGTTGGATGACGTGGAGAATTGTTTGAGATATATAAACGGGAGGGATTCGAGACTGATGTGTAATGAGATGGCGGAATGGAAGAAAGTCATTGAGCAGGCTAAAACCCACGCTGGGTTGTAACGCCAAGAAAAAAAAAAGGAAATGAAATCAGGTGACCAGTAAGCCAGTAAGAGTTTGTCACACGCTAGCAACTAACTCACGACCGCTTGTAGTAGTAATAGTAGTAGTAGTAGTAGTAGCACCTAATGAAATATGCAAGTTAGTTTGTACTTATGAATAAATGTTTGAAATATACGTATATAATACAATGTTGTATTCATATACTAACTCGTTACTTGATTCCTCAGTATACGTCATATATAAAAAATAATCGCACTAAAGCGACAGTTATTTTTACTGAAAATAAGTTCCAAAATGAAAGGACAACAATACAATTCAATTTAGATTAACCTCTGTGGCAGCAAAAAAAAAACGCTTTTTGAATGAAATGAATGAATAATGAAATGAATACATAAAAGGCAGCACAATAAATTCTGTGACAGATTTGGCTTTGAGCCAACGCCACACTCATCCAGATCTGATTTATTGGTTGACATTTAGCGTCGACTTTAAATGGGAATTCAATCTTTTGTACGGCGCCTAGTTGAATGTTCAATATACCTGTTCCATCCTACAACTTGCTGTTAAATATATTATCTCTCTGCATATATTTCACAGGCAGTTGAGTAGAAAGAAGGATTACAGGGACAACGTTTTACTTAAGCCGACACTAAGTGATTGGAAATACCCAAAACCTGGTTAAAATATGAAAGCTTTTTTCGATTTATACGAAATTAAGGTCCCTTACGACGCATGATTTTTATTATACGATTAGACGATGGAGGATTTTTAAGGTTGCTGATTATTTATCTTAGATCAAAATGATGAAAAACCAAATTGCAGAAAACTATAGCTGCAATGTTTTTATAAAGGGGTTTACTTTTTATAGAAATTAGATGCCTAGGGCTTTTATGGTCGCCAATTAGGCACTAAATTACAACAACAAATATAACATACATAGAAAGTGATTAGAGACTTACAATATTGTAGAATTCATAATTTTGTTTCCTATATTAAACAAATTAAAAGACAGACAAATTAATTTCTCGAACAGAACACTATCTTAAAATCACAAAACATTTGAATTTTTTGTTTATCAAAAATAGTTTATCAAGGATAGTCTGCTTATTAAGAACACATATCTAACCAGTACTTTCATACTCACTAGGTATATCTAACACATTCTATTACGCTTTTGTTAGATATATATATAACTATATAATACTTATATTAAATATTATTAGGTACTAAAAATATTTATTATTTTGAAGACAATAAGACTTAATGAGACATGTGTTAAATACTACGTAATTAACATTTAATGTATTAAATATCATTGCTGATGGTAATAACAATAATAGTTATTTCCTTTAATTTCTGACGTTTCTAAACGTATTTAATCTAGAACTGTATTTTGTACCTTCAAAATGTCAAAAAATTGAGCGGCAGGTATTTGCTGTTGGTTTTTATTTGTTTTATTAATTTAAAGTACGCGCTACAATGTATAATTCGCTTCACAGACAAACTATGCAGAAGTTGTAACATTGTAACATTAACATTAATTTTTAAAACTTTCTCAAAACTCTGTTTGTAAATTTTGACAAATTATATTTATCATGTTTACAACATGCAAATTTGTCTACTGTTGTCTATCTTCAGAGATACATTACGGCAATAATGGATCTCACTGTCCCCCTCAAAACTGATCCGCTTGGTGAGAATGACAATGGAAGAAGTGCACGGCAGAGTTAAAAGTGGAGCCGATCTGAGTGATTCCTTTGACTGCAAAAACGTTTGAGACAAAGCGACGGTTTGTTCTGTTTTTCCTCAACATAGCACTTGAAAAAGCCATAAGTGACTCCGTTCTACAAAGAGACAAAAATAATACAAAGTCGGTTCAATTATTGACGTTCTCAGATGATGTCAATATCATATCGTTCCGTATAAGACGATTTATTCATACCAGTCTAATATTATACATTTTTTTTTACATATTTTACATTATCCTGGGAACACATGTTGTTTTACTTGTAAACTTGTAAATTAGTTAATGTAAATTAAACAAAAGCTCTATGTCATGTGTAACCACTTAGTAATTTTACTACATACGCTTTATATATATTTGCTGTAGTTTGATGTCGACACTAATTTTGTAACACTTGAAATATTTATACATTATTCTATATAGAGTCACAACATTAATCCTGTTTAATAATTTAAATATGTTATATTTTATTTATACTGGCTTATATCGTACATGATTTTGTGTAGTTTACCTATACTGGGAATTTCATATTTTACTCATGAATTTGTTACTGTCAATTAAACAGGAAGGCTTATCGTATGTTATTTATAATCAACTTTGTAATATACATTTTCCATATATATTATTTTATATATATATATATATATATATATATATATATATATTAATTTAGGTGACAAGCAACTCAGCAAGTTTGATTTGTGAATCGTCTTCACATAAAAGCTTATGGTATACGATTTATAATTATCCAGTGACGGTACCTTTTTGTTCCAAACATTAAAACACGCACCTTTGTTAAACTGTCTACCTGGACATTCCAATTGCTTCCTTGGTCGTACACTATATGCAACGCTCTCCCACCTAACATACATTTTAAATCTGACTGTTCAAATTTAATCTCTGAAGCTGCCGTAACTGGCGAAAGAATTACGAGGAAAATAAAAAGTATCTGTAGAACTATACCGAATGTTTATTTACTAAATTCAAGTATTAATAAAACGACCATTCGACTACACCTGAAACTTGTATTAATGGATACGCCTTTCAAAGAACCGATCGTTTTAAATATTTTGGGTTTAATAGTGGCAACAAATTGTAATTCTCCAAATAAGAACCAACAGCGAATCTCAGCAGAAAATAAATGCTACTCTGGATTGTTAAAGCAGATGAGAAAAATAATAATATCAAGATCAACGAAATGCATCCTTTATGAAACTTTAATAAGTCCAGTAGCATATGGAGTAGAAACATGGACGTTCACCAAAGTAAATTAATGACATCTTACGACTTCTGGAAGGAAGATATTGCGGAGACTTTATGGTCCAGTATGTCAAAGTGGTGTATGGCGGATACATTGTAATAACTCTTTAGGAATGTAGACATTATAAAATATATTAAATGATCAAGTTTAAGGTGGGCAGATTATTTGATAAAGATGACGCAGGGTGAAATATCGAGGAAAGTTCTGACGATGCAGCTGGATGGAAGAAGACAGAGAGGCAGGCCAAAGCTGCGACGGATTGATAATGTGAGCAACGGTGCCAAAGTATTTAGGCTGAGGGGCTCGGGTGCCGTCACGACAGATCGGGACCGTCAGAGAAAGCTTCTGGAGGAAGTCAAGACTCAGGAATGAGTTGTAGCACCAGTGATGGTGATAGTGATGGTGATGGTGATGGTGGTGATGATGATGATGATGATGATAATGATGACGACGACGACGACGACGACGACGACGACGACGACGACGACGACGGCGATGATGATGATGATGATGATGATGATGATGATGATGATGATGATGATGATGATGATGATGATGATGATGATGATGATGATGATGATGATGATGATGCAGAGTGAAATATCGAGGAAAGTTCTGACGATGCAGCTGGATGGAAGAAGACAGAGAGGCAGGCCAAAGCTGCGACGGATTGATAAAGTGAGCAACGGTGCCAAAGTATTTAGACTGAGGGACTCGGGAGCCGTCGCGTCAGATCGGGACCGTCGGAGAAAGCTTCTGGAGGAAGTCAAGACTCAGGAATGAGTTGTAGCACCAGTGATGGTGATGGTGATGGTGATGGTGATGATGATGACAGTTATCTCTGATTTAGTGGCTTCGTTGCAGTAGACTTTCAGCTATAGTGAACCTAAGTTATTAGTCCCAAACAACAGACATTACTTACACATAAAATAATTTGCTTACAGTGGAGGTCCCTCAACTTCGGTCTCAATAAACCTCTTAAAAACTCAAACTTCCACCAAAAATTTACAGTGTAGGCCTATAATGGATGCAATATCTGTTTGTTTTTCAGACTGTAGTATAGAAACACAAAATTACAATAAACGTTTCTCTATCTGACTTTATCATATTGTTAGTATTATTTCAGTGTTATTGTTGTAATTTTTTAAACATTGAATATCAAATATTATATATATATATATATATATTATATATATATATATATATATATATATAAACTTTCACTGTGAACACTTACTTTTTGGTTTTGTTTCCCAAACGTTTCAACGTGGTGTTCGTCTTCTTCAGTGGGATTTGAATACTGAATGTCTGTACAAAGTAACGGTTATGGGTTGTAGATGTATGGGTGGGGGTTGCTGGTGGGAGGGAATTGGCGCTGGGATACGAAGTGTGTGTTTGAATCAGTGTATCGAAAAGTATGTGTGATCTATAATGTAATTGTTCATTTAATATGTTGTTTGGTTGTAGTGCGTGATATCTGTATATTTCAAATTGTTCTGCTGTGTTTAGTTTTCTACTTTTAGGTAAGTAGTGCAGTATTTCCATGTTGTGTTCTATGTTTGTGTAACTGTGGTTTTCATTTTGTAAATGTGTGGCAAATGTGGAATGTATGTAGTTTGTGGTGAGGGCTTTCAAATGTTCAGAATATCTAGAGGAAAAAGATCTTCCCGTCTGGCCGATGTAGAACTGGTGACTATCACTGCAGTTTAATTTATGAACCCCTGTTTTGCTGTATGTGTCTGTGCCTTTGTTAGTATTATTTATGTGTTTCCTGAAGGTGTTGTTAGTTCTGTAGGCTACTTTATAATTGTGTTTCCTAAATGTATTAGCAATTTTGTGTGTGTTGGAATTGTAGTATGTGAGTGTGATGTATTTACTGGGTTGTGTGCTGTTGGTTTGACTCACAATGTCAAAGTCTGAAGTGTTTTGTTTTCAATGTGAAGTGAATAATTTTAGCATATCGAGCGTGAACTTTTCCAAGTCAAATGTCAATTATAAGCCAAGTTATTAAAAAAAAAACGAATAAAATTATGAGTAATTTGGAAACAGTGGGACTTTAGACGCTGTTATATAAGTTGTTATAAGAATTTACGAATCTAAGATTATGCGAAAAAAGTCAACAAAACAGATTTCTAAAACGTTTATACTAAATAGAGCTTCGGCTACTAAAAACAGGTACATTGGATCTTGGGTAGGCGAGCGTTGTCGTACCTTATACGATACTTAATAGTGTTTCTTAGATTTTTGTTTTTCTGTTTTATGTTTAGCTGATTATTTATTTAAGACATACTTTCACCAACAGGGAATAATGCTTATATAAAATTTTCATGTAAAAATTTACCTCGTATTACTTTAAGTAAATAACAAAATAACAAAAAATATATTAACGAAAGTAAGTAAAAAATAAATATGAAAAATAATAATGAAAATTATTTATTAGCCAACGACGTAGGAGTTGAAATGTTGATTTAAACACAAAAACACAACACCTCCAGATATACCATCACTGTTTACAAACACCTGCGTCTCAAGGATGCTAAATTTTGAATTCTCTTACTTCACAAACAGTTCTCATTACTTTTTATTTTCTTTGAGTTTTTTTTTGTCTGGAACAGCGAGTCTGAAATATATATTTTTTTGCTTTTATAAAATAAAAAGTGAAATTAATGAACGCCCGGAGGGAAAAATACTTATTACTTTCTGTAAAGAGGACGGACGCCCACTTTTCCTATCTGCTTTAATCACGTGTTTCGTCTAGTCCTACAGGCATAATTTAATTTAATATAATTTAATTACTCTTTATTTCGTTATACGTTCTATTGTTGCTGATGTTGTAATAACAAGTTCACCAATACACTAAGTGCTTTCCACTCTCTGTCCGTTTATCTGTCTGTCTGTCTCTCTCTCTCTCTCTCTCTCTCTCTCTCTCTCTCTCTCTCTCTCTCTCTCTCTCTCTCTCTCATTTTCACTCTCACTCACTCTCTTTCCCCCTCTATCTCTCCATCTCGGTCTTGTTTTTTCATGCTCTCTGTCCCTCTGCCTATCTTATTCTCTCACTATCTAATATATCCCTTCCAGTCTACTCACCCCCTCTATATCACAATCACTTCCCAACCATTTAAGTTTTCTGTTTTTCATTCTTTTTCATCTCTGTCTTTCGTTTCGTTTACTTGCTGCTTATTCTATGCGCAATCAAATTAGGCCCGTATACATTGTACAATAATTAGACAGCTTGCCAATCCTAGTCATCGTGCATCACGCCATTTCCATATAATGACGTCCTTTCTGGTTATTTTTTAACGTCAACACTTGTTTTCTGGTTATGGCGATTAAAAGTCCATCTGTAATGTGGTCTCCGAACTATTTCAGATATTTTTCTGTCTCCCTTACAAATAGTCCTTTAGTAAGATTTAGCAGACCAAAAAAATTAATGATAAAAAATTTTTGAGCAAGTAAGTTTACCTTTTGCCAGCTTCGAAAAACATAAATTCTGATGTAAAAGAGACCTGAATATAGTGAAATACACTTTTCTTCACTTCTCAAATTCTAGACTTGCAGCCTGTACCTTTTTCAATCCTGGAATCTTATTCTGAGGCCTGCTTACATCTCTCTTCCTTGGGGTGAATAATTTATTACCTGTTTTATTAGACAGTCATCGCTCGTCCTCCATATATGTTATTTGCATTACAATGGACGCTGTCTAGTCCTATCGTACATTCTGTGTAGGCCTTAAACTCCAACTCGGCCCCTATATCTTCATAGCTAATTTGCTGTCACAGGGAACAACCTCTTTTATTCGTATCTCCTTCTTCTTCTTTAAATTCCTTGTTAGGACTCTGTGCTCTTCTATAACAACGGTCCTACATGGTGTCACTCTACCTCTTTCTTGGCCGACCAAATGCTTCTCTTCTTGATGTTTGGTTGGTTATATCTTGGCTTTTTCACTAACCTTGTGTCATCCATTCTTAAACAAAATTATAATGTCCTGCATAAACGTCCTTCTGAGTAATTTATTTCTAAAATCAAAAACTTCAGACATATAAATTTGTTCACTTAAAAATTAAAATTTACAATTTGAATAAACAATTTGAAGCGGCCGTAATGGGATTTCAAAGGTGTGCTCTAGAGGCAGCGTGTACTCTAAGATCGTAGGAGAAATGCAGATATATTGCACGAACTGAGTATTATTAACATAATTGACAGTATTGCACGATATCGGCTAAAATAGTTGTGGAACATGTTGACCGAATGAATTAGTGACTGCTACATCATTAAACAACTACTGAATTTTAAGTTGAAATGACGGGGAGATGTGGGACGTCCGAAGAAGCGTTTGAGTGATCCAGCTCTAGTTTACTTGCTTTGGACCGGATCCAACCACTTTTGGTTCACATTAAAGGAGTTGATGAAATAAACAATGTGTATTGAATTTTTTGGTTAATTAGTGCCTACTTTAATTATAATATAAATGCTCTTGCGACATAAGCAAAGTTTAATTATTTTGTAACTGGAAACTACCATTCTTTACAGAAGTATAAATATTGTTTTACAGGTAAGCTGAATGTAAAATATATAAAATAATATTGTTTTTTTTAGACTCGTTGGGCACTTAATAAAACGTATAACTACATACAGAGGTTTTATCATCATCATCATCTACCTGTCCAGGATTAGGCAGGTTGCCTGTTCCGGCTTCACCATATCCGTCTCCGAGGCATCGTGTGACGCATAGCAGTATGTAAAATTTTACATGGTTTGGTTACCAGCCATCCGCATAACCCCCACAACGGGAAGACCAGGGACTTTTCTGTCGGGGTTACCATACCTTAGCCGTTATGTTCCAGTTTTGAGGCGCCGGAAACTCGCCGTTCACCCTCTCTTGTTTGCTACATAACGCACACCCACTGTACGCTATGCATTACTCGGGGGTCACGCGACATACAAGTATGTCTTCTTAGACGTGAGAGTAGGATTTATTGGTAGAGCTGTTAAACAGTGAGCATTTCTCAGAGTTTTAGTGTTATGTAGATAACGGCAACTACACAATCCCCAAGACTACAAAGGTTTTAAAAACACACAAATACTTGGTAAGTTTCACAGTTTAAGTTCTGATTCTGATATGTGTTTTCAATTATCTGCGCATAACTTACAACGTAATTTTTCTGATAAGAAGTATTAGCATTATTTAATAAAATGTCAAAAACAGGTCATGATACATTCAGAACCTGAATTTCACCTAAAAAGTCTCATACATGTTATTAGACTGAAGGTATCGATATACAATACTGTTAGTTTCTTAGTTACATTAAGAACAACTAATATTCTTAGCACTTCTTTGAGAATAGCTCAATAGTCTAAAACAAATGCCAGAGATTAGGAATAAACTTACTTACTGTGTATGTAAAAACTTACCAAGTATTTGTGTGATTCTAAAAATCTTTGTAATATAAAATAACAAAATTATAGCGTAAATAGTTTTAAACAGGTTCTTATTACTGAAGTAATAAATTTTACAAATATAAACAGTTATTTCGTTTTCAAGGACAACTAAAAATAACTTCTACAGTGCAAACCGATTTTAAATTAAAATATAAACACAAGTTGACCTGTACGACAAACATTAGAGAGCGAGAAATATTTTCTAAAAAGTGAAAACTTTCAGAAAAAAGAGAGAACAAACATAAAAGGATTACTGCACTGTTCTTGCCGCAAGGGTTGGCTTGCAGCCAGTTCTAACCTGATTACACTAAACCTCAAACTTACAACAAAATTCACTTTCAGACGTTGGCGTTGTTTTCTAACTTACAAACATTTAAAATGTTCCCGTGCAAGCAGCTTACATGTTTTATATAACAAGGTTTGGTCAAAAAGTTGATGCAATTTTGCAATTTCCACCGCTACACGTGTCCGATTCAAAACGTTTTTTAGGTGATGTCGGTACGCATGTCAGTGACACTCATCTCAAATAAATCCTTAAATTTTTAGTGACCGTGAATCAATGAATGTTTTAGTGGATGGTTAGTGAGGATCGGTCAATAATACAAATTTTAGCTATTTTGCGTCGACGTTTCGACAATATTTATTGTCATCTTCAGGACCTGTGTATGAAATACAATATAAATATCAAACATAACGAAACAATTAATATTTGGGTCAACGTGTTGGTGTATGTGAGTGTGTGCGTGCGTATGTATGTATCATTTTATACGTGAAGACTTATGATAGTTTGTTTACATCTTCAAATTATCTTTAAGAAAACGAGCAAATTATAGTATGAGAGAACTTAATTTATACAGTATTACAATTTAAATTACTAATGTAATATTTACTAATGTTAACATTACATTAGTAATTTAAATTGTTTAATTTAAAAAACCTCCGTTTTTTAGTGGGTGCGAGTCCCACACACCGGGAGACCAGTCGGGTGTCTCCTGATGGTGCATAATGCATTTTTCCTCCCCCGCAAAAAAAAAAATATCTAATTGCTGATTATTGCTTTTATAATTAATTAAAAATACCATTACATTATTAGTAATTTAAATTGTAATAGTGTATAAATTAAGTTCTGTGTTATTAAAATTTTCTCGTTGTCTCTCTGGGTGAGAGAGAGGGTGTGATTGTTGATACATACATAATTTTACAATATTCTATAGTACTCTGTACTATAGTTTACAACAATACGATTATAAGTAGTCTAAAATTTCACTTGATAGATAGGTTTATCATAAACTTGTGTTTTTAACATTATGTAAATTATCTGATATAAGTTCGTAAAGTTCTACAGTTATTGTGTAATTTAGAATTTTCTAAATTAATAATTTTTTTTAATACCAGTAGTGAGTGAAACATGTTAAAAACAACTTTTAATAATAACATAATTGAACATCCCTTAATCTGTATTTAGCTATAATATATTTTACTATGCTATATTTTTACTGATATATGTATAAACGTTTTTTGTACCAATTCTAATATCTAATTGTTGATTATTGCTTTTATAATTAATTAAAAAATACCATTATATTATGAGTAATTTAAATTGTAATAGCGCATAAATTAAGTTATGTGATATTATAAGTTTTTCGTTGTCTTTAAAGAAAACATTCGAATATATAAAACACATTATCTCAACTCCTTCACATATGCAATGATAATTATATACACATTCACACGCGTGTGCGCACACACGCACAAACACTCACATACACAAACACGTTCATTCAAATAATTGTTCTTTTCTGTTTGACATTTCTCTTGTATTCATACACAGGTCCTGATGATGACAATAAACATTGTCGAAACGTCGACACAAATAAGTTAAACTTTGTGTTATATTTTTGACCGATCGTCACAAACCCTTCACCGAAAAATTCATTGATTAATTCACTAGGAATTTAAGGATTTGATTATTATTATTATTATTGTACAACGATAATACCGTTAATATATTACATAATGTTATATAATCGTTGCGCTGTTATTATTAGATAATACTAAAATGAATTTTTCTGAACCAACTAATGTTACATGCAACGGACTAAAATGCCACTTAATCCGCTGGACGGGGCCGCCGCAGTAACTCTACTGTAAAACCCTCTTAACAATAGATATACCATTTTCGTGGCCATAAAAATAACCTTTATTGAAGTGAAGGGTACAAACAGGACGGCGGGAGGCTACGGCCCCATCCAGCAGCGACAACCCTTTGATTTCATAGCAGTTGAATCGTGTAGCAGCCAGTTTTGGTTTTGTTTTGCAATATATTTAAATTAGATTGTTTACGTATCTCGGTCAGTAGAGAAATTACTTTATGATGGTCATTCTCTTTTGCCGGCATACAATCGATAGCTCAAAACATTACCATATATACGTTCACATTTGACTGGAAAATGTCATTGCATTGCATTTGCGCTGCCATTAGCTTTGCCGATTACGGCGTATCCAGCGTCTCCTTGGCCTTTTCAGACTTCTGCCTGCAACTGGCTTGTATATTCTTATGCCGTGAGGTTGCAGACGTTGCCAACTATTACCAATTCTGGCAATACGTTTACAACAGTTACATCGGTTACATCGGTCATCAGTTACTGCTTTGTCTTGTTGTAACATACTATGATTGTTCATTTACTACGGGTATTGATATTCCTTAACCTGTAGGTTCTACTTGACATAGTACGTATCTTAAGAAGCCAAAAAGATCTGAAAAAGAGTTACTAGAGTCTAAAACACGTCGCAACAAATTTAGGTATATAAACACCGAAAAGACCAATTATATGTTAACAGCTAGTAAAACACAAGAGAGAAGAGCATCCCTGATAGTTAGAGGACACAAATTTTAAAAGGTCGAAAATTGAAACACCTGGGCTCACTAGTTACTGAGGACAACATTATAGCCGGAGAAATAATTAAAGGATATCTGCTGCAAACAGATGTTACTTTTCCCTACAAGGAATATTTAAGTGTAAAAACATAAGTAGAACAACCAAGATTCGTCTCTGTAAAACGGGTCTTAAGCCAGTGGTCATGGGTCCGAAACTTCGACAGTGACAGTGATAGAAAACGAATGGTGGTGGGAAAGAAAATTCACAGTAGGATAAAATTGTTTTAACGCTTTCATGGCCGGTGTCGATTGTACTAGAAGCGTTTACCGGGCTGTTTGGCCGTGATCTACGGTTTATAGATAAACCAAACGTTTCGACAGCACCACTGGCTGCCATCATCAGTGGAATTCTAGGAATTTTTGAGTCTATCTGAACGCGGGTCGTTAAACGTCAGGCCCACAGTACTATGGTAAAGGCTCCACAGTACTGTGGGCCTGACGTTTAACGACCCGCGTTCAGGTAGACTCGAATTCCACTGATGATGGTAGCCAGTGGTGCTGTCGAAACATTTGTTTTGTCTGTAAACCGTAGACCACGGCCAAACAGCCCGGTAAACACTTCTAGTACATCTGAGTAGGATATTTGGTCCAGTGAACCTCCAAGGAGCATGGACAATAAGGATGAATGGAGAAATCCAGCAAAACTGTAGAGAACCAGATATCGTCACTGACATAATGGAAAATCGAACCCGGTGGGCAGGGCATGTCCAGAGAATGTTAAAGACATCCGCATTGAAGAAATTTTTTACTGGGAAACCTGGTGGAAGAAGAAGAAGGAGGTGTCAGCCGAGAAAACGTTGGGTGGGTGATCGTGAGAACTGTCTGCGCAAGTTCGGTGCAAGAAGATGGAGACTGAGAGCAGAGGATCCAGACGACTGGAGATAGATTTTCCAGGAGGCCAAGGCTCTTAAAGAGCTATAGCACCAAATTAAGAAGAAGAAAAGGTAGGTTGCACTACATTTAACACTTATTATTAACTGGCATAGAGGAATTTTAGGACCGCCACTGTTTATCAAAAAAAAAAGAATCATCGTCTCCTTCCTTGAGTTTTTTTATATATGTTTTTACAGGCTCCTTCCTGTCCTCATTCCAGAGGTTTGTGGCTTGCAATGTTTTCTCTTCCAAAGACAGTCTCTTCATCACCACATGTTTTCTTCGTCCTTGTCATTTTATCATCATACTCTGGCCTGGGCCTTCTCCTTCCACAACGCTCCTTACAGTCCCTCGATAAGAGCGGTGAACCAGTTTGAGTGGCATAGCAGCTAATCAACCATACTGCTTCTCCTTTCTGCAATGCGTTGACTGTTTCTTTCGTTCACTCTCTTCTGTTGTACCTCATCTTTAGTCACACTTTCTGTCCACGGTACGCTTTTCACCATCACCAAACCTCAGAAACTTTAAGGAAGCTTCTTTTAAATTTACTCACAGTCTAGGTTTATGAGCCATATGTACTCCAAATAAAACTTTACATCAATTACTTCGCGGCTACCCCACCATTAAGCATATTCTTTAACTTACTGTCTATTTCTTTTACACACAACCCATAATTGAATTACTTGCTCCAGTTTTTGGCATTCACTACAATTTTCAAATGTATATTGTATTTATTACATATTGCATTTTTATATTGTCTTTTATAGTCGATTTATAAGCTTCCTCTTGAAAAAACTACAATTCTGAAATTTTTTGCAACTCAATGATTTTCTTTAAGAAAATAAATTCTATTACGAAGGTTATCTCTGTTCTTTGCACACAAACGAAGGTTAAAACATATCCTGTGTATTTTTACATGTGATATGAACTTCTCTTTCCACTTGCGTTCTCTTTGTGTGGATCTATATAAAATATGTTTCGTTTTAGTCAGATTTATTTTCCTGTAAATAAGTATACTGGAAAAATAGGAGACACTATATTTCATTCATTTGTCAAGATGCTGAATTGAAAATCCTTTTAATATCTTGCTGTGTGACTTCTATTAAACAGAACTCATTTAATTGAAATGAGAAAAACCGTATAGTGGAGATCACATTAATGAATAAAAGTACTCAGCGTTTTATACGAGAACAATTGGATTGTCGTCTCCTGAAAGTATAAATATAAAATATAATAAATAACAGCAAACGTCGCAGGCGAATGTTACTTTGAGTGAATTTACAGGAGACGGAAATCTCTTGTCTGTAACAAGTTTAACAAATTAACAAGCTGAAATATACCTCTTCCTTGACTTCCCACTTCAACTTACACGCCTTCGATATTGCGTCAGTGTTTCTTTCTTGCGTAAGATCTCCTACTTTTTCTCCTCCTCTGTCTTTCTCTCTTTCTTAAAACTTTAGTAAAGTAATCTTAGTATTATAGATTGATAGATACTAGATAATATCTGACAAATATTGGATTAGATGAAAAATACCTAAGAATACCTAAATACACTGTATTGAAACCAATTTTGCAATGGTTAGAATAGATAAAGGGAAAACGGAAGAGATACAGATTCTGCGTGGAATAAGATAAAGATGTGTACTATCACCGTTTTTATTCAACATCTACTCCGAAGTTATTTTTAGAAAAGCTTTAGATGCATGTGATGTGGGAATATCTCTGAACGGTGAAAGAATAAATAACATACGTTATGCGGATGATACCATATTCGCAGATAGCTTACAGGGGCTGCTACAATTAATGAATAGAGTGACTGAAAGCAGCCGTAGATATGGTCTAGACATCAGTGTTAATAAAACGAAGCTAATGATTGTATCTAAGAACAAGTTTACAAAATGCACCCTTAATATAAACCAAAGGCCAGTTGAACGTGTAAGGAAATTTACATATCAAGGTACTATAGTCAATGAACAATGGGACCACTCTCAAGAAATAAAGAGCAGAATTGGAAAGGCAAGAGGAGTGTAGGCTACACTAGAATGAGTAGTTTATTCAAAAGTTACGATTTAACAATAAACACAAAGATGATACTTTTACGCTGCTACATATTCTCGGTCCTCTTCTACGGTGTAGAATCTTGGGCTTTGACTGAAGCCACAACTAAAAAATTGGAATCTTTCGAAATGCGGCTTTACCGTAAAATACTGAGCATTTTATGGACAGGACATATAACTATTGTTGGAGTTCTTAGAAAGATGAAAAAAGAAAGAGAAGTTATTAACACAGTGAAGATAAGAAAGCTTCAGTATCTGGGACACCTCATGGGAAATGAACAGAGATTTTACTTATTGCAGTCCTTACTACATGGTAAAGTACATGGAAAGAGACGAGTTGGACGACCGAGAATATCATGGCTGACAAACTTAAGGACCTGGTTTGGCATGAATACAGCTGACTTATTCCGTGCAGCAGTACAGAAAGTTAAAATAGTCTGTATGATATCTAACATCCGAAACGGATAGAAACTATCAGAAGGAAAGAAGTTAATATATATTTAAATGCTATTGTAATCAAGTATCCTAATTTTGTAATTTAACGTTCAAATGTGTACTTACCAATCATAGTATTCAAATTTAATTGAAACAAATTTCCAAAATGTTAATAAGTTTTGAGATATCATCCTTAAGACACAACAAACTCAGATGAGGTACGCACCTGAAAAAATACACATCTGTGAGTACATATGTAAACGAGTAATTTTCATTACACTTGTTTGGTTTTAATGTGTGTGTATAAACATATGCTCACAATATTTATTTACAATATTTTGAAACAATACACTCGAACTATTAAAGACTTCCTAGTTGTAAACTTTACCACTATGCACTACAAACAAGCAACAACAACAAATGATTACATTACATAGCTGTAATATTCGTCAACAGAAATAAACAGTTGAATACTTGAGTTTCTTAATTCGCTGACCGATAACACACAATGGATCAAATCATTCACTGTTATTCACACAGAACTTAATTATTAATTAATTATTCTCCGAACTGCCGACCCACTGCCTTATATAATCAGGGGAGATCATCTGTTTTGTATGTATCCTGGACGAGAAAATTTCAGATGAATTCGGCAGAACCGAAATATTGCGTCATCCCGCTGACTGTGTAACAGGCGACAAGCGTTTTGTGTTCTGCTCTTTCGGGAACCTTTAATAGTGACCAAAGGTGACACTGTACATCTAACATATCTAGTAATCGTAGTTTGGCGATAGTTTGGCCAGTATAAGAATTTAATTACGGTATTTGGAACAAAGAAAACCCCAAACAAACGTTTGTCAGATTTAACGTTTAAATCTGATGACAAGAACTGATGAAGCAGGATAAAGAATAAGGAAGAGAGTAGAGGATGAAAATAGTGTAAGATTAGACGGTATATATAGAGATTTTCCAAATTTACTACCCAGCTGTGTAGTGGAGATAGTCACATTCTCAACTTATCACTTTGTCCTATTGTCGGATTTTTCTTCCTCTCTTCATCGTTTCTTCTCCTTCCTTCCAATTTCGAGTAAAATAGATGAAGCGAAGAAGGTCACATTTTCAAGTTTCACTTTGTCCTATTGTCCAGACTTTTATTGCTCTCTTCATCGACTCTTCTCCTTCCTTCCAATTTTGAAATAAAATAGATAAAGCAAAGGAGGTCATATTCTCAAGTTATCACTTTGTCCTATTGTCCGCACTTCTCTTTTTCTCTTCATCGCCTCTTCTCCTACTTTTATCTTTGACTAAAAGCTTGTCCCATTTATCAGTTACAAACAACCTCTCCACCTTTTTCTTTGCTGTCCTATCAGCTTTCTTTCTGTTGGTAACCCTTTAACTATTACGTCTTCGACATGGTGGTTTGGTGGTTTCATCTTTTCTTTGCTGTTTAACTAATGTCTGTTTCCCAGGTTTCCATATGTTTTTCTTTCTCCATCCTAGGTCTTCCTCACCTATCTACCTATCTTACTTAACACCCTTATTTCTGAGGCCTCAATTTGCCGCTTGCTTTAATTTTTTCTTCTTTGATGTTGCTACAGTGTATCTGAGATTACATGTCTTACTCGATCGTGTTAATATCAGCCATAGTACTGACTTACATATGCTCACCGCAATTAAGTTTTATACCGTACTGATTAGTATTTGGTTATTTTATGTAACCTAGTTACACAAAGTAAAACCAAGTTAGCAATCTCTTACACTGAAGGAAGCCTGAGTCAACGTTTGGCATAGGTAACACAGATTCTACTTGTGGCTCTGCTATCAATCACTCTGTCTCCTGAGGCTAGATAAAACAGAAGAGTAGAATTGGGATTACTGCAAAAAATTGGTAAGTGCAATTTCCCCAAAGATTATTTTTTGTAATTTTGGTGCCAGGATGTATGTTCGTCCAAAAAATGAGGAAGTAATTAATGAACTGTAAAGTAGAATTTTAAAGCGTCGCCTGTTTAATAATTGCATTTTGAAGCAACGCATTGACTGTAAAAAAGTGGAAACGAATGTTAACAGCTTTTGCAGCATTGTAATATTATTTCTGAGGAAAAGTTTAACTGAAAGATTTCAGTAAGTCCAATTCTTATTTTTATTGGTGTGCACACAAGTGTTTCTCAAATATTTCTATTTACACCATTATGTTGTGATAGACAGTCATCTGTGTTACATACCAACATTTTCCGGTTAAAGTGAAGGCTATTACGGTGAGAACAAAGCACCAAAAACTACCTTGAAAATTGTTCTTTTTTTTTTAAATAAAGAAAAAGTTTGAGTCTGTCAAAATTCTTTTCTGATAAATTTATCTGTAAGTGATGAACAGGTGATTCATTATCTTGGAAATATGACTACAAATGGCGTTTTTTGGCTCAGATTTGTTCTGCTATGGTGTAAAATTATTGTTATTACCAAACGTTATTACTGTTACTTTGTGTTTTAAAACAGTTATTAATTATACATGAAAGTAGGAGAGTATGAGAGTGTTCAAGATCAGCAATTTAAAATGTTGTTCATTGGTTACTTTTTGTGTTAGATTAAAGTTTTCATATTGTCAAATTAAACAAATTTTTAGTAAAGCCTAAAACAGCTTTCTTGTTTTGTAACCAGTTATATTTTAGTATCATTAATTTAGATTAGAATAAAGGAATAAAAGGCCAGACCAGTCACATCCAAGCGGCTGAAATGAGATTTCTTAGCCACATGGCAGTGTATACTCTCCATGATCATAGAAAAAACACAAATATACGGCAAGAACTGAATATTATGAGTATACGCGACAGGATCGCCCAGCATCGGCTGAATTGGTGAGAACATCTTTGCCGGCTGGATGACTGCCGCATCCTCAAACAACTCTGGAACTATAAGCCGAGGGGACGGAGAGGTGTGGGACGTCCGTCGAAGCGCTGGAGTGACCAGCTCTAATCTTTGCCTATTTGAGACCGGAACAAACCATCCTTGGTTTAATCCGTGAAGATGATGATGATGAATAAAGTAATACAGGCAGAAACGGAAGTCCCATGTGAAACGCATGGTAGACACGCGTGTTCCTAACAAGCGTTTGAATATAGGCCAGTGGGGACAAGAGATCGTGGAAGACCCTGGAAAAAATGGTCAAAGACTCTGTGAAGTCGGAACCGGCTATAACCCAAGCCGTGTAGAGAAAAAGAAGAAGGTTAATTTAGATTTTACTCTCCCTAAGTAACATCTAATGCTGTGTTCAGAATCTTCAGCAGAAACTTACTGCCTACAAAAACTTTGTAAGTATCAAATATAATTTAAAAAATAAAAATAAATAAATATCAACAATACTTTTTATTACTCATGATTACCCGCCAGTGTAATAATGTAAGAAATGAAAAATGCAATACACGTCATGTCAGTACATTACCCTGATGATAAGTTTGCAAAAAAAAAAATTGAAATGACATTTACTCTAAAACATCATTTTGTTAGTTACCAACTTTTCGCAGTAACCCCACGATATGAAATAAAATTTGTATACGTAACTCCTAAATTGTCCACTTTGTTTTACTGCAGTTTTATTCCCAATCCTGTGTGTGTGTGTGTGTGTGTGTGTGTGTGTGTGTGTGTGTGTGTGTGTGTGTGTGTGTGTGTGTGTGTGTGTGTGTGTGTGTGTCTTAGTAAACAATTCCAGTAAAATGTAGGGTAAGCCTAATCCACACAGCATAGTGTTCTGCGTGTTGAATATTTAGTATTGTCTGGAAGTCAAACAAACTTTCGCTGCGTACAAAACGAATGAATGAAAGTACAGTGATTGTAAATGGAGAAAGACAAAGGTTACGTACCGTACTTAATGTAATTACTGGTTCCCGGCATTCACTGTACACGCTGTAATCGGATTTGTTGTAAGCGCTTGCGCTGAATTTAAAATTGTAGTAGGTCGGTCTATTTTAATCGTTTTCCAGTGTTTTAAATAAATAAATTACGGAATAACACGCAAACAAAATAAAACTATGTTTGTCTCGTACTTGTTCACTTCAATTTAATTTATATATTAATACCTCACAACCCATTTACATTATGTGTGTGCATGAGTGTATGCGCGTGAGTGTGTGTGTGTGTGTGTGTGTGTGTGTGTGTGTGTGTGTGTGTGTGTGACGCACTCACTATATTCGAACTGCAACAGATTTCCTCGTTGTACATTTAACCAATACACACTACGAACAAGAAAACAATCACTAAATTACATAATTGCAATCTACCCCAAAGTACTGAACTGATTTGCCTAATGTACATCCTCGTTTGTTGTAGCCTGTTAGTTATTTCTTCTTCTTCTTCTTCTTCTTCTTCTTCTTCTTCTTCTTCTTCTTCTTCTTCTTCTTCTTCTTCTTCTTCTTCTTCTTCTTCTTCTTCTTCCTCTTCCTCTTCCTCTTCCTCTTCCTCTTCCTCTTCCTCTTCTTCTTCTTCTTCACCCTCTTCCTCTTCCTCTTCTTCTTCTTCTTCTTCTTCTTCTTCTTCTTCTTCTTCTTCTTATTCTTCTTTACCTTCTTCTTCTGGTTCCGTTTCTTCTTGTTCTTCTGTTCCAAGTTAGTACAAATGCTAAGTACTTGAAATTTTCCTGCCCCTTTATTGTCAACGGCCACTTCCACTCTCTATCCGTACTTTTAACTTCTTGCCAAGTCTCTCAGTTTATTGCCAAAATATGTTTTTAGTAGTTTCTTTGTTTCTTCCTCTTTTAATTTCTTTAACATGAAATTGAGACATCCCTTATTCTGCGCGACAATCACCTTATCTGAAGTTTAATGAAGAAAGTTGTGTTAGTGGTTGAAACCACAAGCAGAATGATCACTATTGCACACCACTATATAAAAATTATCCCGATTAGCGCTTTCAAGATTCACAGCTCATCATCAGATCGGAATTCTGGTCTGACGATGAGCTGTGAAGCTTGAAAGCGCTAATCGGGATAATTTTTATATAGTGGTGTGCAACAGTGATCATTCTGCTTGTAATCACCTTATCATCCATAAAGCTCGGAACGTAAAGATGGTCATACACCACGGTGTAAAGTTTTGTTTTATTACCCTAATCACCAATGAAAAACTGTCAAAAGGCAGGTTTCAGCTAAACCGTACTATCCATGTTGTTCTATCTTGCAACGCTCTATTCAGATGTTCGCAATTTTTTCCAATCATCAAATCTGCCAACACATCGTATCTTCCTTTTCCTCACCCTTTCCAACTTTCCATGTTTCATTCAATTAGTAAGTACAGTAGACCATACCTTCTTCACATGTGACTAATCCAGTTTGCTGTTTCTTTCTTACAGACTCTTCTCTCTTCATTTATTCTCTATACTTTTTTCTTTTCTTTCTAGCTAATCATTTTTACAACTAGATTTTTCTTTGCCACAACCACATTTCCAAGCTTTCAGATACTTCATTTCTGTGTCTAATCCTCCATGTCTCCAAAGCATACATTACAGTTCTCCATATCAAGCACTTATATACAGAAGGGAACGCCGGGCGCTACTCTACCGATTTTCTAATAGCTGAATACGTCAATAGTGTCTTTAGAATAGGTATTCATTAAGCCCGAATAAAACTTCAGGTTTTCTATACCTTGCCTCAAGTAGACCATAACAATAAAAGACTCCGCACGTGGGGCACGTCTATACGGTGGCTTTGTCTCCTTCATCTCCATCTGAGACACACTCCCTCTGCGTGGCGCGGCGACAAACGGGTACTTCGGCTGTATTACAGCTAATATCAACCGAGCCTTGCGAGCTGGAACCGGGATTGCCTCGTCCACAGTGCTGCGCTAAGTAATCACTCCTGTACCGGTGAACTGGCGGACATCAAACCGCAGTAATCCGTAATGGAATAGCCTGTCCACACAGCGTACTACTGTTCAAGTGAGGGAGGGTCGTATAGGGCTGGTCGTGGCTGGCTAGACCAGCCAAGCGGGCCTAGAAAGGTGGGAGCCGGTGTTATACCGCTGATTTTCCAACGACCCCTTCTCCTACCGAAACACTGCTCCTACCGGACACTGCCTTCCGGGGTGTAGAGTTAACCGATTTTCGGGGGTATCAGGGCTATTGATCGGAACAAAGGGTGCGTCCAGCTCGAACTGAGGGTTCTGTGTAACCGGCGCTGCTGGACTCTCTATCCGGTCCAAGTTTGGTGGTTTGACTCCCGTCTCCTTGTCTGGGTTCTGAAATGTGGCCCCCCTTCGAAGTACCTAATAGGCAACGTTATGTCTTGTATCAACATTCGATGTATTTACATGCCATAGCGGCTAAGTGCATTAGTTCAATTGTAAGAAGAGGTTTCCAACCCGCTCGTTGGCGTATCCGGTGCATGGAGAGCGGGGATCTGTCGTATCTTTGTCCGCTAAGCTCTTGTGGCTTGCAGCGATGTGGTAATTTAGGAGTTGGAAAGAGTTTTCGAAACTAGTATCATCTATCAAAGATCAAGGTACAGCCATTGTTGTGGGTCATCTTCTACATTACACAACCATAAAAAAAGACTTGTTAGCCTTAGTATAACGTTTCTGTCAATAACAAGTTAAACGACTATAACAAAAGGTATTATATTAGTCTTTTGTTTCAAACAGACAAGCTGATAGGCAGAACGCCATTGTAAGGAAAGAATGGAAAACTCTCTTCGAATATAAGAAGAGAATTGTTCTCTCGTCTGGCTTTCTCTGTGCTCATTATGTATTCAGCAACAGCAAATTGCTTTGTGGGGCGCTGAGAAGTGCAGATTAACTGAAACTGGACTGCTTCGCTTGCAGAGCCAGCTGCTGTTTGTTGCACACTATACGCTGCTGCCCCTTTGTCAGCAATTCTAACCGTTTGTTTCAAATATTACATCCCTTAATACTACACGTCATTGTTTTGTAAAACCCAATTTTACTATAATTTTTGATAATATGTCGTAGTTATCACTCGAAACTGTAACCAAAGATTTTTCATGTATTAAAGCGGCCACGCTCGAATGATAAAAAGAATCCCTTAATTTTATGAAAGTTTTGAAAATGTGTTGTAATTACTTGAATACGTATATGGGCGTATCCAGAATTTAATTGCTTTTGGGAGGGGGTCAACAA
This sequence comes from Magicicada septendecula, assembly GCA_034769895.1. Lineage (NCBI taxonomy): Eukaryota > Metazoa > Arthropoda > Insecta > Hemiptera > Cicadidae > Magicicada > Magicicada septendecula. Next base: position 1,355,420,836 of record CM068367.1, on the reverse strand, counting down.
TAAAACTACAAAATGCAGAGATAAATATTATAATCAACCATCTCATAACACAAAACTAATTACTAATTAACATAAAACTAATTAACAGTACCAAGCATCGTTTACTTTTTTCAAGATGTGGAAAAACATGTGTTTATAAATTTGTCACAAGTGTCTGGAAGATAAGAAATGCTCTCTTTGCTTCTGTTTTGATATTTAAATATCTGTTGATTAAGAAAAGATTAAAATCTCTCAAAAGTTTCAGGGAACCTAGAAATAACCTAAAACCGATCAGCAGATTTTAGGGATTAACCCTAAAATAACGACGTCTAACTGCTAAAAATCTTACTATTTTTGGAGAGCAAGTAGTTGGTAAGCCTGATATATGCTTTTCTTTTTTTGTGTATCGATGATGAAATGGGGTTTGATAGATGAAAAATACAGTATAATAATAAAAAGCTAGTAAAAACCTTTTCTCCATTACTTACTGTCACTGTTATGTCAGTATAAAACTAACGATTCAACTGATGTACTTTTTCATTCTGAAAAGAAAAGTGTAGAAATTTTGTCGGTGGTCAATAGATTGGTCATGTTGTTTCACAACTTCAAAGGCGTCTCTTCAATAGATGAGTCGTTTCTTCTTGAATCTTCTTTAAAAAAAAAGAAAGAGCAGTATAAAATGAGAAAAATCAAAGTTTTATTCACATACAAGTAATTCTATAGTTACATAGAATCAGTTTCTGACGTCTCTGCAATAATTTAGTGTCGCATACATAACATTAAAGTCTCTTTATGTCTTGCACCATGTTTCTTTATCAAAATCTCTATATTTGAAGTTGAACGATTCTATAGCCCATTCTAAATTATTTTCAGAAATTTTCATCAAGAATTCTGAATGAACTATTTTATGTGTATTTTACATTTCCTCAATAGCAAGTGACCTTTACTAATTTAATATTATTGAATAAATCGATCTAGACATTGAAAGATTGATCTACGAACTCCATATTGTAGACTAGGATGCACTCCATCCAGCGTATTATTGAAAACTCGTTACTGAACAATCAAAGCGACTGTTCACTCGACTGTTTGACTTTCGTCTGCTTGTCTGTCCACCTGAATATCTCTGTTTGGGGTACGACTCATGATAATTTCTGAACGCGTCAAACGATATTCGTAATACCTGACATGCGTGCCCATAGTCTTACCCTACAGAACCCATTTGTTTTTGAGATTGATCCCCCCCCCCCCGAAAACAGGTGAGAAGAAGGCAACATGTAAGGGAGGGGTCAATATTCTGAGTAAAATAGCAAATGTAGCGTATCAAATTGATTGTACTTTTAACCGCAGTCTAAATATAATGTTCATTTTTTTTAATTTAAAACTTCTTTGACATCAGGGTTAAAAAAAATGGTTGAAAATTTTAAAAATATCGGAAAAATGTATTGTTGTGTATTAAATTAAAGAAAATTTGAACTAATATTTGAATGCAGTGATAGATTTTATAAATTTCAAAATTTTGGGTCCCAAGGCCTCAAAAAAAGATCAAGAATTTAACAAACATTTTAAAAATCCGGTACGATGTCAAACTGAAAGCAGTTGTAACGCAAATCCGAATGTTTCTAATTTTTAGTGTATATGATATTACTGTGTGCCTCATATTACTAAATAAATAGCAGAGTAATCGGTATTTATATATAGATGACCTCGTTGGAGAATGGAAACAAAGTGCTTCTCTAGGTATACAAATTAGCCGACACGAGTTCCTAAACACTATGCTGTTTGCCGATGATCAATTTGTAATCCAAGACAGTGAGGATGAATTACAACTTGCCATCCACAAACTAAATCTATTATCAGAAGGTTACAATTTGAACATTTCAATAGAAAAACTAAGGCCATGGCATTCCTAGGAAATAATTCGATTCGGACAAAAATTTTAATTGGAAATACAATTTTAGAACAAGTATCACATTTAAATTACCTAGGATGTGATATTACATATGAAGAAGACAAAGATATTCTTAATAAAACAAACAACTTCCAAAGAATATGTGGGAAATTACGGAGAACACTCAAAGGAAAGACCATGAAAGAAACAAATAAAATTCTATAAGCTGATACCAGTCCACATGCTATTATACGGGTCCGAATCATGGGCACCAAGAAAGAAAGATTATAGACAGATGGAAACGTCTGAAATGAAATATCTCAGATCTGTGAAAGGTTGTATAAGATTAGATTACATAAAAAACGAAGTTATAAGACAGGAATTAAAAGTACAACAGTAACGGAACTAGCGAAAAACTATTAAAAAAATGGAAAGAGCATGTTATGCGCATGTCTCTAGAAAGAATTCCAAGAAAAATCCTGACTTATAAGTCAACTGGAAGAAGAAATGTTGGCAGACCGAGACGGAGATGGTGAAGCCGAACAGGCAACCTGCCTAATCCTGGACAGATATATGATGATGATTGGGATTTTTGTAATTTTTCACAATTTATTGGAAAAATTATCTAATATCGAAAATCATGAAACAATAAGTGTACATCGTTCAAAATAGTGAGCAAGTAGTTCAAAATCTTTCAGCTGAGGGAGTTCACTAGTAAATAATATCAGAAACTAACCAGTGGCGTATATAGAATTTGGCCTTGGGAGGTTCGGGGTCGGGTTGGCTTTGTACAATAGAAATAACAAGTTAAAACTAATCAATATTACTATTTTTATGTGGGTGAAATTAATCCCATTAAAGTAAACGGTAATGACCCAATAAAAATACGCGTTATCAACATTGTTATCAAGATACTTATTGACTGAATTGATTTTCCTATATTTCAAACGTATACTCTGATGCTGTGTAATAATACTGATTGCATATTTAAAAAAGATTTACTAATATATTAGCGTACACAACTAGAAAAAGTAATAAAACAGCCTAAAAATTAAGAGATAAAAAATTCGTCAAGTTTCGACCCTCTGGGAGGGGGTCTGGTAACATTTGTCTCCCCCCCCCCACATAAATTCGTCTTAACCTATTTTAAGACGACATTAAAATATGATACAATATTACGGTTTCTGTAGCTCAGTAAGAAATTTAGGTAGAGGTTTGAACTCCCGGCCAGGCGCCCACAGAGGTGGCAAAATACAAAGTGGCGGCGACGTGGCAGTGGCGACCGACGGACGGGTGGCGATTATTTTAAAGCGACGTGGCGGTGACGTGTCTTAACGCCAACAGGGTAGGCGGCGGCTGTTGCTGTCACATCAGTCGTAAATGTCGTCCTCCGATGACGAAGATGTTTTAGCGCTTGTCCATTTGGCAAATGTAAATATTTTAAACAAAGCAGTTCATAAAAGAAGGCGATTTTGGATACATCCATATTGGCGGAAGAAGAAAGATTGCGGTGCGTTTAATGTGTTTAAGGACTTGAACTTGTACGATAAGAAGTTCAAATCATTTTATAGAATGAAGAGGGAAACATTGAGTGTTTTAGTAGAAAGGTACGTCCAGAAATTAGTAAAATGGATACGAAGTGGAGACTTTCTATAACGCCTGAAGAACGTATTTTAATTATTTTAATTGCATTAAGTTGTCAGAAATCGATAACAAATAACATTAATGTTGTACCTGAAGTGGACACATTTTCAGTTATTTCTAATGCTTACTCAAAAACTACCACAAAATTTACCATCAACATTATCGACATAAAGTATTTAACAGCACACACATTTTTTTATATCGTTTCAAATACTGAACTATATTTTGATACTGTGCGTTTTATATTTTAATGCCAATGATTCACGAAAGTACTAATAACTATTTATTTGAACGGTAGTAAACCACAATTCAATGCGTTCGTTCCAGGAATGAAAGTACATAATACTCATAACAAGATAATTAATCAAATTTAACGTTACAGAAAGATAACTATAAGAACACTGTACTTAAAGTGGACGCAATTCACGAGGATGGCCTCGTATCATCAGCACTTTTTATACCGTTTGTGGTACCAAAGCTGCATGTGGTGTGTGGTTCCAAACGTTAGCAAGTGTTGATGATACGAAACCATCCTTGGAAACGCATCCCCTCAAAGTACAGTACAGTGTTTGTAAATTTATCACTGTGTAAGTTAAACCTTATTAATTATTTCGTTATAAATTAGTCATTTCAAGATGTGGGATGGAACAAGAATACATAGGTACACACAATTATTATAATTTTGATAGAAGAAAATACGAAATTTGTTTTACGGTATAGCCGTATAATATTTGATTGTTCAAAATAAATTGCAGAACATGTTCACATGAAGAATATTTTTAAATGCCTTAAGTTTGTATGCAACACATTCTTGTAATATCCAACCATCATTTAACCGACCCAACCATCATTTAAGGTACGCAATGCATCAGTAAGTGTTACATTTCCTTGCTCAGTAGTAATATGGAGTGTGCGATGAGTGACTGTATTACCCGGTTGATATTGTTTGTAACCGGAAGCATGCGAAGTTGACGAACCTGGCAAGAAGTCTTCATATGAAACATTTGCTGGTGATTTTTCACCTAATATATTTCCTGCCACAGTTGACGAACCAGGCGAGAAGTCTTCACATGAAACATTTGCTGGTGGTTTTTCACCTAATCTGTTTCCTGCCATAGTTAAAATTCCGATTTTGAAACGTCGCTTTTGCTCCTCCGTCATTTATCTCATATTCGGTAATACGCTCATTAAAAATGAATAGTCTGCATCATCATATTTTCGCACTGTCTGTTTTTGCGGAAAAAGTTTCCACTGCTGATCTGTTGACGTCTTGTAGCGGCAGTAATTGATCAGAAACTTTTCGATATTTGTTTTTTGGGAGTTGCGAAAAGGCACGATTTATTTGTTTTGAACGGCGTTCTTCTTCTTCCTCTTCTTTTTCTACCTGATGAAATGGTGCTACAGATTGACGTTCCATTTGAATCTGGGGAGGATCCTCATCTTTAAAAGATTCCGTTTCGTGTAAGATCTCTTCACTCACTCTTTCGTCGTTTGCCTGACTTACGTTACTTTTCGTTTGGAGGGATTTTATAAATGGCTCAAGAAAACCCATAAATTCGGCCAACTAGTATCGCTTCTTACTTACAGTACCTGATCCTGACGGCGTATATTCTCGTAGGTGTTTTATGTATCTTCCTCGCAGGTTTTTCCACTTTATCTTGCAATCAGGCACTGCAATGAATCTACCATTCTCCTTGATTTCGTTTGCTATTGCAATCCAAGCTTGATCTTGGGCTCTGGTACGGTGGTAATCCGGCGAGGTGTGGTCATATAGGCACGGATGCTGCTCAACGAGTTTCATTAAATTAATATTGAAATCCTGGTCGTCGCACATGATTACACTTTATTGTTATTTATGATTATAATTATTTATAATCATATATTAATATGTGAGTATTAATTCTCAGTCTGTTTTGCGAATCACTCTGAAAACACAGTACAGAAACGGACTTGGACGTGGCGAAAATAGAACACGATGTAATCGAGTGGCGGAGACGTGGCGGATGTGAAGAGGCGCAGCCGCCACGTCTCCGCCACGCCACTTCTTTTGGCGTTAGTCTATTTACTAACCAATGTTATTTATCCCAGCGACGTCTCGCCTCCGCCACACCAGTGCCACGCCACGTCTGTGGGCGCCTCGCCTCAGGACTCCTTTTGCCTACATCTAAGAAATTGTACCATGAATGTTTAGCCATAAGAACGGTCATTCTTAAATCATAAAAATGTTTCGTCTATATTTATTCTTTAACTTTTCACGTTAGAGTTTAATCGTCTTCAACGTCCATAAATTTTGGCTTGGTCAATCGACTTTTGTATAAATCCTTTGTTGACTATGGCTTTTGCAGTTCACAGTCTCTACGATACAGTGGTTCTGACTGATCGCTATAATAAAGGGAACACGATTATACTTGTATACTTCCTGAGCTGCAGAACTCGCCCATTATTTTGAACAAAGTAGCCTACATATTATATTATTCATAAATTTCAATCATAGATAAGTTTTCAATAATGGAGAAATTAGACAAATTAAAATTACTCTACTATTTCTTTAGTAATACAACAATGTAATAAATCGTACAACAAACGCTATAAATTCGATTTTGGGTTACAATTACTTTTAGTTTGACACCCTGCAGGATTTTACAACAAAGTTTTCAAACTTTGATCTCTTCTATGGGCCTTGGGTTTCAAAACTTTGAAATTTCTAAATCTTATCACTACATTCAGATGTTACTCAGTATTCTTTTTGATTTGATACTTCACCTATTTTTTGCGATTTTTATCAAAGTTTTCACCCACTTTTTGAAATCTGACGTCAAGAAATATGAAAGTTTTGAATAATGAACATTACGTTTACATCATCATCATCACCACTCCAAGGATTAAGCTGTAGACCTGTTCCGAACCCATCTCCTTTTCGGTCTATCGACATCTCTCTTCCCAGGAGAGTGCTAACCCAAGGCAGCCACGGGCAAACGGATATCACGCATGCGGTTCAAGTGATCACACCATCTCGTTCTGTGGTCTTCAGTTCTGGTGCAACGACACAATATTTAGTTCGCGTCTAAGATCGCCGTTCCTTTTCCGATCCAGGAGAGAACAACTTCCCGTGTCTCTTAGAAACATTTCAGCTGCCTGAATCCTCTGTACGCCCTTTTTACCAAGAGTCCATGTCTCACTAGCGTACAGGAATGTGAGGACAGCCACAGGTCTACAAAATTTCATTTGGGTATCCTTCCGTGTTTTATTTTTCAATGAAGCGTTCCTCAGATGCGTCTAAATTTTGTTAGCTTAGTATCCTAATTAATATCGGTTCCACATGAGATATCACAACCCAGGTAATTTAAATGACTAACCTGATCCAAAATCTCATTATTCACGAGTATCTCAGTTCTTGTAGGATATCTGCCCTTAAATGCCATCATTATAGATTTTGTAGGAGAGATCTGTACCACATAGTCTTCTATGATGCTAATGAACGTAAATATCCATTCTGTAACTGGTCGTTGTCATTATGTTTATTGTGCTTAAAATTACCTTTAACTTGATAACCCGCATAGGTAGGCCTATGTTGCAATTTTTCAAAATTTCTAACCCTTACATTTTTACCACCTCCCACGGCCGATCTATTTTTGTGGGTGATAATTTTCAAAAACAATACGATTCTCCAGATTATATGTATCGATAGGCATGCCGGGTTTTACGAAAATCGGTTAATGCAATCAAGAAGGAGAAGGAGAAGGAGAAGGAGAAGGAGAAGGAGAAGGAGAAGGAGAAGGAGAAGGAGAAGGAGAAGGAGAAGGAGAAGGAGAAGGAGAAGGAGAAGGAGAAGGAGAAGGAGAAGGAGAAGGAGAAGGAGAAGGAGAAGAAGAAGAAGAAGAAGAAGAAGAAGAAGAAGAAGAAGAAGAAGAAGAAGAAGAAGAAGAAGAAGAAGAAGATTAGGCAGAGTGTAGCCCTACTACGTATATACCGCCCGTCGGGTATTAAGGTGTATCATATTTTCACCGGCTAAACGTGCAGCAGCCAAAATTCTGTAATAAATACAAAACAGGCGCATAATAAAGTTCTCACAGCAGTATTGTGTGCGCGGCAATAAATAACTCATGGATTTCCACATGCAAGGGAAGCGACGGCTACAAAAGCAACATATAAATCTTCTACGCTGGATCCCTTACACCGTTCGTTTGCTCCTCCCTGCAGGAAGCACAATTTTCGACGTTTGATTCACTGGCTGTAATGTTTGAAAAGGCTGCAATACCTACCTGCAAAATGCTCTTTTAGAGAGCAAGAAGTTGGTAAGCCTAATATAGGGTTTTCTTTTGCTGTGTATCCTACATATCCAAAATAGGGTTTGATGGATGAAAAATACCGTATAATAATTACAAACGTTGGCATTGTTAAAGGATGGCAATTAGAAAAACAGTTTGGAAACTAAGATGCCAAAGACGGCTATAAATGTTGATGAAAAATTGCAAATATAAATATGTACATTCTAATAAATTGCATTGAACATTCTAATTGCATATGTAGTGTAACAGAAATTAAAAGCATATGATAGCATATAAAGACACTATGTGAATAAGTAGAGATTGCACGTTTGAACATTATAAATTTGTTGTTAAGGAACATTGTTAGAAATGTTAGTTTCAAGTATGGTTCATGTTATCCGGGCTGTTTGGCCGTGGTCCATGGTTTATTACCAAACCAAACGTTGGTAATAAACAATGGCTGCTAATAAATCATCAGTGGAATAAAAATCCTGAACGTCGGGTGTTCACGTACAGGCCCACAGTATTGCGGTATAGGCAGCCATTGGAGCTACCGAAACTTTTGGTATGGTAATAAACCATGGACCACGGCCAAACAGCCCGGATATCATGAACCATACATCTGACACCGGCCGTGAAAGCCTGAGGAATGTTAGTTTCAAGTGTTTTAGGCTTGCGAAACAACTTTAAGTGATATGAAATGATGTGCAAATATGTATTTCCGAGTGTGTACTGCGCACGTGCGAAGCTACAAGCTTATTTTACTGGATATTCATAAAAAACCGCTTAACTTAAATAACTTTTGATATATTGGCATTTTTGAGATGAGACTTATATAATATTTGTAACCAAAAGATCTAGGCTGATGATAATAATAGTTTTAAAAATCGGTAAAGAATTATACAGAGTTTTCACAAATGGTTGTCCAATATTTCGGTAAAGTGTTCCTTACATAGTTACAAGAAAAAAGTTCCTGTAAACATAGGTCCAAATACGTATAGTTTTCCATCTGTCCGCTATTTTGTATTTTTTGAAGGCAATTTTATTTCTCAAGAATGGAGTGATATATTTTAATGAAATCTGGTACTTATTACTCCAGTAACATAATCTACAAAATGAAATTTTTTGAAAATTTTACATTCACAAATTTCAAAATGGCGGCTGTTTTAATTTTTAAATCATTCATATCTCACAAACTATTAGTTTTATGGAATCATGTTTCATTAAGGGTAAGCATTATTTCATGAACAAAATGATACATTATGTTTTACAATGCGATCTCAAACAACTGAGTTATGATGGAAAATGCCAGTGTGAGTCTACCATCAAACTGCAAAAATAATTATTGACAAATAGTTTTATTTGTAAATACAAGCAAACAGATAGTAAAAACATAAGAATTTATGTGAAAGGAGAAAATAAAAATTTACAGGCATTGCACAAATGCAATGCACAGAGAAGGGCATTGAAAATGCTTCAATAAAACCAATCAATGAATTCATTCTTCATTCACCAATCAATTCATTCATTCTTCTTTTACCAATGTACGTATTATAAGTTAAATTTAGTCGCATTCATAAGCGAAGTTTTGTATGTGTACTACGTTATTGACAACAAAGAAGTAGTTTCTATGGAAACTCACCAGTTCCCATTTTCGATCACGCACCAGCGATCGGCCGCAAATGTGCGACACGTCCTTATAAACATTTTGAATGTTAAATCGTAAAATACAAAATGAGTACAAAAGATTTTAAACAATTTTTTTTACCTGCAGATTTTAGTATTAGCTAAAATTGAAAACTACCATAACGACAGCACAAAATAAATAAAGTAGGTGTTCAATGTGTCCCCCATTTACTTCAATGCGGCTTTCAGCCCGTTTGACCATCGAAGCTTGAATACGTTCAAAAATTCCCAGTATTACTTTAATTTGTTAACTGCAAATAATTATTTTGTCTCTCAATTCATCTGCCGTGTTTATTCGAGTGCTATACACCAAGCTCTTCAGAGTTCATTATAACTCGGTTGTTTGATATCGCATTGTAACAAATTAGGTATCGTTTTGTTCTTGAAATAATGCTTAAGATTTATCTGATGGAACATTATTCCATAAAACTAATAGTTTGTGAAATATGAATGATTTAAAAATTAAAAAAGCCGCCATTTTAAAATTACTGAATGTAAAATTAAAAAAAAATTTAATTTCGTAAATTATGTTACTGGGGTAACACGTACCAGATTTCATTAGAATATTTCACTCCGTTCTCGAGAAATAAAATTTTCCTTAAAAAATACAAAATGGCGGACAGATGGAAAATATACGTTTTTAGACCTATGTTTAGAGGAACGTTTTTCTTGTAATTATATAAGGAACACGTTACCGAAATATTGGACAACCATTTGTGAACAATCTGTATGCATTTCTTAAGTAGTGGTTTTATAGCCCTAACTAAATTCGATCGTAAAATATTCAGGTGTTTTCACAAAAAATTGTTCTGTTCGAAGCTTTCTTTGACAAGAACATTTATTATCTGTAGAAAAATTAAGAGTAAAGATTACCGAAGAACCAATCAGATTACGAGAATTCAGTCGATGAAATATAATTTTAATGGAGAGATCAATTTCTCTATGGAATCGATAACGTGTAAAGACCGCTTGGTACATGACGATAGGTCTGCCAATCGCGACAAACACATGTTAGGAAATCACTAGTGTTACTGCGAGAAATATTATAATATTATAAATTTATAATAAAATTAATAGTTAAGTAACTCTATGGTTCTTCTGCTAGCAAGCACCATATTCATTTCCTGTTGATCTCAATAATAATAAAATCATTAATGACAATAACAACTATAGTAATAATAAAAAAAAAATAATAAATGTAGTAATAATAACAATAATAATAACGACATTTCCGTATAAATTTATGTTTAAACTGGAAATGAACTTTTTGGAATAAACAGTTTCTAGTAGTAACTGCAGGGATGAAAGTTGTTACAAAACACTCACCACTCGATTTATACTTGAAATAGTATAAAATAAAAACCATCAGAGATTGTTTTCTGAAACAGATAACATGTGTGATTTTCAGTTATTTCATCGAAAGTAAAAAAAAGTATTAACACAGAAGCGTGTAGAGATAATAATAAAAATTTTCTGATTGCCTTTGTAAACAAGAAAAAAAAGGGAGAACAAATTAGGATGTACAAATAAAGAATTGTGGGGAGTGAAGATTGGAAACAAAGTTGGGGGCGTGTCACGTTGTGTTCTTCTGATTACACAGAAATTGGCGAAGGCAGGCTGTGTGTTTTTTTCACCGTTATGAGCAGAAATTTATTTCTTAAGTGTTGATTGTTTAGAGGGGATGAGATATTACAGCCCTTATCGAGTCGTAGACTCCCGCCCTTTTCTTGCATTGACTTCGAGGGAACAAAGCGAAATATAGATAATTCGTACACGATTTCATTATAGGGTAAAACATTTTATTTAGTTTTTGATTTTAAAGTCTTTTGTTAAATATATAAGGTACATAGTAACCCCTTACCGAAAAACGTTTTGGTATTATAGTTAAAACTTTATTGTTATTATACATTATTATAATTAGTATGTCTAAATATGTGACTAAAAAATTATCTTTTTATTCTGATTAGTTTTTGTTATTTTGTTTAAATATTTTATAGTCAGTGCACATAATTATTAAGTCAATATAATTGATCACAAATATACTTTTCAAATATACTTTTATTTTATGTCGCTTTTAATTATTTAATTTTTTTTCTATGTAGGTCGATTATTAAACAAAATTGTTCAGCTAAATATTAAACTCAGATTTAAATAATTGGTACAACGAACGCTAAGAAACAAAACAAGAACTTATACTAAAATAAAGTAATGGGGATACTTGGTCTTACACACGCTAGTGAAACATGGACGATAAGTGGGAAAGAAAAGCAGCATACAAAAACTGATGAAATTAATTTTTTAAGACACATGAGTAGTTATCGTCTAAGGGCTCGAATCCGTAATGATCATATAAGGACCGAACAGGGTATATTCGCCATCAATGATAAGATATAAGAACGAAAGAAGCAGTGGATGGAGCATGTCTACAAAATGGTCCACTAGAGGCTAGTAAAGCGCGATGTAGACTACAAACCAGTTGGCAGATCTGTGGGTAGGTCCTGGAAGAGATGAGTGCACTGAAGAAGGAATACGCTATAAGCCTACACCGTGAAGTAACCACGACGACCCAAATATTTGTTCTGCGTATACTTTAAATATAAGACAAATTGCAAAAAAAAAATTGCAAGTTGTTTTAAAGTTTTAGTACTTTTTCTTCAAATATCTTAAATTTTCTCAGTTGACGTTCGCAGTTTTTTTAGAACAAATTACTGTAAATAAGCTTCAAATATTTTACAATCGCAAAAAAAATATTGTCAAGTCAAAATAATGACGGATCCTTTAACGAGTCACAACGGATCAAAGGTCTACATTTCATATAAACGCTTGTCAGTTTCCAAATCTATCTGTCAATTTATTCATTATTTACCAGGTGTTTGAAATGTACGTATCAGGTGTGTTTTGAAAAGTAGAGAAATATAATACAGTCAGGATTGACAAGGAATATTTTACTGTGTTTCGTTTTCGGCGAACGTGTCAGTTTTTCAGCTGCCTGCCTGTGTTTGTTCCTGTAATATTAATTTTGTGTGTAATTTTGGAAAGCATTGCAAAAAGTGAAAGAATGTGCTTGACTTGCTGTTCCACAGTAACGTTGTTGTGTTGGGGTGTGGAACATAAAGCTTTCAAGGCAAGACTGTTGACAGTATCGATTGGAAAAGTTTATATATGCGATAAGTGTAATGTTTATACTGCTTGTCGTAAGCAATGACGTAACTTATCATCATCAACTTTACATAACGGCATAGACACGGTGCTGCCTGTTCCGTCTTGAAAGATCCTAGTCTTCTCTTCCTTGCTCTAACCACGTACCTATATCCTATAGATTAATATTTCCAGACTTGTTTGGCCAATCTGGAAGCTGACATTCTTTGTAAGTGTTTTTTCCATCCTTACCTTCACGTGTTTCATTCAAGTTGAAAACTTGTAATTCTTCTCTTATGGCCTCATTCTTATACGGTCAAATTTTAGAACATATTTTAGCTCCTCTTAAGAACGGAATTTCTATTTTTTTTCTTCTTTAGCGGCGCAACAACCCATTGCCTGAGTAAAGGCCTCCTTTAACAGCCTCCGCTAGTTGTCTCGGTCAAGTGCAGCTGCTCTCCAGTTCCGGGTAACACGATATGGCGGGCATCATAGTTTACATCGTCTTCCCAACGTAGTTTCGGTCTACCAACTCTCCTGGTGGCATAGATCTGTTCTGCGAGTGCCTTCCTGGGTATTTCATTCTCCCCCATTCTGATCACATGTCCAGCCATGACAGAATGGTTATGATGATGACAGCCGGATTTATCGCTATTGGTACACCTGAGTCTACCAAGTTTTAAAAGTTTCACAATATCTGATTCGTTCAGAAGGCCTGTATCTTACCGCCTTGACCATTGGTTATTGTCCATAATTCACACCCATGAAATAGTACAGGGACTGCCAAAAACCAGCAAAACCTAAATTTTTTACCTCGACGTACTTTGTTACTAAAAATACGGTTGATTTTCCCGCAGATAATTGGAACTTACCTAACTTAACATCAATATTATAATTCCTATCATAACCAATATAATTTCCAAAATAACTAAAATAGATCATCTGTGAGGAGCTCTCATTAACTATTTGATTAGAATCATTTTATTTATAACTTCAAATTCTCACTTAACGATGGTTAGTACCCTTGAAACTTCGCAATTATTTGAAGAACCTGCAGTGATCTGAGATTTAACTTATTAAGGTGAAAACCCGGCTAAAATTTACTCTCGTATGACTAAAATATACGGGAAAAGCTGTGTGAACCGTAGAAATTTTTATATAGGGGTAGAACAGTTTTAAAAAATGGTCAAACTATAGTGCCTGACGAGCACCGTTCTGGACCCCCAGTTGAGGTTTCAGCGGGAAAAATCATGTTGACGACCTTCTGAGAAATGATAAAGCTTCCGCGTTTTGTAATTTTTTAGAATCTTAGCGGACGGCAAACATTGCATACTAGTCTGACATGTTTATCAATAAAGTAAAGCCGGCAGTATAGCGGAAACGTCCTGGTTATCGTCGCAAAGGCGTCGTTCTCCTTCCTGACAATGCCCGACCACACACATATTAGTTAACACGTGAATCGTCAATAAATTGGCTTGGGAGATTCTACCTCACCATCCCTACAGGTCAGACGTTGCTCTATCTGATTTGCACTTGTTTGGCTTACTAAAGAATTTTTACGACAATGATGAGGTCAAAGAAAATGTCCTAAAATGTCTTCGATATGTACATAAACATTTCTTTGCAGCAGACACAAAAAAGCTTTATGCAAAAGAAAAATAATACCGTCATCATTTTCTTCAAGGAAAATGAGAAATTCAGGATACTTCTATTCAAATGTAATAAACACATTTAATAAATTGATGATTTACATTTAATCATTTCAGATCTGATGATGAACTGTAAAGCTTGAAGGCGCTAATCGGAATAATTTTTCTATAGTGGTGTGCAACAGTGATAATTATGTTTGTAATCATAACCACTAACACAACTTTCTTAATTAAATTTGATACATTTTTTGTGTTTTTCAAACTTTCCGTTTAAACCAACTAGAACTATAAGGGCAAAAAAACATGGGAAACTGGTGATTTCAAAATATTCTCTTTTTTTAAATGTTATTTTAATTAAATTGAGTTTCAGAGATGGAGATTATGTAGTAGTGTATTAATATTCTTGGGGATTATGTTGAAAAGTAACAAAAATTGTCATACTGATTTATTTAATCAGTTCGCTGTAGTGCTATTTGCCTCTTTAACTCTTATTGAATGAATAATTTTAATAGTGAATAACTCTCGTATTCTGTTTAATCTCTGAGTTATTTAGTTCAAGGTTCCTACATTTCCTAGAGCTGGTAATTCAAACGTATGATGTGAAATTTAAAGTTTAAATCTAATAAAAACACCCACACACGCATGCAGACAAGTTTTAATTGATATCTGCGTAATTCAGTGATGTAGTTATTAGGCAACTTTAGTAATTTAAAAATTGTTGAAGTGATTACAACCCATAACTTTAAATTCAAAGCGAGAGTTTTCAGTAAATCCGGTAACGGCGACCACTGAAACCAGTAGCTGCACTCGTAACATCAGTTTCTCTCTCAATTTACAAAGCTGAATTTTCGTTCATTCATTCATTTATACGCGGTAAAAGTTTGCGAGAGTTGAGCAGTATTATTTAGTACTCAAAGCGCAGAACACTCGGTTGGTTAGGTTTATACTAGATTTTATTCGAATTGTATATCCTACACACACACACACACATGGTCGGGAATTAAACGGCAATAAATCAAATTGGAAATTAAATTACATAGTTTGATATAATTTCTATGGCACTGCATGTAATCGCTTTTGAAACTGTGCACGTTCTTCAAATTGCTTCTAACAATTTAGGATTGCGGTAAACTGAATACAAAATATATGCAAGGATCATAAACCACTGTATGCAGACTATTTCCGAGAATGTTATTTTAGAAGAAAAAAAGCCTTCAAGATGAGCACATCTTGTAGAGACATAGCTTTTACTATTTCACAAATCAAATGAGAAGCATCGCGAGTTCAATAAAGCAATTTGTATAGCTTTCGTTGAAAAGGCCTTTGATATACTAGACAGAAATTTGTTTTACTAAATATTAGAGGAACGGGGATACTCTTAGCAACTTATAAGAACTATATAATAACAATATAACGGACGAAGAATAGCTGTTAAAAATAATTGTAGGATATCTGAGCAAACATCTCTGAATCAAGGTGTCAGGCAAGGGTGAAGTATATCACCAACTTTTTCAACATTTATATTGACGATCTGAAGACATCTAGTAAACCCTGATATTGAGTTATCACGAGACAGATATTTGAATGTGCCGTTGTTTGCTCACGACTTGCTTGTATTTTACAGTACAGATCTGGTTTGAACAATAGCACCAATTTTTTGGACCTTACAATAACGAAATGCAATAATAAATTAAACTTCGTATTTTTCATAAGCCTACACATACAGATATGACAATACACAATACTTCCACACATCCATACTCACATAAATTGGCCGCTTTTCACAGTTTTATCCACAGACTAGTTAGTATTCCGTTATCAGACTCAAATTTCCAATCAGAACTTAACATTATTAAACAAATAGCTGTCAACAATGGTTACCAACCTAGCCTCATAGATCACCTGTTAAATAAAAAATTTTATTCACAAGCTTTAAAACTAGTTTACCCTCCCTCAACACAGATTAAAAGATATCACACCCTTACTTACATAGGTTCTGCTTCTGATAATATTGGTAAATATTTCACACAAAAGAATGTAAATATAGCTTTTAAGACGCAGTCTTCATTGGGAAAATATATTAAAAATAATAAGAGTAAAACAGATAAACTGCAAAAGTCTGCTGTATACAAATTATCCTGTGGGTCTTGTAATAAAGTTTATATTGGACAAACAGGTAGATCTTTCGAAAAAAGAATGTATGGTCACAATTATAGTTTTAGATATAATGATGGCAAATCAAATTATGCAAATCACCTGTTAGAAAAAGACCATAGTTATAAGGACAATTTTAAATTTTTACATTTATCTGATATAGGTCTAAAGCTTGATTTATTAGAAACCCTTGAAATTAATAAACATAAATATTTAAATGTATTATTAAGTGATCAGTTAGATCTAAATAGCTCGCCTCCACTTAATTTGTATAAATAGACTTGGTTTATGTTATGTTATATGTTTGTATAATGTGTATTAAACCTTATTGACACGAGGTTACTATCGCTCTCCAAACAATAGCACTTGCCTTATATTTTGTATTCTGTATTATATTGTACGAAAATTAGTCAGCTTACACCATCTGATGAAGGCACTGTGCTGCCGAAACAGCTGCCATGGATATATAATTTTAATAAATGACGAGTGAAAATCACTAAAACTATTTTATTGTTTTATTGTTTTATTTTTTAATATACTTTACAATGGATTTTCACCAAGTAAAAGCATCAAGCATTAATTATTAGCTTCATTAGATTTGTAAACAATACAATATGAAAATCTCCACTATAAAACCAAAGGTAATTGCTTTTCTACGCAAGGAGCCAATAAGAACAAAAATTCTAGTTCGCGATCAAATTCTAGAACAGGTGAGCCTAGATTTGCTAATCTTTTGGGAAATGATATTGACTATAATAGGAATTATGATAGTGATGTTAAGTTAGGTAAGTTGCAGACGACCTGTGGGACAACCAAACGTATATTTAGAAACAAGTTGTGTCGAGATACAGAATCAAAGTTCTACAATGTTATGGCAGTTCCTGTACCGTCCTATGGGTGTGCATTATGGACAACAATCAAGAAATAAGACAGTAAAATAGGGGCCTCGGTAACTCCGTTCTTAAGAGGAGTTAAAAGATGATCTACACTGGATCGTGCAAATAATAAAGCCGTAAGAGAATAATTACACTTACAAATTGAAAGACTAAAAGATAATAAACAACGATGGAAAAAACACTTAGAAGGAATGTCATATTCAAGTCTGACCAAACAAGCCTTGACATATTAATCTATAGGTCATAGGTATGTGGGTAGACCCAGAAAGGGACGGTAGGAGAATCTTTGAAGGGGGAACAGGCAACATCTTGCCTATAGCGTGTTGTGAAGATGATGATTATCATCTACAGTGTTTGTGTTTCACATCACTTCTACTTCTCTCTTGCCTCATTCAGAACGCTGCCTGGTGAGAGACCCGCAACTAGAACCTGCTTTGTCTATGGAAAATGTTGATTCTGGCCCCCTTGTGATTTGGCAGTGACAGAGGTGTTACAAAGTTTTACTCTGTCCAACTATATTAAATAAGATAAGCAGAAACTCCCCAATACTGTAACAATTTACAGGGCTAACTAAAAAATATATATATTTATGTTCATTCACCAATCAATGAATTCATTCTTCATTCACCAATGTAAAGATTATAAGTTAAATGTAGTCGCATTCATAAGCGAAGTTTTATATGTGTACTACGATATTGACAACAAAGAAGTAGTTTCTATGGAAACTCACCGGTTCCCATTTTCGATAACGCACCAGCGATCGGCCGCAAATGTGCAACACGTCCTTATAAACATTTTCAATGTTAAAACATAACTACGGTGGGAATGTGTCAGTCAGTAATAAGGTCGGTGTTAATACCGTTGAGTAATGATTGTAATCTCTGAAAAAAAAAAAAAAATTAGTGTCGGCGATAAATGTCATATCGTTAGTAATCATTTAAGTACTAAACTTGTATTCTTAATAGATCTTGTGAAAATTAGTTTTCTTAAGATATTTTGAAAAAAGAACCCTGTGGTTACACTTCCGCGCTTTAATTTTAAAATGTCTCAAATATATACTTTACGCAACTTGTAGTTCTTGTTAAAACTCCTAGTCTTTTTAAAGTACGTAATTTTAATGTAAAACGCAGCAATAAAATCTGTTCATTATTCAATGAATTAAAGTCAAGAAACTGCTAGTTTACCTGTGCAAAGACGATGAGTCGGAAATAGAGATATTTCTGTCATGACGTAGACAACCGTGAAAGGGCGAAGTGTGTCTGGGCGATAATGATAACAAGGTAGAGTAAAGGGTATGGCTTCATTTTCAGGCGCGTGCGTGATTATTCCTTTTAGTGATACAAATAATACGTTATTCTATCAAATTTGTAGTGATTGTCATTATTAAGAAAAATTTTAACTTTATTCCATTAACACACAAATATTATATTTCCTTTCATTTATACAATTATTTGTGTCTTATTTCAACACACTCAACGTATATAATTAATAAAATAGTTTACCTTTTTCTTGTCCGTCTGGTGGCCTTTTCTCTATATTTCATTCAACGCGTTTCAGGACATATGCCCCATCATCAGGATATCCCTTGTTGAAGTTCGTCGATCGTTAAAATATTAAAAACACTGTATATACAATTTTACACATAAAAATAAATATAATATAAACATAAAAACACATAAAATACCCAGATTTTAGACACACACGATATCGGTGGTGCGCACCACGACATGCTATAGTCGACTGCAGTGTTCATGTTGTTATATGTCGTGCACTATGGACCTTGTTCTGTATTCTTATCGCTGTGTCGTACAATAGATTGGACTGGAAATTCAGCTGATCGTTAAGGATGACTTCTTCTGTTTTTTTTATTTTTGTAAGCCTTATATATTTCGTATTCTTCGATAGCATTCGTATAATTTCCTTTTTTGCATATATGGAGGGGTTGAAAGTTCGTTGTGAAATCAGTATAACTATGGTTGTTGTCCATCAGATGGCGCGCGTAATTTGACAATGTTTTACTAAATTCTTTTTTAGGTAAATGTTCTTTGAATCGTTTTTTAAAAGGTCTACCAGTTTGGCCAATGTAAAAGCTGTCGCAGTCATTGCATATTATCTTATAAACGCCCGTCCTGTCTTCAATTGATTTTGAATGTTTAGGTAAGAGTATCTTATTAATGTTATTATTAGTTCGGTAAGCCATTTTTATATTTATCCCACCGAATACTTTGTTTAAAATTTTGGGTAGGGTGTTACCATATTCTGATGCTATATACCTAATTTTATTTCTATTATTTTCTTGTAATTCTATGTTGTTTTTCTTTTTTCTGTGTTTCTTGACTAAATTATCTATGATTGATCTTTTATAACCATTGGCCTTAACTATGTATTTGATCGTGTTCAGTTCTTCGTGAAAATCTTTGTCTTCTAATGGTATGGAAAGTAACCTATGTATTAAACTATGATAAGCTGCCATTTTCTGAGAAAAGGGATGATGTGATTCAGCATTTATCGTGAGATCCGTGGTTGTCGGTTTTCGGTATATTTGATATTGGAATTTTTCATCTAGTCTTGTATATCCGTGGTGCGCACCACCGATATCGTGTGTGTCTAAAATCTGGGTATTTTATGTGTTTTATGTTTATATTATATTTATTGTTATGTGTAGGATTGTATATACAGTGTTTTTAATATTTTAACGATCGACGAACTTCAACAAGGGATATCCTGATGATGGGGCATATGTCCTGAAACGCGTTGAATGAAATATAGAGAAAAGGCCACCGGGCGGACAAGAAAAAGGTAAACTATTTTACTAATTATATACTATAAGTGGCTTGGATACCGAAAAACATGGATCTAACACTCAACGTGTTTAGACATAGGCGTACGTTAAGTGATGATGATGGCACTTCGCTGAAACGTTTAGTAACTATGAGAAGGGGATTGATTATCTTGTCCCCCTCCTTTAGTTATGCCATTGAATAAAGTAAAAACGAGACAGCAAATTGGCGTCTCAGAATTGGGGGTGTCAATAGGGGAAACAAACAGCGAAAGAAGATTTTGAGAGAAGAACAGAAATATTTGGAAAAACTGCGGAGTAGAGAACATTGGGGATTCAACAGCAAGAACAAAGAGTTGAACCAGCATGTAGAAGATATAATAGTAAAAGGGTTGCTAATAGGAAGAAAGAGGATTGGGCAGCAAACGAAAAGAGAGACATTCTTTGTACCTGGTAAACCGAACAGAGGTTAGCGGAAACTGGAAGGAAGAATAATAAACGATGAAGAGAAGAGGAGAAGCGCAGACAATAGGAAAAAGTGATAACTTGAGAATATGATCACTTTGTACATTCACAGCAGGTTAGAATACATTTAAAATCTCTGGCTACATTACCTAATATCCACACTCTTTCTCTCTTTTGTGTTTTGTTCCTTCTTTCTTTGCGCTGCTTCATGAGTTTCTGTCATCAGATTTATACGTTAAGGTGTTGTTGGTTTATTCCACTTAGATACCGTAATTGAATTATTAAACCTACCAAATGTATGCCAGATTGAGATTATCAGATACGTTGCATACGTTCGGAGGTTGGCATGAATTACGTCAGAAGAGATATCCTTACCTCGCTGTATGCACCGGTCGTACAAATGAATCATCTCTCGTTCAAAACAGCTTTCAAGTTTTTATTGGTTGGCTCAGTCTTTTGTTTGCAGTATATGAAATTGCAGTATGAAATTCCGTATAACACAAATTTTGAACAATTATTGCTAGTAAGCAACGACACGTTTACAGATAGATTTGAAAATCAACAGGTGTTTACATAAAATATAAATCTCACAACACCTTAAAAGTTTTAGTTCTACCTTTTAACATTTAATAGCGCTCCGCGAACTTTTCACTTGTTTCTTCTAACTGCACTCGAACGTTATTGTAAAGTTGTACTACTTAATAGCTCGCTAATATACCAGAGTGTCATTCCGTTAGTTAATGTTTGGAAAACAATAAAACAGTAGTTTTAGTTTTGTAACTAGATTGTTAAGGTGGTATAACTGTACGTCGGTACCTATAGCGTTGAATTCACTGCCAGTCATTATGCCGCTGAAAACAACTGGATTTAGTACAAAGCTGACAGAATCAGCCGTATTGTCTTTGCATTTCTGCAAGTTTGCGAACGTAAAATCCAAAACACAACATTAATTTTATATGACTAGCGTTGGTTGAACTCGTACAAGCAGGTATTTTATGGGACTTTTATGATCGCGTCGAACGTATGTTGTTTTCAGCTGTATGGCTAACATAAACCTTTCAAAAGAGCAATTAGGACAGCAGCGCTTAACTGGCTGTTGATTACCTTTGTTTGACACATAAACTATGTCTGCAGTAATTTCACTTTTACTGTTTGAATTTAAGGTATGTAATATCTTCTTCTTCTTCTCTTCTTCAAGGATTAGGTTACATAAACCTGTTCCGGCACCCATCTCAAGCTCGCACGACCCACGTCCCTTCTACCAATGGCTTTCGGTAATGCTGTTCAGTGCCGCTTTCGGCAATCGATCCTGTGCCATCCTTTCCAGATGATCCCAACATGGTTTTCTGTAAATTGAAATAATTTCATTTATATCCGTACTTCGAGTTCAGCTCTTATATTCTCATTCCTTATTCTATCTTGCAATCTATAATTTATTGTATTTTGAAGAAACTGCATTTGAGCACTCTGAATCTTGCCGCATTCCTTTTTTGTCATGACCCACGCCTTACTCACATAAATCAAGGGAATTGCAATTGTCTTATAAAATTTAATCCTTGTGCTGTGTCTTGTTTTGTTTCTAATATTACTATGAATCGTACCATAAATATTCATAAATATATTTATCTTCTCTCTTATATCATATTCAGACTCATAGCTTACTGCACAGCCGAGATATTTGAAACTGCTCACTGCTCACTTATTCTAAAGTGCTGTTGTTTATAACTATCTTAGTCCTTACTAGATATTTACCTTTAAAGGCCATAGTTTTGGTCTCATTCAAATCCTTATTCTTAGCATGGTTCCTACTGCCACAGTTTTCAGACGAAAGTAATGATAAACGATTACTGTTTGAATTACCAGTATTTCGATGTAATATTTTGTAGGGTTTAGTCGGAAATGTAGAAAATAAATTGAGTAAATTTAGAGGCTGTTCAAAGAACATTAAAAACGTTAAAAAATAAAGTTACACCACAAACGGATTATTAAATTTTATATTAGTATATTGGCAGTGCCTACACTGCTGCATGGTGCTCAGTCATGGACTCTGTGAACGGTGAAAGTAAATAAAATCACAGCAGCAGACATGAGCTTTGCAAGACCTGTCAAAGAACGCAAGCAATTATATATACAGTTCGGAATGAGGATATAGTGATCGCATTGGTTGACAGAGTTGACAAACGTTGATAAACGGTGGGAACAGGTTCTTCTCATAGAATAAGACTATACCAGAGCCTACATAGGCTTATACTGTATTCATGCTCCACAGGACAGTCCTAATACGTAGGGTGACTCAGAAAACGTACGTCTGAATTTTAATTCAACTTAAAATGTTTTTAAGGATTAACAATTTAAACTCGCAGTATGTATAAGGTTTCTGAATCTAGAACAAGTGTCTACATCTACTCCAGGATTGAGGGAGAAGAAGGAGGAGGAGGAGGAGGAGGAGGAGGAGGAGGAGGAGGAGGAGGAGGAGGAGGAGGAGGAGGAGGAGGAGGAGGAGGAGGAGGAGGAGGAGGAGGAGAAGAAGCAGAAGAAGAAGAAGAAGAAGAAGAAGAAGAAGAAGAAGAAGAAGAAGAAGAAGAAGAAGAAGAAGAAGAAGAAGAAGAAGAAGCTAGGCGTAAATTATTTTTGTTAGATACATAAAGTGGTCTCTCCAGTAATTCACTTTTACTGTCTGACTGTATGGTATGTACCTTATTGTGATTTATTTTATTTTGTAGAATTAAAAGTAGTGTTCTGGAGGGCGGCAAACAGATCAAAAATGGAAAGAATAGGGAAATATAGAATAAGAGACATTATGAATGTAGCACGCTCAATGGTAAATTATATCAAAAATAAACAACAAAAATATGGTTCGGCCATGTTAGCAGAACGTGAGAAGAAAGACCTCTTCTCCCTCTCAATCAACTCAGAGGTTGGTAGGCTCGCAATTTCTTCGCTTCCGCAGACAGTCTCTTTACCACCGTGTATCTGCGTCTGCCATTTATCTCATCCGTGTACTCCTGCCTCGATCTTCCCCTCCCACTACACCCCATGATCAGGGAGGTGAAACAGTTTGAATGTTAGCAGGTGACCAAACTGCTTCTGTAGCGGCTCCAATCAGCGTCTTTGTTTGACCAACTCTCTTCGGAAACTCTGTATACATGATACCATAAAAAATAATGAAACCATATAATATTCTAAGGCTTTCACGATCGGTGTCAGTTATATTAGAAATATGTACCGGGCTGGTTGGTTGTGTCCAGGGTTTATAAATAAACCAAACGTTTCAGCAGCACCACTGGCTGCCACCTTCAGTGGAATTCGAGTTTACTTGAACGCGGGGTGTCAAACGTCAGACCCACAGTACTATGGTGAAGGCTAAAGATGTCTCGCGATGCTACCTGTACTTATAAATTCACCAAGTTCCACGTACAGGTAAAAACTACACCATCAGCTATTCAGAATAAAGAAGGTGTGAGAGGCTCGCACCGCGCTCTACCATAAAGTACTTAGCGAAATGCTTTTGCCCATTGCAGCACGCTTCTGAAACAAGACGGAGTCCATATGAAGACGAGGGAAGTACGCCCTCGCCGCCGACAAGAGCTTCGTCTCATCGAAGAGGATCCGATGGTCGGCATCAGCGAGCGCGTGCTCGGCTACGGCAGACTTCTCCGGCTGTTCCAGTCTACAGTAACAGCTATGTGCACACACGCGTGTGCGGACGCTGCGCTTCGTGGTTCCAATGTACCCGTGGCCGCACGAGCAGGGAACTCCGTACACTGCACACGACGACAGCGGGTCTCGGACGTCCTTCGTCGGCCACAACAACTGCTGTATCTTTCTTGTCAGCTTGAATATTGGACTCAAGCCACGCCGACTGAGCAGCCTACCAATGGGGTACGTCACCCCATGGACGTAGGGCAACGCCGCGAACCCAACGGTCTCCCGTGACAATATGTTTTGGAAATTTTTCCAGAAATTTAGAAAAAATTCCTCTTCTTCTTCTCCTTAACGCAGAGGTTGGTAGACTTTCAATTTCTTCCCTTCTGTAGTCAGCCACACACCGCATATTTTCTACCGTCTTTTATCTCTAGACTGTCTAGACCTTACCTCTCAATAAGCCTCTTGATCATTCTCTCGATCAGGAAGGTAAACATTGTTTAAAAACATTATATTAAAATTAAATTATATTATAATATAATTACATTACATTAATTACACCATTTAATCAGAGCGCGATGTTTGATTGAATTACACCTTCCAAACAGGTGTGACACGTTATTTTCAAATATCTGGCAAACAGTGAATAAATTGACAGAAATATTTAGAAATTAACAGGTGTTCACATGTAATGTATGTTTTACAACACAGAAAAAATATTAGTTCTTCCGTTAAGCTACATATGTCTCTCCGCAAACTTTTGAACTCACCCTCACAAACAAATCAATTTAACATAAACACATGAAGAGAATGGGATGAGCGAACACTGTGAATCATAACAATAAATAGGCTAACTACCAAGAAGTAAGCCCCGCGAAGGATAAGATTTGCTTTGGATACTAAACAAATAATTGAATCAGCTGTTGATAAATCAATGCTGAAAGTGGTTCGACTGATTGAGACTGTAAGCTCTCTTTCATTCTTGCATTTGGCGTTTCCATCAGTTACGTCCTTTGCATATAATATTTGTTTCTTTTAAAGAAGTATCGTTTGTCTGAAGCACGTTTCGTATAGTTTCCGATGTCTAGACGTTGTAATAGACCTCGAGGACAAAGCAGAGAGAGGCATAATCATGTCAGCAAAACGTCTCTCAATAACAATGAAAACGACAATAACAAAAGAAATTGTTCTTTGTATTTCAAAGTGATAGACAGACAATGCATTAATATAACGACGGATATAAAGCGGAAATTCTCTTTACTTTATCGTTTATTTTTCTCTTGTCTCTGACTTTTTAAGCTCATTTCGTATTCTGCTACAGCAAATTATTTTGTGCTCTACAAAGTGCAGTGTAAGTGGATCTAGACTGCTCTGCTTGCAGCTGCCGTTTGAACGTACCGGTATTGTAATAGAGTCTCTTTATGATCAATTATATACATTTATTTCAAATACTGTATACGTTTTAACATTTACAGAGGACGAAAAATATGAAGTACTGTTCATAATAGATTTATTATTTAATATACATCTTGTTATTTGAATTAGCAGTCTCTGTAATTCCAACTTTGTTTTGCTTACCTGCTGAATTGCAGTATGTCATGTTCGGGACAAGGCCCTTCAATGTCGCCACAACTATCAAGTACTAAATATTGACAAGGCCTAGGACTTGACAGAGTGACTTAGTTGACTTAAGTCGATAAATTCTAAGGTGGAACATATGGCGTCGAAGAAATTTCTCCAGCATGTTCTGTCCATTGTCAGGGCCTTCACCTCCCTCCATGTCTTGTTGACACCAGCAAGCTGTCTTTCCATAGTCCTCTTCCAGGTGTCCCTTGGTCTTCCAAGTCTGCGGCTACCTTGCGGATTCCAATTCATTGCCTGTCTAGCGATATTTTTTGGTGGTCTTCTCAGGGTGTGACCGATTCACCTCCATTTTCTTCTCTTTATCTGTAGTTGGATGGTACTCTGACTTGAGGCCTCCCATAGATCTCTGTTCGAAATTGTCTTGGGCTACCTAATTCTCATTATGTACCTCAGGCAACGGTTTATGAAAGTCCGTCACCTTATGATAATTTTTTTTTGTCACTTTCCAGGTCACACATCCATACAGCAACACCGATTTGACATTTGAGTCAAATAACTTGAGAGAATAGTAACTAGGATTGATAGAATAGGACTTGATAGGACAAGGACTACGACAACACGAGGTCGTAGTTGAGGACTCAATAATGATGGAGACACTGAAATGCTTCGTCCGGAGCATGACAGGTAGAAGTTCAGCAAGTAAGCACGACAAAGTAGGCATTATTTAATAGGCGATGAAAAACAACTACAGTCATTAATAAAGTAGACGATAGAACAACAAAACTATAACATTAATCAGGGTTACCAACTGCTGTTTTTCCACAAAAGGTATTATAGTATTAGCTTTGTCCCATTTGCAGAAATTGCAGGCAATGAATCAAAGTTTGAAAAGTTAAACTTGCTGCAGGGTCAAACGCTTTGAGGGATCCATTGTTGGTGATTTATGTTGCTTTATGTAGTCGCTTCCCTTACAGACCTAAACTCATGAGTTATTGACGTTACTTTATCACACAGCTCTCTTTATGTATTACCAAATTCTGGCTGATACACGTTGAACAGGTGAAAAAATATGACACACCTTCTAACCGCGGGCAGTATATCCAGTCTGCTTGAAATACACGTAAGTCGCAATATCAGTAATTCCATCCACACTAAGACGCAGAGAAAATTTTATAAATATGTAATTAGTAAAGTATTGCACCAAAAAGATAATCCCATATAAGCCTCTTGGAAAACTAGATAGAGGCAGACCAAGAAAATGGTAACTGTGAAGACTGAACATGCTGCAAGCCTAATCCTTGAAGTGAAGAAGAGAAGAAGAAGAAGAAGAAGAAGAAGAAGAAGAAGAAGAAGAAGAAGAAGAAGAAGAAGAAGAAGAAGAAGAAGAAGAAGAAGAAGAAGAAGAAGAAGAAGAAGAAGAAGAAGAAGAAGAAGAAGAAGAAGAAGAAGAAGTTACGTACTAGCCTTTATCATACTTATTTTATCTTACGTCTCCTTTTATTTATTACCAAATTATGGCTGCTAAATTTTGAGTCGGTAATACTGTTACACCAGTTTCACTGATCGTCGTGTCGTTCTGTGTAAACAAAATACAGACACCAGTGAAGTCACTAACTGCCGACTTTAATTTAGTCACAATTTGAAATCAACTAAAGTACTCTCAACAATCATTCAAGTTAATTTTGTCCACACTCAAAAATAATTGTCAACTGTTACAGTTCCGCACTAATTATAACACTATAATAACTTTCAACTAATCCGCAACAATCACTTGATCGGCACTCTAAAATAACGCCAGGTGTAAGTGACTGACTAAGCCGGCCGCTGAGCTTATATAGATCTTGCAGATGTTCCAGAATAATTTTACATTGCCAGCGTAATTTGCGCAGTTACGAGTGCGCGAATAGTCTATAAGCTACTTGAGTGCACGGCCTTGTCCCTGCTCTGCTAGCCGAGAAACGCGTACAACTTTTACGTAACTGCAGCTGCCGACTTTTGAGAGCGTTACGTAGTTATCGTAGCAATATGACACGCCTTAACATACCTCATAGCTACGTGCCGTATATTCTGTCTGCCTTTTACACAAGTAGTAGATAAGTTTATCAAAACGGAAATCTTCATAAATACACGCATTTTGACAACAAACTGAAGAGAGCAATTTCAGAAACATTTATAAAAACTACATTTCTTGTAGTGTGTCCCGTACTAGCCTCTGTCGTTCATGAACTACATAATTATACACTATCACTTATATACTTACTATACCTGTTTGAATGTAATAAATACACACTTAGTTTACTTACAGAAATATTTTTGATTAGCCCTGAGAAGGGTTTTAGCAGTTACGGCAGCTTCAGAGGAAACTCTCTGAACCTCTGAATCTGTTGTAATTGTGGAAACAATTGTCGGTTGTAACAAAAAATATTTGTAGAACTGTACCTAGCGTCCCCCACGTACAGAGTACACCCTGTTTTTGCCCCGGCTGGAATAGGGGGTGGACCCGGGTTTACTCGGATTCACACCCGATATATTGGGTTGGACTCGAAGTAGGTGTGTGATTCGGCTGTGGGGCTCCGGTTTATGTCTGCCTTGAGTGGTGGTGCCGGTTGTTACTGTCCTAGAAAGTCGATATTTAAGAACCCATGGAGGGTTACAGCTGCACGTCTATAACCCACGGGTACTGACCACAACATCGTCTGGTGCCTGGTCAGCGTTCAGAACAATAGAACTCCAGCTAGATGGAGAAGCAAGGATGGTATAAGTAGAGGCTTGAAACATCCCCGTTATCTTTTGAGTTTCTGTACTTAGTGTCCGTTTATTAAATTTAAATATTACCGAAAATATTCTAGCATGTACCGGGCGACCATACGATCAGTTACTACACCTGTTTGTGGCGTGTTTCATTAATCACGTCATTCCTATTACTATTATGCTACCGCACACACTCCTAAAATTTTTTAAACAACATTTCTCCTCTTGACAACAGTTGATAGTTGATAGTGCATAGTTTATATGATAGTTGGTAGTTTCGCCGATAGCCGTTGTCGTCATCGTCTTCACCATCATCGTCTTCATAACACGGCATAGTCAAGGTGCTGCCTGTTTCGCCTTCAAAAACCACCAGCCTGGGTCTTCCTGGGTCCACCCTCACACCTGTGTCATATAGGAGAGTCTGTGTTATTTGAAACTTGTGAATAAATTAAATTAATTCCCTATTATAGGGTACCAGGCTATAGATGACATCTCTCTTCGCCACCGGTCTATATTACATCCTATACCTACCTACCGTTCGGAGAAAACAAGCGACAAATTCTCTCCCGGACTGACAAATACACTCAATATTAAACAGAAGACGAAATTAAATTATTTTGGTAGATATTTAGTAGTTGTAATCGATTTAGAATATTTAAAAACTATTAAAGTTAACAATTTCTCGTTTGCGTGCAGCTCGTGTGTCGTTCGTTTGTGTCAAGGTTGCTCTCAAAGCCAGACTCCTAATGACGCCGGCGTGCGTCGTCTGTGATTCAGTACATTTGTCCCAGCATGTGTTGTACTTGTGCTCTGTTCTGAATAACAATGAACCGTCCCGTCGTCTTGCTTTAAACTCACCCCAGTTACTGACGACGGTTTAGTTTAATTCTACTGACGATTGACTTTGTGAACTAACTTTGTTGTGATTGCAAACAGATTTTCAGAAGTGAATTGTATTTCTCAACCTCATCACAATCATCATCTTTACAACTCAGCATAGGCAAGGTGCTGCCTGTTCTGCCTTCAAAAATCGTCCAGCTATCTCTTCCTGGGTCTACCAACACACTGTGTCCTATAGGTTTGTACTACTACACTTGTTTGGCCAGTCAGGAATCTGACATTATTTCCAAAGTGTTCTTTTTACCCGTTGTTGGTAATTTTTATTTTTTCATTCAAGTTAAAAATTTGTAACGCTTCTCTTATGGAATCATTTCATATACGATAAATTTTTGAACACCTTTTAATACCTCTTAAGAACGCCATTTCTGAGGACTGTATTTTACTGTCTTGTGTTATGGCTGTTGTCCATAATTACAGGGACTGTTATACATATGTAAAACTTAATTTTGTAACTCGACGTACCTTGTTTCTAAAGGTACGGTTGATTGTCACACAGATCGTCTGAAACTTACGTTACTTAACATCAATGTCATAATTTTTAACATAGCCAATATCATTTTCCAAATAATTAAAGTGGCTCTCCTTTTTTATAATTCGCTCACTAATCATTGTTTTCGTTCTTATTGGCTCCTTACCTCGAAATGCTATTACCTTTGTACCTTTGTTTTTATATTGAAGTTTTCCATATTAGCATGTCAGTTGTTAGCAAATCTGATGAATCTTAAAAACAACTTTTTGCAAATCATTTTCTGTATTTTGAAGTACATCCAAGTCGTCAACAATCAACAAACAGTACATTCAAATATCGGTCTCTTGATAACTTAATACCAGGATTCACTAGATATTTCCTTTCCCTTACCAGATCATCACTATAGATGTTAAAAAGAGTAGGTGATATACTGCACCGTTGTCTAACACCTTGATTGAGAATTATTTGTTGAGATATCCTATAACCTGTATAGTGACAGCTATTCTTGTTACGTTAAATAGGCTTTATATATTTCTTATAAGTTGTTGAGAGTATACCCGTTATTCTAATATTTGCCGCAACAAATTTCTATGTGCTTTATCAAAGGCCTTTCAAAATCGACGAAAGCTATAAGCGTTTCTTTATTGAACTCGCGATGCTTCTCAATGATCGCAAAGTCATATTACATTCAGTCACTAGACAATTCAAAACATCTTTATGTACTGAACAGAAACCTAGCCTCTTTATAATATACTGCATCCCTGAAGAAACAGAAAACATGCGTAAGCAGCAGTCTTATGCCCAAATAGATAGGCACCCTTTGTGTCATTCCGTCTGCGTAAATGTGTCAAGGCCAGACCTTGATATAGCTTCTACCTAGTCGGAAAGCGCTTGTAAGTACGCAACTCTTCTCGACACGTTGGCCGGAAAGGGATAGATTTCTCTCGAACCTCAGCGGAGCGTAAATAAGTACCCAATGGCCGGCAAAAATTTCCCCAACTTGCCTTGATTTAGTTTCAGCCAAGCCGTCAGGACTGATTACTAAATGAACTTTAGTTTCTCGTGTTACAAAAAGAATCAGTATTTACGGTAAACCAAAAGTTAACAGGGGTTTAATAGAAAGCGGTTTGGAAAGTATGTATACAGAAAATGATGTCTAATTTTCTTTTTTTTCTCTTCAACCCACATTTTGGTGGACTTGCAATTTTTTTTCCTTCCGTAGGCAGTTTCTTAACCTCCACGTACTCTCTTCCTTTGTTTAACTCATCCAAATGTTCTCCTGTTCGGGCTCCAATATTCTCCACAGACCTTACGTTTCACGTTGCTATTCCACACACGTACCTTTGTTTGCATTTGTAGTTACGAGTTGTCCCCTCCTGGAGATCCGATCAGCGGACTATTATTTCGTAGGCTTCGGGACATTTAACTAGACACACCCCCAAAATTATCAACATTCTTTAACGAGGGGTGTCCCTTATTCTTTAATGGAGTGGTTTCCATTGCCTTCTCCATCCTATGCTGTTGACTTGACAGTTCCTTTGCTTTTAGCGAAGGTTTTCCATCCCAATGCAAGAAAGTGTCCTACCCTTTTAACCTCTCATCCGCCCTCCTTGGAGGCCGCTGGCACGTGGTAAAGTGTATCTCCTTATCCCGGGAGATGTTCGGTCCACGCATTCGTTACCCGCTAGTTTATATAATATGTGTATAACCAAACGTTGCCCCCTCACTACAACGAAAAGGTAAACATCTAATATCAAAAAATAAAAGTCACATTCGAGTGAAAAACAACACTTTGTTATTAAAGCGTGAAGATTATTAAGGTCCTAACTATTTCAAGATAAAAATGCAAGTAATTGCAGTTATATATATATATATATATATATATATATATATATATATATCCAAACACTTTTGCTACAGTCTATTTCTTGAAGCATATATAATATATTGCAACAGAACACAGGATGATAAGATATGCTGTTTATATCAGAGTACATGAATGAAGAGCATTTTCTTGTTTACATTTGTTTTGTGTAATATTTTGTCTTTTAGTCATTAGTATTGTATTTAAAAATTGATAAGCATATAGGTTACACCAAACTCTTCATAAAAAGATGTACTATATTGTCATGTACTTTTGTATGAATTGGTGCGCGTGTGCGGGTGTGATAATCTGCGATCGCTATTGCGGCATTGGTAGTAAACCGATTTACATGAAAATTTGACAAGGAATTATTTAAGGAAATAGCTTCGATTTGTGTATACTCTGAGGTTTGTAACTATTTTAGAAATATGTTTTTTTTAAGTAAAGCAAAACTCAAGTGTAACTCTTATCAATGATAGGGTAATAAAAATTGTAGATAATTTCCATGCAGGACTATGCAAAATTATACAAAGTTTTTCATGAAATTTGTATATCTGGTCGTTCCATCAATCATGTGACTTGGGCTTGGCCTATCAAAATACACCAAATTCAGTGAGATTCATACGTTGCAGAGCTAGGATGGACACAGTCTGTCTGTCGACGTTGCTAGGGGAAGTTGTGCTCGGTGAAGAGAGTTGTTCTCTTTTAAACGTCGAAAATATCTTATATAAAATAAACTATAAACCTTGAAATTCTTAACGAAGTTTTGCAATAAGAACGAGGGGGTAAATAATTAGATAACATTTAAAATATAATACAGTGCTGTTTCGTGTAAGTTAAGATATCCGCTTAGGGAACTTAAAGACACTACAAGATATCGTGGAAGGTGTTCATTAAACGCACCGCATTAGTAAATACCCAGATAAATCCTGAGATTAAGAAATTATAAAATATAAATTAATAATAAACTGAATGAATGAAATTTAAATCATTGTGAGTGAACAATTTATCACTAAAATAATCAATCGTGGAAGCAGTCAAACATAACTATGAGACTCTGTGAAATATCGCCGCTGGAGCCGCTTGCTGTAGAAGAGGACGACGAGACGAAGAGGACGCCAGGACGAAGAGGACACCAGGAAGGAGTGAAGCTGTAGAAGAGGACGACGAGACGAAGAGGACACCAAGAAGGAGGGACAGGAAGAAGAGGACGCCAAGACGGGACCGACGAGACGAGAGGAGGACGTTGCAGCAAACAAGTAAAATCGATTTATATTATCGAACAATACAAACAATTACATATATTATCAATACATGACAATTTAAAATACATTATCCCATCTTTATAAACAATATTTGTATACAATAAATAATTTTTCATCTCCTCCATAATAGACTTGTATCGATTTTTACACACTCACAATATCCTTATTAGAATAATAAAGTTTGATCTGTTGCAATATATAAAATTTATATTTACTTTACCTCAAGATGTTTTCCCTTATTTGGGACATGTTTCGAGAAACATATTGTTCCCATCCTCAGCCTTCTTTATTTTGAATCTTGTGGAGAATTTGTATTTTGGTTGGTTGTTGTTATGGTTTCCTGTTGGTTTTTCGTATTTTAAACTGGTATTATTGAGTGTAATTGTAGTGTTTGTTTGATGCTTTTTGTGTATTTTTGATGTTGAGTGCTTTGAAAATTGTGTCATGTTACGTAATGACTTGTATTTGTTCAGGTATAATACAAATCAATACAAAATATGACACAATTTTGAAAGCACTCAACATCGAAAATGTATATAGTAATAATGCGGCATTATTTTGACTTCCAACTGCTCACAAAGAGTAGTACCGCAGTACTGTATGTTCAAGCATTGCCTGTAAGTAGAGCAGTCCGGTTCCACTTAGACTGCACTTCAAGCGCACAAAGTGATTGACTATAGTAGAATGTAAAATGAGTACGGAGAAAGCGGAAGAAAAAACAACACAAACATAAAATAACAAGAGGATTTTCTTCTTTTAATTCTAAAAATTTACTGTCTGTCCGTCTATCCATGTGTTTGACATAGAAAAGCTTATATCTCTTGCCGTTGTAGTCGTTGTTTGCATTTTGATTGGTTATGACAATAATTAACATTATGATTTGAGATTTATACGTGTTGTTGTTTTTAATGTCTTCTTCAATGTAATATCACATCCTAGGTAATTGAAATGTGATACTTGTTTTAAAATTTTATTTTCAATTACAATTTTTGTTTGAGTAGAATCTTTTCCTAGGAATGCCATGGTCTTAGTTTTCTCTATTGAAATGTTCAAATTATAGCCTTTTGATAACAGATTTAGTTATCAATATGTGGGACATTACGGAGAACACTCAAAGGAAAGACCACGAAAGAAACACAAATAAAATTCTATAAGGTGATGGCAGTCCCCATGCTATTATACGGGTCCGAATCATGGGCACCAAGAAAGAAAGATTATAGACAGATGAAAACGTCTGAAATGAAATATCTTAGATCTGTGAAAGGTTGTATAAGATTAGGTCACATAAAGAACGAAGATATAAGTACAACCAGTAATGCAACTAGCGAAAAACTATTTAAAAAGATGGAAAGAGCATGTTATGTGCATGTCTCCAGAAAGATTTCCAAGAAAAATCCTGAATTATGAGCCAACCGGAAGAAGAAATGTTGGCAGACCGAGACGGAGATGGTGAAGCCGGAACAGGCAACCTGCCTAATCCTCGACAGATAGATGATGATGATACTGTTGTTGTTAATGTGACTGTCTGCGGACATATGTTGTTAATGACTTTCATTATTCAGAGCAACATCATTAATGAGCGATGATGTTTATTGTTCTTTTTCTTTAGAGAGGTGGCACACTGGAGCGACATTTTGATTCGCAACAGAATCGTTTTGACGCATTGTGTTGCAAAGTGCCGCTTCGGTGAAGAGAAACTTGAGACACTGGCTCAGGAGAAAAAAAAACATTTATCGTCGGTTGTTTTTGCGCTGTAGGAGTATGTGGTTCGAGGGTTCGTGACAGGATTTATTTTGCGTCTATTCAGTTTCAACTACCCCTACACTTGTTTCCATTTTATATTAATTACTAATTAATAATAGTAATAATAATAATAATATAATAATCAACAATATGCGAGAATCAGAACGAAAGGACAACGCACATTTTAAATAGGACTACGTAAGTGTAATATAAATTCCTCGCCTTGTGCGGTTAAGATCCAGCGCATGCGCGGTTCAAAATGCCGCAAGTCGTTTTGTTGTGACTCATGAATTGAAGGAGCTTCGTCTGGTTTCGAGGGGTCTCGCGACACCTTTAGACAATATCGCTCCAGTGTGCGACCGGCCTTACTGTGTTCAGGACAATCTGTAGCTTGAAGAATTGTTTTATAAAAGTGACTTTGTTTATTTTAAACTATACACTGACAGCGTCTGAGCTACACCACGAGTAAAAAAAAACCAAGAGGCCACATTCCTAAAGCTTGAAGTATGATGACAATGATGATGTCTTGGTAGCGGTTTATATTAGTAAAATGCTGTTATCAGTTACGAAATAGTTGTCATTAAAATTCTAAGAATGAATGGTCACAGAATAGTAATGAGAATGACGTAGCTACGAAATGGCACCGTAAAGAAGTGTAGTAAGTTTAGAAGGTAAGGAATACACGGGTAAATATTGAGACACAAATAAAGGCTACTACGAAACAACGAAACACGCTACAAGGAAGATAATTTTTATAAAAGGTTCTTGACAAACCACTTACTATACTTTGTTATTAAAATGTTTATAAAATTTCTTCTGTGTCGCAATGTTGATAGTGTCGGTGATACCTCGGTTTACTTGTATGTCACAGGCAAGCAGGCTACAGTGCCCGCGGGCAGAAGGTACATCATATTTTTACCTGTATATAGCGTAGCAGTTAGAATATTGTAATAAATAACAAATTGTATGATAAAGTAACAGCAATAACTCAACAATTTGGCTCAGCAAGGGTAAAGGCTACATAAAGCAAGATAAATCTTTAACAGTAGATCCCTCAAAGCTTTCGACCTCGCAGCAAGTTTAACTTTTCAACCTTTGATTCATTGCCTGCAATTTCCGCAAATATGGAAAAGCGGATACTGTAAACCGAATTGTGGAAAAAACAGAAGTTGGTAAGCTACAGTCTATTCCTAGTTTTGTTGTTCTACATCATCGTAGGAGTGAGGCAGGGATGTAGCTTGCCTCCCACTCTTTTCAATATATATATTGACGATGTTCTTAAAAAATGGCAATCAGAGGAATATCCTGGAGTCCAGCTAGACCGACATACTTACATGAGTACGTTACTATTTGCTGACGTAAAATAATAATACAAGAGAGTGAAGATAAATTACAACTTGCAGTGCACCGACTGAATCACATATGTCCAGAACTCAATCTTAAAATTTCCTTGCACAAGACGAAAGTTATGGCTTCCCAAGGCAAGTATCCCGTTAGGTCGAAAATAATTGTCAACAATAAGCTAATTGAACATGTATCACATGTTACATACTTGGGCTGCGACACAAGCTACAATTATGGCAATGACATGGAAAATAAAATAAATAAGTTCCAGGCAATATGTGGCACAATAAATAGAATATTAAATAACAAAACACGAAAAGACACAAGGATAAAATTTTATAAAACGATGGCTGTACCTGTACTTATGTATGGGAGTGAAAGTTGGATAAATTCCAAAAAAGGAGACACCAAAATACAGGTAGCAGAAATGAGATTTTTGAGATGGGTCGAAGGCTGCACAAGAAGAGATTTAGTAAGAAATGAAGACGTGCGAAATGAACTAAATGTATATGCAATAAATTAAAAAATAACTGAATATAATGAAAGATGGAAACACCACGTAAATAAAATGGGAAATGGGAGAATACCCAAAAAAAATACTTAACTACAACCCAAGAGGGAAAAGAGATATAGGAAGACCACGAAAACCGTGGTCGTAAGTTTGTGAGGACGGAACAGGCAAATGCCTAATCCTTGTAGTGCAGAAAAAGAAGAAGAAGAAGAAGAAGTAGAAGAAGAAGAAGAAGAAGATCATCACCTTATCGACTGTAGCTGTTTTATACCGCGTAATATGTAATGAATTTATTTTGAATAGAACGATATAGAACGATTTTCATGCAGTGTGAACGTCAGAACGTATGCAGTATTTGAAATAAATATTTATAATTGATCATAAAAAGACTCTGTTACAAAACCGGTACGTTCAAACGGCAGCTGCAAGCAGAGCAGTCTAGATCCACTTACACTGCACTTTGTAGAGCACAAAATAATTTGCTGTAGCAGAATACGAAATGAGCACAGGGAGACAGAGACAATAGAAAGAAAAACAAAACGATAAAATAAAAAGAATGTCCCGCTTTATTTCCGTCCTTATAATAATGCGCTGTCTGTCTACCAGTTTGAAATACAAAGAACAGAACTTTCGTTGGCATCGTTTGCATTGTTATTGAGAGACGTTTTGCTGATATGATTGTGTCTTTCTCTGCTTTGACTTCGAGATCTATTACTGCTTCAAACAAATGATACTTCCTTAAAGGAAACAAATAATATACGCAAGAGATTTAACTTGTGGAAATATACGAAGGCACAAATGTAACAGAACGTAGTTTTAATCAGTCTGGCCGCTTTCAGAATCCGTTTATCAAAAGCTGAAGCAATCTTTTAATTTTTAAAGAAAATTATTCGTAACAGCAAATGATACTGGCTATGATAAGAATTACGATATTGATGTTAAGTTAGATAAGTTCCAGACGATCTTCCAGACAATCAACCGTATTTTTTAGAAACAAGGTACGTCGAGATGCAAAATTGAAAATACATATGTTGTTATTGCTATCCAAGTCACTTCGTTATTTATAAATTAATAAATTACCTTAGTTCCGTCGTGTAACTTTGTTTTTTATTTAAAATAAAGCGTCTCAGAACATATGTTTCATCTTCAGGTTAATTCACTCAGTTGAGGCCTTTAAAAGTTAAAATCACATTGCTTTATACTTGCACACGTCCTTAAGGGTGCGCACCGCTTGAAGGCCGACCGGACACTAAGGTCCGTACCCGATCGGCCTTCAAGGAGTGCGCAACCATACGGACGTGTGCAAGTATAAAGCAACGTGATTCTAACTTTTGACGACCTCAACTGAGTGACTTAATCTGAAGATGAAACATATGTTCCTAAACGCGTTATATTAAATAAAAAAACAAATTCACACGACGGCTTTAAGGTAATTTTTTAATATATATACACAATTAAAGTTCTACAAAATTATGACAGTCTCTGTAGTGTCCTATGGGTGTGAATTATGGACAAGAACCAAGAAACAAGACAGTGAAATACTGGCCTCGGAAATGGCGTCCTTAAGAGGAGTCAAAAGGTGTTTTAAACTTGGCCGTATACAGTGTGAGCCCAGAAGAGAAGAGTTACAAGTTTTTAAATTGAATGAAACATTAAAAGATTACAAACAACGGTGAAGATTTTAGTTGTGTAGAGACGTTCTGCTGACATGGTCATGTCTCTGTCGTCTTTGTCGTTATGATCTACTACAAACACTTCAAATCACATACTATAGGAAACTTACTTCAGCCAAAAGATACTTCTTCAAAGGAAACAAAATTATTCAAGAACCCATACAAATGAGTTCCCTACTATATGCAGATGAAACACGTATTATTCAAGAACCCATACAAATGAGTTCCCTACTATATGCAGATGAAATACTTATTATTCAAGAACCCATACAAATGAGTTCCCTACTATATGCAGATGGAATACGTTTTATTCAAGAACCCATACAAATGAGTTCCCTACTATATGCAGATGAAATACGTATTATTCAAGAAAGTGAGGACGATTTAAAAAGATCCATGCAAATGAGTTTGAAATGTAAGGAATAATTGTCTTGGTTTTGTAGTTTCCATTGTTGTTTAGAAACTACAATTGACCTTAGAAAGAATGTCAGTTTCCAGATTGCCCAAACAAGTCTGGCAATACAAACCTGTAGG
The DNA here is from genome assembly GCA_034769895.1 of Magicicada septendecula. Classification (NCBI taxonomy): domain Eukaryota; kingdom Metazoa; phylum Arthropoda; class Insecta; order Hemiptera; family Cicadidae; genus Magicicada; species Magicicada septendecula. Next base: position 1,355,382,004 of record CM068367.1, on the reverse strand, counting down.
ACACAGGTTTGTAGGTATACCCAGACAAAATGGCTAGAGGATCTTTGAAGGTGGAACAGGCAGCATCTTGCCTACGCCTTGTTGTGAAGATGGTGATGATGATTCGTAACATTATCCTACTCCGCCTTTCTTCTGTTACGAGTCATCCGTTTTTGTCGTCCACACAACGCTCTCTTTCAATTCTGTTTTTGTTTGTTCGTTAAATTGTTCTCTTTTTCAGTTATCATAGGTTATTATAATAGGAGAGTGTGTCGTAATACCGGTATGTTCAAACGGCAGTTGCAAGAAGAGCATTTTAAATCCACTTACACTACACTATGTAGTGCACAAAGCAATTTGCTGTATCAGAATACGAAATGAGCACAGAGAGTCAAAGACAACATAGAGAAGAATAAAACCATAAAATAAATAGAATTTCCGATCTATTCCCGTCCTTATAATAACTTGCTGTCTGTCTATCAGTTTCAAATACAAAGTAAAATTCTTTTGTTATTATCGATTGCATTGTCTTTGAGCAACGTTTTGCTGACACGATTACGCCTCTCTCTCTCTCTCTCTCTCTCTCTCTCTCTCTCTCTCTCTCTCTCTCTCTCTCTCTCTCTCTCTCTCTCTCTCTCTCTCTCTCTCTCTCTCTCCTCGCCCTTCTTTGTCCGTGAGATCTATTAGCACGTCTAGATACCTCAAGATCTCAGAGAACAACAACTTGCTTCGGAGAAAAGGTACTGTACGTCTTTGAATAAAAGAACCCATACAAATGAGTTCCCTACTATATGCAGATGAAATACTTATTATTCAAGAACCCATACAAATGAGTTTCCTACTATATGCAGATGGAATACGTATTATTCAAGAACCCATACAAATGAGTTCCCTACTATATGCAGATGAAATACGTATTATTCAAGAAAGTGAGGACGATTTAAAAAGATCCATGCAAATGAGTTTGAAATGTAAGGAATAATTGTCTTGGTTTTGTAGTTTCCATTGTTGTTTAGAAACTACAATTGACCTTAGAAAGAATGTCAGTTTCCAGATTGCCCAAACAAGTCTGGCAATACAAACCTGTAGGACACAGGTTTGTGGGTATACCCAGACAAAATGGCTAGAGGATCTTTGAAGGTGGAACAGGCAGCATCTTGCCTACGCCTTGTTGTGAAGATGGCGATGATGATTCGTAACATTATCCTACTCCGCCTTTCTTCTGTTACGAGTCATCCGTTTTTGTCGTCCACACAACGCTCTCTTTCAATTCTGTTTTTGTTTGTTCGTTAAATTGTTCTCTTTTTCAGTTATAATAGGTTATTATAATAGCAGAGTGTGTCGTAATACCGGTATGTTCAGACGGCAGTTGCAAGAAGAGCATTTTAAATCCACTTACACTACACTATGTAGTGCACAAAGTAATTTGCTGTATCAGAATACGAAATGGGCACAGAGAGTCAAAGACAACATAGAGAAGAATAAAACCATAAAATAAAGAGAATTTCCGATCTATTCCCGTCCTTATAATAACTTGCTGTCTGTCTATCAGTTTGAAATACAAAGTAAAATTCTTTTGTTATTATCGATTGCATTGTCTTTGAGCGACGTTTTGCTGACACGATTACGCCTCTCTCTCTCTCTCTCTCTCTCTCTCTCTCTCTCTCTCTCTCTCTCTCTCTCTCCTCGCCCTTCTTTGTCCGTGAGATCTATTAGCACGTCTAGATACCTCAAGATCTCAGAGAACAACAACTTGCTTCGGAGAAAAGGTACTGTACGTCTTTGAATAAAAGAACCCATACAAATGAGTTCCCTACTATATGCAGATGAAATACTTATTATTCAAGAACCCATACAAATGAGTTCCCTACTATATGCAGATGGAATACGTATTATTCAAGAACCCATACAAATGAGTTCCCTACTATATGCAGATGAAATACGTATTATTCAAGAAAGTGAGGACGATTTAAAAAGATCCATGCAAATGAGTTTGAAATGTAAGGAATAATTGTCTTGGTTTTGTAGTTTCCATTGTTGTTTAGAAACTACAATTGACCTTAGAAAGAATGTCAGTTTCCAGATTGCCCAAACAAGTCTGGCAATACAAACCTGTAGGACACAGGTTTGTGGGTATACCCAGACAAAATGGCTAGAGGATCTTTGAAGGTGGAACAGGCAGCATCTTGCCTACGCCTTGTTGTGAAGATGGCGATGATGATTCGTAACATTATCCTACTCCGCCTTTCTTCTGTTACGAGTCATCCGTTTTTGTCGTCCACACAACGCTCTCTTTCAATTCTATTTTTGTTTGTTCGTTAAATTGTTCTCTTTTTCAGTTATAATAGGTTATTATAATAGCAGAGTGTGTCGTAATACCGGTATGTTCAGACGGCAGTTGCAAGAAGAGCATTTTAAATCCACTTACACTACACTATGTAGTGCACAAAGTAATTTGCTGTATCAGAATACGAAATGGGCACAGAGAGTCAAAGACAACATAGAGAAGAATAAAACCATAAAATAAAGAGAATTTCCGATCTATTCCCGTCCTTATAATAACTTGCTGTCTGTCTATCAGTTTCAAATACAAAGTAAAATTCTTTTGTTATTATCGATTGCATTGTCTTTGAGCGACGTTTTGCTGACACGATTACGCCTCTCTCTCTCTCTCTCTCTCTCTCTCTCTCTCTCTCTCTCTCTCTCTCTCTCTCTCTCTCTCTCTCTCGCCCTTTTTTGTCCTTGAGATCTATTAGCACGTCTAGACACCTCAAGATCTCAGAGAACAACAACTTGCTTCGGAGAAAAGGTACTGTACGTCTTTGAATAAAAGAACCCATACAAATGAGTTACCTAATATATGCAGATGAAATACGTATTATTCAAGAACCCATACAAATGAGTTCCCTACATGCAGATGAAATACGTATTATTCAAGAACCCATACAAATGAGTTCCCTACTATATGCAGATGAAATACGTATTATTCAAGAACCCATACAAATGAGTTCCCTACTATATGCAGATGAAATACGTATTATTCAAGAACCCATACAAATGAGTCCCCTACTATATGCAGATGAAATACGTATTAATCAAGAACCCATACAAATGAGTTCCCTACTATATGCAGATGAAATACGTATTATTCAAGAAAGTGAGGACGATTTTAAAAGATCCATGCAAATTAGTTTGAAATGTAAGGAATAATTGTCTTGGTTTTGTAGTTTCCATTGTTGTTTAGAGACGTTTTGCTGACATGATCATGTCTCTGTCGTCTTTGTCGTACGATCTACTACAAACACTTCAAATCGCATACTATAGGAAACTTACTTCAGCCAAAAGATTCTTCTTTAAAGGAAACAAAATAGTAAATGCAAGGAACGGAACTGTTGGAAACCTACAAAATCATTAAAGTTATTTATCTGCCAGTCTCAATTGGCTTGGCATTTAATTATTAATTTTATAATTTAATTGGTTTGGCTTTTAAAATTTAATTATTTACAGGTGAAACAAAGCAACAACCAGTTGTCTTCTTTTTAATCAAGGCTTTTCCTTTAATAGTTTTAGCCGTTGACATCGACCCACAAATAACAGTTCAGTTAGGATTGGCGATTTTAAAAGTGTTGTTCAGAGTTATTGTGGCAGTTGAATGGGAAGTGATCATTGTATTAATTAGTACTAAACTATAATAAAGTGACATAGATTGTAGTTTTTGAACGAATTTAATTTGGGTGATTGTATAAGAGTGCCTTTTGACGATTTCTAACCCTACACTGCATCGGATCTGTGTCAGATCTAGAACAGTTTATTTTTCACTTATTCAATAATTTTTTAAAACAAATTGCTTTAGTTCAAGGATTTTCAGCTGTGGCACAGTTTTGTATATATAAAATTGTTGTAGTTGTATAAGCGAGAATAGAGCGTAGTGCATATAATATCATTGCATAATAACAATATAATTTATTTTTGGGATGGGAACAATACGTTTCCCGAAACATGTACCAAATAAGGGAAAAACATCTTGAGGTAAAAAATTTATAAATATCAAATGAATTATATATGCACCGAGAAATACACTGTATCAAAAAGTGTTTAAATTAATAATAACAATAAACTTAATATAAATATTTTTTAAATTGAAATTAAAATTTCAAGGAGCGAAGGACTAGTTGTTGTCTGAGTCTAAATAAAGTCTGTAATTAATGATTTCAGTCAGGTGTCAGTTATTGTGTTTCCACTGTACCATACGACTAACCGGTGAGACCGTGTGATTGAAACATGAAAGGAATATGTGGTAGAATAAAGGAGAACGGAGGAGCAAAACAAAAGGGCAAAGAAGAAGAAAAAATGAAGAAAGTGACAAAGATGAGGAAAAATGGTTAAAACTGTTACAACGGTCTCACTGATCTTCGTATGGTACAGTGGAAAACAAAATAAAACACCAATGAAGTCACTAATCACCAGCTTAATTACCACAAATAACAGATTATAATCAACTCGTACAATAAATATGTCAATTAATAGAGTTCCACGCAATTATTAACACAATAATTCTATACTTCGACAAACATTCGATCCGCGCTAGCGAAAATCGCTCACGTAACTGAGCTGACTATCCGGCTGCTACGGCTTTATATAGGTCGCGTAGAGTTCCAGTACAGCTTTCCCTCCTTACTGTACGCCGGGTTAATGCAAATCTCAAGTGTCCTTGAACACATAGAAGACCTACTTGAATGAGCCAGCACCTGCCACACTGGACGGGGGCGAGTGGAGAATGTCCTCAGCTGTTTTACGCGGTTCGATACCATACTCGTTACAGTATGAAATTAGTACGGGAGGTAGAAAAGAAGGAAAGAAAAAAGGAGAACGAACAGCAGAACAAGAGGAAAAGGAAACAGAACAAAACGAAGAAGATAACAAAGAAGAGGAAATATGATGAACATTATAGGAAATAAAAAGGTGAATAATTTAAAATAAAATAATACAAACCATTACTGTACATTTTTTTTGGAACACACTATGCAGCAGTCGTTGAAATTTAAACCGAACTAAGTAATTTAATTTTCTAACTTGATTCATTGCGGCTGTACTCCCAGCTCTGTGAACAATCCCAATAAAATGTAGGATAATCCCCCCCCCCCACTCTTAGCAGTGTTTCATACGCTTTCAGTATATAATAACTGCTCCACTCTGGCAAACTTTTACTCCGCGCAGAATGAATGAATGAGTGAAAATACAGCTTTGTAAATGGACAGAGACAAATGTTACACATGGAATTACCCGTTCCGGTCACTCGGTGCCCGCTGTTGTTGTAGGATTTATTCAATTTAAAGTTACAGAGCATTTTAATGTCTTCCGACTGTTCTCCTGATGATCTGCATTACGGAATAAAACACAAAGCAATTAAAACTTCGTTGTTTGTGTGTGTGTGTGTGTGTGTGTGTGTGTGTGTGTGTGTATGTGTGTGTGTTACATACTTGTGTTTTATTGGAATTTTAGATTTAAAACTTTGAATTTTACAATGCCCATTTTAAATGCCTAATCTAATTCAGAAATAAATACTTGACTTAAAAAATGATAGCACAAAATACAAGGGTGTGGTGAAATGTTTCGGGCCTGACACAGACGTAGCGCTACTATGTTCATTGTTTTGATCGTGTTGTACGACTTCATCCTTTGTACGCTTAGTTTATATATTTCAAGTCAATGAGTTCTTTATTGTTAGTTTCACAGCCCACCGCCATAAGCGCCTCAAGCATCATGTTAACACTGGATAGATTGAAAATTCGTGCTGTTATAAAATAATGTGTTTAAAAAGCTTAACTGCAGTCGATATAAAAAAAAGCTGGAGTCAACGCTAGGGGACTCTTCTCCATCGAATACAACGGTTAAGCGCTGCGTTGCTGAATTTAAAAGGACAAGCACAACTGGCGACCCTCGTGTTGGACGTCCAGTCCCATTGAAGTGACTACGTCAGGAAAACATAGACAAAATCCACAAAATCGTTTTGGCAGACCGTAGAATGAAAGTGAGTGAGACAGCTAAAACATTTGGTATATCAACGGACGTGTGCGCAATATCTTACACGAACGTCTGTGAACGACAAAGCTGACAATGTGCACGGTGCCGCGTATGCTGACACTTGACCAAAAACAGTGTCTAAAAGAGGTTTTAACGGATTGTTTGGCACTCTATACGCGCAATCGAACCCAATTTTTGAGTTCACTCATAACCGTTGATGAGACTTGGGTCTACCACAACACTGCTGAGAACAAACAACAGGCAAAACAATGGACCACGAAAACCAAACCAACTCCAAAGAAGGCAACGACAATTCCTTCTGCTGGTAAAGTTACAGCGACTGTTTCTGGGACGCACGTGGTGTAATATTCATTGACTACTACGTATTCATCACTATATTCATCACTACGTAGTGATGAGTACTACGCAAATCCCCTGCACCTTGTAATCGACGAATTCAAGAATAAACGAACACATTTAGCGAAATAGAAAGTACTATTTCCGCAAGACAATGGACCATCTGACACGTCAGTTAGTGTGCTAGCTAAAATCAAAGAATTGAAGTCGAAATTGCTTCCTGACTCACCATAATTGTACGGTTTTGTCCCGAGCGATTTCTAATCATAAAGACGGCTCAGTGGTAAAAGGTTTACTGACGACAATCCAGTCAGCGATGCTGTAAAGAAGAGAAAATTCACAAGTTTTTAATTTAAACAAAAGACTAAAGGATTATAAACACTGATGGGAGAAACGCTTAGAAAGAATGTCAGATTCAAGACTGGCCAAACAAGTCTGGAAATATAAAGGTATAGGACAGAGGACACAGGTTTGTGAGTAGACATGGAAAGTGATGGCTGTAGGATCTTTGAAGGTTGAACAGACAGCACCTTGACTATGCCGTGATATGAAGATGAAGTAAAAAAAAAAAAAACATCCAGCTCTTCCGAAGTTTGAGGACGTAGGAATATTTTTATTTCGTCATCGCAAACTTCACTGGAAGGCGTCCTATTTCGCTCTGTAATAGTACAGTACAGTACAGAGGAACTGACGGGATGATCAGTACTTGGGTTTGGTGCATGCGCCAATCAGAACTTGGCTTCGGCGCATGTGCCAATCAGTATTCCGTTTTGGACATTGCCGCTTGCCAGCTAGCGACCTCACAGAATGCAGAGCTATGCAGACGACGGAAGTACAGTATATTGAACGGCTTCCAATATCAAATAGCCCTGTTGCGAACATCGATATACGGAATAAAATAACAATAAACCTCCGTTAATTTGATTCACCGAATTAACAGAAATTTGTATTTTAAATTTGTTATCTTTATACTAATATATAGAGTCTTAATATATCTTTATGTTAATATTGATATAAGATTATATTAAGATAATATTATATATAATATTATATAATATATATTATATATTAATATATAAGATATACGGAAGGAAATATTTATCTTTATGTTAATATAAAACATGATAATAATTTAAATAATAAATAATAAATTTGTATTGGCAAATTACAAAAATAAAACTATAATACCGCTGGTCCGAACTAATTGGGAAAGTCCTGTTCGGATTGGCGTAAATTCGGATTAATGGGGTTATAGGTTATACAGTACTGTATATTATCAATATAAATTGTATAACGTGTATAAACAGTACCACATTCGTGCCTATAATCAAAGTACTGTACCCTACTACTTGCAATCTCTCTTTTAGACTATAAAAATACAGTGAATACCAGTTAAATATTGCATTGGCTGCTGTTAATTCCGATACACTACGCGACACTGAATGACACGTGATACGATGAACGACACAGAACAACTAGCAGCTAGCAGACGACACAGACGTCAACGAATGGGTGGCAGCTGACATCGAAGACCATCAAGTTTTGACTGATGAAGAAATCGTATCTTTGATACAACAAACACGTGATGACGATTCCGATAAAAATGAAGAAGCAGATGATTCTGTGCCACGGATCTCACACGCTGAAGCAGCGAGAGCTTTTGAACTACCGTTAGTTAGCCTATGTAGAGTAGCACGCCAATGCTACACCGGCAGACGTCTTATTTTTGAGGCGCTGGCGGAACATCGCGGCGTCTGCTGGATTTACAGCTTTGCATCAGAGAAAAATGACTGATTTTGTGCAACACCTTAAGTAGTGTCTAGTTATGTAGTGTGTATTTATTGTAGTTTTTTGTGTTTTATATACTTTTACTGGCACTAAACTGTAAGTACCAATATGTTTTTACATTCATTTTACAGACGCTGATTTGTTGATAACGTAATTCAAAACTTTATTTTGCGATATATTTAAAACAATCTAAAGTACCGAGTTTTAATAAAAATTTCACTAAAAATGCATTAGTGTGTATTTATCTAAGCTTTTATGTACAAATTATATTGATATGTTCCATTTATTTTGTCGTATTTCTTTATTACTTTGTCAAATTTTTAGACCATTTTTTCAAACTACCGGTTCGGATTAAGCGGGTTTTCGGGCTAGCGGGGTTCTACTGTAATATAAAAATATGTTATAATTGTCTTGTTGATACATCGTCTTCATTCACTTTTTTTGTGAATACCTCCTCCCACCAGCAACCCCCACCACACCCACCTACAACCAATAACGGTTACTTTGTACTGACACTCTGTATTTCAAATCCCACTGAGGAAGACGGACACCACGTCGAAACGTTTGGGACATAAAACCAAAAGTAAGTTTTCACGAGTGAAAGTTTGTATATATATAAAAAGTATGTTATACGGTAAAATAATAGCACGGTAATATGTATCTTCTGTCGTGACGACGGTGATCACCAACCTTTTCTACAAGGATTAAACCAAATGTGGTATTTTCCGCCGACAAGCAGGTAGACTAGAACTGGTCACTCCAGGGTCTTCATCGGACGTCCCACACCTGTCCGTCCCTCCGGCTTATAATTATTATAATTTAATACTTGTTTGAGGATGCGGCACTGATCCATTTGTTTAAGACGTTCCAAACATTTCATCCGATACTCTAGCAATTGTATCAAGTATACTCGTAACATTCAGCTCATGGCGTTCATCTACATTTGTTTTATGAAGAGATTACACTGCCACATTTCTAAGAAATCTTAATTCGGGCGCTTCAATGCGACTAGCCTGGGATTTCGTTTGGAAGTCCAACTCACAGACCCATAGAGAATAGTGGGGAGGGCGATCACCTTGCAGAACGTCAGGCGGGTTTCTTTACTCGTTACTAGTATAAAATGCTTTTTAACATTAGCAAGCGTGAACAATAAAAACAAAAAAAAACCTAAATCAGGGTTAACAACTTCTCACTCTTTGTACAAAGGCGATTGCAGGATCGATTTTGCAGCATTTGCATACGTTGTAGGCAATGAATCAAACTTTGAAAAATTATGCTCGCTGCGTGAGAGAGATTTATGTTGCTTCATATAGTCCCGGCTACCTTACGGTAGCTGGGGGCAGGCGGGCAGGCGTTCTCTTCCCCTGGCCGTGAGTTATTGCCGCCGCACACACAAGACTGCTCCTATGCCTGCTTTATTATACGCACCTTTTTTTTTATTTATTACAAACTTCTCCGCTGCAACACGTTGAGCCGCGGTTAAAATATGATCACCCTGGTGTATCGGTGGCCTGTATATTCTCTGTGGCAGGTAACAGGGTTTGTTAGCTTTACGATACACGGGAGAATCTTCACAGATATTGTAAAAACAGAATTTTAGAATAATATTGAAGAGCCTGTTGTTTACAAAAGTTTCGTTTCTTTTGCAACGTGTTTCTTATTTCTGACGACTGATGCCCCGATAATTTTTATTACATATCATAAATTATTATACTTTATAAATAAATTTAATATTATAAATTTTATTTATTGTTTATAAATTTCATGTTATTATTAATATAATAATAATATTATATTACAATTATAATATAATATAAATGTAATATAATATTATTAATTATAATATTATTATATTAATTTTATATTATATTATTATTTTATATTATAAATTTTATATTATTTAAAATATTTATAAATAATATAAATAAATTATTATACTTTTATAATATTACAATTATTACATATGGTCTGTTGACTCATGGTAGTCTGCTGCTGAGTGCCAAAAAATGGCACCTCACGGTACTCGGTGACACATTCCGTCTCTCGGATATACCTTACCAAAATTACGTAAGTTTAAAAGAATATTGTTTACCGTAGTAATAAAGAAGTGTATTAATGTTAGTAAAATAAAATGTTTATTATTCAGCTGAAACTAATTCTGGTTATAAAAAAATCCGCGGGCTGCTGTGGATAATCTGCAACTCGGATTGTTTGGAGTTTGTTATATACGGAAAAAGTCAGTTTTATGATGCTATAGCTCTACACCCGCGTGCTCGTATTTTTAACATATTTTTATATTTCATTTAAATTATACAAACCACTACTGATAAAGGACAACGTACATAAAAAATGTGACGCTGAACTAATTTTTGTGTTTTTCGTGTCGAGAGAGAGCTAACAGCACAAAAATCTACTATCAATTTAAACAATAGTCTTCTTTGCTCCTCGCCTTTAACGGAGCTTCGTTAAACAGAAGATATCCTTTATATTCTTACCTGGCAACTTAATTATTGTTAAATCCTTCAAAATCATTCAATACTCGTAGGTGTTGAGATATTTGCGCATGCACTTGCGGAGGAGCCTGTATGTGTTTGCTAAACGAGCAGCTCAGCAACAGTGATCTGTGATAAGACTGTGGTTGATTACTGTATGAGAGACACTGTCTGTCAGCGTGTGGTATATGCGGACGTTGTTCGGTACACTGTTGTGTCAACAGCCCGCCAACCGCATCCGCTCCCAGTCGGCGCCTCAGTAATTTACTGACTGGAAAGTGTGCCAAACTGCATTTCAGTAACAGGTAAAGTGGAGCGTCAGTTATGCGAACGTTAAACTTCCTAATTCGCTGGAAAAGAAAATATTTAAAAATTCGTCGTCGGCATCGTCCGTCTGTCCAGGTTTAGGTATTTACGAAATCTGTCTGTCCTAGGTAGGCGTGTTACGAAATCTAACATTTCAACATCGGTCGACCCACTATTCTTTTTTCCACAGAGGCGTACTTCGTTATTGTTCTCCGTATTCTGTCTGGAGACGTGTGTAGACTTTATATTATTCTTATATAAATGATAGGGTCTTTCCGAGGCAACATGGAGACTTGGCCGTATGGCGTACATCAGTAGCACGTTACAGATTTGTAAGTTTGGAATGCGAAGGAGCCTTCAATGGTCAACTGCTGTACACATGGGTTGTGCCAGATATTTACTGCAATCGGGCAGAGAGCGTTCGTTAGCCGAGGTGAAGGCATGCCTCAAGGCTGGGGGATATGTAGCAATCTGGACACACTCTCATGCGAAATATAACTCTAATCATATTTCATGCGATGCCTCGGAATAAAATATTTGAAAATTTTACACATTTATTGTAATTACTACCATTTTGCACAAAAAACGTAGAACTGTTCTACCATACACCTTATGCATTATACCATCAGAACAAAAATAATGACTAACCATCAAATTGTAGAACAGGTGAGCTATTTTTACAATTTGGCAAAAGATATTGGCTACGATAAGAATTTTGATATTGATGTTAAATTAGATAAATTCCAGAGGGGGGGGGTTGGGGCAGTCAACCGTATCTTTAGAAACAAGGTGCCTCGAGATGTAAAATTACAGTTTTACAAATTTATAGCAGTCCCTCAACTGTCCTATGGGGTGTGAATTTTAATTTTGGACAACAACCAAGAAACAAGAAAGTAAAATGCATGCCTCAGAAATAGGATTCTTAAGACAAGTGGAAAGGTGTTCTACACTTGACCGTCTAACGTATAAGACAACAGGAAAATAATTACAAGTTTTAACTTGAATGAAAAACGAAAAATGTATAAACAACGGCAGAAAGAACACAAGGACACTTAGAAAGAATGTCAGGTTCAATCCTGGGCAAACAAGTCTGGAAATATAAAAATATAGGACACAGGCGTGTTGGTAAACACAGGAAGATCTGGCTGGTGGATCTTTGAATACAGAACAGGCAGCGCTTTGCGTACGCCGTGATGTGAAGATGATGATTACTACACGCGCGATGCATTTCAACCTGCTTTTTGACAGTGTTTCAAAACACACGCGACACCTAAACTTCTAACAACTGGTATACAATGAATAAATTATCAGATATATTAAAAAAAAAAGGTGTTTACACGAAATATGAATCTTACAACATACGAAATATTTTAGTTATACCACTAAGTTTTAGATATCCCTCCGCGATCTTTTCAAATAACCCCCGTATATTGTAAACACAAACGTAAAACAATCTAAGAAGTAAACACAGTTATACATAGAAAAAAATAATCAAACCTCGCTCCCTTAATTCAAATCGAAAACACAAACGTCTTAGAAAAACTGCCAAAACGTATTGCATAGAGCGAAAGAGGAGAGGAAACAAATTTAATTTTAAGAAAAAGTCGGCGTAGGGCTGTGGGTGTCTTTTGCTTGCTTGTAGTGACGTGTGTGCGGCAGATGCCTTGTTTTCATAGTCCTAAGTACATACAGCAGAACTTCCATCACAAACAACGTGGCGGAGTTTGGTCTCCCGCTCATACCTTTATGACGTGTGCAAACAAATTAATGAAAGGGAAAAGTCACTGACATATTTTTAAGTTTAGGGAAAACTCTGCACTAGAGAAGTAAAACTAACATTGCGCGTTTTAACACGAATACCAAAATTTTAAACTACATAGAGAGATTTATTTCTATAAAAATGTACTAATCTGATTAAAATTCCAACGATAATTAATCCAGAAACATGTGAAAGTGAATAAATATCACAGAAAGAAATCAAACAAAATATATACGGCAGCAATGTAGTGGAGTTACATTTTCTACAACATTAACCTTGTACAACAAAATAAACAAAACAGAATTCTTAACTAATAAACCAAACTATTCACGAAAACTTTTAAGCCTTAATCTTAATTTCACACAAATGAGTATAGGCAAGTAAAAATTACAACAAATAATACAAATATTACAAAAAATTATTATTCCAACATTCATGTACAAAATCCTTATAACTAAAACCAAGAGCTCTGGTCTGTCTCGGATGAATGCTACATTTCTAATTTCATTAAATCGTCAATACTATTTTACCTAACAACCAACTTTTAACTTTTTTTAAATAATGTAATTTTCTTTGTCTGTTTATTCTTAGCAGGCAGTAAATTAAAACCTTTTGGACCAAGAAGCAAAAATAAGCTTAGGAACTGTGACTCATTTACTTAAGGCATAGTGAAATTACCTTCTTGTTTGTTTCATGTTCTATCATAGTGATGGAAAACTATTTGTTCAGACAACAACTTTACTTTCTACAAAAACTGCGAGAGATGCTGATCAGGATGAAAGATATAGTTAAATCATTATTGTACATTTTTTAAAGTGACGCTTTCAACTCTTCTTCTTCTTCTTCTTCTTCTTCTTCTTCTTCTTCTTCTTCTTCTTCTTCTTCTTCTTCTTCTTCTTCTTCTTCTTCTTCTTCTTCTTCTTCTTCTTCTTCTTCTTCTTCTTCTTCTTCTTCTTCTTCTCCTCCTCCTCCTCCTTATCCTTCTCCTTCTCCTTCTCCTTCTCCTTCTCCTTCTCCTTCTCCTTCTCCTTCTCCTTCTCCTTCTCCTTCTCCTTCTCCTTTTCTTCTTCTTCTTCTTCTTCTTCTTCTTCTTCTTCTTCTTCTTCTTCTTCTTCTTCTTCTTCTTCTTCTTCTTCTCCTCCTCCTTCTCCTTCTCCTTCTCCTTCTCCTTCTCCTTCTCCTTCTCCTTCTACTTCTACTTCTACTTCTACTTCTACTTCTTCTTCTTCTTCTTCTTCTTCTTCTTCTTCTTCTTATTCTTCTGCTTCTCTTCCTCCTCCTCCTCCTCCTCCTCCTCCTCCTCCTCCTCCCCCTCCTCCTCATCCTCCTCCTCTTTCTAAAGCACAACAGTAGTGTTTTTGAGATTATCAAAAACACTATCCTTCCTATAATTTTTTTATTGGTTTTAATGTTCACCACATAATAGGTCTACAAGTAACTTAGATGCGGTAAAAAAAATCACTTGTGTTGTTTCATACTTTCCAAACCTATTTCTTTGCGGTTTGATCTTCGAACATTTTTTTCATTTTTAAGTTAAAAATGTCTGTAACGTAAAGAAGGTAACTAGCGTGGAAGACCTCATCGATTATGCCTACGCTTTTACAGTATTAAACACAGTTCTCGAATGTGTACTTTCTTGTATAGCCTTCAGCTCGCTTAGCGATTTTTTTTTTACACCCTCAACAGTCGCGAAACGTTGTCCTTTCGTGGTGCTTTTCATTACTTGGAAGAAGAAAGATCGTGTTGGGGCAAATACGGCGGTTGCAGCGTCAGTACAATGTTCTTGTTTTGCCTAAAATTCATGAAGAAGTAATGACTGGTGCATTATCGACGTGCAATTTCCATAAACTGTCCTTCCATAAACGGAAATGTGGTCGTTTCCAAAGAATAGCTTTACACACATGTGGAGTAAAACTGCCAGACGTGTGTGAATGTATTTTTTATTTATCGTTGCACCTAATAATAACAATTAATGGAAAAGGAAACTACAATCTTCATATGATAATCATGATCTTCAATTTGTTCACGACAATCTTTGGAGCTTCTGAACTGCTTGTTCATGCATAGCAGGCTTGCCAGAAGTCTTCTGCAACACTTTACCCATGACAGAACAGTTCAGCTAAATCTTTACACAAACTTTATTCCATATTTTTCAATCTTGCGTTGTAGAATGTCAAAAAAATAGTCAAATACTCCTAAACATAACTTACTTAATTAGGTGTCAAATCTAATCTATTCGTACAGTAGCGTTAAAGTTTTAGACGAGTGTCACTAGGATAAGTAAAAACGTCACATAAAACCTATTTTTAAATCGGACGTTTATAGACCACAAAGTCTGATAATCCATACCTTTTTGATTCAACCTAGTGTGTCTGCGTGTGTGTGTGTGTGTGTGTGTGTGTGTGTGTGTAATGTATTTAATTTAATTTGCTTCAGATTGCAAATTTGTATATGCAAGCTTCAGATAGAACCATGTATATGAACACAATAAAAAATTCGATCTCATTAGAATGCAGCGGTGATGGAGAGTGAAGTGCAAGTTTAAAAGCGCCTGTTAAAGGGTTTGGAACAATGTATATTTCTCAGCACGTAAAAGTGGAACAGCATCAACGCTGTACAACGAGTAGAGGCAGACAGATACATTTCAGCGACTGAAGACAATTAATTTCAAGCAGTAAAAACAGCGCATTGCTTTTTGAACACAATACAACGGCGAACTGTATCGCAGTAACTTTTTGACCTTGATTAATGCATTACTGTCGCAGAAACGATACCCCATTGTCGCCTTATGACCGTGCAATAAATATACCTCCGTTTTCCTGGGGGAAAGAGAAGTGACTGTAAATACTTTGTTATTAAACTTTCTGTGTGTGGCAAATGAAAAGAAATTATTTATTTCCCTTGAAAATACATTACGATTTGCAATTAACCTATTTCAAATTAACTGTCTACCATTATTCATTTAGTATACCTTTATTGTTGGTAATCTATTTACAGAATGAGTTTTAATTATTTATTTATTTCTTGATTCATTGACAAAAATCTCAATCTACACATAAAAACCCACTTATTATTGATAATATAAAATATACAACCTTTACTTTTAGTGAAATATAACTAAAAAACAAAGTAAAATATTTAAAGATAATAATTTAAAAATATCTTATAACACAGGTAATATATAGATAACCAAATGAAACCTAAAACTAAAGCCAATATTCACAATAAAAATTGAATATACAAAGTAGAATGTCCAGATTGCAATACATTTTACGTAGACCGGACAAAGAAAAAAGTAGTCGATAGATTCCTTCAACACCGCAATGTATTTTTAAAACAAATTATTTATAAGTCTAATTTAGCGATGCATTTTATAAATAATAACTACTAATTTTCAGGCATTCAAACTATTAAGTTAATTAAAAACATACAAAATTCAAAAATGGATATTTTTAAAAATCGTAATATTTACTAATAAAATAACAATATTTTATTAACTAAAGAACCAACCCAAATAAAAACAACACAAGTTTTTCTATTTAAAATTATAAATTTATTAAAATAAATAACATTTAAACATTAAATATTTTCAGTATAACCATAAAAATAGCCGCTTAAGTAAATAAACAGTGAAACAATCGGTAATTAAATAGAATTAAATCGATTGTTCATTATTTTACATTTAAATCGAAACAAATTCAATTATTCCTTAGTTTCTATATTAAAATCCAATTATATTAATTATTTGCCGATTCATTTACAAATTACAAAGATACTGAAATTCAGTGAAACTTAAGTCAGGTGAATTGAACGATAAAATATAATACAAATACTTACAGAAAAAATTGTATTTAATATTATACATAACATTAAAGAATTAGAAAAATGGAATCGTTTCGATCATAGGACAACATTGCTTCGGTTTCATCCTGTTATAATTTAGTGGTGGAAACATGAATATAACTGAACTGTTGCAAGTATTGAAATAAATTAGCTTAAAAATGTTTTCAATTTAATTTTAATTTTGTTTTTCATTGTTTATGCATTAATATATCATAAAGACGTGACAATAGGAAAATGATTGAATTTTATATCTTGGGTGTAACATCCGGGGTGAAATGGGGGTTGCCCAACGCCGCCGATTCTAGTTGGTTTGAAAGCATCAAAAAAAGGGTTTCTTATTTTCAGATGCAGGTTAACATTGCTTTAGCTTTTTTTAGCGTTGCTAGCGTGTGTGTGTGTGTGTGGGCGCGCGCGTTCCTGGATTATCTTAGTTTGTGAATCCAATTGTCCTACGATTTTATTTTAGTCGATGACAACTGTACATAAACTTGTAGATAATTGTCTAAGTAGTCCCACAAAACCAGGAATTGAGAGAAACTTTATATCATCATCTCCACTTCAAGGATTACGCTGTAATTCCTGTTCCGGAAACCATCTCGTCCTCGGACGCCCCACACTACGATACCCTGTGGGATTATTATTCAAGACAAGTATCGGAAAGCAATCTTGCTGCATTATTCCCAAATGCTTGTACAAGTTGGCCTTATATTCCATATTTCTATACTTCAATTTAAAAATTTGTAACTCTCGCCTTATCTGTGGATACGTATTTTGTCTCGTAACGTGCACCTTTTGAAAAAGCTGAGAAATTTCATTTCTGCTGATGTAACCTTCCCTCTGTCTCTCTGTTGGAAAGCACTCATGTCTCACTCCCACACAGCGCCACCGGTACAGCTATAGTCTTATAAAACTTAAGCTTAGTGTCTTCCTAGTTTTGTATTTTAAGAACCTACGGATTGTACCACATATACGTTTTAAATTTACTAAGTTTATTTTCGCCATCATAATCAACTGCGGGAGATATTTCGCATCCAAGATTATTAATTCTGGATATCAAGATCTTTCCGTTTGCCTCTATCTTCGTCCTGACTGGATACTCCACTCTAAAAGCCGTTACTTTTGTTTTATGTGGAGATAGCACAAATTCTTCTACTAAATTCCTCAAGAATAATAAGAAATTTACTACAAAGGTTTTTGTAAAATATATAAAAACCTTTGTATTAATATGTTCCACCAAGTGCCCAACGAGTCATCAATTAATATCGTGAAGAAATTTACTTATTAACTTATTTATTCATCAGTCTATTGCAATTAGATTAAAAGCGTCACACTTAACAACCTAAAAACGACATGAGCAGCGTTACGCTCCTGTGGTAACAACTCGCGTAAATCAATACAGTAATAATTTTGTGTGACCAAATTACATTCAGCTACAGTAATTAGACAAGAAACGGATGTCTGGTGCGCACTGTGTCAAAATATCACCTTGCGCATATCTACCTTTGATGCGTTGTTTTCTGACCAATTAATTTTGTGATCAAAACAGCTTCGTCGTTGGTGTGTCACACTGTTGTGTCATCATGGTTAGTCACCTCACACCCCACTTCCTGCACTTTCCTTCACTGAAATCACTAGGATCTGCGCGAATCGTTTCTTGTCTTACTATTTCGTCTGTAATCGTAACTTCAATTATATGCCTACATAAATACTAGAACATTTACTGAATAGAAAATTAATTGATGTAACATTTAGAAAGGATCCACCGAGACCGTATCTCCTAATTCCCTGATTCTCAAGCCCCGAGTACACCGAAGTGTGGGACGTCCGACGACAAGACGGTTTTAAAAAAAAGACGGTGTAGTATAAGACACGAAGTGGATAGGAAAAAAATAATAGCCCTTAGAACGTAATTTTAAACAACAAACCACCCTCGCACTGGCTGCGACATTGTCTAGAGATGTCGCGACCAAACACAGAGCTCTTTCAATGTATGTCTCGCAACAAAACAGCTTGCAACGTTTTGAACTGCGCATGAGCTGGATTCTAACCACACAAGGCGGGGAGTTCATATTACACTTACTGGCTTAGTCGTACGTGGAAAGTGCGGACATTGTCCTCTCGTTTTGATCCTGCCATATTGTTGTGTATTTATTATTAATCTTAATTTCAATTGAGTATAAAATCGAAACAAGTGTAGTTGTAGTTGAAGATGAAATAGATGTGAAATAATGCCTGTGACGAATCCACAAACCACACTCTTTTACAACTCTAAAACAACTGACGATAAATTGTTTTGTCGTGAGCCAATGTCTGAAAGTTTTCCACTTCACCTCATTCACGCTATTCAGAGCCTCTGTGTAAGGACAACTATTTCTATAGATTTAGGTAAGGAAAGATTATTTCAAGAAATGGTTATAAATCAAAGTATTAGACTGTAGGCTGTAACCTCTCTCCTAGTTTATTTAAAATTTATATTAACAAAATTTTGCGAGAATGGATGAACGTCTGTCCTGTTTTTTCTATAAATCTTAAAAAGGGATAACGTAGCACACTACTGTACGCAGATGACCAAATAATTATAGGGAAGATGAAAATGAGTTACAAAGTTATAAATATCTCTGTCCAGCGAAACGACGCTACTTTGCAACACGATGCGTCAAAACGCTTCTGTCGCTTCACTCTGAAGCCAGCCTTACGCTGTTAAAGACGTTCCATGGTGCGTCGGCAGTAACCGGAAATTGAATAAAATGAGATACAGAGATAAAAAGTGAGTGGCTGTAGCAAGGGGACAGAGAGCGAGAGGCAGAAGGCGTGTGCAAGCAGTACACAGGCCCTACGACCCCATGGGTAGGACAAACATCGACCTTAAGCACATGTCCAGAAACTTTCAATGCCAGAAAATGGTTAAAAAATATTGAGGTTTTTTTTTTCGGAGCAGGGACACCGCTAGCGCTCACAACGGCTTACAGCACTACTAAAGAATGCTTTCTTTTTGCGTCTCTGAGAGCCAGGTGCTGTGCTGTTTAGCAAGCTTCGTAGGTACCGAAAATCATCATACAATGTTATAACATTTTAAAAAGTATTTCTAACTGTAGCCTAATGTAAACAAGAAGGCAAGATATTGGCAGCATAGTTTTGAAATCGTAAATAAACGCTAATATTTATGAAATCTTGGTCAACTCATAGTTAGTTCACAGAAGCATTTTTTTACTAAAAAAAAATTGTGGAGCTGGAGCGGTCAGTCAGCTGTTAAAACAGCTCACAGAACGGGAAGCGAAGTGATATTAATGACTTCGATCAACACCAAATCATCAATATCATATTGCCTGGAAAACAAGTGACAAATGCGCCATCGATTTCCGAAAGATGAGAAATGAGAACGCACGTGAAACAGTTTTCTATGACAACAATAGTGTTGGTTACGTATTTGTTTATTTACATTTGCCTGATTTTCTTTGGGAAGCACTGCTTGCGTTCCTTGCTCTGAAGATTCGCTCTGTAAACACGACACTTAAAATTACATCTTGTCTAGTTCTAATGCATTGAACGTGATGTTTTCTCTGATTTTTGCCTGTGACCCCTCCTCCCCACACAGTCTTCTCATTTACGTGAAAGAATCCAAGAATTTGAAGTTAAGAGAAAAAGTGAGAAAGAAAGGAAGAGAAAGCCAAGAGAGATAGATAGATAAATAGATAGATAGATAGATAGATAGATAAATAGATAGAGAGAGAGAGAGAGAGAGAGAGATTGAGAGAGAGAGAGAGAGAGAGAGAGAGAGAGAGAGAGAGAGAGAGAGAGAGAGAGAGAGGAGAGAGAGAGAGAGAGAGAGAGAGAGAGAGAGAGAGAGAGACGAGAGTGCAAAGAAGGTGAATAGAGACATACATCAACAAAGTGTCAGAGAAAGCAGAGACAGAGAGACACAGTTTGAGAGGGGGAAGAAGGAGCCAGATAAATAGATATACAGTACTTCGTCGGCTTACGCGGTCGGAGCCAATGTTGTTAAAATTAAATCCCGGGCTGTTTGGCCGTGGTCCATTGTTTCTAACTAAAACAGACGTTTCGACAGTACCATCAACTGCTATCATCAGTGTAGATTTCCAGCTTTACTAACGTAGGATGGTACACGTTATACCAAAGTACTGACGTGCACCACCCTACGTTAGTAAAGCTCGAATTTTACACTGGTGATGGTAGTCAATGGTACTGTAGAAACGTATAACGTACTGTCAGTACTTTGGTATAACGAGTACCACCCTACGTTAGTAAGCCCTAATTTTACACTGATAATGGCAGTCGATGGCCTTGAAGAAACGTCTGTTCCAGTGAGAAACAATGGACCACGGCCAAACAGCCGGGGAATTAATTTAAACAACAAAGATAGATAGATAGATAAATAGATAGGTAGGTAGATAGATAGATAGATAGATAGATAGATAGATAGATAGATAGACAGAAACACGTAGACAGATGGAGAGCAAGAGAAGATGGGAATAAAAGAGAATTCAGAATGAGAACATGTGTTAGAATTTCACAGTCAAGGGAGTGTTTATACACATACAGTAGGCCTACGTATGTAATAAGGATGGCAGTAGGGTGAAATGTTACAAACGCGATACTGTCAGTCTGTGTGTTTGTCTCACAGTACAGTGCAGTACACACTCCTCCACACAAGGTACGTATATAGACTTAATTAACCACGTGAAATCCCTTTTCAAGGCGCTCAGACTCTGTGTGCATAAATGTATAACTAACTTTACTGTAGGACTTCAGTTATACCACTCTGTCTCTCTCTCTCTCTCTCTCTCTCTCTCTCTCTCTCTCTCTCTCTCTCTCTCTCTCTCTCTCTCTCTCTCTCTCTCTCTCTCTCTCTCTCCCTCTGCGGCGTTGAATGTGGTTGTGTTTCCACTGTTTGTACACAACAAGCACTGCGACCAAACACAAACACACGCCTTTTCACCTACGTGGAAAACACGATTTATTATTTATAAATTTACTGCACTTTGTTATTATAACTGGTTCGGAACAAGCTCTGTGAAACTGGAAGCACTATTACGTACATTTTTTCCAGTGCTGCCAATTCACCCCCTATAAGGCGAAAGAATTTCCCACTGTATTCTCACTTCCAGCCTATTCCCGAAATGTAATTTATAATAAAAGTTTATTTTTTAAATCGCCAAAACAGTTATAATATTTATTTTTATTTGTTGAAAAGTATGTTATATTTAATTTAAAAACAATCTATAAATTAATAATGCATTAAAGCTGACAGAATTAGTTCAGGAAAAATGAACTTAGTATAATTTTATAAAACTATGGCTTATTGTGAAGACACTCAAAATGAAAAATGAGAAAAGAATCCAACAACACAGATTTAAATGCTACAGAGGGTCGCAGTTGAACAAGAATAGGTGGAATGAGGAATACAGAAATAAAGGAAGAATTACAAGCTGAAGAATAAAATCAGGAGACATATATTAATAAAATTTTATAAATCTGCGTCTATCCTGAGCTTACTGTATAGCGGTCAAACATGGACTCTCGGAGGAACAAGTGAAAGAGAATCCAAAGAGAAGGAATGAAAATACTACGGAAGATCGCAGGTTGTCCAGGAGACACAGAATGACGAGTACAGAAAAAAAAAAACAATTATAAGTTGCCAGCTTAAGTGATCAAATTAAAGAATATAGGAATAATTGGGAATACCATTTGCAAATAATGAGCACTGAGTGGTTGGCAAAGATTATATGCAGATATCGACTGCAGGGACCGAGATCCTTTGGATGACCGAAAAGATTTATAGACTTGCAACAGGTTAATAGTCTAATGCTTGTTTGGCAGAAGAAGAAGAAGTTTAGAATTTACTAAGAGATGTGCAAAATAATTCAACAAAATTGTAAATAACAATTCCAAACTCCTTGAAAACTTTGTTTCAACTTCCAATGTCACTTTTACGTAGAATCATTAATATTTTATAATAAAGACGCTCTAATTTTTTATTAATATTTTATGAAAAGCTTTGAATTAAAGGAGACATTTAAGGGAAAACAAGATTTAAGAAAAACAAATATAAATCTTAATTTTTATTTGTACACATGATTATTTAGCGGGTAATTCTGACTGCTTTCAACGAAATATTTTGGTCGCTTGACTTTCGACTCCAGATTCCAGGAATCGAAACGTTAAGCGACAAAAATATTACGATGGAAGTAGTACGAGTAGAGGGTTTACCCATCGCTTAGAGGTTCGTTAAAGAATGATTATGTAGCACTGTGTAGGATTACTGACCGACTTTGTATTTAAATGTGGTATAAAATAAAACATATCTATTTTACTTTATCAACTGAGAATCTTCGGTGTTTTGACAGAACATAAAATTTACCAAATGTGAACTCAACTGTACACATCAGCAACATTATCTGCAGCAAGGATAAAACCAAAAATGGTTTGTTAAGGTCCCGAGCAGGTAGACTAGAGCTGGTCACTTCAACGCATCTTCCTTGCGAAATTTTAGTAACTGAAGTGTCCCCTCAATATGTTACTAGCATATCGCAGGATGAGACGATGGTGCGACTGCTACATTCGGGCATAATGTCCATCCCGATTTTCTGTTTGGGTGCGATCTGTCCAGGTGTCTTTTTGGACTAAAGAGAACACTTATCAATGTATGCAGTATCACAGTCCCGTTTGAATCCATCTAGATTCACGCCTGTGAATAGTCGAAAGATAACCCGGTCCAGGGCCATTTCCCTTACGCCTTAACATGGTACTCGTAGCTAATGCTCCCCCCCTCAGAATATTTATCGACCTTCCGGTCTAGACCCGTACTGCTGTACATCAACAGGGTTACCCCTCTTGTAGATTGTGGCTCTTAACCACACAGTACGGTCTTGGCTGGATAGAAGTTGAGGGCTCTAGCCTTTGGGATCATTCAATCCCTAGACATCACTTCATCCAATCCTGGAAATTGGTGAGGACCACTGCCCAGTAAACTCGGTATAAACGTACTACCTCTCAAAATTTCCTCACCCAAAATTGCCTCTATACACTTGACATAACAAATTTGTTAATAATTCTTTCATTTTGAACTTTCCGAAAATGGTTATTCTCACACGAAAAGTAAATAAACTGGAGAGCCTGCTGTATCCCATGCTACATCTCAAACCGTTTTTTCATGTTTAATTATTCTTTCTACAGAGCAGTTTGTTGCGAAAAGGGATAACAGGATCTTACACGCTAACGTGAGGTGAGGGAATTCTGACACGTTCAGAACACGTTCAGTGAATGTTCACGTTCAACCTGGCTTGGAAAAAGTTTATAATATT
Organism: Magicicada septendecula; assembly: GCA_034769895.1. Lineage (NCBI taxonomy): Eukaryota > Metazoa > Arthropoda > Insecta > Hemiptera > Cicadidae > Magicicada > Magicicada septendecula. The sequence goes on along the minus strand of CM068367.1, from coordinate 1,355,358,134 downwards.
TAAGTCAATATACCCCCAAAATACTGCTCCATAAGCCAGATGGTAAAATGTGCGTTATGATGCTTCAATGTGGACATTGATCGACGTATCCAGGAATCCGTTTGCGAAATTTTCAGGCATAATTTTGTTGCCAGATTTTGCTAAGTGGAATTTAGTTGAATCAGAAACAAACACAGAGAGCTGTGTCGATAAATTATGACTCTACATCACAATGTTCTTGGTGTGTCGACTTTATTCTATAAGCCATTTTTTTTATTTAAAAATCACTTTCAATTTTCCTTTATGTAATACTGACAATGAAACAGGTGTGTATAAATGTGGTGTTTAATATCACTATATATTATATCCACTAATGAATAGCACTTGACTGTTTAAAGTTACTTCTTTTCCAAAGCTTGTAAAGGTTTTCCTGGTTCTTAGTAATACCTTTTCAAACCTTTTATGAACAATTACTATTAAGGAAAAGTATTCTATTAAAGTTTGTTCTGACGTCAAATCAAGTGTATAAAAGACATTAATAAATGGAACATTATATATCGCGTGGACACTCCAAAAGTAAAAAAAATAATATTTGAAAAAGGTAATAATATCAAGTGAAAAGGGGTGGAAGAAAAGAAGGAGAGAGGAAAGGAGTAAAGAGAGATAGAGAGAGAAAGAAAGAGAGAGAGAGTGAGAGAGAGAGAGAGAGAGGGTGTGAGTGAGAAAACGAGAATGTAGAGAAAGTGAACGAAGGTTGTCATCGGTAAATGTTCAGTGAGGTCGACCGGGGATACGTCAAATGCATGCTTAATACGTCGGCCATTATGAAGGGTTTATTAACCTGGATTTACTTTTTATTGTTGGTCTCTTGAATAGAAATCGCACGTCACAAGTGTAAATAAAAGAATATTTGCAAGCTAGTTTTAAAATCAAAATTTCCCTAAGTTCTTTTTCATTGAAAGTTTCTCTGTTCATACTCGAGAACTGTGACCGCACAAACACACAAAAGTGTCCACATTTACGTGTTCCGTAAACAGTAAGATTTAGAAAAATGTGAGGAAGAAAGGAAGGGAAAGAGAGATAGAGAGAGAGATAGAGAGAGAGAGAGAGAGAGAGAGAGAGAGAACGAGAGAGAGAGAGAAAGAGAGAGAGAACGAGAGAGCAGACAAAGCTAATGGGAATTGACATCGTCAAAGGTTTAGTGAGATCGACTGTGTTTACGTCAAACGCATACGTAATACTTTAGACATTACGGAACGGTTGATAACTTGAATTTATTTTTTTATTAGTGGGTGCTGAACAGGGATTACGCATCAGAATGTAGAACCTTTCTTCTTCTTCTTCTTCTTCCCCAACAAGGACAGGCCATGGACCTGTTCCGCTTCATAGGATTTGTTCCCATCTTTTCTTGGGTCTCCCTACGCTTCTTCTTCCAGCTGGTTTGTATCTACTTGCTGCTTTCGTTAGTTTTCGATCATCCGTACGCTCCAATTTCTTCTGTGCATCTCTATTTTCTCATTTAAGTTGTATATATCCAGCTCATCTCTAATTTCTTCATTTCTAAATCGATCTTGTTTAGAGCAACATTTGACCGATCTTATACATTTCATCTCCCCTGCTTGTATGCGGCTGTTATCTCACTTTCTCATTATCCATGACTCACTTCCGTAAAGAAGCATATGGACAGCCATTACCTTGGAAAACTGTAGATGAGTATCTTACCGCGTCTTGTTTTTTAGTGTTCTTCTTATGGTGCCGCACATGATTTGAAACTTAAGTAGTTTATTGTCTATGTCTCTATTGTTCTCATATAATATGTCATACCCTAGGTACCCATTCCAGGATTGTGGTAACCAATCTCTTTGGCGGAATGGCCTGACGAGCAAACGAGAGATCGGGGTCCAGGCAGAACTGCATTTACCAGAACGGTATCTGTTGGTAGCAGGATAGACGCCTAATGCGGCAGCGGAGTACGGTGGCACATACAAAGCTCAGTTAGAAGGCTTACTGCGTGGGTAGACAGGCGTCATAAGCCATGGTGAAGGCGACCTTTCTAAGGGAAGAAGACCCTGGAATGAAAACCGCGGTCCTCCAGGTTGAGGGTTATACGCTGGTTCGGTATCCCATCTAAGTGAAAAATTATAGTACTCATAAGTTTCATAGGAAAAAGCTGGACGGTTCTAATGTACAACCTAAATATAAGAATATTTACAAGTTCGCTTTACAAATTCGTCTGCGTCCTTGTGTCTTTTAAGTGATGTTTTCTCTTTTTATACACAAGCAATACCAGCTGAAACACACACACACACACACACACACACACACACACACACACACACACACACACACACACACACACACACACACAGAGGCTACAAACATTTAAAAATTCCGCCTTTACGTGAAATATCAGTGTATAGTATTATCACACTGACGCCAGTCTACAAACAATCATAAAGCGTTATATTTGTCCAACACAGAACAATAAATGTTTCCTTGTTATAGGTTTGCACTAACGAACACAATGTCACATAATGTTTATAATGAAATAAGAATTTACATGTACAGTACAGGATATCCAAAAACAAGTATAACAATTATTCAGCGCAGGGCGCGCTTAAACACACACACACACACACACACAAATACAATGTATAAATTAGAATTATGATTAATATTATGACCATTATTTTGAGATGTGTTGAGCGTGTCATCTAGATATCTATAATAATGACCTAGAAGGTCTAAATTTTTAGTACCTATATATTTTAATATCTAATTGAAAAAATATTTCTGCTGTAAAGTAGGAGCCACCGTTGGTAGTCATTCTGTTTATTGAATAATATTTTTATTATATGTAAAATAATCTTGATGTAGAATAGTATTTAAATGTTGGTTATTCTTTTAATATATTAAGAATTATAATTAATTATTGTTTTTTAGAATATGATTAATATTTTCAATTGTTTCTTTAATTGGAATACATGTATACATGTTTGATGTATCTAAAGAAAATAACTTTGTATTTTTATTAATTTTAATAAATTTTACTAATTTTATCAAAAATTTGAGTATGATGGTGGCCGTTTTATTAATTATATATATCTTGGAATTTTAGTTGCTATTTAAAAATTTTTGCAATAAAGTTAGAAATTTATAATTAGGTGTAAGTTTTAGACCTTATTAAACGAGTATTTGGTTTTCTACTTTGTGTGATTTAATTAGGGTGTTTAAATTAGAGGGCAAAGATTGTCCCTAATAGATGTAAGTACATAAGTAAATATTATATAAATATTATTCCTAATTTGTAATATGTATACAGTATTTTATAAAAGAATTGTTCAAAATATGTGTTTTATTTCGAAGATCAAATAAGACCACATAGAACAAAGTTTTCATTTAAAAATTTACATTTTTAGTTCTAAAAGCCACAGTAGGTCTAATAACAGACTTATTAAAAAGGAAACGAAAATTTAAAAACAATAGCTTTCTCAATACTATTCTAAAATCCTGTTCTCATAATATCTGTAAAGTTTTTCGTGTAACGTAAAGTTATTATTAATTATTATCAGTTTCAGCTGAATAATAAACATTTAATTCCACTAACATTAATACACCACTTTATTACTACGGTAAACAATATTCTATTAAACTTAAGTAATTTTGGTAAGGTATATCCGAGAGACCGAGTGTGTCCCCGCCTACCGACAGGTACGGTATTGTTTGTCACTCGGCAGCCGGGTGCCACAAGTCAACAGATCATATTGATCAATTGTAATATTATAAAAGTGTAATAATTTATAATATTATGATATGTAATAAAAATCATCGGGCATCAGTCGTCAGAAATAAGAGACACGTCGCAAAAGAAACAAAATATTTTTTAAAACAACAGGCTCCTCAATATTATTCTAAAATTCTGTTTTTACAATATCTGTGAAGTTTCTCTCGTGTGTCGTAAAGCTGATAAACCCTGTTACCTTTCGGGAAGAATATACAGGACACCGATACACCAGGGTGATCATATTTCAACCGCGGCTCAACGTGTTGCAGCGGAGAATTTTGTAATAAATAATAAAGGTGCGTATAATAAAGCAGGCATAGGAGCAGTCTTGTGTGTGCGGCAATAACTCACGGCCAAGGGAAGAGAGAGAGCCTGCCCACCCCGCCTGCTTTTATGTAAGGTAGCCGGCACTACATAAAGCAACATAAATCTCACACAGCCGTGGTGGGCTTCTTCTCACGCTCATTCGCAGCAAGCATAATTTTTCAACGTTTGATTCATTCCCCGTAATGTATCCAAAAGCTGCAAAATCGATCGTGTAATCGCGTTTCTACAAAGTGCAAGAATATGCTAAGTCTAATTTAGGTTTGTAGAAAATTATAAGCTGCCAAACTGCCTATTATTAAAGTTAACATTTATCATCGTAACTAATGACGTTGTTATAATATTGTTCCGACTGTCAAACAAATATAAGCAATGTTTTCCTCTATCCAAAAACATACTATTTTTATAATTCTGTAAGTAAACTACCGTCTATTCTAGTACTGAGTAATGGAGAAAATTAATTTGAAATAGATTAATTGTAATCGCAACGTGTTCTGAATGGAAATAAATAGGTTTTTCTTTTCATTTGCCATACACGCAGATAATTAGTTACAAAGTATTTACAGTCAATTCTTTTCCCAGGAAAACGGAGAAATATTTATTGCACGGTCGTAAGGCGAAAATGGCGTACCGTTTCTGTGACAGTAATGCATTTAATCAAGGTCAAAAAGTTACTGCGATACAGTCTGTCGCTGTATTGTGTTCAAAAAGCAATGCGCTGTTTTTACTGTTTGTAATTAATTGCCTTCAGTCGCTGAAATGTGTCTGTCTCCCTCTACGCCTTGTACAGCGTTGGCGCTATTCAGTTTTACTTGCAGAGAAATATATTGTCTCAAACGCGTGAACAGGCGCTCTTAAAACGTGAACTTCATCCGCTGTTGCATTCAGTGAGATTCTTTCTTATTGTATTCGTATTAATGGCGTTTGTAATGAGGATCGGTTCAGACGGTCTATTGATTAAAGTGATCTAAATTGGGTAACACCATAGACTGAATTCTTTGTATCTCCTTTATCAAAAGCTGTTATTTAGTTTAATTAATTTTCAGATTTTGATTTCCTATTAACCTTAGTTTTTACAATAACTTGACCTTTCCTATACTAGTTCCATCGCGCCCTACAATATACACACCTCAGAAACTTGTTCATATACACACCCTTAACCCACGTTCACCACCCCACACATTCTTTGTATTTAGTTGTTCTTAGCAGCTCTTTGAGAATAGCCTAATAGGTTGAAACAATGTCAAAGATTAAGAATAAATTGTGAAACTTACCAAGTGTTTGCGTGTTTTTAAAAACCTTTGTAGGAATATGTTTAACCAAGTGCCCAACGCGTCTTCAATCAATATAATTTTAATACGTAATTCCTTCAAAATACTGATCTAGTTCTTCTACAGCCCTAGGACCTTCTGCTTCTGATAGTTACTATCCGTTTCGGATGTTGGAGATCATACAGACTATTTTAACTTTCTGTACTGCTGCACGGAATAAGTCAGTTTTATTCATGCCAAACCAGGTCCTTAAATTTCTCAGCCATGAGATTCTAGGTGGCCAAACTCCTCTCTTTCTAAGTACTTTTCCCTGTAATATGGACTGCAATAAGTAAAATGGCTGTTCATTTCTCATGAAATGTCCCAGATACTGAAGCTTTCTTATCTTCACTGTGTTAATAACTTCTCTTTCTTTCTTCATCTTTCTAAGAAGTTCAACATTAGTTATATGTGCTGGCCATGAAATGCTCAGTATTATACGGTAAAGCCACATTTCAAAAGATTTCAATTTTTTAGTTTTAGATTCAGTCAAAGTCCAAGATTCTACACCGTAGAAGAATACGTAGCAGCGTAAAAGTCTCATCTTCCTGTTAATTGTTACATCGTGACTTTTGAATAAACTGCTCGTTCTAGCGTACATTGCTCTTGCCTTTCTAATTCTGCTCTTTATTTCTTGAGAGAGTGGTCCCATTGTTTTTGACTATAGTATCAAAATATGTAAATTAGCTTACACGTTCAACTGGGTTTTGTTTTATATTAAGATTTCAATTTGTGAACTTGTTCTGAGACACAATCATTAGCTTCGTTTTATTAAACAAAATCTAGAATCTTACTAGTTTATTACTTGATTTAAACATGAGAATATTTGGATTCGTGGGCAGAAAATTTAGAAACATTACAACCGATACTAAAGAAAAATTTTAAAAAAGGTTAGCTGTCTCTGTTTTGTTGAAACATGAGATATGGGTTTCTATTTTGGTGTGATACGGAATATGACCACTGTTACAGCTGAATGAGTCTACAGAGCGGGTTGTAGTGAGTGGGTGATGAAACACCACACGAAGAGACTGTCTGTCTGTCGCAAAATTTAATTTTGTCTTCCGCGCGCGAACGATAAATCAGAGCGACGATGCGACGACGAGACAGTCGTATAGTATAATATATTTCACGCACACAACAACTAACCCATCCACCCGCCCCAACACACACACAAGCATACGATAAAATTACTACTACTTCATCCCAGGTGAATTGAATACGCCGGGTGTGTAGTTCATGGGTAATCATGTATAAATCCCCGTGAAGTAGTGGAGATTGCTTACTGTATCTGTCTTGTAATGCGCGCTCTCTCTCTCTCTCTCTCTCTCTTGTATTCCTCATGCATGAGGGCGCGTTTAATCACAGTTTACGACACAAATAGCACTGTCTTTAGGCACACATATAATAATTATTAACAATATAGCCTATAGATTACCACGTACATTAATATCTATATATTTTATATATGTGTGTGTGTGTGTGTGTGTGTGTGTTGATATTAATAGTCTAATGACATATTCATCATCATCATTGTCATCAGCCGTGGGTCTACAACGCTTGGTGGGTTTTGGCCTGCGCCAAGAGTCGATTTCATTCCTCCCTATTGCATGCCCTGGCTTTCCAGTTTCTTATGTGCAGCTTTTCGAGGTCCTCCTCTATCTGGTCTTTGAATCTACTTTGGGATTTTCCACTTTTTCTACTACCCATTGGTTTCTGGTAGAAAATATGTTTCGTAGGCTGTCCTTCCTCCATTCTCTCTATGTATCCAACCCACTTTACTGTATATTTTGATTATCCTGACAACCTCCAGCTCATTGTAAAGATGGTATAGTTCATAATTGTAGCGCCTGCATCCAATTCCATTTTCTTGTACTCTTCTAAATATTTTTCTTAGAATCTGTCTTTCACAGCAACCTAGAAGTCTCTCGCTATTTTTTGTCTTTGTCCAAGTTTCTGAAGCATATGTCAGCACTGGCCTGATAAGTGTTTTTTTTGGGTTTGCATTCCGTTCTTCTTCAGATGAAGCTAGATGTCAGGTGTGTTTTAATTCCATAATGTGTTTTGTTTGCGAGATATATTCTTCTTCTTACTTCAGTGTTAATGTCGTTAGTGATGTTTATCTGGGAGCCAAGATACATAAAGTCTTTTACTGCCTCTATATTGTTTGTGCCTATTTCAAGGTTTTAAATGGTTGGCTTTAATGGTAGTTTGTTGCCAGCAAACATATATTTTGTTTTCTTCAAGCTTATCTGAGTCTAATTTTACTTGAGGCTTCCTCTAATGCTGTTAAGGCACTAATAAGATCTCGTTTCATCCTCGCAATTAATAATATATTGTTATATATAATTTATATGGCCTCCGGCAGATAATTAAGGAATATAATTTAAAAATTTGAACTTCAAAAACGAAGGTTATGGCTTTTTGTGGAAAATACCCCATTCGATCTAAAATTGTGTTAAATGACCACCTTATAGAACAGGTCTCTACATTCAGTTACCTTGGTTGTACTCTTTCTTATAGAGGTGGTGATGATCTCAGCAATAAACTAGGCAGGTTACAACTATATGTGGTTGAATACTGAGAAGGGCATTAAAAAGGAAAGCTAGACTAGAGACGTGTATCAAATTCTATAATACAAAGGCAGTACCAGCACCGCTGTATGGATGCGAGACCTGGACTATGAATGAGAAGGACTGGTGCCAATTACAGGCTGCAGAAATGAGATAGGCCGGAACAGAAATCCTACCCATGAAGTTATGATGATCTTTGTTGTGTGTGTGTGTTGTATAATATGTTCAAATAGTTTGTGTGATTTATATTGTGTCTGTTCGTTTAGGAAGTTGTTTCAATGTGTTTTTATGTGTTTGTTTATTTCCAGTTGTTCAAGAGTGTTTTATAGTTTTCGGTCTTTTTGTGTACATGTAGGATCTCCATGTTGCTTTTTATGTTCCTGCATGTGTGGTCTCCCTCAACGAGATTGTTTGTACAGATGGATTTGGTGGTGGAGTGTAATGCTTTCATGTGTTTAATGTGTTTTGACTTTGACCTTTTGAATGACGGCGCCGTCACCAAAAGCAAGACGGACACCGCTCCTAGCTGCAACATCTGACGAAGCTCTAACGAACGAAAGCTAGTTTAGGCCATAAGGTAAAAATATATAATTTTTTGTCAATAATAATTTGTGTTCTGAGTCAGTAGTAATCTAAAGAATCAACTAGTAACAATGAACACGTCATCGTCATGTACAACAAAATCCAGGAATATTATTTACGTTATTGTAAAAATGCGAAAAATTTTATGCTTAAGTTTCATCGGTATATTCATTATTTACCGTTGTGTCACAATAAATGTTCGAAATACCTTACAAATATTATTTACATTAGAAACAATAAATGCAATAAATGTCAAAATTTACCGATTTTATTATCAGAAGAGTTATGTCGGACTGTTACCATCGTTAGAATTTATCACACAACGTTTCGACCACTAACCAAGCTGCTGTGGTCGTCTTCAGGTGTAAGAAAAACTAGTATTACATTTAATACAAACTTGAGCCTATCCGAGATTTGTTTACTAGAAATCGAGAATATTCGAGATTTGTTCACCACCTACAAACTTAAACACAACTATAGGAAAATTATACCTATAAAATTTGGGTTAAAATATTTTTCTTCCACAAACTAAGAACGTACGGATATTAAAATATTAAGATTTTTATTAAAATTTAATATGCCTCAAGAATTTTAATTTTTTTAAAGATTTAATCAATTTTGGTTTCTGGTATCCAGAAATTTTGAAACTTCTAAAACTGAATAGACTATTGTTGAAATTATATTTAATTCGAAACATACCATATGTTTATAAAAACATACCCTAGCAAATAATAAAAACTCGTAGTCAGACATGGAAAGATCATATAAGAACGATGGGTAACAACCTCTCAAGTACAAAGCAAATGTAAGAACGAATATACGAGGGTTAGTTGAAAAGGTCGCGGAGCGACATCTGAAGCTTAACGGTAAAACTAAAGTTTTTAGTGTGCTGCAAGATTCGTATTTTATGTAAACTCTTGTTTATTTCCAAATCGATCTATCAAATTATTCATAGTTTATAAACTGTTTAAAATTGACGTGTCATGCGTGTTTTGAAATACGGACAAAATCATACATCGTGGCGTGATTCTTTGTTAAAAATTGTTTACCGCCAACGGAAATTCAGAACGAAATTGTAAATGTGTAAGGAGATGATGCAACTTTATAACCAACGGTTTGTAAGTAGACACTTGAGTTTAAATGTGGTAGTACGAGCACTGAAGATGAACCCACCCTCCACCTAAGTGGACGCCCAAAAAAAGGCAACAAATCCAGATGCGGCAGCCATCTTGCACAACGCTTTTTCAAACCAAGTTCTTGAGTTAAAATATGATGCACACACACTCGTATGAGATGCCAATGATTTCAGCAACGTCATCCACTTCTCAATCTACAGTCTTCCAAGACCCTATGAATTTTTTCAATAATGTCATTTTCTGTTGCACTTTTTGGACGTCCGCTGTTGGGATCGTCTTCAGTGCTACTACGACCACGTTTAAACTCGATCGTGCCCCACTTAACGATGTTTCTGACGCCGCAGAATCTCCTAAAACATTTACAATTTCGTTTTGGTTTTCCATTGGTTCTAAAACGTTAATAACAGAGAATTCATCACAACACGATGTTTGATTTTGTGCATTTTAAAAACACTCGTGACAGGAACATTTCTAACAGCTGGTAAAGAGTGATTAACTTAACAGGTATATCTGTAAATTAACAGGCGTTCACGCGAAATATATGTCTTGCAGCACACGAAAGATTTTACGTAATTCTGCCACTGAGCTATAGATGTTGCTCCGTAAACTTTTCAACTGACCCTCGTAAGCAGACCAAAGTAATAATGGTCAGATACTTAAAGGAAACATCTGATTCACGTCACAAAGAAGACAAATAGAAAAAGAAAAGATAAATTACAGAATCGTGACAATAGTGTACTTGACTCGCGGCGTCGGAGGCAATAGTAGATTTAATTAAACCAACACAATAAAGAAACTGACATAAAACCGAGTGCAGTTTTATTCACAGCTGCAGCGGAATAAAAGTGTTAAAGTGCACTTCTCTCTCTCTCTCTCTCTCTCTCTCTCTCTCTCTCTCTCTCTCCCAACTCGCTGTAAGTGTTTTATCGTTTAGAATTAATGTTGTAAGTGAACTGTGTCAAGCGTTTATTGATTGGATATAAAACAATGCTTGCTTCTCCCCTGCCTGCCAGCCATCGTCTCCGCTATTACATTATCAGCCGTCTACTGCTCTCCGTCGCGACGCGTCACGTCAAGATCTTTAGCATATTAAATGTTTCAAGCAGATGGAGAACCTCTCGCCATTTTGCTATTGATATTACAAGGGGCGATCAAATATAAACGTGACTTTTTGAGAAACGTTTCGTTGGATTGATATGTTTAAAAATAAATACAAATCTAACTTTTAACACAGATAATATTGTTTTTAATCAAATAAAACCTAAATTAAATCAATATTCACAATAAAAATTGAATATATAAAATAGAATGTCCAGAATGTCATACATTTTACGTATACTAGACAATGAAAAGACTACTCGATAGATTCGTTCAACACCGCAACGCTTTTTTAAAACCAAATATTTACAAATCTAATTTAGCCACGCATTTTATAAATAAAAATCGATTTCCCGACAGTCAAAGTATGAAGTTAATTAAACACATACAAAAAGGTCAAAAATTATTACTTGAAAAATCTTAAGATTTACAAACCCAATAATAATAATCTACAAATTAAAGAACAAACTCAACTAAAAACAAAACCAGTTGATCTACTTAAAATTATAAATTTATTAAAATAAAAATAAATTAAATTTAATCATTAATATATTTCAAATATAACCGGCAAATCAGTTGATTGATTAAATAAACATTAAAACAATCGATAAGCTAAATCAAATTAAATCGATAATTTCTTTTATAAGTTATTAAATTCGATTATCCGTTATTTTTATATTGAAATCGAATCGATTCAATTTTTATTTATTCATTTATAAACCTGTGATGATGTTGATTTGATCAGCAAAACGTGCGTAAGGTGATAATATAATTTTAGTTGCGGAAATAGTTAATATTTGAACAACTATTCATAAATCTATTTTTCCACAGAGCTTCCCCTGTTATAAGTACATTTCTTCCGCTACTCCCACCAATAGTTTTTAATTCCTTCTTTAAAAAAACGTATTGGACATATTTGTAGACAACTGCACACAGAGTCTTGCACCTGTTTGCTACTACTCCTATCCTCTCGCTCTCTGCAGATCATAGGGCCTCGATAAAGCTACGCCAGCGGACTCTATTTTGGACGAGGACTCTGAGCTCTCCAAAGGACTTTTCCTCATTTCCTGCTTCCATCTTAACAGTTCCCGTCCACAAGATTCTTGGTTTTCCTCGTCTTCTTCTTCCCTGAGTATTCCAAAAGAGGGCTTGTCGATCAATTGCATTTTGCTTCTTCCGCGAGGTACGTAAAATACACCTCTATCTTCTCCTTTTGATCTGGGTGGCAATGGGTTCCTCGTTTGTCCTTCTCCAGAAATCTTTATTTGAAACAATGTTTGGCCAGCAAATTTGAAGTATTTTCCTCAGGTACCTATCTGAAGACCGTCAGGCACTTGGTAATTTTTATTATGACTTTCCAAGTTTCGCTCCCATACAACAAAGCAGCTATAACATTAGTCTTGAAGAAGCGTAGCTTTGTTACAGTTAAAATTTTCTTCGCTTCCCAATTGGCTAGAGTGGTATAAGAGCCGCATTAGCTTTGCGAATTTTCGTTTTAGCGTCTGGAACTGCTCCTCCTTTCTCTTTCTTTTGCACCTCTTTGCCACTTGAAAAGTCTTTTTTGAAGGGTCTACAAAACAATTGAAAATTACATAGTGATAAATCGAAAGTACAGGGCTCTCCAGTGAAGTTCTTCCAATTCTTCTTGCGTAACAGCGTCAGTGTGGAGCCCGCTGTTGTGATGAACCAAGTCCCTGAAGATCGTAATTTTGTATCTTTTGGATCAATAGGCCTCTCCAATAAATACACAGCATTTATTATCATTTGACCAAGTAACAAAACCTACATATACATCACCTTCAACATTCCAAACGACAGTCGCGAGAAACTTACCACCACTAAGGTTAGACATTTTTCCGACCTTTGAAGGAAAACTGAGCCTTTCTTCAACTGAGCCTTCAAAAGTGTGTGATTGGCGAATTTTGCACCCAATCTGTGCACAATTTTAGCTGCTTTTTATTTAAAGATATGTTACTAAGTAATATGTTCAACAATATAAGTTCACTTCTAAGAAAGTATTTCGTTATATTACCATCACTATATTAAACTACAAAGCCCAAAGTCTATTATTTTGAATGACCAATAATAAAAAACATTTTTTAATTCTATACAATATATATATAATTACAATGTTTCGACAGTATTTGAAGTGTTATCTTCAGAATATGTGTATATAATTAATGAAATTGAAACCAATTTTTATTAACATCTGTTTTATATAGACTATATTTAGTATACATTCTACGTGTATAAAAATATGTTATATAAATTAATATGAAATATAATGTAAATATTTAAAATTTTAATAAATTAAAAATTTTGAAAATATTATAGTCTTTTCTTTCCTTTTTCATCATCTCCTGCATGGATTAAATGTTCCGCTTACAAACAGGCAAATTCTCTAGCTGGTCACTCCAGCGCTTCCTCGGACGTCCCACGCCTCTCCGTCCCTTCGGCTTATAGTTCCATAGTTGTTTAGGGACATAGTTGTAATCCATTCGGCAAACGTGTTCCCACCAATTCAGCCAATATTGTTTTCTTTTTCTTTTCTAAATCATTTCAATTAAGGATTATTTAAAAAAATACTAACCGTGGAATTTAATATTAAAACCAGATTGTAAATACTGTTATATTAATGTTTTAACGTGTAATCTCTATTGAATATTAGCAATAAAATTACATTCAGGTTAACAACCCCTTCACAATCGCCACCCTACTACGTATGAATCTGACGTATACCCAATCGACCTCACTGACCCTTTTTGCAGATGACGCTATTTTTATATTCAATCCCATATTCGCTTTCTCCCTTTTTCTCTCCTGTTCTCATCATGTTTCTCGCTCTTTCTTCCCCTCTCATTCACTTATCTCTGCCCGTTGCCCTCGCTTTCCATCTCTTATAATACATTCTCTCCTAAATCACATTATCTATTTAATCATTTTTTTCTGTTTTCTGCTCTCCATTTAACACTCAAAATAATAAATTCGAATGTCTCTTATTCTGTCTGCTTCTAATTGAGCTTAGTGTCGTACAGAAAAGTGTATCTCGATATTAGTGTATTTTCTGTCTACCGCTGACACATCCACAACAAATAATTATGATACAAGAAATAAATAATCACAACCATTACAAAAACATTTTAACCTATTCCAAAATTGGCTTAGCAAATAGAGAATCAAAGTAAATGAATTAAACTCCATAGAAGTTATTTCATCGTGAAACGCATAGTTTATGCAAAGGTTAGTATCAGCGGTATGAAAATACTAGTTTAAACTTCTAACTTCATTCTTCTACACCGTTTTCTTATTTCTCCTTCTATGACACCCTCCATGGCAGTTGTAAGCAAGCAGTCTCTACTTAAACAAAGACCTAACCAATTCCTTTTCCTATTTTCTATTACCTTCAGGATTCTTCACTCTTCCCTATTCTTCTTAAAACTGCATCATTCATTACTTTATCAACCCACCTTACTTTTTCCATTGCTCGCCAAACCCACATCTCAAATGCTTTTAATATTTCCTCATCCTCTTTCCTCAGTGTCCATGTCTCTACACCATATAAATCAAGGCTCCACACATAACATTTGGCCAACCTATTTCTTAAATTCTTATTAATTTTGCCACACAGCAGTCATTTCTTCCCATTAAATGCCTCATTCCCTATAGCAATTCTTGCTCTAATTTCACGAGTGCGGGACATATCTTCACTTATCAAGCTTCCAAGATATTTAAACCATTCCACCTGTTGTATTTTGTCTTCCCCTATCTTTATGTTTGCCCTTTATCCTCCTCTGATAATCACCATACACTTAGTTTTTTTAGTCGTTATTAATTATTATTCCATACTCCTCGCATACTAAATTCAAATCTCTTATCATTTCATTCATTGTCTCTTCCTTTTCTAGTAAAACAGCCATCAGCAATCCTTGTACAATCAATTCTTCTTCCACCGACATTCACACCTCTTGTTTCGTCAGAGCACTTCCTAATCAAGTCATCAAGACATATGTTAAATAAATTTGGTAACATACAGCAGCCTTGCCTTAATCCTCTTCCAATTTTAATTCCTTCTGAACTCTCCTTTCCGATTTGCACACTCACTTTCTGTTCTACTTACAGATTACGAATTACGAGGAACGTGTAGCAGTAGAAAATTATACCCTACTCTGCACTACAAAACGTTTTCAAATACAAGACTAATAGCATAGCCTCTAAAACAAAAAATTTGTGAAACAATATAAGACCATTTGGGTCTGAAACATAGGCTCTGATAACAAGAGAGGAAAACATGGTCCAAAGATAGGAGAAAAAAAAACCTCAGGAAAATATATAGAACAACTGTTGAAGAACAGGATGTGGAAATAAGGAGAATAATGACCTGCAGCAGCTTTATGGGGAACCTGGAATATTAGGTGAGATAAAATTGGCAAGAATAAGGTAGGCAGAACACCTACGAAGGACGAATGAAGAAAGTACGCGTAAAAGAGTATTCCAGTGCAAAACAAGTGGAGGAACCAAAAGGAAAACCAAAGGAAAGGTGGCTGGACTGTAGCGAGGACGACCTCAGAAGATTTGGTGTCGGTAGGTGTAGGACAGATGGGAAGGGGGGCGTGTTGTGAAAGAACCTACAGTACCTATATGAGCCTGTAGCGCTGAGGGTAGATAGGTGGATCAATAATGTTTTGGGGGATGAATCGAAAACAAAATTTATTTAATTATTTCTAAGAAAAACCCCTTTTATAAAAGCGCATATTAAAAGCCATGTAAACGTATTTCCGCGGAGCCCCCTAAAAAAATTAAAAATTTTACGAACCCCGTCTAAGTTCTGAAATAATACAAACAGTAAATATGATAGAAACTTATACTTTAATTATAATGTATTAAAATTAAAGTTCTCTGAAATTGCAAAATTGTAATATTAATGATATCAAACCTATTTTAATGTAAACAACGAAGCTGCTTTTGAACAATTGGCTCTGCAATATTGGGTTTAATATATGATAATTTCAATGTTAAGTCACTCTCGACATCAAGTTTATTACTTAACTTTGGCTTCAAGTACGTGAGCCGGGAGAATGCGGTTTCACAAAATAAGTACTGTCAGTGGAAAGTTCTGCCAATGAATTTTCTTCTTGTGTAAGAGAGATGTCTAGTCTGTTCGGTTGACAAACAGATCTGCTGCACGGCATGATTTAAAGACATTATTAAAGTCATTATTTTGAAATTATTTTTACAATTACAATATTATTAGTTTGGTAAAAAAACACTGGAATCTTCTACTACTAATTGTTTTAAGATTCTACAGTTTAGATTTTGAGAATACAAAATCGGAGAAAATTACGATATATTCTATTTTTTATTAAAAGTGTCTGCGGACCCCCTGGAACATTGTCGCGGACCCCACTTTGGGAACCACTGATCTATATATTACATTTGTTAAGAAAAATACACACAGATATTGAACATATTACTTACTATGTAAACTGTGACAGAGAAACAACACGGTTCTTGCAAAAGTGAGCGGCACTATTGTAAACTTAGAAAGAAAAGAAAAGAAGACTAAAGACACGCTGGCAATTTTACTTTCCATAACGCGAGGAAAAATCAAATTAAAGCCACCTCACCGGCTCATAGACTCTGGAAGAGTATCGTTGAGTACGTAAAGAATTCACAGATAAATAATATCGTAACGATTAAAAAAACAAACTTTTTAACAAGAAATATACTAACAAGATGTTAAATAAATTAAATTTAGTTTAAAGGCAACAAGATTAAAATAAGTATACTAACAAGAAAATTAATAATTAATTGGGATTAGTAACGTGAAATATAAAACATATCTATGCGTACAGACTGTGGTGATTAGACTAGTAATTGACCAACGTAGTTCTCTATATTTGTATTTGAATTCAAGTGATTTCTAAGTACCACATTCTTACATTAACTGATACCTTAAAAACGCTCGAACCGCAATGCTGGCTATTTTTAAGTGTTTGCAATGAAACAGAGAGCGCTTTCCACCCTTTACAGATTTTCTCCGAAAGTTGGCATCAACATGTGAGGCCATATATTTAACTTTCATTAAGTGCGGAAGTTGTTGGTGTGTGTGTGTGTGTGTGTGTGTGTGTGTGTGTGTGTGTGTGTGTGTGTGTGTGTGTGTGTGTGTGTGTGTGTGTGTGTGTGTGTGTGTGTGTGTGTGTGTGTGTGTGTGTGTGTGTGTGTGTGTGTGTGTGTGTGTGTGTGTGTGTGTGTGTGTGTGTGTGTGTGTGTGTGAACAGGGAAAACACCGTTTTTAACGCAGAGAGAGAGAGAGAAAGAGAGAAAGTGAACTAGGGCGTGGCACGACGGCAAAGTTAGTTACAGCAACCGACGAGAGCACCTCAGGAAAGTTAAATCCCCTTTCTCTGAGCACCTGGAAAAGGGATTTCATTTGCTTAATTAAGAAGAGGCATTGTAACATTGTAGGTAGTATGGAACAAAACACAACGCGACAGCAGAGAATCGTAAATACATTACCACACTAATACAACCACATAAATGGCACAATATACAGAACACTGGTAAAAAAAAAAAAAATACAGACAGATGAAATAATGGAATTCTAAAAAATATTGCCGTCTCTAATGTATGCAAGTAAGCACAGATTTTAAATAAATCAAAAGAAAAACGAACGTTTTTTAATTGAAATTAATTTGTATACAATATAATCTACCCAACAAGGGTAGTCAGTGACATTAATGACAAATTGATAAAAATAACATGCTGCATGTGCTTCCAATGAAACAACTCTATCACCCAACAACTGATATAACAAATACACTGTATATGTTAAATATACAGAGTGATTCAAAATTGCAAGGCAATCTCTCGGGACATGATCCTATAGCTAAAAATAAGAAAAAAATGTTCATATAAACATAGGTCCGAAAACGGTTCTTTAGCGAGTTACGGCTCGCGAACCAGTTCGCCCTGATTTCTGCTCCCACGGTAAAATGACGCCATACTGAAATTCTTGGGGTAAAGGGTAAATTTGGTGGTTTCCTATGGCTCATAATCTGAAAAACTGAATAAAATTGGTCCCAGAGCTCCATCTCTATTAGTTTCTAAGAAAAACTGTGTAAAACAAACAATTGGAGTCGAAAGCACACATTTTTAGATTTGGGATAAAATAAATTCGTTAATTCGCCAATAAACAAATACAACTTTCTTACTAACTTTGTAGAGAATTTATTTCTGAGAAAACTGATGTGTATAATGTCTATTAAAAATAAGTACAAATTTGAGAAATTTGACTTTAATTAAAAACAAAACAGGCCATAATGCGCCAGAAAAGTGTTACAATTTAAAAGAAATGGCGTTGTAAACTTTTGAAGCACCCACACTTGGGCAGAAGGAGACCGACATGAGACTGCTACAAAACATGACCAATTTACATTTTCATTTAATGTGTGGTGCGGTCTTGTTGGTAATACTCTCTTAAGCCTTTTGTTTATTTCAACCAAGGCTTAATGGAAGAAAATACTTATATTTTTTGCAAACGAATCTGATGGAACTCTTGGAAGATATTCCGCTTGCAGATAAAGTGCAGATGTGGTTTATTGAATGACGGAGCATCTGCTCACTACTGTCGTGATTTGATGAACCATTTAAATAATATATTCGGTAAGCGATGAATTGATCGAAACGAACCAGTAACATAGCCACCTCGATCTCTCACGCCAGCAGACGTTTTCCTGTGGGATTGGATGAAGTCGTTAGTTTATTCCGCTCGTATTGGCAAACAAGAAGAATTGATACATACCATAATAGAATATGAAGCTACGATTAAGAATAATCCTGATGTATAAGACGTGCCCGGCTAGCATGGATTCTCCGAGCTGAATTCTGCATTCAACAAAATGGCCACATTGAACAACTGCGTTGAACGAACGTTTGCAGCTTTATCAATTTAACAATTTTGATAATTACTTATTTGAAGGAAAAATTCAATAATAAGTTTTTGATTTGTTTACATTACATTTTTTATGAAAACGTTTATGTAAACCTTAGTTCCCTTTAAAATTGTAACACTTTTCTGGCGCATTTTGGTCTGTTTTGTTTTTACTTAAAGTCGAATTTTTCAAATTTTTATTTACTTTTAATAGACTTTATGCACATTACTTTTCTCAGAATTAACTTTTCTCCAAAGTTAGTTAGAAATTTTTATTTGTTTGTTGGCGAATTAACGAATTTATTTTATTCCAAATCTAAAAGTGTGTGTTTTTTGATTCCAATATTCTGAGTTTCACACAGTTTATCTTATAAACTAATTGAGATGGAGCTCTGGGACCAATTATATTCAATTTTCCAGATCCAAAACCATTGGAAACCACCAAAGTTACCCTTCACTTCATACCACAAAAATTTTAGTATGGCGTCATTTTACCGTGGGAGCAGAAATCAGGGCGAACTGGTTCACGAGCCGTAACTCGCTAAAGAACCGTTTTCGGACCTATGTTTATATGAGCTTTTTTTCTTATTTTTAGCTGTAGAATCGGGTTCCGAAAGATTCCCTTGCAATTTTGAATCACCCTATATATTGTTTTGAAATAGTGACCACATCCTAATACAATCTGTTTACTAAGTCACCGGCCTGAAACGTTTCAGTCTACGAACTTCACCACCGCTAGACTGAAGTCCTTGGGGCGGCCGTTGTGATGGTTTTTCAGGCTGTAGCTCTACTTGGCACATATTTGTTTTATACGTAAAACTCATGGGTAAAGTATGCATACACATACCAAGTTTTACAAAAACAGGTTGGTGCGTTCAGAAGTTGTGCTGAGACGTGCGCCAAACAGAGAAACAGACAGAAAATATCGGTATGGGAAACCATACATAACTTCCATGTTCTAAGATTTATATTTAAAATCATTTTCGAAATGAAATATTTCCATAGAAACTACTTCTTTCTTCAGCCTTAACCACAGTACTGTGGTCACTAACGTATACCGCCTCACGTTAGCGCACTCTGTTTTCACTGGTGATGGCAGTCGATAGGACTGCCGAAACGTCTGTTTTTGTAGAAAACGTTGGACCATGGCCAAACAGCCCGGGACTGAATTTTAACAACAAACTACTTCTTTGTTGCCGATAGCGTAGTACACATGACATATAAATAAAAATTATTCCCTCTCCCTTCAACTATCATTTTCATTTATAGAAAATTACCTCCACCCCCTTCAACTAGCCTTTTTATTTATAGATATTTCATCTACGTTTCTACAGTGGATTATTATGACCTTCATTTCAGGATACTTTATTTATCAAAATTAAGTACTTTACTCTTGTTAAAACATAAAACGTTGCAGGTAAACTAAACCTTTCCGAAAGGGGTAGTTTACTCCTTAACCGATCTTCACCGAAATCAATAGGTTTTGAGTCGTCTACAACTCAGGCACATAAAAAAAATATTTGATTCTGTTTGAATTTACGGCAGTTATCGTTCGTCATAGAAAAAATTACTCTTGTTAAAACATAAAACGTTGCAGATAAACTACCCCCTTCGCTTAACTGAACTTCACCAAAATCAATAAGCCTTGAGTCCTCTACAATTCAGAAGTGTATGCAAAAAATTATTTGATTCTGTTTTAATTTGCGGCAGTTATCGTTCCCCATATAAAAAATTCTACAGACAGGCAGATACACAGTCGCTTTTCGAAAAATGACTTTTCTTCATGTTTTGAGGGTAGTACAATCAGAATCAGCCCTTATCTCGAACACGATTTATTTCGCAATCACCATGCTTCCATTTCCTTATAGAACATGGAAGTAAAATGCTAAACTGTCGAGGTAAAACTGAGAACCTCCAGACGAATTGTACAGTTAAGAATGTCCGTATAAGTTGACGACGTAATGTAGGTCCTTATGTACATCTGCTGTCAATATAAATTGCACCTTGTCCAATTTGGTTCATTTTTATTACTGCTTAAATATTTTCCCTGATTTTTTAAATTATTTTCTTGCAACTTTACTTTCCTCACTATTTATTTCTACCTGTTAATGCCTCTCCTCTTCGGCAAAATATACCATTCACATAATGCGCGCGTTTACACACCCAAGACATCAAAGCAAAAAAATAACAACAAACCAATACTTGAGACATACTTGAGATACTTGAGATATCTCAACAAATATCTAACATTTATATTGACGATCTGGTAGGGAATGCAAACATACAGTGAACATTGGTATTAAGTTATCACGAGACAGACATTTTAATGTTCTGTTGTTTGCTGACGATTTGTTTGTACTTTAAACTGCATAATCTGATCTGCAAAAATCTGCTTCGTCAGATTTGCAAACAATACAACATAAAAATCTCCACTTTAAAAACAAATGTTACTGTACTTCAAGGCAAGGAGCCAATACGAACAAAAATAATGATTAGTGATCAAACTCTAGAACAGCTGAGCGACTTTAGTTATTTGGGAAATGATACTGGCTATGACAGGAAGTATGATATTGATGTTAAGTTAGGTAAGTTCCACACGATCTGTGGGACAGTCAACCGTATGTTTAGAAACAAGGTGCGTTGAGATACAAAATTAACGTTCGACAAAGTTATGGGAGTCCCTGTACCTGTACTTTTTCCTATGGGTCTGAATTGTGCAGAAGAACCATCAAACAAAACAGTAAAAAAAAAAAAAAAATGAAATGCCCTGGAAATGGCGTTCTTATGAGAAGTTAAAAGGTGTTCTAAACTTGACCGTATATGAAATGAGGACATAAAAGAGGAGTTACAAATTTGTAATTTGATTGAAAATTAGAAGATCACAAACAACGGTAAAATAACGCTTAGAAAGAGTGTCAGATTCCAAACTTTCACTGTGAACACTTACTTTTTGGTTTTATTTCCCAGATGTTTCGACGTGGTGTTCGTCTTCCTCGATGGGATTTGAAATACTGAATGTTTGTACAAAGTAACGGTTATGGGTTGTAGGTGTGTGTGGTGGGGTTTGCTGGTGGGAGGGAATTGGCGCTGGGATTCAAAGTGTGTGTTTGAATCAGTGTATCGAAAAGTGTGTGTGATCTATAATATAAATGTTCATTTAATATGTTGTTTGGTTGTAGTGTGTGATATCTGTATATTTCAAATTGTTCTGCTGTGTTTAGTTTTCTACTGTTAGGTAAGTAGTGTAGTATTTCCATGTTGTGCTCTATGTTCCTGGAACTGTGGTTTTCATTTTGTAAATGTGTGGCAAATGTGGAATGTATGTAGTTTGTGGTGAGGTGAAAAAAATGAAGAGGATGCACCAACAAGATAATTATATCCAAACTTTCATACAAGTCTAGAAATACAAGCCTGTAGTGGATAGGTGTGTGTGGGTAGACCCAGGAAGGGGGGAACAGGCAGCACCTTGCCTATGCATTGTTGTGAAGAAGATGATGATGATAATGATGATGATGATGATTAATAATACTTTTGTTTCTCTTTCTTTATACCGACTTCCACACCCACACCCAATCGCCATCCACTTCTATCACTTCGCATGTCCTCTTCTAATCCAGGCCGTTCCTGCCACTCTGCCATCTCTTTCTTCGCCGTTTACGCTGCCTTCTTCGACCCGGCTTCTATTGCAAAATGTTTCGTTAGTCAGTATACTACTTTGAAGCTTTTAAGATGTTTTCTAAATGAGAAGGCCTTAAGAGTATTGTGGAGGGATAGAGTATCTCACGATGAGATTTTGAAGAGTGTGTGTGGGAGAATTACGTTGATTTCAGCAGTTGCGGAAAGAAGAAGCAGTGTGCTTGGTCACCTGCTATATTGCACCATGGGGCGTGTGGGAAAGGCGCGCGTAGACTGGATCAGATAAGAAGGTACACGGTGATTAAGAGATTGCAAGCTCGCCAAACTGTGGGTCGAGGAGAAGAAATTTTTTTCTGGCATTCTGCTAACAAGTCCAATCTATATAATTTTTTATGACATCATCTACCATTTTGCGTGTTATCTTCATAAATTTCTTATTCTATCATTTGTTGTTCTTTTCTTTCTTGAGATGCCTATTGCCTGCCCTCCTCGAAAAAACTACTTTAAATTGTACGAATACAATGAATCCCGTTATGTTACATTAAAAGTGAAAGACAGACAGTAAAATACAGGAAAGTCAGACAGTAAATGTGAAATTACTACGATTTTGTGTATCTAACGGAAGTAATTAACGCATAGCTAAGCGAGCCATTCTAATTGCTCCCATCGAAACTTTATGTTGTACATGTCCGTAATACAGCTGAAAACAATATACGTTGGACGCGATCATAAAAGTCCGATAAAGTACCTATCCGCGTGTTCTACAACGCTAGTCATATAAAGTTTATGTTGTGACCGGATTTTACGTCCTCGAGCTTAGAGCAATGCAAAGACAGTACTGCTGCTTCCGTCAGCTTCGTACTAAATCGCGTTGTTTTCACCGACATAATGAACGGCAGTGAAATTTAACGCTACAGGTACCGACATAAAGTCATACCAACTGAACGACTTAGTTACAAAACTAAAACTACCGTTTTATTGTTTTCCAAACATTAACTAACGGAATGATAATCTGGAGTTTCAGCAAGCTATCGCAGAAGACTTATAGGCAGGGTATAGCTTAAACAATGACGTTCGAGTGCCGTTACAAGAAAAAAATCTCTACAAGGACCAGTTGGAAAGGTCGCGGAGCGACATGTAAATCATCAGAGGTAGAACTAAACTTTTGTATGTCTTGTGAGACTCATATTTTATATAAACTCTTGTCGATTTATAAATCTATCGGCTGTTTGAAATGTATGTGTAACGTGTGTTTCAAAAAAATGAATAAAATCGTGATACGATTGAATTCCTTGTAAAAAAAGGTCTAGCGGTAATAGAAATTAACAACGAAATGTGTTCAGCTCAGTATAAAACCATAATACTTTATAATAATTAAAACATTCAGTGTAACATAACATGGTCATCATCATCATCATCATCATCTTGTGATAGGATGAGGCAAGAGAAAAGATCACATTAGATAATATATCTGGCGAATACGGTGGTAGTGTCATTACGATGCTTTAGTTGCCAAAACGTGTTGAACTAGTAATGACATGTGATGCTGTATTATGGGGGCGTAACTTTCCTAAATTATCCTTCTGTAAATCTGGACATTTTCTACCATAATCATTATAACCACCCTCACCCCCACCACCATCATCATCATCATCATCTTCAATCACGGAAAAAGGCAAGGTGCTGCCTGTTCTGCCTTCAAAAATCCACTAGCCACTTCTTCCTGAATCCACTATCCACATATCTCTGTCGTATACGTTTGTATTTCCATACTTTTTGGTCAGTCTGGAATCTGACATTCGTTCTAAGTGTTTTCTATCGTTGTTCTTAATCTTATAATTTATTCATTCAAGTTAAAAACTTGTTAACTTTCCTCTTAAGGCCTCATTCCTTACACGGTTAAGTTATGAACACCTTTAAACTCCTCCTTAGAACGTCATTTCCAAGGCCTATATTTTACTGTCTTGTTTCTTGGTTGTTGTCCGTAATTCACACCCATAGGACAGTAGAGGGGCCAATATAACTTTATAAAACTATAATTTTGTATCCCGACGTACCTTTCGTACAAAAATACGGTTGATTGTCCCACAGATATTCTGGAACTTACCTTACTTAACATCAACATGACAATTTCTATCATAGCCAATATCTTTTCCCAAATAATTAAAGTGGCTCACCTGTTGTATAATTTGATTACTAATCATTATTTTTGTTCTTTTTGGCTCCTTGCTACAACATGATTAGCTCGGCAAAAATAATCTCCAAATTTTTCACACTAATTTCCCAGCAAAAACCTATCGTTAAAATAAATTCACATTTGACGTGATTGAACGCTATAGGCCTACTCTATTTTATTTATTGAGCGTTATAAACAAACAGTATAAAACAGTTTTACTGTGTTCTAATTTAAAACTGATAAGTGTAGACATGGCATAACATATTAACAAATCGAGTAAGTTACTCGTATTTCCTGTCAAAAATATTTCAGTATTGCTTGTTAAAATACGAGGGGCGGGTGATAAGTACTGCATAGTTGCATCTAACGGAAAAACAAAACAATGTACAGCACGACGCGTGCTGCCATCTTGTAGCGACATTCTTGTGTTACAAACGTCCTAAATCTCGTTGACCAGCTCCTTCCCGTTTTCTTTCTGTCGCCACTGTTATGGAGTCGAGTAAACCAGCTATGTCAACGTGTCTACAACAACGTGGAGTGATTGAATTTGTAAAAGCTGAAAAAGTTGAACCTAGGGTCATTCATCGTCATCTAAAAGCCGTTTATGTTGATGAAACTGTTGATCGAAATACCGTGGGTATGTAGGCAATAAAATTTCGTGAATCGGAAGTTGTCAAAGCGAATATTGAGGATGAATCTCGCAGCGGTCGACCAGTTTCTGTGACTGATGAGAAGCACCAAATGGAAGTGAATGAATTGATTCAAAATGACCATCGCATCACACAACAACGCATCGCCACCCGTAGATGCATATCAAGAGAACGAGTAGGTCACATTATTGCCGTAGGTAGAACTGGGGTGCCGTAAACTTTGTTCGCGGTGGGTGCCACGCAAACTCACAGAAGAGAACAAGCAACAACAAAAGGAACGTTGTGAACAGCTTCTGAAACGTTATCGTGACAAATGGATATTTAAAGATAGATATTAAGGGTATTCGTTTCAACACAGATGATGAACTGAAAGACGTAGTGAGGTCGTAGGTCAAAGAAAGACCACCGGGATTCTTCATTGAAGGAATGAGACAATTGGTTCACCGTTGGGAGAAATGGTAACTGTAAATGGTGACTATGTGGAAAATAAATGTACGTTTTGTAGCAAATAAAATATACTTGTATTCCATATTTGTTTCATTTGACTGTCCCTTTTTATTTGCAAGTTACATGCGACAGTGCATTAATTATCAGCCGCCCCTGGTGTAACAATAATTTGTCTTTTATGAGTACTGATTGTGTAACTTATTTTAATGACTTAAATATTTCTGGTTTCAGACATTTATACTAGTATTTATTTAAATTCATAATTAAGTTACTCGAGTCCTCTGCTGTTGTTAACTATATGGATGAAATAAACAAAATATGAAGAGACGAACACATACAGCCACAGTGAGGATTGGCCTGGGCATTGCTATATAGTGGTCATACAGAACTCAAGCGACAAACTTGGAGAGGCTCCGTGGTAGAATAGAAAGAGAAATTCAGAAGAAAAGGTTTGTAAATGAGTATCAAGAAGAGTAAAGTTATGCGTGTTGGAAGGAAAGGAGGACAGTCCCTGAGATTTACCTGTAATGGTAAACAGTTGTTTCATGTCAAGCGTTATGAATACGTGAGTGTCATTTTTGACAGGAACGAGAAAATAGATCACGAAATACAAAATCGTTTGAGGAAAGAAAACTCTTTTATTTAAAAACACATTTATAGGAAAAGAGGAATTAGACAAGAAAGAAAAACTACACATTTTTAAATCTGTATGCGTACTAACATTACTGTATGTAGTATAAAGTAGGAGTATCCTTGAAAAACAATCAATTGGAATTAGACAAACAGCAAATAGACGTTTCTCAGACGAAAAATGGGAAAAACGAAAAGACATCGTATCAGAAATGAAACGATAAAAAAAAAATTTGGCAGTAAAGCCTCTAATGGATTTACTGGAAGTTAAACACTCGATGTGCCTGAGACATGCAAGTTGGGCGGATGAAGCAAGAAGTACAAGGCCGGCCGGCCTCACACTGGAGCGACATGTTATTTAGCGACAGAACCGTTATGGCGCATTGTGATTCTAAGTGCCCCATACGACTCTATTACCATCAAGACCTATAAAACGCCACACACTGGCTGCGACATTTCCTAGAGGCGTCGCGAGGCTCCTCGCGACCAAAGACGAAGCTCCTTCAACTTATGTCTCGCAACAAACCAGCTTGCGACATATTCAAACGCGGATGCGCTGGACTATAACCACACAAAGCGGGGAGTTTAAGTTACACTTACCTAGTTCATGCCTTCTATTTTAATGCCTTTCACGAACCCACAAACCACACATTTTTATAAGTCAGAAACAGCTGACGATTAGCTGTTTTATCAAACCTCTCTCCACCGAAGCGACGCTTTCCAACACGAAGCATCGAAACGGTTGTGTTGCGAAACAAAATGTCGCTCAGCGTGAGGCCAGCCTAAAACAGTATCTTCAAGTAAAGTCGGATGGTCAGAGACTAACAATGTCTATCAGTCATCCATTGAGAAATCAGTAGAGGACTGTTGGAAGACTTTACAGGAAATAAGGCTATATACGTGGAAGGAATAGCTATCATGGACGGTGAGTCTCTATAACCAGACGTTGAATAGAAGAAGAAGAAGAAGAAGAAGAAGAAGAAGAAGAAGAAGAAGAAGAAGAAGAAGAAGAAGAAGAAGAAGAAGAAGAAGAAGAAGAAGAAGAAGAAGAAGATAAGTGACTAACAAAGTAATTTTACTTTTTAAACTTTACGTTATTCCTTATTTTCTAGCCTTTCTTTATGTTAATCATTAGCTTCTTCTAATTACATTATACTTTCTTAACTGATTTATATGCGTCTGTTCTGATTTCTTTTGTAAGTAAGTGCCTGTTAATTAATTTAATTTACTTACACCACTTGCATTCCACTGAAAGTACTAATTAGCCCATTTTAATAACTTCTGAATTCAAAAATATTCACCGACCGAATTCAGAAGTATAAATAACCTACACTAAATCTGGATTCTACTATGATGTAACGCTCAAGACATATAGTTTCCAAGAACTGCTGATCGCATAGTAACAGCGAACAAATTCCTTGATGTAAATGCGATACAAAACTTTTTCTTACGTCATAGTATATTTTAAAACTAAGGTTACAATTAATATTTAATTTCTAATGCAGTAGTATTTTATCAAATTGTAACTACTTTTGCAAGTAGATTGTATTATTTTGTTTTTGTTTTAATTAACCTGGCTCAGGTTCCATCCACTGTATAAGTATCTTCAGAGATTTTAAATGAATTATAGAATAATCGATTTGATTCAATTTCAATATAAAAAAATTATCAATAATCGATTTTCAATTTAAGTTTTATATTGCAATTCTATTTTATTTTTATTCAAATAAAACCTAAAACTCAATCCAACATTCACAATAAAAATGTAATATACACAAAAGAACGCCCAGATGGCAATAAATTTTACGTAGGGCAGATAATGAAAAAATTACTCGATAGATTCCTTCAGCAACGAAATCCGTTTTTGAAATCAAAATTTACAAATCGACACATTGTCTAAATAACAAATATCAATATCAAGACATTCAAAATGTGAAATTAATTAAGAACATACAAAAAGGCCAAAAAATGAATATTTTGGAAAACCTTATTACTTACAAACACAATAACGATAAATAACTAATTAAAAAACAATTTCAAATAAAAACAAAACAAGAAGATGCATTTAAAATTATAATTTTATTAAAATAAATAAAATATAAAGATTAAATATTTCTAATGTAACAGTCAAAACAGCTGATTATATAAATAAACATTACAACAATCAAACATTTTAATCGGTGTAAATTGATTATTGTTACTTTATATTAAAATCGGAACAAAATCGACTAACCATTCGTTAGTTTTCTATATTAAAATCTAATCAAATTGATTATTTGTTAATTCATTTAGAAACCTCTGAAGATACCTAAACCGCGCGTAAAACGAACGTTAGGTTCATTAAAACGATAAAAAAATAATACAATCTACTAGTACAAGTACTTACAATTTGCTAACATACAGAGCCTGCGAGAAACTCAACGAGTTAGTCATAAAGAGATTTATAGTATCGTGTGTTAATTTAATATTACATAATTTTCAGGATTTTATATATCGGTAACCATAAAAATTTGGAAACCTGATTTATTGTGGAAGGTAAATAACTACAACTCAATGACCCACCTCCGTGTAGGGTAGACAGATAAGAAAAAGGGAGAGTTCTCGCATAAGCGCGCTCGTACGCGTGTTTTATTTCCGGATTATATGAACAAACACGTCGATATAGACGCATGCTTCTTACAGAAAACATTGATTTCCTTGCTGAAACGGCTTACCGGTATTCTCCCCAGGGGAACACGAATTTGTTTTTGAAGGGACAAATATTTTTTCCCTGCGTAGGTGGCGGCAGAAGTTTGTTTGGCTTATAGTCGCCCGAACTGCACACACACCGTAGTCCTAAGTACACGCAGCGTCTTACATCAACAACTACACTGGAGAGAAAACAACACCTTACCTTTGTGCCGTCAGCAAACATTGCTTCTAAACTTGTGTGTAAAATTTATAGCAAACTGAAAAGTTTTTTAGTCGGCGAGTCAAATTATTGGGAAACACGAATTTTTTACATTGCAATTGAAGCAATTGAATATCATATCACCAAAAAAGAATAACGCATACTTTTTTGTGTTTATAAATGAAAACCCTGACCTATTAATTTATCTTACGCGTATAACCATACGAATATATCAAGAAAAAAAAAGGCCAGATAATTGAATAACAAATATGCAGTAGCATAGGTTTTTCCCTTTGTTATTTTTTGAGTAGGATAAATGTGCTCTAAAGACGTTACCAATGTCCTGTACAATAAGGTCAGAAGTAGAAGTGCTACTACTCGACTAAAATTATATAAATTAATGTCTGTATCACTGTTATTGTATGGTTTTGAAACTTGGGTTTCAATGAAGGATAGCCTGAGTAGGCTACTGAGATTTTTGCAATCTGCTAAACGCTGTACACGAAGAGATAGACTGTATAGTAAAGACATCGTAAAAATTAAACATTCTTTTATTTCCAAACTCGTATTGCACTGAACAAAGACAGATTGATTGCTCATGCGACTAGGATGGCAGATGGCAAGTTTCCTAAGGAATTTTGGCAATATTAGCCTATTGGACAACAAAGTATAGGAAGATCTAGGAAGCGTTGATAAAATTTATGTATTCCTTTGGGACCGGAACTGGTAAGTACTCGCCTAGTCTCTGATAGAAGGAGAAAAAGAAAAGACCATAGAGTTCACGAATGCAAAATAAGATTAGGATGTATAAAACCAAAATAAGAAGAAATTTAGTAATTGGCTAATGTCCAAATTTTTAAATTTTTTACACAACATTCATTTCTTAAAAATTTAATGACATTTCTGTACAATTTTAACAAGAGTGTTTCCTAGACAAGCATTTAAAAAATAATCCAATACGTTTTCGAAATAATTGTCAAACTCATTTGTACTATAATCGGGTTTTAAACTTTGCCTCTCGAAATAACTTTTATTTTTTTTTACTTTGTTTAAACTTTGTTTTCTGTCAACTCCCAAAATAATCTACTATAGCATGTAAATAATTAAAATAAGGATACGTTAACGTGGGAAAGAGTTTCAATTTTAAAGACCATTTAACTGATTTGTAAATTTAATTATTTAAATTCCGGTGGCGAGAAGAGAGTACTCGGTGTTGATTCGATTCAGAAACGAGGAGAAAGGGGTTGAATTTACTATCTCGCCCGTTGTCAGCCGCACAATCAACACTTTGGGGTACAAATTCCAGCGTTCAGCCGCTAACAACAGTCAGTTTGCGGGGAATCACCACAGCGCGCACACAATGAGAGACAGACAAACCCCTGTCTTAGCGGGTTTGCAAGACAACACAGCAGCACCAACACCAACCCCTCACTTCCCGCCACCCGCAAATTCCTCATTTATACGACGACGATCATCCCCTGTTTTATCTCTACGCTTTCAGCAAGCAAACTGTTGTTGATGTTGCCTCCGAACAATTATATCTACCCTCAATCGTAATGCTCGCCTCAACAAAACACGTAGGCTACATGTGGGCTGTGATTGTATCCGCACTTATAATTTAACAGGTGAAAAGAAGTGTTTCAGTGACTTAATTTCTGTAAAAATTACGATATTTAGGAAACACGTTTTCAATAAAATTCCCAGGGGCGTGACAATATAAAGTGAGGCAACTATTAAAAACCAGTGTTTACTAAATACGAAAGGTCGAAAACTCATCAAATAATGATTGTGTTACACGTTCATGATTATAAAAAGAACAACGCATTCCAGAACACCGTAGAATGTATAAAAGATTTTGCCAAGAATAAATTTAAATAGATTAATGGTATACAATTGTCGGATATAAATGTATGAAGGTATATTATGTAGATCAACAATGGAGCGAACTGAGAAGGAGGGCCAGGAAAAGTGGATCTTAAAAGCTAAACCTTAAGAACAGAATGGGCTTCTTGCAGGCCGATCTTGTATACATAATATCTTTATATCGAAACAATTTCTTGATAAAGAAGAATGACAAGTAATTCAAACAGCCTTTTAGAATTCATAGTCCTCGAAAAGGCATATGACAGTGTTTCATTTAATAAACTGTGGCAAGTGTTATTAAATAATGGTGTTAATGCTAGTTTTGAAGTCACACTACGTTGTCTAAAACGGCGACATCTTTGTACGGGAAGAGGAAGGAGAAAAACTTCTTCGCCAGAGTCAATAATATAATCTTCTTCTTAATAAAACTATTTTCCATCACTGAGCAAATGGACAGTGGCGCGTCTCTGAAGCAAACCCATTCACACTAGCCACTGAGTGGTGCCACTGCGTGGCGCCACAAAGAAGCTGGTTCAAGCGACTGAGTCGCGCCACAGAGTGGCCCGTGTGACAGGAGCCTAAACCCAGCGTGTCGCGTCTGTGTCGAGGCCGTGCACTCAAATTTCCTCTAGACGACGCGAATACTTGTAACTACGCAAATTATGCCGGCACGCCGACAAAAGAATGGAAAATTGTTCTGGAACATCTGCGGGTTGTACACGAGCAACGGCAACCGGCTTAGTTAGTTACACCTGGCGTGATTGTAAAGTCCCGATCAAGTGATTGTTACCGATCAATAGAAAGTGATTATTGTCTTACAATTAGTGCGGAAATCTAGTAGTTGACAATTATTATTGCGTGTGCACAAATTTAACTTGAGTTATTTTATGAGAGTACGTTGTTGATTTTATATTGTTACTTGTGACTGAAATTAAAGCTAGTAATTAATGACATCATTGGTGTCTGTATTTTGTTTCTACTAAGTTATATTATACGACTATCTGTGACACCGTCGTAACAATATACTTGAAACCATCGAGTGTAAGAAATTGAAGTTGTATGGCCATGCACAGATAGTAGACGACGAGATGTAGCCTAAACGATTTTATGGAACAGAATACTTGACAAAGAAGGAAAAGAGGCAGATCAAAAAAGACCTGAAACACTAAAGTGAGCGTCGTATTAGAAAGTAGACGATTGGATTATGACGAATGGGTGAACTGCAGGCTGGGATGCCAGAGGAAGCAAAACACATATCACATGTAACGTTGCAATTGTTTTTCTACGGTTGTAATAATTATTAATAAAACACTGTGTTGTTACTTACAATTATTTATAGTTTCTTATTTTTAAAATGGAGGAAGTACGTGGTGCTTAAGAGATTGTGTTTGTAATGGAAGAAATTGCAAGCCCATCACTCTCTGGGTTTTGGATAAGAGAAAGAAGATATTCAAACTATTTTTCATTATAAATTCTGTCTAATACACATGTTGAGAGCATGGAAATCCAAAGTGACTTCGGAAATACAGCTAAACAAATCAATTTGTATGGGTTTCCTGCTATATGCTGATGACATAATTCTTATTCAAGAAAATGAGGACGATTTACAAAGAGCTATGTTTCAATTACGAGAAGTGGCAAGAGAGTACTCACTGACAAATTTCAGTAAGAGAGACCAAAACCATGAACTTTGAAGGTAAATATCCAGTGAGGACTAAGATAGATATAAACAACACCAGTTCAGAACAAGTAAGCCATTTCGAATATCTCGGCTGTGCAGTAAGCTATAAATCTGAATATGATATAAGAGAGAAGATAAATAAGTTTAGGAATATTTTTGGTACGGTTCATAGAACTCTTAGGAATAAAACAAGACACAGAGCAATGATTAAATTTTATACGACAATTGCAATGCCCACGTTGATTTATGCGAGTGAGGCGTGGGTCATGCCAAAAAATGAAAGCGGCAAGATTCAGAGTGCTGAAATGCAGTTTCTTTGAAATAGTTTAAATTATACAGTGCAAGATATAATAAGGAATGAAGATATCAGAGCAGAACTCGAAGTAAAGGACACAAATTAAATTACTTCAAATTACAGAAGACAATGGTGGGATCATCTGGAAAGGATGACAGAGGATCGGTTTCCAAAACCAGCACTGATCTATAAAGCCATTGGTAGAAGAGACGTGGTTTCCGAGGATGAGATGGGTGCCGCAACAGGTTTGTATAACCTAATCCTTGAAGAGGAGAAGAAGAAGAAGAAGTCTGTCTGATAGAAGTCCTTGTTTTTCAAATTCGTCTTGTAGGTCTATGTCGTATAGCGCTGGTCAGTATGATGTTTCTGATTTAAAATGATAATCTCTCTTATCAATAACAACAGTAGCATCACTTTTATAAATATTTCTAATGGGACTATTTTTTCTTTCTTCGACTAAAATCAGCGTCTAAAATAAAATGCCACTCCAAATAGTTTATCAAAATTATTTAACATGTTTTAATTGACACAGTCAATAAAGCGCCAATATGTCAAGATAAAATACAGTTTTTTAATACCAACGTTGTAAACAAGAACTATTGTACCCTGGTTAAATTAAAGGAATTTATTTATTTCACAAATTTACGGTGTTATTATGCTAATTACGATGTGAGTTAATTAGTTAGATTAATTATCAATTTTAATTACCAATTAGCATAATAGACAAGAGACTCTTTAGTAAATTAATCATGTTCTTTTGTTACACATGAAAATTGTACAATTATAAATATTCGTGTAATTGTGTTCTATGTAAAACTTTAACATGCGGGTTTTATTAATAATGAATGCATTGGTTTAACTGTACTTAAATGACTAATTTATTATTCATTAAGTCAATTTATATCATAACACATACAAAGTTTTGCTGTACCTGTAAATACATCAAATCACACATATATCATAAAACAAGTTCTCGCTTATATGATAGCTGAAAAAGACATACATACATAAATCATGATATACAATAAATTCAAACAATAAATAATTAATGCGTTCATTAATTCCAGGTAGTTTCGCTTACTTGTTCATTATTTATAACTTTAAATTTATTCTTTTATCAAATTTATTTAAAACTCCCAGGGTGGGGATTCTTTGAAAGAGTCAGGACAGTAGTAGTTACTAAATTAATAGATTAATGATTGTTACTTGTAGTTAGAATATCCACTCATGGTCGAATGGTGATCGGCCTCCTTGTCGTGGTGAAGTCTGGAGAACACATCTTGTTGAATAAAGTTGAATTCACTGTCACTCGTACACACACGTGAACTCGCGTCAGTTATAGAGTAGTGTGGATGTGATGTTGCTTTCAATGTCAGTTTGAGAATGAAAAATATAACTGAGACTGAGACTGATACTCCTTCGTGTTAGACAGTCAGTTTTTATCAACTCGTCCCTACCCAAATTTTGTCTTGAGCCTGTCCACACCTTTTCTTACTTACGATAGGTCAGCTCGATATTTTCTTAGAATATTTTGTCCCACTTCTTCAGGGTTTTTGGTTTCTGTTCAATGATTCGCTTTGACTCCTGGTTACCATAGAAACTCTCCTCTCCACCGGTGTCTTCGCAAGACGTTGTACTCTGATAGGTTGTTAGACATCCACCAGATTTCTTCGTTCGGACGTTGATCTCTTTCGCAGAATTTCTGGTCGTTGCGCGCCTGTCAATAACCCTTTTGTTTGGGACTTACGCAATGTTGTTCTAACTTTCCCCATCTGTTTCCTTGGTCATATTGAGGTATTGTTCTATCTTACACCCCTTTTTTGTAGCTATTAATAATTTCTGACATGCGTTGGTTGGTGAAGCCACCCCGACTTTCTAATCGTAAATTGTGTCCGTCACGTAAACGTCACCTCCTGCTGTGCAGCATCCTCGAGTCTTTTCAACTAGTTATTTCTTTCATTGTCTCTGTAAAGTGCAGCACCCTCAACTCTTTTGTGACATCCTGTTGTTTTTTGCAGTACCATCGTATTCTGACGTAAACCGAGCGGACGTTCGCCTTAGTTATCCGTAAGCATGTGAGTGACCTAGCATGGCATTGTGTAGTTTCTTGTGGGGTAATAATTTTTAGCCAAGCTTCTCCTGTCATCTTGAACTTTCATATCTATTGTTGCGTGGAGTCTAACATCTTGCTATTCTCTGCTAGCGATGCTGGTTTGACATCTTCACATTAAGCCTTATTTATTGCTTTAACTTGAAGTCGTTGACACAACTGTGTGTGAACAAAATCGGTCGAGAATAAAATTTGAAATTTTTAAAATTTTCGCTCGCTATAAATTCAACTATCTGATTTGTCAACTGACTTTTGCGTCACACTGTACATTACAGATACGCCTCAACTTGGCCACTCAAAGAAATAATATAAACTGCCACACATAAATAAAACGAAAATTATAAGAAAACAAACTGATAAGCTGCGCAGTTCCATTAGTACTCTGAATATTTAAGGAGTGAATGTAAATAACTCTGCCCTACTTTCAACCAGTCAGTCAGTATTCTCATTCAAACGTTACTCAATATTTACCCCGCCTTACAGAAAGGAAGTTTCAACAAGCTTCTTCTTCCATCCGTCTTCTCTATACTGCACACTCTGTGACGGTTGTGTTTATTTTGTTGTACGAAGAATCTCCGTCTCATTAAAAATGCAAACCATCCTCGACAAGTGTTTGCATTAGTATTTTCCTCACAAAAGAAACGAAACCGGCTGCCGCATTGTATCCTTAAGTACAGTAGCGAACGTTAGCGAACGTTCAAATAAAAGATGATACAAGTAATGGCTCTTTTAGTACCAGCAAAGTAGCTTAGAAAATGCTGCGATAAGACAAACATTGCTGCATGTTTACAACTTGATATCAGATGAATGACAAGCAAAGAACTATATGAAACCAAATATAAAACGTTTATACGCGTATTTGTCCCTAATTCGAAAAGAGGAACAAATTTTGCTCTAACTGCCAAATTGACATTGCCATTTTGGCCCCACGTATCAATATGATCATTACATCAAAAACTCGCAAAAGTGGCTAGTAAAGACACAAAATTTGTTTAAAATTTAAACCTAAAGTAAGATAAATAGGCACACATAACTTTTCCAATGAGTAAATAATAACACAATTTAAAAAAATATAAGGTTTAATTTAAGAATTATGCACTGGCTAACGACATTCACAGAAGGCCTCGGGGAATAGAAAAATTTAATTAAAACCGACACCCATACTTCTTTAGTAAAACTTGCATTACGACAGGTTTCAAATGGATGCTATCCATTTTTCTTGGTCTTTCCACAAGGACTATGCCTTACCTCTGAGAAAAGAAGAAGAAAGAGAGGACAAACATGAAGAAGACGACGACGACTATGATGACGATTGTGATAATGATGATGAAAGAGAAGAAGAAAAGCAGAAGAAGAAGAAGACGATGATGATGATGATGGCGGTGGTGGTGGTGGTGGTGTTGGTGGTTGTGGTGATGATAATGATGATGACTATGATGACGATAACGACGACGACGACGACGACGATGAGAAGAAGAAGAAAATGTACTGTACACCGAGTGTGATTTTTGGTTCATTTGTTCAAACTTCTGGAGATTGCTTCTTTTACCACCTCCTACTCCTCGTCCTTCTTCTTGTTCTTCTTCTTCTCCACCACTACCAACTCTTCCTTCTTTTCCTTCTTCTTCTTCTGCTTCTTCGTTTTCTTCATCGTCTTCCCCTTCTTCTTCTTCTTCTTCTTCTTCTTCTTCTTCTTCTTCTTCTTCTTCTTCTTCTTCTTCTTCTTCTTCTTCTTCTTCTTCTTCTTCTTTTTTTCTTATTCACAAAAGAAGCAAGAGGTGAGCAATCGAGATGTTTATTCTCAGCGTCTTAAGTTCACACAGGGCACCGACTTTCAACCCTCCTCTAGATAGCACTCCCAGGAGAACCCATGTATATCTTTTTGACTCTCCTACTGTCTTCCATTCTCAGGACACAACTCAGCCACTTTAGTCTTTGAAGCTTAACGAAGGAGGCAATGGTGAGATCATCATAAGCTACATGCAATTCTCGTCTGCCACCGTATTACAGTTTTCAAATGTTGAGCAATTTCGTTTTAAATCTATCCAGGACCTCGATTACCGAGCTATGAAGGGTCCAGATTCTACTGCAACGCGCCACCACTGGTATAATTCAGATCGCTTCTATTACATTTAATTTGATCTCAGTGTAACAATTCACGTAAAACTACTATGTAACAATACTGCAATTAATGACACCAACAAACCGTCAAAAGGCAAGTGATCCAAGACGAAGTGGATGTAACCAAGAGAAGAAAAATCGATTCAGCCGTGACATAAAAGAACCGATAAAACGCTGTGCACAGCGTTTAAAGTGTTTCCACAGCGCAAAGTTAATATTGTAAGTGAACCGTGTAAAGGGGTGTATTGATTACATAATATTATACAACAATGCTCTACATTTCTGTGCTACGCCCAGGAGCGTGAAACCCTTTTAGCATATTAAAAGTTTTAAGAAGCTTTTACACCATTTAATTTTTAACGCCCTGTGTGGTATTAAATTGTGCCCTTTTTAACCTTGTTTCCATTGTATTATTTCTTACTGGAATTTAACAATAAAGTTAAGACTCACATGGATTAAACAGTCGTCAACGTCAGGGCCTGTGCAAGCCCGTTGCCTGCCATTAGACCCCGTCTAGAGCTTCATTAGAGCTCCCGTCGCGGAGACAACGATATATGAGTGGTTCTTAGGTTTGGCTTGCTACCAGCCGTGGGGTTTCAGTTACACCAGGTTTGATCACAAAGTTCACGCAGTTCTTGTTTATTTTCAAAATTATGCTTTCATTCATCGACACTTATAATGCCCCCTTCAAAGTAGTCTCAGTCTAATGTAACACGATTAAGCCAGCCATTTTGTGATTTTCAAAATATTTCAAGCATGCACTTTTTGGGACAGCCTTTAGCTTACTCAGCGATTTTGGTTTTACGTCTTCAACGTCGCTAAACGTTGTCCTTTAGTTATTACTATTGCGTGGAGGAGAGATCGCGTTTGTATACGTCTGGTGAATATGGCAGTTGCCCCGTCATCATTATACCGCTTCCTTTTGCCTAGCCTGGCAAAATTCTTAACAAGAAATAACGTGAGTCCAGGCGCATTATTAGGCTGGATTTTTCGTAAATTATTCTTCCGTAAATCTGGCCGTTTTCTGACATAGCTTCATACAAATGGCGTAAAATGTCCGAATCGTACTCTTTATTTACTACTGCGCCTAACGATGAAATTTTATAACGTAAATAAAAACGTAAACTTCATCTGACAACCATAATCTTCAACTCACTTACGGCAGTCTTTTAAGCTTGTAAACCGCTTGTTCACGCAGAGCAGTCTTACCAGAAGCTTTCTGAACACGTTTACCAGGACAGAGCAATTTATCTCACAGTTTACACAAAATTTAGTCCATGTTCTTCAATCTTGCGTTGTAGAATGACCAAAAAACGCCTAATACACCTAAGGACGACTTACTCAATTAGCTGTGAAATCTAAACTGTGAATCAAATAGGGCTAAACTTTTAGACAATTGTCACTTATATGTGTGTCAACTTCAAATAAAAACAATTTTTTAAATCGGAAACTTGTAGCTGTGGAAATTGTAAAACTTTTGATCAAACCATGTACATAGTGTACGACACTAATCTGGTGTCATCGTTAGACCCGAAGCCGAGTCCAGTATTCACCTGGCACTGACAGGTGTCGACCGATGGCGCTAGTGAGTGGGTTATCCTGGAAAAGGACACAGGAGCGGTCCAACTTCCGGGAAAGTGTCCGTACAGTGCGTTTCAGGAATCGGATACCTACAGTGTTTCGTATACTCGGGTTGGATGTCAAGCCATTGCTCTGCTGGCCTAGCGGAAACTTCGGTACAGGAAAGACCGAAGCTTTCGCTTATGGGTCTTTGTCAAGTATCCCCACGCGTAAATTATTCGGAATTTCTTGTATATGTTCAGTGTGTGGAATATGTAATTTACATAGTTAGTCTTTCTAGTGTATCAGTAGGAGAAACTCTCAGCGTTGAAGAAGAATTCTTTAACGCTTTGAAGGACGGTGGTAATGGAGATGCGCCACTTTTTACGCTTGAAGGACGGTGGTAATGCAGATGCACCACTTTAACGCTTTGAAGGACGGTGGTAATGTAGATACACCACTTTTTAGATTTTGTAATTTCAACTAGAATGGTTAATATCTATATACCTCCATAGTTTGACTGTTGATCATTATACATTTCAATACATTATTTTTTTACTTGGGAAAATTATTTGTAGCTCTGAATGATAAATGTAACAGCTGATTCGTGATGGTTAGCTTCTTTGTTTACGTGTACAGTTTGGGTTGTGTTTAGATAGTTAGAAATTAGTTTCCAACTAATGGAAAGTTACGAAATTTGGTAATGTGCATTGCTATAGTATTGTTTTTCAATTTTTGATTTTCTGGTTTAAAAACGTTTAATTTAGGAGAACTGTGTAACTCATAATATATGTGGTATTGCAAGAATACTACCTCTCCATAAGGACGTAACCTACAAACTAGAAGTGTTACTACTTAATTACTTCTTTTTCAATTTTTATCACCCAACTGAAAACCACATGCCAATTTCAATTCTTTATTCCTTCTTTCTTTCTCCAATATTCTTTCATTTTTTCACTATGTCTCTTCTTCCTGTCTTCAGTCCACTTTGAACCTGCGTTTTTCTTTCTCCTACCCTAGACTCCTTCTATTTTTAACACTTTTCCCCGAAAAATTCAGTTGCTTCTTCTGAGTTTATACTACTTTTCTCTAAAGCGTTTTTGAATTCATTAATCTAAGTTGATGTTTACTTCTTTGCCTACAGATATTTGAAAATCTGTTTTGTTAACCTATTGTCGTCCATTCTATATAAATGTCCAAAATATACTAGTCTTCGTTTTCTCACGGTCTCTGTTATATTTTCTATACTTTGATATATTTCATCATTACTTCTTAATTTTCAACCTTCTAACGTTTTTCGTGGGCCTAACCTATTTCTAATAATTTGTCTTTCCAATATTTCTAGTTTGTCTAAATTATAATTCAGTGCTAAACATTCACTTGTCTATAGGCAATCTATAAGCACTAATGTACTGAAATGCCTTATTTTCGCATTTTTTAGATATACACTTTATATTGTAAATATCTTTAGTTATACCATATGCTCTTTCCGTTTTATGAGTCCTTTCTTCTACAGCAGATTTTTCTAAAGCGTTCTCTTGAATTATTTCCCCTAGATACTTAAATTTTCTAACCCCTCTATTCGTCCAATTCTGTTAGCAGGAATTTTGGGGCATTTT
Source organism: Magicicada septendecula (assembly GCA_034769895.1). Classification (NCBI taxonomy): domain Eukaryota; kingdom Metazoa; phylum Arthropoda; class Insecta; order Hemiptera; family Cicadidae; genus Magicicada; species Magicicada septendecula. The sequence goes on along the minus strand of CM068367.1, from coordinate 1,355,317,743 downwards.
AATGTTTGTGAGAAGTTTTATTTTTTTGTACACAAATTCTTAAGCCTCTTCTACTGGCTATGTTTTCAAAAAATTAACTTGTGTTACTGCAGATGTCAGATGTTTAGAAAGTATAGCAAAGTCATTTAAACACTTTATTTAAATATGTTTGTTCCTTCTTCCCAAGATGATTGATGATATTTTGCATTCCTTTAATTTTTCATTCAAAATTCTCACTACTTTCTCCAGGGCACAGTTGAAAATAATTGCATATAAACCATGACCCTGTCTTAAACCTGTATTTATTTTGAACGGTTGAGATATTTGTCCCAAGAATTTTAATTTGAGACTGTGTCCGTAAGGGTCTCACGGATTAGATTTGCCAATTTAGATTTAAATACTTAATTTTTTTAGACTTAATTACTTTATAAAAATTTAATTATTTTTATATATTACAGTTAAATGAAATTTTTTTTAGTTCTTTACAAAGAAAGCACTCAACTTTAATAGAGTGTTTTAATTTTTAGGTGTGGATGGGTATTTTTAGTGAGTTACGTATAACCAGTGTTGAGTGTACTCAAGAATTAAAAAAATTAAAAAAATTAAGAACGTATTTTTAAGCATAAATGTAAAAAACGCATAAATAAAAAGAATTTTTACCACAATATGTGTATTACACATAAATATCTCTGAGGGACTCAAAGTTGTAACGCATAGACTAAAAGTGGCAGTCTGGAGTTTTCACCTTGTGACCCCTAAGCAGAGCATACACAGGATTTATTTAAACATATTTTTTAACTAGAAGAATAAGGTTTTCAAGAATTAACAAAAAGTCACTCATATTTCTAAAATTAATAATTGCTTCTTCAAAGGGTTAGAAAAACTTCCTAGTAAATGTAACTTTGAAATTATATTTTTATTTAATAGTCTCAATTTTTTAAATAATAATCAGGTAATAATTTAAAGAAATAAATCCGGAATCTCTGACGGCTCGACAGCTTACAACGAAATGAAATTAAAACCCTCGTCAAATTCTAATCTCCCTCCCTCCCCGCCAACACCACTCACCTCTCGCTTTTATCCGCTTATCAGTTTCTTTGTTTTCATCTTCATTTCACGTTTAAATAACCGTAATTAAATAACTTAATTTTGCTCTATAGTAAAACCAACGAGAAATCTAACTACGACAGGTATCCACGTGCACAGAAAGAGATTCTCTGAAACATTAATTCCTTTCAAAACGTTTTTACGCTAGCTGTTAACGCTCCGTTTACTATCTAAACGCAACACACACACACCACGAAAATGTATATTCCCGGAGGGAACGATTAAACTCTTTTGCATTTTCAATTATATTTGCAGACAAAGAGAAAGTAGATTAAAAATATAGTAAAACCACTTTACGAATTTTAATTTGACGTGTGTAGTATTATATCTATTTAGTTGAATTATAGACTTTTTTGTTCTTTGGGAAAACTATTAAAGAAACCGGTGGCGTATCCAGAATTTGGCCTTGCGGGCCCAACGAGTTGTATGCATACAAAACAAATCAAGTTATGACTAATAAGCATTACTATTTATAAAGTGGTTGAAACACGTAATAATACAATACAAATACGCGTATATGAAACATTGTTTAGATAACGGGCTTCGACAATTTCGGGTTTCCAAAAAGCAAGGTCTTTCTTCCCTATTTAGGGCTGAGTCCTCTCTCGGTCACAGACCACAACACTTCTAATAATATGTAATATTTTCTACAAGTTATTCTTTGTTCTCTTTTTCATGATAATCATTTTCACACTGCCTTAGTAGTATACTATCAGCAACGGACGTGTCTGCAGTATACCAAATGAGTTTGGTCATTAATCTGTGCGATATAGGTTACCTGCATCCCATGAATTTCCTACATATATACAAGGTTTGATCAAAAAACTCATGCAGTTTTTGTTTATTTTAAAAATTATGCCTTCGCTCATCGACACTTTTACTGCCTCCTTCAAAGTAGTCTAAGTCGAATCTAACACGATTCAGCCAGTCTTCAAAATATTTTAACCATGAACGTTTTGTTACAACCTTACGCTCGCTTAGCGATTTTCGTTTCATGTCTTCAACGGTCAAGAAACGTTGTCCTTTAGTGGAAATTATCACTACTGGGAGGAGGAAAGATCACGATGGGACATGTCTGGTGACTATGGCAATTGCCGTGTATCATTATAATGTTTTCTTTTGCCTTGCTTGGCAAAATTCTTAACAAGAAATGACGTGCGTCCAGGCGCATTATCGGGCTGTAATCTTCATAAATTATTCTTTCGTAAATCTGGCCATTTCGGACGAGTAATTTGTTCGTACAAATGGTGTAAAATTTCCGAATAGTACTCATTATTTACTACTGCACCTAGCGATGAAACTTCGTGAGACACAAAAGCATAATCTTTTTCTGACAATCACAATCTTCAACTGATTTACGGCAGTCTTTGAAGCCTGTAAACCGCTTTTTCACGCATGGAAGTCTTGCCAAAAATCTTCTGAAAACGTTTACCAGGACAGAACAGTTTATCTCACAGTTTAAAAAACTTTAGTCCATGTTCTACAATCTTGAATTTTGGATGACAAAAAAACCTCCTAATACACCTAAAGACTACTTACTCAATTAGCCTTGAAATCTAAACTATGCATCAGATAGGGCTAGAAGGTTAGACGAGTGTCACTAACATGTGTACCAACATCATATAAAAAAATTTTTTATATGACTCTTTTAGCCGTGGAAATTACAAAATTGCATAAAACTTTTTGAACACACCTCGAACAAATAATCAAGTATACGTCTTTATGATATTTGGAAAATGCAAAATTAACCGAACTTTTTGATGAAACCTCGTATGTTACATTTGCAGACGTCTACCGTATCCCAGCATCCACCATTCTGCGACGTGAACGCCCCTGCTGTTTACAGCAGTTTCTAACCCATGCTCCGTGACAGTTTAGATCTACTGATTTTCCTGAGCCGTGTTATAGTCTAATTATTTTAATTGATTTACATCGATGGATTCTGTGTGCCTACTCCACGTTGCCTTCTTATTTCATCGTTTCTAACCAACCAATAGTTCAATCTTGTTGAACTAGTACGTCCATCTCCTACTGTACTCAATTTCAGGAGAAATCAAATGGTCATAACAAGACTCCGCATCGGCCACATGCTACTGACTCACAATTAGATTTTCACAAGAGAGCCTCCTGCGAGATGTAATCGCTGTGGCACGGTTTTGTCAGCTTTCCATCTTGTTTCAGAGTGCCCTGCTCTTCAACATCTACGAAGCAAATTTAATATCCCTGCAGGTGTGCGAAAAAGTTTAAATGACAAGACTGCAGCCGCCAACATACTTCTCCTCTTAAAGGAGATTCAGTTGTTAACAGCAATGTAGGTACGAACTAGGAAATTATAAGAACATTAAAAATGGTGTAATTAAGTTAATGGACTGATATGTTATTATGACTTATTATTATATAGTTGTTATATTTTGTTACTTAGTGTTATATTTATTATATGTATACTTAGTTATATTTATTTACTATATATATTCAAACTTTCACTATGAACACTTACTTTTGGTTTTTTGTCCCAAACGTTTCTACGTGGTGTACGTCTTCCTCAGTGGGATTTGAATTACAGAATGTCGGTACAAGGTAACCGTTATGGGTTGTAGGTGTGCGTGGTGGGGGTTGCTAGTGGGAGAGAATTGGCGCTGGGATTCAAAGTGTGTGTTTGTACAATTGTATCAATAGTGTGTTTGTACACTACTTACCCAAAAGTAGAAAGCTAAACACAGCAGAACAATATGAAATATACAGACATCACACACTACAACCAAACAACATATTAAATGAACAACTACACTATAGATCACATATACTTTTTGATACAATTGTACAAACACACACTTTGAATCCCAGCGCCAATTCCCTCCCACCAGCAACCCCCACCACACACACCTACAACACATAACGGTTACCTTGTACCGACATTCTGTATTTCAAATCCCACTGAGGAAGCCGGACACCACGTCGAAACGTTTGGGACAAAAACCAAAAGTAAGTGTTCATAGTGAAAGTTAGAATATATATAATATTTAAATAAGTGAATGAAGATGATGTATCAACAAGACAATTATATTTATTTATGTGCATGATGTGTATTTATATTGCTTGTGTTGTAGGGGGTTAATATTTCTCATTTTCTCATCAGTTAAACTAATATTGTTATTTCTTAAATATTTTTATCTATCTCATTTGTTTACACTATTTGGTATTTAAACAAATATTTACTATATGTTAATATATCTGTTTAAGAATCTGTACAAATTCATTTTTGTGGTCGCTAATGACCGTTGGTGTTGCAGCAACCTTATAAATAAATAAAATAAAATAAATAAAAAATTATTATTGCCTGTACTTACCTCTATTATTATTGCCTGTACTTACCTCTATTATTATTGCCTGTACTTACCTCTATTATTATTGACTGTACTTACCTCTATTATTATTGACTGTACTTATCTCTATTATTTTTTACACATTGTTACGACGATCTCACTAATCGTCATATGGTACAGTGGAGAACAAAATACGGACATCAATGAAATCACTAATTACCAGCTTTAATTAATCACAAATAACAACTTGAAATCAACAGGGAACTCTCACACAGTAATTCAAGTTAAATTTGTTTACACGCAATAATAGTGTCAACTATAAAGTGTTCCGCACACAATAACCACTTTTCACTAATCCTCAACAATGACTCGATACGCATTAAAGACATCGCTCACTGTAAGTGACAGACAGACGACAGTCAGGCGCTGTTGATTATATAGGTAGCGCAGCTGTTCCAGAATAACTTTCCATCTTTTCGACGTGTCACATTAATTTGCGTATTTAAAGTGCTCTCCAGAACAGTCTCGAATGTATTTGACGGAGACGCTACACCTGTTCGTCTAGCTGCGAAACGGGTGGAAGGATGCTTTCGATTCTTCCAGAGCGCTCCGCAATAGTCATTACAATATTAGCCATAATAGTCATTACAATAATAGTCATACAATTTTTGAAATTCTTAGATATTGCCTGATTCCATATAACATGATGTAATCTCTTCATAGCTGTTGTCCGTTGCCCCAGACGCCTTATTTACACCTTCTTTGCAATCAGTCGTATCTTTTGTCTAGCTTGATCTCAGCTTTGAAGATATCCTCTAGATAGGATAAATAACATTGATATATGATCAATAATTAAATTAATAAAGAATTTTCCAATGGCAAAACCATCTTGTACAGTGTCCGGTTTTTAAAATTTTTGAGTCAAACCCACCATCCGTCTTGTACCAATCTCAGTATACTGTAAGAGTTTATTTCTTCTTCTTCTTCTTCTTCTTCTTCTTCTTCTTCTTCTTCTTCTTCTTCTTCTTCTTCTTCTTCTTCTTCTTCTTCTTCTTCTTCTTCTTCTTCTTCTTCTTCTTCTTCTTCTTCTTCTTCCTCCTCCTCCTCCTCCTCCTCCTCCTCCTCCTCCTCCTCCTCCTCCTCCTCCTCCTCCTCCTCCTCCTCCTCCTCCTCCTCCTCCTCCTCCTCCTCCTCCTCCTCCTCCTCCTCCTCCTCCTCCTCTTCCTCTTCCTCTTCCTCTTCCTCTTCCTCTTCCTCTTCCTCTTCCTCTTCCTCTTCCTCTTCCTCTTCCTCTTCCTCTTCCTCTTCCTCTTCCTCTTCCTCTTCCTCTTCCTCCTCCTCCTCCTCCTCCTCCTCCTCCTCCTCCTCCTCCTCCTCCTCCTCCTCTTCACCCCATAGGTTAGTGGGCTTCCAATTTCTTCCCATCCAAAGATAGTCGCTTAATCACTACATACTTTCTTTCTCCTTTTACCATATCCATATACTCGTGTCTAAGCTTTCAACTACCACCACGCACTTCAATCATTCTCTCTATCAGGGCGGTGAACCAGTTTGAATAGAGTAGCAGGTGACCAACTCTACTTTTTTTTAACATTTGCCATCAATTATTGTTCCATAATAACACGTACACAGGAGTGAAATTAAACAGAAATAACTTTAACAGGAGTGTTTAAAGTGAAATAACTTTAAACAGTAACCAAGTAGAGAACTCGTATGGCAGGAATACGGCACGTCGGTTTTCGAATGGGTAAGTGATTGTCTAAAATGCATTACATTTTACTTCAGCAGCATAAGAACGCAAGTGGCGAGGTAGCAAAACAAAACTTGGAGCACACACTTAAACAGTATACAGAACTAAACTAATACATTTGGTTACTTAGAGCAAGACGACAGTTATTGTTATTCAGCGCTGGTTGCGGAGACAACACGTACGCTGAATCACAGACGCCGGCTGCGTCATTAGGGGGCGGTGTCTCGCTTCGTTCTCAAACATGAGTGGAAGATCAACACACACAAGTTGTATGTAAACGTGAAATCTTTAGATTGTTGCTTTTGTACATTTATATAAATTAGAATTCGCTGTAAACTCGCCAAAACACATAGAGTAATAAAGTTTTAGGCAACAGTAACGTTATGGATTTTCAAAGGCTCCCACAGAGGGATATTCGAAAATAACATGGAAATAAAAATTAAATAAAAAACGGGTGTGTCGTGGAGCCCACGCCAGAAGAGCTTCATCGTCTAGTGGCCAGTGAACTGATTTAACTTGTCGAACAATGCTTGTAAATATTTGGAGTAAGAGAGATTTCGTCTTAAAGAATTAGATTCAAATAAGAGTGAACGGATAATTTAAATAAGACGAGAGCTTGCTGGTATATATATATATATATATATATATATATATATATATATATATATATATATAGCAACGATACAAATTAAAACTACATAGATAGGTTGTATTGAAAATATTACAACAGAGTCTATATCTGGAGGTAACAAAATTTATTAAATTAAAATATTAAAATTTACTACTGTCTTATTACTTTATAGTATAAAATTGTTTATTAAAAATTTGTTTTTCAATAAATGAGTCTATGGGCTTGTTTTACAACTATGTTACTTGTTGCGATGAATTCTAGCTGTTTGCGTAGACACCATGCGCTCCCCTCGCTGCTCGACTGGACAGCTGCGACTCACGTCGACCGATGACTACTGCGCTGACAATTCAAGTCTTTGCACACACCCACACTGTGATATGAACTGTTATTGTTTATAATTTAAATTCACTTAATCTCAGGGATTCAAACTGGATAAAATAGTTCGCGCATTGAGCTTACACAAACTCCGGTTTCTTGGAGTGTTCTCGCGTTATTATCAAAATATCTCGGCAGATATTTTGCCCCTAGCGGAAAATCTTCCACTGTACGCAAAAAGCACTAGAATGATCTACTATTTATTATTCGAGTTCTGTAAGTGGTAATGGATACGAAGAACTCGAACCGTGAACCAACTTCTAAGTCTAAAGGGAAACGACCTGTCTTTCTATGACGAGTCTTTGGAAGAAACTGTGCGATGTGCTCTCTGCAAAACACCTACTCAAATAATTTTTAGATCTTCTGATTGGTGGAAATTCTATCAACGTCACAGATGAGAACACAGGTAGACTGAAATCAGGCTTAAACTCTGTCCGATTCTGCAAAGGCGTGTCTAGATGTAATCTACAAATTTTATTACTTTCTAAGAGATAACGAGAATAAAAGAAGACTGATTTCATTAAAAAAACCCTATAAATTATAGTTGTAGAGAATTGATTATATGGAAAATGTAGCTTATTACCATAAGGACACTCTGTCCAAGTTTCAGAACGAAATGTTAATTTTCCTCGAAGTTATTAAGTAAAATGTAAATCACACGCACACCCGCGCACTTACACACAAATATTTCACGTGACATGAAAGAGAATAAAATTGTGAACATTCTGCCGTAATATACTTTTTTAAACATAGCTTGGTTCAAAACTTATGACTACTTTACAAAGAAAGAACAAAATTAATTTAAAATATGTCCATGGTCATCAGAAAATGTTACATAGCATTAGTATTCCACTTAAGTGAACTTCGTATCCTGTATACTTTTGCAAATATATATATCTATATATTTATATATATATATATCATTTTCTATATAAGTAACTCGATGTTTCTTGCAGTAATTATATAATTTGTGATGTTTTCAATTTTTTTCTTCTGCAAGTAGATAATATTGTATATTCTTTTTAACACCTGACGCACGTTTCACTGAAAAATATCAGTATCATCAGAGGTTTCTAAGTGAATTAATAACAATCGTAATAATTCTATTAATATAAAAGTAACGAATAATCGAATTTGTATCGATTTTAACGTAAAATAAAATAACTGATAATCGATTTAGGTCGATTAGTTAACGATTGTTTTAATGTTTATTTCTTCAGCAGCTGTTTCCTCGGTTATATTTGAAATTTTGTTTATATTGTATTTTATTCACATTTATTTTTATTTTTTAGTAAATTTATAATTTTAAATAGATCGTCTTGTTTTGTTTTTATTTGGGTTTGTTCTTTAATTAAAAATTATTGTTATTGTGTTTGTAAATGTTAAGATTTTCCCAAATATTCATTTTTTGACCTTTTTGTATGCTTTTAATTAATTTTATATTTTCAATGTTTGGAAACTGGTGGTTATTATTTAGACAATGTGTGGCTAATATTTATAAATCTAAATATTTATAAATCTAATTTAGCCACACATTGTCTAAATAATAACCACCAGTTTCCAAACATTGAAAATATAAAATTAATTAAAAACATACAAAAAGGTCAAAAAATGAATATTTGGGAAAATCTTAACATTTACAAACACAATAACAATAATTTATTAATTAAAGAACAAACCCAAATAAAAACAAAACAAGACGATCTATTTAAAATTATAAATTTACTAAAAAATAAAAATAAATATGAATAAAATACAATATAAACAAAATTTCAAATATAACCGAGAAAACAGCTGCTGAAGAAATAAACATTAAAACAATCGTTAACTAATCGACCTAAATCGATTATCAGTTATTTTATTTTACGTTAAAATCGATACAAATTCGATTATTCGTTACTTTTATATTAATAGAATTATTACGATTGTTATTAATTCACTTAGAAACCTCTGATGATACTGATATTTTTCAGTGAAACGTGCGTCAGGTGTTAAAAAGAATATACAATATTATCTACTTGCAGAAGAAAAAAATTGAAAACATCACAAATTATATAATTACTGCAAGAAACATCGAGTTACTTATATAGAAAATGATGGATGAAAACACCATACAAGGTGATGTAACTCATTCCTATAACCAATTTATTAAACGTAAAAAACAATTAATTAATTGTTTTGGAAACATATATTTTAACAAAAAATGCCTACACCTTAATATTTTTCCAAAATACACAAAAATAATAGTAAAAAACAACAATAACAATAAAGTAAGCAAATATATTACTCAAGCCCAATATAAATGGATTAAAGACGAAATATCAAATAATTACAGAAAAATCGACTACATTAATAAACAATTAATTAATTTACATCTTCTTTTAGCCAACACACTTGATTAGCATACATGGAATAATAAATATATTAATATGCTTAAAATACTAAATAAACACAAAACAATTAAATTTAACACAATCAATAAAAAACTTAAAAATCTACTAATAAATAGTACACCTAAAGAAGATAACCAAAATTTACACACATTAAATAATAACCACACTTTTTACCCAAAATTCGTAAATTTATCTAATATTAAATTCACGGAAAACGAAATAGCTACCCTAGAATCATCAAACAAAACAAATCTTAAAAATGTAAACAAATATATAATAGATAATATCATAGTCGAAACTGAAAACGCAATTAATAATGTAGAACACGAAAAACAAGATAAAATAAGAACAGAAGCCTCAGTGGAAATAATAAAATATATCAAAAAATATAATAACCAAAACCATCATATTAAAAATAAAAATAAACAAAATAAAACCATTAATATAATAAAACAGAAACTAACGACTAATAACCTCACTTTAACCAAAGCTGATAAGAGTAATAGTACAATAATAATTTCTCATAAAGATTTAGACGATAAAACAGAAGAATTTATAGTTAATAATAATTGCATAACATTAAATAAAGATCCCACAAATAAATATCAAACACAAATAACAAATATATTAAAAAATAGTAACCAAATCATAAATCCTAAAGACTCCTTTAAATATAAAATGGATAATCCTTGTGCACCAAAATTAAATTCTTTAATAAAATTACACAAAATCAATAAACCTATCAGACCTTTAATAAACGCTAGGACCGCACCAAATTATAAAATATCAAAATTATTAACTCAAATCTTAAAACATAAAATTGAACTTCCAGCAAAACACAATATAAAAAATAGTATCGAACTCACGGAACAACTAATAAACGTAGAAGTAAACAGAAATACAAAATTATATTCATTCGACATATCAAATATGTATACAAACATTCCCATTGAAGAAACTATAAATATTATAATAAATAATCTGAAAACAAATAACGAAAGTAACACATACATTAAACAGTTAACTAATACTTTAAAAATAATTTTAAATCAAAATTATTTTCAATAGAACAACAAATTGTACTATCAAACAGATGGCCTTGCTATGGGAGCCCCAACCTCCGCTATCATATCAGAAATCTTCCTACAAAAACTCGACGAACAAATAATAAATATAATAAAATTAAACGACCCATTAGGATGTTATTTTAGATACGTTGATGACACTCTGTACATTTCCCAAAACAATGGTATAAATATAAATAAAATATTCAACTCCATAAATAATTTACATTCTAAAATAAAATTCACGTTAGAAGAAGAATCTAATAATAAATTAAATTATTTAGACTTAACAATAAAGAAAAATGAAACAAATTTTGAATACGCAATATACAGGAAACCTTCTCAAACTGACTTAGCAATACCAAATACTTCTAATCATCCTCCCCAACACAAAATGGCAGTATTTAATTCCATGATTTACCGAATGCTTAGGATCCCATTAAATAACACAGAAAGAAACAAAGAAAGAAAAATTATCCAACAAATAGCAGTTAAAAATGGATACTAAACAAAAACTATTAATAAATTAGAAAATAAAATTAAACATAAAATCACTAATAAAATTCCTAAAAACACTACATTTAAAAATTCATCTATTAATAATAATATAAAATATACAACCTTCACTTATTACGGAAATATAACTCAAAAACTAAATAAAATATTTAAAGATACTAATTTAAAAATATCTTATTACACAGATAATATAATTTTTAATAAAATAAAACCTAAAACTAAATCCAATACTCACAATAAAAATGGAATATATAAAATAGAATGTCCAGATTGCAATAAATTTTACGTGGGCCAGACGAAGAAAAAACTACGAGATAGATTCATTCAACACCGCAATGCATATTTAAAACCAAATATTTATAAATCTAATTTAGCCACACATTGTCTAAATAATAACCACCAGTTTCCAAACATTGAAAATATAAAATTAATTAAAAGCATACAAAAAGGTCAAAAAATGAATATTTGGGAAAATCTTAACATTTACAAACACAATAACAATAATTTATTAATTAAAGAAAAAACCCAAATAAAAACAAAACAAGACGATCTATTTAAAATTATAAATTTACTAAAAAATAAAAATAAATGTGAATAAAATACAATATAAACAAAATTTCAAATATAACCGAGGAAACAGCTGCTGAAGAAATAAACATTAAAACAATCGTTAACTAATCGACCTAAATCGATTATCAGTTATTTTATTTTACGTTAAAATCGATACAAATTCGATTATTCGTTACTTTTATATTAATAGAATTATTACGATTGTTATTAATTCACTTAGAAACCTCTGATGATACTGATATTTTCAGTGAAACGTGCGTCAGGTGTTAAAAAGAATATACAATATTATCTACTTGCAGAAGAAAAAAATTGAAAACATCACAAATTATATATATATATATATATAAATGTGTGTGTGTGTGTGTGTGTGTGTGTGTGTGTGTGTGTGTGTGTGTGTGTGTGTGTGTGTGTGTGTGTGTGTGTGTGTGTGTGTGTGTGTGTGTGTGTGTGTGTGTGTGTGTGTGTGTGTGTGTGTGTGTGTGTGTGTGTTATACATATATTATCCACATATACATATACATATACATATACATTATACATATATTACACACACATTCACATACACATATATTATATACGGTATATGTTATATATATATATTGAAACACTTATTGCTACAGTCTATTTCTTGATGTATATAATATATTTAATATTTATAATAACTTTACCCCAAGATGTTTTTTCTTTCTTTCAAAGTTGTTTTTACTGAGTATACTTGGAAAAATGTCCGTGTCCCTGCATAAAATCAGGAACATTCCCTCTTCTTTCTCTGTTCCTCGGAAACGCGTATCTCCTTGAAAACATCCTCCTCTATTATGCAAACAATTCGTGTTCCTTTTACCTGAAAAAAATTGTCGCGTATCGTATGGCCTAAGATCTGCCGTAACTGTTTTAAAACTCTGTGGCTTCTGCGGCCTGAAGAAGATCCCCGAGGGTGGAATCGAATCGTTGCCGACTTATGCAGCAACCGACCACATCCTGGCAACTCGGTATTTAACAATTTGAGGATATAAGGCTCCTAATTGTTACCTTTCCTAAATTTATGAAAATTGAAAATTTGTATAACAATACATATAGCTTCGACACTTGGAAAATGGGTTCAATGACCGAAGTGACGCCGTTTTTTTAATTATTTAAGAACAGTTTTAAAACAACAATAACTAAATTAGCATAAACACTGTAGTAATTTTATTTAGAAATGATAGTATAGCTTAAAAGGAATAGGACAATATTTAGCTTATAGCTTATAGGCAATATTTCTATTATTTTTAAAAAAATATTGAAAACATGCTACGCTAAGCAAAAAGGAATTTATTCCACAATTCGTAGTAATAAACAACGCAATGTATTACAAAGAGGTTGAAAGGGAAGATGGAATGAAAGAGAGACACATGCGATAAACTGAAAAGAGGGAGGGGCGTTAGAGTGATCGAAATATATACATGTACAGAATTATAGACGGTGAGAGGGAGAGGAGAGATAGATTGATAGAGATTGAAAGAATATGTGAGTGAGTGAGTGTGAGAGAGGTAAGGGAAAGAGAGGGGTTAGTGATTTAGGGAAAGCGAACAGAAATTGAATTTAAAGAGAATAATGTCGTTGACAAAAGGTCAGCCAGTTCGATTGGATATACGTCAGATGCATGCATGTTAGGGTGGCTTTAGTAGAAGGGTTGAATGAAAAGATCGTTTTATTTATTTTTCTATTATATTTTCTGATGAATAAAAATATATACCTCGTGTTTAAGCTTATGATGGAAATATACAACAAACTGGTAATCTTTTTTTTTTTTTTATTAACATGTTTTTAAATTGAAAATCTAAATTTTTAAAACAAAGAGGGTTTTTCTGGTTTAAAGTCAAGTGGCTTATATCCCTCAAAGCGTATTTCTATTTTATGAGTTTAAAAAAAAATATAAGTAAGTCATTAAAGACTCTTTCTTTTAATTCTAGTCCCATCAAGGAGGTTCCATATCTTGTGGATAAGGATTTGGCAAAGCGAAGCGCGTCTCAGTTTTAACTCAAACGTTTAGCTTATGTCTGGTCTAAACATTTATCTGCTTGCGGTATTTATCACGATAACTTTAGAACTCGTCGACTAATTTTCGTAAACCGTAGCTGGTATGTCTATACGATTGTATTTGAGATAGATCCCTCACGATACTAGATGCCGATGGGATACCAAACAATGTGATGGGTCCAAATTGTAAAACAACGCACAGTTAGTACCCAGGACCCAGAAAGTGAATACAAATTATGATAAAATTGCAAAACTTTATGTAGCGTGTCAAATTAAAGATAATTTTAACTAACTTTTAAATGGGGACCTTAGGATGTTTTCACATCCAGGAGTAGGATATACGGAATATAGAGCCCTTTGGGCCAGAGCCTCTACCTACTCAAGACCATCTTGCGTGGTGAAGAGCCCACGCCCTTTTCGAGGTGGTCCTATAACAGAACACGACGGAACTAGACCAGAGAATATGGATAAAAAATCTAGCCGGCATAGGGCTGGTTGCCCTGTACGGTGGTCTCAATCAGCAACTCACAATTCTAACAGTAGCCTCGGAAAAGTTAGTAGGCCTAAGAAAAGATTTTCTATGGAATAGGACCAGGCCGCTAAAACCTAAAACCGTTAAGAAGATGATGATGACTTTTAAATGTAGAGTAGAGTTTTAGAAATTTTAAACTTTTATGGACCCTTGAGCTCAAAACCGAATGTTTCAAATTTTAGTTTTTATTGTATGTTGTACAATTTTTATAATACTAAAAATAGTAGAGTAATTTACGTAATTGAAAAAATTGTCTAATATTTAGCTAATAATAAATGTACTTTGTTCAAAATAGTGAGCAAGTTCTGCAGCTCTGGGAATTTACTGGTTGTAGCCTATTGAAATGATTTTTATCTCTGATACCGAGAATGACAGAAAAAGTGAGGAAGAAACAGCAGATGTAACAACACATTCTTAGGCTCTATATGACAACAATTTTACATACCATCTTATTTTTTTCAAGGAATTATCAAAACGTTTGCCCATAAATTAAGTTGTCAGTTAATGCTGTAGTTTATTTAACATGTACATGGACGAAATTTTTCGAAAATGGGTGACTGTTTGACCTAGAGTTATACGACTCTCAAAGAAGAATTGATTTATGAGCAGAAGGCATTAGTAAAAGCAGATGACCAAAGAATTATAGGCAAAAGTAAAAAATTAGATAAAAATGTACTTCAAAACTCGTAAGTGATAGGTGATCCCTATAATGAAAAGCCTTTACTGAGAATATTTAAATCGTAATACTTTTCATTTAACATTTCAATAACTATCATCTGGAATCCTCCTTAAAATCTGTAAGTGGTGTTTTAGACTTAACAACCTAGTTATTAGGTTTAAAAATCTAGGTGCTATTAATTCTTTCAACAGCTTCTTCAACCTCCGCTCGCAGCTTCTGAGGACCATCCCAGATTACATTCTAGACAGTTCAATACCTGATGAAATAGAAAAATATACTTATACATTGAATACAATCTTCCAGAAATAAAATTTTAAAATCTCAAACACTAAAATTAAAACAATGGCTTTCCTCGGACGAACTCTGTCAGAACAAAAACTGTACTGATAATAACGTCTTGGAGCAGGTCTTACATTTTAATTATTTCGACTGTGATATATCACGTAGGAAGGACCAAGATAAAATTAATAAAATAAAATAAAATATCTGTGGAACAATTAGACAGCTATTGAACAATCAGACACAGAGAGAGTCACAGCTGAAGTTGAATAAGGTCATGGCAGTGCCAAATTTAATGTATGGTAATCAAACATCGACTCAACTGCAAAAAGAGATTTATAAAGTACAGGATTTTGAAATAAAACTTTTGTAAGAGCTGTCACGGGATAATGTTGAGGGACTATCTTCAAACCAACAATATAAGGAAAAAACTCAAAATTGCATAAGTTACTGATAGAATAAAGAAATAACGGCAATATTGGAAGTCTCATGTAGAACGCCAAGTAGGCACGCCTATTCCTAAGCAAGTGCTGAAGCATAGACCAGCTCGTAGGAGGGACCGAGGAGACTCTGGAAAGAATGGTCAGACACTGTGTAAAGTAGGATAGGCTGTAGCACAACATATGAAAAAGAAGAAGCAGAAGAAGAAGAACAACAACAACAAGAGGAAGAAGAAGAGGTTTCTAATACTTCGGTCACATAAAGAGGAATGTAAGCACACATCAACTAC
This sequence comes from Magicicada septendecula, assembly GCA_034769895.1. Lineage (NCBI taxonomy): Eukaryota > Metazoa > Arthropoda > Insecta > Hemiptera > Cicadidae > Magicicada > Magicicada septendecula. Next base: position 1,355,301,796 of record CM068367.1, on the reverse strand, counting down.
TGCAGTCCATTCTACAGATACCGGCGAAAAGAAGTGTTGGTAAGAAAACAGGCTCCTGGTTAGAAATATGGAAAATTTGTTTTCCAAGTCAGAAATTTAGGAGCTATTCATGGAATCTCTCAGCAGAGAAAACACAGCCAAGACGGTCGCCAACATTCGAAACGAATACGGATAAGAAGAAGAAGAAGAAAAAGAAAAAGGATAAGAAGAAGAAGAAGAAGAAGAAGAAGAAGAAGAAGAAGAAGAAGAAGAAGAAGAAGAAGAAGAAGAATGGGAAAAATAAGAGTATGAAGGAGAAGAAGAATAAGAAGAATAACTTAGAATCTTCGTCAACTCCCAATCCACATTTTACGCGCCTCAGTCCTTTTATCTCTTTCCTATCCTCACTGTGCATATCTCTAAGCCATGAAATAGATAAACATACAAATATACACACACACTCATGGATATCGGTGTAGTTCTTATACAAAACTGGGAAATTATGAAATTAAACTAACTATGAAAGTCGTTGTTAGAATCAAGCAATCGTATTCCCCACCCCGCACACACATACACCATGTAGACAAACACCCTTAGTGTAATATTATAACACCTAACTCTTGTCTGAAAATTCTCGCAGAATCAATACCGCAATTCATAAAATTGCTAGTAGTGAAACAAATTCTGCAATATTATTGTCTCACGGAATCAACACTCTAAGCGAGACAGATATTTTTGATTTAAATACACGCCACAATTGTCAGTGTTTCTTCTTATTTTTGTGTACTAACAAGTGAAATATGTGTTACATTACTAAATGTGTTGAGTTTCTTGTTTCTGCTCAAAGCAATGAACAACAAGCAACAATACATTGACACTGAAATTGTAATATTAAGAAAAAAGAAGCGTGTAACATGCTGAATTTTGTCTTGGCTTGTCTGGCACTCTATAACAGCGGGAACCAAAGATAAACGTCATCAGGACTACAGTGATGATGACTAAATTCATGATAACGGTCGTAAGGGGAAAATATAAAGAGTCAATAATAGTACTAACAGTGCTTTAGTAAGCAATTACTGTTAGTAGCATTTCAAATAACTGTATTATTTCGACAAATTATTTTCTTTCGATTTCCTTGCTAAGAATTTTAAAAATCCAACAAAATTCACAGCAGTGGTCAGGAACTTTTCATCCGTCCGGCTAATCCTTATTTGAGACAATGTAGTAATCAATATGTCCCTGGATTCTTTACTAGCATATCGCAGGGTAAGAGGTATGCTGGGGCTGCTACCTTCAGGCTTAACGTCCAGCCCGATTATCTGTCTGGATGTTCTTCCATAAACTGGCTGTCCTACCCAGACTAAAGAGACCAGTTTTCCCTGTTGAAATATCTATGACGATCCTTAATGTGGTGGTTTCTCCTTGCCTCCCATATCCTACGTCGTTGACCAATGGAAGGTCATCCATCTTTAAAGGCAATTTTTCATCCCAAGGGTAAAAAGGTGCCCTAACCTCTACCTGTCTGTCTAAGAATTGGACTTTAACGAAAGGCAAGGCTAGTCGCATCCAAGCAGCTGAAATGAGATTTCTCAGGCACGTGGGAGGGTATACTCCCCATGATCATCGAAGAAACACAAACATACGCCAAGAAGTGAATATTATGAGTATCCTCAACAGGATCGCCCACCATCGGCTGAATTGGTGGAACATCTTTGCCGAATGGATGACTGCCGCGTCCCCAAACAACTCTGGAACTATAAGCCGTGGGGACGGAGAGGTGTGGAACGTCCGAGGAAGCGCTGGTGTTACCAGCTCTATTCTTTGGCTATTTGAGACCGGAACAAACCATCCTTGGTTTAATCCTTGATGATGATGATGATGATGATTATGAAAAAAAAACCCGTATTCTGTAGTTAAAAAAAATAAACCTGAGTAATGGTATTTGTTTTAAATTTTAAATTATAAAATCGTGTTTTCAAAAAAAATTCTGTATACTGCAAAATAAATATTTACGCTACTGTATGAATATTAAAGTATGCCGTTTGAATCATTTTCATATTGACCGTAGAAAATCGTATTTTGATTTAAAAATTTTTATTTGAAGCCAATTCCCGTAAGAACGAGAATGTCAACATTAATTTCAATATGTCAACTGTCAGAAAAAAATTTGTTGCCGTATTTTAGACAAATTTTCCGCATCAGTGATAAAAATATTACTAATCATACGTACTTTCTGTATGAGAGAAATTCGTCCTTACCGTTGCTGATGATGCACACAGTCACATATACACTACATCAATTCAAATTTAATACACTTAAAATATAGGCTACCGTGAAAATAAATTAACAATTTATAAAATCTCTTAACGCTTCGCTTCATATACTATCGTCTGTAATAAAAGAACCGTTTCCATGACCTTGATATCTTCGTCGTAAGTCGTGATTATTGCAACATTAGTTAAATGGTCTTCAAAGGGTAATATAAGAATTACACTTAATATATATTTTTTACACATTTTTTTTTTTTTTAGAAAATGTGGAATCAAAACAATAAAAATGACAATATAAAAATGTTATTATTCCAGTAATATGTTACTAAGCGTATATAATTACGAACACAAATTGTTTAAAATTGAGTGTACAGTTCATGTGAACGAACAATGCAGCGTCAACGCCATCTGTTAACCATCTGTTGTACTATCGCCGTTAATGCAGCCGAACGTCATAGGTTCGTCACTAAGCAAGCACACGATTGGCCAAAGTGAGATAGAAAATACATTGTAATGTTTGTAAAGTCAAGGAGAATCGTTATTATTTCCTTTTTCTCGCGGATTCAATCCAGTTTTCAGCGTGAACAGTATATTTTTTTGGAACTATACAAGACCCAATAGAACATAAAATATATGGAACATTTCACCAGTTTTTAAATGTTAAGGAATTTATTTTGTTTTACATAACATATTACTAAAATACACGAGTATATTTATATTATTTTGGATCCATTTAAAGGGTGCGTTTCATGTTTTTTTTTTTGAAAATAATAATAAAGTAGATTATAAATTTCACAGATTTATAAGTCGACTATAATACTTCTATATCTAAAAGTCTACTACAACTACTACTACTACTACTACTACTACTACTACTACTACTACTACTACTACTACTGCTACTACAACAACTACTACTACTAATACTATTACTAATACTACTGCTAATGCTACTTCTACTATTACTGCTGCTACTACTACTACTACTACTACTACTACTACTACTACTACTACTACTATTAATAATAATAATAATAAATCAATAGGTGAAACGTCTGGACAGTTTGAAATTAAGACAGGAGTCAGACAAGGAGATGGACTATCACCGTTGCTTTTTAACTGCGTTCTGAAGAAAGTAATAAGAGAATAGAGAAAATCATTAGAATAAAATCATATCAGCAAGGAAATAAGGCTAGGCTATATCAGAGATAACGTGTCAATAGATTTCCAAGTAGTTGTAGATGATCTAGCAATCCCGTCATATTCAGTAGGAACAACCTTTGGCCATGTGGAGTAGCTGACAGATCAAACCGAAAGAGTGGGTTTACAAAATTCATTCGAAAAAACCAAGTTCGTGACAAACGTCAAGACAATATTCATGAAAATTAAAACCCGATGTGGGCAAATCTATGGAACTGACCAATTAAGTATCTCGGAGAAGTCACTAAACAAAATATCTAAGAGAAAGAAGCCATTAAAGCACGCGTTAATTAGATTAAAGTTGCTTACCATTTAACCAAGTATACACATACCAAGAAATTAATATCTATTAATACAAACGTAGGCATTACTCAACATTAATTTGCCCGGAAGCACTTTAAACAGCTGAGCGTCTGACTCTGAAGAAGAAAATGATGGTGGAAGAGCCGGAAGTCACGAAAAGAAAAATATTAAGAAAAATCTTGGGACCAATAAAAGATGGAGGACAGTACAGAAGACAACACAATAATGAGCTGTACACACTTGTTGAGAAGATCACAGACGTAATTAGATAAAGAAGAATTTTGGAGACGTTTAAATAAAAAATATGGACTTTTGGAGACGTTCGGAAATAGTACCCAGACGTGAGCAAATTAGAAATGAAGTTATTAAGGACACAATGAATGTGAAAAATTCAATTCTTGATTTTATCGAAACAAAAAAATTACAATGGTATGGACACACGAAAAGAATGGCACAGGAAAGATTGCCAAGAGGGTTATGGAATGGACCCCACCAGGAAGAAGGGAAAAGGAAGACCACCTATCACCTGATAGAAGAAATTGAGATGATATTGAGGGAACGAGAGCTTGAGGAAGAACTTAGATGGTTCAGCACCAGTGGAAGATGAGAATTCAATCAGTTCTGTAAGCTTTGGTTTGGGAAAATGTGTAAACATTTTACAGAAATCATTAGAATTACTTTCTACGGACATGTTCAAAGAATGAATCCTAACAGGCTAACAGGGAAACTTTTTAACTATTTCAAAAAGTTCAAAATGTCCAATACGTGGTCCAAAGAAACAGAAAAAGACAGAAGAACTCCAGGTTACTAAATAGGACATTGAAAAACGCTTGCCACTCAATAAGAAATTAAAAAATGTCTAAAGTTTTCAGGAAAACCCCAAGAAGAAGACAGGTGGTAATTGGACTGGCGAAAGGATGGAGAGACATCGATTAAGAATGAAGGAGATATGGGAGAGGAGGAGGAAGAGAGAGGAGAAGAAGGGAGGAACCAGTTAAACCGAACGTAGTCCACATAAAACGTAGATGATTTTATAAAAATAATAATAAAATGATAATGATAATGATGACGGTGAAGAAATGCATTCCTTGTAATATAGTAGTGACTCGATTAGTTAAGTTCCATAGAGCCATTAGTTTTCGTGGATCAATCCACATTTCTCTCTCTCTCTCTCTCTCTCTCTCTCTCTCTCTCTCTCTCTCTCTCTCTCTATCTCTCTCTCTATCTATCTATCTATCTATCTATCTCTATCTTTATCTCTAGCTCTATCTCTCCCACTGTCCCCCTGTGCAGTGCTTGCGCACGAGCGCGTGTGTGAATTCAAAAACCCAAATACCACTCGCACTTACTCGTTCATCACATTATCTCTCGATAGCCAGTAACCCTATGTCCATGTGGTTGGACAGCATCGCCGGTGAGTTTATGAGTCTCGAACGTTGCTGCTGCCGCTCCTGCCCTCGCCACTACTCTCTACTCAACTTTATCATACCTTTATTTATTTTGCCTTTATCAACTTTTTTGCTCACTGTTTGTCAGTCTGTCCGTTCTCATTTCTTCCCACCATGTCTCTCCATCGTTCTTCCACCCCCTCACCACCTACCAATACTGTTACAGTATACATTACTTTCTTTGAAAAATGTCAGTGATGGGTTATTGGCATTAAACCTACTAGACGAACGGACTTTTTCCATCACTGCCTTGATTTATGCAAAGCTACGTTTCCCTTACCCAGCAAATCGGTAGCCATCTTGAGGCCAAAACAGACACTAAACCACCACAAACAAAGAATACTAACAACCAACAGAGAGCTGCGTAACCGAAACCGCTTTATATAAAAAAAAAAGGCAGTGTTGGAGGCGTCCGTCCCTCTAGTTGGCTTAACATAAATCAATACTATACAACTAAATTGTTTAATTAAATTCATGAGCCATATTGCTTGCATTAATTTGACTGTAATTTCGTCCGATATTAGACTACGTTAAATGTAGCCTATATCGATGCACTCGCTTACGGCACGGAACTATAATGTTATGTTGGCTGGAAATGACACATGATTTGGTGGGACTGTCAAGCTTACTAAATTGTAATTACTACGTACAACAACAATTCAATTTGTGACGGGTCGCTTGCACATAAACTGTCACACTAACTAATATAGTAGTACAGTAATCTGGATATATGCTCTGTCTCACTCTCTCTCCATCTCCCCCCTTTGTGTACCTATTTGTCTCCCACTGTCATCCTCATTCACTCTTTAACATTTTCACACCTTAACACCTCCTGCCTGAGTTCTATCACACTTAAGTTTTATTTTCCCTAAAACCAAACTATTTAGTAAATAATTATTGTCTTTACCCATCTTGTGACTTCTACTTTCAATGTACAACGCGTTACGAAACATATGTTCCACTATCAGATTATTTCGGATTAGGCAGCATTAAAATGAAATTATTTAAGGTGAGTCGGTAGATCCGATGCTGTCAATGAATAAAATTATTTTCACACTTTCTCTTCTATTTAAATAATATTTTATTACGTCTGTTTTGTTGAATCGCCAAAAAAAGGTAACTGTTATCTTTCAGCTGATCTTAATGAGCTTTGATGTTATCTCACGTGCATGAGGAGGAGGGGAATCCCTGGCCTATAACCTACGATAAACAGAAAGAGGATGATTTTTAAGAATAATTTATTTCTTTTAATATCTATAAAAATTATAGAAAAAGAGGGGTTCAACAGATTGATCTAGTCATGGGGCTAGTTTTGTGAAGTGAACGACCTACCTATGATAAGTTCGTACAGATGAACTACTTTGCCCACCTCTAGTAAAAGTGTAGACAAGCATGACAAATTTTACAAAAATCGATTAACGCCTTTAAAATTTATCATAGCTTAACAGATAGAGGGACACACACACACACACATACACACACACACACACACACAAACACACACACGGACGAATGCCAAACGATCGAGTAACAACCGAGAACTCGCTTCGCTCTTCCAACAAAAGTACTATCCCTCCTCCAAGAACCCGCCAGAATCTCTACCCACCCCCCCTCAAGAAAGGAAGTCCTGTCTGCCTTGGGTATCGTGTAGGCCTGTGTACATTGCAAACCTATCTATTGTATATTGTACATGTGTGTGTGTCTGTGTTCAAGCGTACGTTTATCTTCATTTACACTCGATTACGAACGAGCACGACGCGCACGCAGTTGTATTGTATAAACAAATTTACTGCCGCCATTGCTTTGTCTGCCATAGCATATTGTAGCGCACAATCTCGAGTTGCGCCACAGTTAGCGAAATTACTGCGTAACACAATTTAATGATGAGGAAACAAAGATCGTTTTAACTCGTCATCGCTTTGAGCCGGTAAATTCCTCCTCCTCTGTGATGTCATTGTAAACTTTACGGCTATCACTACTACTATCCGCCGTAAAGGCCACTATGAAACAGGTCTAGCTTGTCCAAAGTGTGACCTAGAAAAATCATAAATACCACACTGCCCGTGAGATCTGTTTTTCACGACCGACGCGAGTTCTCAGGTTTTACTCGACCGTTTAGCATTTGTCTGTCTATCCCTCGGGTTATGTTTCAAGAGAAATTTTGAACGCATCGATAGATTTTCGTAAAATTTGGAATGCCCGTCCATACTCCACAACCCTACTAATTTTGAAATTTAAATTTTGTAGTCTAATTTTTTCAAAAGCAATATACATCTTATATAAAATATGAAAAGAATATAACTGTAACATAACTGAATCAAAGACAAAAGTAATGACCACTATAGGAGATGAACAGGTTCGGACCAAAATATGCATACACAACACATTCATAGAACTATTAATACATTTCAACTGTCTTGGAAGTGACATTACTTATGATTAAGACAGAGATATTGCAAATAAAGTGACGAATTTCATAAGAATGTGTGGAAAGATTTAGAGAACGTTAGAAAATAAACATAGAAAAGAAACCGAAATAAAATTTTCGTTACAGTGGTACAGTAGTGAACCATACACTACTGTACGGTTCTGAAACTTGGTTCATAACGAAAAAAAAGATGTACAGAAGATACAAATAGCAGAAATGAAATTTCTGAGATCAGTTAAAAGGTGTAATAGACGAGATCACATAAGAAGTGAGCAGATAAGAAGTGATTTAGATATTTTTGCAGTTAATGTAAGGATTAAAGAATACAGAAGGAAATGGATTCAAAAATAGATAGAATGGAAGAAAGTAGAATACCGAAGATGGCGAAAGATTACAAAACTAGAGGCAGAAGGAAAGTTGGTAGACCTGAAAAAGGTGGACTGTGGAATACAAACAGACCGCTAAAGCCTAATACCGTTAAGAAGATGATGATAATGATAGTCTACTTTTATATATAAAAATGACAGCAACACAGGCCAGAAGGGAGCCTCATAACTTAGAGCTAGATAATTACATTTTTAGTGGTGTAGATAGGTGTTTGGTATATCTTGAAGGAGAACTCAATGAGAGAACAAAATCTCAAATGAAATAAATAGAAGATTGCCATAGCTGGCATTCATATTATGCAAATCATTATCTTCTCACGTCCAAGCTTCTGTCTTGCAAAACCAAAATGAAATTCTACAAAAGCTTGATGAGACCAGTCGTGAATTACGTAGCTGAAACATGCCCACTGACGGCTGGATTAATAAATTCGTTAAGACTATTTGAAAGGAAATAGTAAGAAAGATATTTGGAAGGCCCAATAATGGAAAATGGAGTCAGGCGAGGGGAGGTGCCTTCGAAATGCTGAAATCGATTAAATATGGCAACGGGGAGATATAGTGCGCTTCATAAAGTCAAGGAAGATAAGCTTGCTCGGACATGTGAAGAGAATGTCACAGGAGAGATTGCCCAAGCAAATGCTAAATGGAAACATGGAAGGAACCAGAAGGGCCAGATCCAGAAGGCGATGGATACAAGAGTTGGAGGAAGATTTAAGAAGAACGGGTGCATAAAACTGAAGGAACGTGACAACAGAGAGACACAGAGTGAGAGAGAGAGAGAGAGAGAGAGAGAGAGAGAGAGAACTTGTGGCAAGTGGTGGCGGAAGCCAAGGGTCATCCCGGCATGTAGAGGAGACTACTTTTTATGCTAATTGTTCAAGATAATGTTAATGCCTTTCAAGGATCAGTCTGTAAACTAAGTCAAATTCGCCACCAACTTATAGTATGAAAATATCTGTGCACCGGAGAAAAAGTAGCCTAATGACTTTCCGAGGTCTGGAACCAGTTAAAAAAAAAGCACAGAGGTAAAATGGTTGAGCAACTCGGTCTCGGGCATTTCGACTTCCTAGAAAATACCATCATCAGATACGAGAAAGACAATGACGTTCATACGATTTTTAAGGCGAACAGACAATAGTGATCTCTTATTAGAAATTATAAAAAACCGGAAGTTGAACGAGCGAAGTTAGTTCCCGATTTCCACTCGACCGTTTGCAATTTGTCTATCCATGTGTTTGGGGTAGGCGTATATGGCTCACGACTGTTTCTGAACGCATCAAACGACTTTCATAAATCTTGGTGCGCGCATCCATACTTTTACTCTACAGAACCCTATTGATTGTTGAGATTGGTCACCCAGAAAATAGAGGAGCGGGAGGCAAAAATATCAGGAGGTGCCAATTTTTAAAAAATCGCTCTAGTCGATGTGGCGTATCAAATTAAACAATTTTAATAAAATCCAAAAGCAGCGGTAAGTTTTGAGACGTGAGGGTCTAAAAAGTCCAACAAAAATCGCAGAACACACTTGAGGTCGGCTGACACATACAGCTGCTGTACACACACTGATTGACGAATCGCGCTCGAACTCAGCGTAACAATACAGTACAGTAATACCAACTTATTTACAAATATGTTTAGATTACGTGCATCCCGCAACTTTCAATTGCGAAATTCCGGATGTTTATAAAAATAGTATTTTTTTTTTTCAGGAAATAAACAAAATTATTTAGTTGCTTGTCTCTTTAAAGTTGTACAATGGCCAAAAAAAAAAAAATTATTTGTAGAAACCAACTTAGTAGCTTTATAAAACCAAAATAAAATGTTACATAAAGATTACTAAACTCACATTAATAAGATTGGCCCGTGGGCAGCGAACTCATTACTCCTTAATTAATTATGAGGCTATCAACAGTGACTATATTTCTAAAGAGCGGGGACTACACTGAGGGTAATATGGTTTTAATTAATTAAATCTTGTAAAAGTCGACGAGATTTTTTTTTAACGCAACCCACAAAGCTTTGCCAGAAAAGTTCGGACCGGGTGATGTTTTGTTTACAGAATCAGGACCGACCTTGTAATAATTTCAAGAGAGGGCTGCCGACAGCGGACGGAATTAGATAAACCTACCTCCACCCACAACAAGAAAGATGAAAACATTTTTCAAAGAAGACAAATAATGTAAAAAGCTTCTATGATTACGCCGAATTTGTAATAAATGTGGAAAATAGAAAGGCGGGGGCAGTAAATTTGAATAGGAGGGTTGGAAGATGTGCAGTTGTCATCCTCTCAGTTTAATATTTATATAGACGATATTGTTAGATAACGTCGTTATATATTGTTTGGTGATATCAAGAAACGGACTCAAGTGAAATCCGAAGATATCTGCATTAATATGCTGTTGTTTCCATACGATCAAATAATTATACAGAAAACTGAAAAGTATTCATACCATATATCGTATGAACAATACTGTTACGACGATTGCACAGATAGTCGTGTCTGAACAATGGAAACGGAATAATTGGACACCGGATAAATCTTTAATTAGAACCTTAAGAACAGTTAAAATACAATTGACACTTAGCTGTTTGCGGACGATCAGGCTATTCTATCGGACTCTGAAAACATATTGCAGATAGGTATACATTTGTTAAATGGAATCTGCAAAGACCCTGGACTGCAGATATCCACAATTAAAACCAAGGTGATGGCTTTTTGTGGAACTCATCCCGTACGGGCAAACATTGTTATAGACGGTACCGTCCTGGAACAAGTTAGCAGTTTTGAATACCTGGGCTACAGTGTGTCTTATAATACAAGCAACGACGTCGTGAACAAGTTGCATAAGTCCAACCTTATGTGCGGGACCATTAGGCGAACCCTTAAGTCAGCAAGTAAAGGAACACGCCTAAAATTCTACAAAGTGATAGCACTTCCCACACTTCTTTATGGGTCTGAGAATTGGACTTTAAGAAACTGCCAGGCCAGTTGTATTCAAGCGGCTGAAATGAAATTTCTCAGGCACATGCCAGGGTATACTCTTCATGATTATAGAAGAAACACATATATACGACAGGAAATGAATATTATGAGTACACTCGACAGGATCGTCCTGTGTCGGCTGAATGGGAGAGAACACCTTTGCCGAATAGATAACTGCCGTATAACTATGGAACTATGGAACAACATCCCCAAACAACTATGGAACTATAAGCCGAGGGGACGGAGAGGTGTGGGACGTCCGAGGAAGCGCTGGAGTGACCAGCTGTAACATTTGCCTATTTGAAACCGGAACAAACCATTCTTGGTTTACACCTTGAGGATGATGAAGAACAGTTAAAAAGAAAAAATTCGATCTAATAAAATTTGGAATATGCCCTAATCAACATAATGTGTTACAACATATCATTAAATTAATTCAAGTTCGAAGATGTCTGAATAAATACATTATTGTTAGCATAGGATCAAATAATTACAGAGACATATTAACAGTCTGTTATGATCAGATTAACAGTTTTACAGTCTATTAATTTATTGTTGTATTGGAGTGTTAGTGGTTGGTAAATGACCTGAATATGGCTTGACCGCCGAAAGCGCTCGTCAATACCAAAGACAACATAGGGTTTGTACAAAATTACTAGTAGCAAACATTTTACAGTCGTCATGTACACAGAGTCGCACATACGTAAAAGCAGATTCGTGATCACGCCTGATCTTATATATATGTGCGTGCGTTTATATATAAACGTTATATATAAACATCAATCATATACAGACACACACACATTGGCAGTGACTGATTACGAGAAGTGAGTGTACACAGTATACTACTATGTTCGCGGCTCTTCTTGGCGAGTCGTTTCCTCTGCTTCTTAATTAAGAATAAGTGAAACACGCGAGACAGTAAACAGCCTCCACAATAATTCGGCAACATGTTTCTGCACTTAACCTACTTCTGTGCTGTCTCAATCCCCTCCCCCACACTGACTGTCTGACGATCTTTGTCGTTTACACAACTTTTCTGTCTCTCTTTATGTATAACACACACGCACACACACACACACATCCACACTCACTCACTCACACACAGAAAATATTTATTTCAAAAGCTCTTGCGAATTCATATAAATTTTTTTATGTTATTGTAAAACTGTACCACATTAAAATATTGATTACTTTTTTTTACTGTATACAAAAAGTATTAAAGAAAATATGTAATGCAACCCAGTGGCATATCTAGAATTTTGTCGAGGGGGAGCAGTCAAATAACAATTTAAGACTAATCAAAATTACAAAAATGGCTGAAAAACTTGTAATAACATCCTGAAATAAATCCGATTAAAGTAAACGGCAATAAAACATTAAAAACACGCGTTATTTAAACCAGAGTTATTAGATATTTATTGACTGAAATGAATTTCCTCTATTTTATATTTCAAATGTACATGCAAATACTGTGAAATAAACCTGCTTGTATTTATAAAAAGAGTTACCACTATATTAGCGTACACAGCTGAAAAAAGTAATACAACAGCCTAAAAATTAAGAAATTAACAAACTTCGTCAACTGTTTTCGACTTTGTGCGGAGGCGGGTTCGGACCCGTTCATTCCCCCTTAAATACGCCCGTGATATAAGCCTAATACTAAATGTCTAAACTAACAATCACCTAAAGGTTTCCATTTACGTATATTTCAATAACAAACTTCTAAATATTTTAAACTTTATAGAAAAGCAACAACTGCCTGTCGTTAAATTAACATAACTATGATTTTTCATTTATAATTATTGTTTCATTTATAATGTGTTTAAATGAATTAACTAAGGTCCGAAACAAAATCAAAATATGTAAGACATTATTGGAAAACGTTGTAAAACATATGGCTGAAGTGTGAGAAACAGAGCGTATGCAACAAAGATTACGATCCATGAAAATGGGATCCTGGAGAAGGTGCTGTAGACTGACATTGCCAGATGGGATTAACAATGAAGCAATAAGGGTCAGAATGATTACGTGTACCATTATAAAAGACGTAGTTGATGCAAAAACTTTAAGATGGTACGGTCATGTGTGTCGTATGAGCAATGATAGACGGCCAAAGAAATTACTAGAATGGATCTCTCCTCAAAGAAGAAAAAGAGGGAGGCCGCGAGACTTGATTGGAAGGTATAAGGAATGCGATGGTACCGAGAAATCTGAAGGAGGATGATTGGAAATTTTGGAAGCCTGGATGCGAAGAAGACTTTAAATGCTGTTAAAAGATCGCAAATGTGTGTGTGTGTGTGTGTGTGTATGCGCGCGCGCGTTTGTCTGAGAGATAATAATAGTAATAAACACAGGGTAGTAATAAAGAAAAATATAAATCCATCGTCTATAAAGGTTCGCGAGTGTAAAATAAAATTAAAACTCTCTCCCATTTCTAATCTCCACCCCCCACTAAAGCTTTCATCCGCTTTTCAATTTCTTTGTTTCTCTCTCTCTGCCTGCTACGTTTATATAAACGTAATTAAGTAAATTAATTTCGCTCGTAATAAAACCGACCAGAAATCTACCTGCGAGACGGATCCACGAGCGCTGAGAGGGATTTTCTTAAAACATTAATTCCTTCCAAAACATTTGCGCTAGCTATTAACACTTTTTTTACTGTCCATATATATATATATATATATATATATATATATATCCCGAGAGAAACTATAATTCTTTTATATTTATAATTCTGCAAGATAAAATAGTTGTTTACAGAGAACACTAAAACCGTTTTAATAAAACAGTTTCTGTTGAGAAATTGTAGAATAAATTTTTGTTTGTTGAAGTCTAGAGATTATTTATTACTTGCTAAAAGTATTTAAGAGACAAGTAATGTCTATTGTCATTAAAGGAAACTGGGGTTATAAAATTGTTCTGAAAGCAACGTATTATTTTGTATAACAGTACATGCGCGCGCACACTCATTAATTTTATATTTAATTAAGAAAAAATTGTGTTAGGGGTTATACTCACATAAAATGTAACATACATATAAAATGTAATTTTATATTGTGTGTGTGTGTGTGTGTGTGTGTGTGTGTGTGTGTGTGTGTGTGTGTGTGTGTGTGTGTGTGTGTGTGTGTGTGTGTGTGTGTGTTTCAATGGACATTCTAATTAATTATGCAATGTAGTAGAGTTAAAAGCATATGAAAGCACATAAAGTCATTGTGTGAAGTAATAGAGATTCCAGGTTTGAAAGTTATATTTAGCTGCTAAGGAACATTGTTAAAAGTGTTAGTTTTAAGTGTTTTGAGACTTATGAAACAATTGTAAGTGCTGTGAAATGGTGCGAAACCATGCGTAGCCCCGTGCGAACAGACTATTCATATAAAGAAGTTAATTTAAATAACTTTCACGATATGTGAAATTTTTAGATGAGACATATCAGAATGTTCGTAATAAAAGGAAAACGAACTGATAACAATAGTTATGTTAAAATCATCATCATCCTCAACCTCAAGGTTTAAACCAAGAATGGTTTGTTCCGGTCTGAAATAGGAAAATATTACAGCTGGTCACTCCAGCGCTTCCTCGGACGTCCCACACCACTCCGTTCCCTCGGCTTATAGTTCCATAGTTGTTTGGGAATGCGGCAGTCATCCGTTATATTAAAATTAGTAACTAATTGTATGCATATTTTAAGTATAAAAACAAAAAAAAAGCTCTATCAACCAGTTATATAGTCAACAAAATAATAAGAACACTCAAAAAACCGAAGCACACAATGTGAACGAGAACTTTGATATGAGAGCAAAACACTGCGACCCTTTTTGTTGACCTTAGTGGTACGCAAGTGATCTTTCTCATTGTGCTTGTGTTTCGTCAGTGTTGTGTCCGTTTTCATAGTAAGTATTCGTTTGGATTATTTTATCTTTTGATTAGATATTATGTGAAGTTTTGTTATTATTATTTTGTTAACTCTTTATCACTGGCTTGATAGACTATATTATTCATTTTTTTTATTTAGACCTATTAGCGGTGGTCGTACCGTCTATGCCGCATCCCGCATTCCGATCGCCATTTCTCCCTATCTTACCAGTCATCGACTTCTATAGCTCGATCTCTCATGCTTTTCCTAATTCCTGTTCTCCATTGTGTTGTCAGTCTTCCTTTTCTTCTCCTGTTTTGTGGTGTGTAAGTCAATGCTTCCTTTGGCCATCGCCTCTCCTCCATCCTAATTACGTGACCATACCATAGCAACTGTCTGGATTTGATTCTTTCTGCTGTTGTAAATATGCGCCCTGTATTCCTTCTTATATCTTCGTTTCTAACATGTTGCATTCTAGAAATATTACACGCTCTTCTTAAGAAGTCCATTTCTACAGTTTCTATCATCTTTTTCTCTTTATCAGAAAGTTGCCGCCATTCGCAGCCATAAGTTAAAATGGGCTCCACAATATTTGTGTAGATTGTCAGTTTAGTTTGAAGTTTTATTTTGTTCGACCAAAGTAATGAGTTTAGCAAACAAACAGCCTTTTTTCCCTCTTGAATCCTATTTTTGATGTCATTCTTTGTTGTTCCATCTTCTGAAATAATGCTTCCCAAAAATTTGAATTCGCTACACTTTCCGATTCTATGGATTTGCAGATCTGGGTCTCCTTCATGGGTATTTTCAGATATTCTGTTTTAGTAGTGTTTATGTTTATGTCTCGTATTCCTCTTTCAATTTTCTAAACATATAATCTGTGTCGTCCTCGTCACACACGATAATTACCCGATCGTCGGCAAATAGGAGAGTTGTTAAGCACTGCTCACCCATTTGAATTCCCCAAATATCCATTCAAATAATATTTGAATAAGTATTATTCATCCATTTATACGTATCAGTATGTAATTAGCCTGAAGACGGCTGCCATAATTTCAGTGGCTGAAACGTCGCATTTACATTGTTTCCTGAGATGAAAAAAGTCCGCCAGTTAAATTTAAATTGAAATATGTACAGTTCATCACAGCCACCGGGTCTTTCCAGTATGTGTCTGCAAACAACTCTCGCAGCGTTCACGAGCCCGCCAAGCTCCCCCGCCAACGTCCCTCCAGTCACCACTCCTAGCGGTATGAAGGAGAGGTGATTAGCATACCATATACTGTGTTCGTACAAGCTGTGCTGCTGAGACGTCTGAAGAGCGGGGGGTCTACTTCTTAGTACTTAATCATAACGCGTGCTTGTGTCGGTGCGGTATTACTGGTTCTGTAAACATTGTTCAGTACGTATTTGTTCTGTATGGAATTGTTCAGAAGACGTATTCAGTTGTTATTTCGTGTGCGTATTAGATTGAGTGTTCGTACATTATATGTCAGTGTAATCTATTGAATATTTTGTTTGTGTTTTCTTAATCGGTACAAATTAACTATTAGCCTATCGTTTAATTATTGTATTGTTCGCTGTCAATTACTAAGCAGTGAATTTGACATTAATAATTATATTTTATGAGTAGTTCCGTTAAAAAATAATATTAAAATGACTTCGCAAAAAAGTAACAAAACAATTCATTCGGAAGGACGTGAAATTATATCGTCTGTTATTGAAAAGTGTGATGAAGAATCAAGGAAAGGGGCATATTCCTTCACAGTTAAAAACGCTACAGCAAGAGCAGCGTATTACACTGGCGTTTCAGAATTTACAGTTAAAAAAATCCGGAAAGAACACAATACGCGTCTAGAAAATTGGCCGGATCAGCGTTTAAGTACCCTAGGGAAACGGAGAAAAACTAGACCGAATCACACCTTGGTAAGCGTGGACGAGTTTGACAGGTGTGTAATCAGAAGAATTATTAATGATTTTTACACAGTGCAGAAAAAAGTGCCGACAGTGGCAAAACTTCTACCCGTGGTGAAAGAAAAAATATATTTTCCATGGGGTAACAGTTCTTTACTAAAAATAATTAAGGAAATAGGGTTTAAGTGGAAAAGATTTAGTAATAGAAGAAGTCTACTAATTGAAAGACCGCAAATCGTGATGTGGCGGCATCGTTATCTTACACAGCTTAAACTTTATCGAAAAGAGAATAGAGAGATAGTGTTCATAGATGAAACATGGGTAGACAGTAACTTAACGCATCAGAGGGGATGGCGAAGTGACGAATGCAATATTCACATTAATCAGAGTGGCTCGAAGAGACTAATAATATTGCATGCAGGGAGCAGAAATGGATTCATACTTAACGCGAAACTTGTATTCAAGGCCGGTTTGTCTAGTGGAGATTATCAAATGAATAGTGTTAATTTTGAAAAATGGATTAATGAAAAGCTTTTACCAAATTTACCAGCAAAATCAATAGTTATAATGGACAATGCTCCGTACCACTGTACCCAAACTGACAAGGTACCGTCAAAATACGCTCTAAAAGAAGAAATGAGAGAGTGGCTTTTTAGAAACGGCATCTACTATGATGAAAAAATGCGCAAACAAGAACTTTACTGTCTTATAGAAGCGCATAGACCAAAAGAAAAAACATTTAAGATAGACGCTATTTTGAAAGCTTTTGGTCACACACCTCTTCGATTACCACCGTGTATGTGCGATCTGAACGCTATTGAATTAGCATGGGCAAAAATGAAGCGTATAATACGGGACAATAATACAACAGGAGATTTATCGTTAGATGCGCTTAAGAAAATTACTGAAATGGCAATTGAATCAGTTACACCTTGCGATTGGACAGTATATGAAAACCACGTTATACGAATGGATGACTACTACTGGGATAAAGATGGCATTACGTCAGACATTATTGACAGTTTTGTAATTGAAACAGGAGGTATCAGTGATGACAGTGAAAGTGCCAGTGACAACAGTGATAGCGAGGACTCTGAAACAGATTCGGAATTGGCCCAACCATTTACATGAGGTATGTCACAACTTACTCAACCATCTTACCTGTTAATTATAATTTCTGTTATTAGTTGACTATGCTTTATATTGCCATTAAATCCGTTTAGGTATCTATATAATTACACTTCCTAAAGTAACATTTTTATTGGTAGTTAATATTGATCTAAAAAGTGTAAGCAATAAATGAAACAGGCATAGATAAAACATAATGGCTATCCCTATATGCAGTTAAAAATACAGTGCGAGAGGCAGTGTTAAACGTATTTTAAATGTGTAGTAGTACCTTGATACGTGCAGTGGAATGGCATACGTCACCGCATTCCTTCTTGAGTTGCAAAGGTTAACATACGACAGTACCAATACTACTAACACATTTATCGTCTCTGTTTGGAGCCTACGATTCTACCTTTACGTTGTGCAGTTAGTTAAATTGTTTCATTTTTCAAAATTACTGTTTCGTTAGTTACTTACATTCGTTTCTTCTTACATACGCTTATTCTTTCATACATTTATTTTGTGTTTTTCTCATTCCTTACATTTCTTACGTGTTTATTATTTACGTAATTACTTTATACTTTTATTCTTTATATTGCTTTATTCGAAATTAATTTGATTGACTTGCTAACTGTTGGCCTTTCGTTTATTTCAAAACCAAGAATTAATTCACAGTCCTTGATTATTTAATTAATGTAATGTAAATTAAATAATCGTGAAAACAAAATTTAAAAACCTCACCTAATAAAAATATAAAAGAAACAAAATAAAAAGAATTGAAGATGGCGTACGTGCGTGAATGCATGCGTTTAATAAAAAAAAAAGTAGAAAAAGCAAAAATAAAAATTACAAACAAAAATTGAAACAAAATAAAATGAATAGAACAGAAGCGTGCGCGCGCGTGTGTGTAGTGGTATGCTAATCTCTTCTCCCTCACATTGCTACTGTACGAGTGGGGACTGGCGGGAACGTTGGTGGGGGAGCTTGGCGGTTCGTGAACGAGAATTATTTCTAGAGTTATTTGGAGACACATATTGGAAAAGACCCCACCATCTTTTAAAAATGTTGACAACTATGTTACGCGCACGTTACACACTCGCGCGCGCGCGCGCACGTACGCACGCACACGCAAACACACTGTAGAAACGTGTTCATTTCTGTTCACGCTTACGTGAATACCCCGCGCCCATGTCCGTTGTGTCGTTGTTAAACAAATTTTCCGCGCCTTTGTGCTAACAAAGTCTCCTCGGTCGTAACGACTTTATACTGCAGGCAAACACAATTACATGTGCTGTACAAAACAAAGGACGTTAACGCGATACTAGAACCGGTAATTGTTGTAATTGCTCCTCTGTGACGTCATTACCAACTTTACGCCTATCAATAATACACTGTTGTCCATTAAAATACACAAGTGTAGACTACGCCGTCACATTTAAGTTTCCATCAGTCTGCTTTTAACGGTTCCCTTTGTTCAGTTACTCTTTATTTCCTATTTTTCTGTTTTATCAAGGGCACTAATGACTGGTAAATTAACAAAAAAATCGAATTTTGGTTTTCGCTTTATAAAAATATTCAATGTTTTCTGAGTGATTTAATACCAAATTTATGTAAGCACACATAAAAATAAATTTTTTATGTTTAGTAAAATTCAGATTGTAGGAAAAGTTATCTCAAAAGTGATCATAAAATTACTATTTTTTACAACTCTGTAACTCCTTTATAACAAATCGTAGTGACATACTGTTTTTACCATTGGAAAATGTATTTCATTAAACGTTCACTACCAATGTCTGTAATGTCTGTCATAAAGTGAATATTTTCTAATCTGAGTCATCCTAATTTGTTAAAAAAAGATGCCTTCCTGGTAGTACACACAGAATGGCAACGAGTGGCTGAACTAGAAGCTTCAAAAAAAAAAATTTGTTGGACTGGAAACTTTGGTTTTGGGTGTGCATGATGTTGTGCTAGCGTCCAATGAAGGTAATATAAGTAAGTGTCAAGTCTTACAAAAATTAGATATAAAATTAGGATCAAATATGGTGAAAGTAATGAAAAAATTGACTTGCAACGAATCCTGACGCAGACCCAGAACTAGATGAACTGATGGAAAGGGTAGACAGTCAACTAAAAATGTGTAGAAAAAACTAGAGGACCAAATGGACATAACTGAAGACCCCGAGTATGGTAGAGGAGTATCTTAAATTAGGTAAAACAATAAAATCGGTTAGAAAAATACGTTTTTCTGTAAATCTATTTTGTTTTTAGATACGTGACTCATTATTTAAAAAAACCAAGTGACCTATCAAGCTGATTTATTTGTGCCTATTGGGTTAATGAAGACGTAACTACACAACTAGAACTATACACTGTCACTGTAAAGTAAAAACATATCTAGTATGCAATTTTTATGACAAAACATAAAAAATTATTAAAAATCGAGAACATATGAAATCTGTATAATTGTTCTAGTGTTTTTAGTTCATAATGTGTTTACCTGTGTGCTAAAAGTTCAGACTTCTACTTCCACAGGCTCTGAGATAATAGGTTTCAAACTTGATGAGTTTTACATGGTAAGCATAGCCGGTTACGAGTGCTCTTAAGCTGACTTTCATAAGAATGTTGAAAAATTTCTTCTTCTTTTCTTTCTCCTCTTCAAGGATTAGGTTATATAAACCTGATCCGGTACTCATCTCATCATCGGACGACCCACGTCTCTTCTACCAATGGCTTTATAGTTCAGTGCCGCTTTCGGCAATCGCTCTTCTGTCATCCTTTGCAGATGATCCCACCATTGCCTTCAGTAGATTGAAATAATTTCATTTATGTCCTTTACTTAAATTTTTCTTTTATGCCTTTATTCTTTATTCTCTCTTGCAATGTATAATTTAAAGAATTTCGAAGAAAATGCATTTCAGCACTCTGAATCTTGCCGCTTTTCTTTTTTCTTTTTTGTCATGGCCCACGCCTCACTTGCATAAATCAAAGTCGGTATTGTAATTGTCTAATTTAATCCTCGTGCTATGTCTTGTTTTATTTCTAAGATTTTTATGAATCGTACCACAAATATACCAAAATTTATTTAAATTCCCTCTTATATCATAATCAGATTCATACCTTACTACACAGGCGAGATATTTGAAACGGCTCACTTGTTCTACAGTGCTGTTGTTTATAACTATCTTAGTTCTCACTGGACATATACCTTTAAACAAGTAGGTCCTCACTGGCCAGGTAGGAGGTTGTGCAACACTCCAGTAACCTGTTCATGTAAAACTTTGAAATAATTGTAGTATCCAAAGCAGCCCCAAAATAAGGTCTGGAAAAATTTCGGAAAAAAAAGCTAACTGTCCCAAAGTAAAAACTAAACGTACGTTAGTACATTTGATCTGCTAAACTGCGGAAAGTAACAGTAGTATACAAATTATAAAATTTTTGAAGGGTAAAATAAACATAAACGTTTGAACTAGAAATATACGGAATCCGTAACCAAACTCACTGAAGAAGGAGCACACCACTCCGAAACGGCGTATGAGAAAATACAAACAAGTAAGTTCACAGTGAAAACACCAACAATACTAATAATTATTATAGTAGTGAACAAAGAAGTGATGAACATTCAAAATAGTGTAGAAATATAGACTAGAGAAAACAGAGGTTTTGATGTGTAATTCAAAGCACGCCATTTCCCCGGCCTCAATAAATTACTTAGTATGTGTAAACAATACAGCAGCGCGGTATTTCACTCTGTCCTACGTCCTTCGTCCTGCGCGCTCCTTTAATTTATATCCTTTCAACAACCAAGGCAAACGACTGTTTCTTTTATACCCTGCAAAACGGGTTAACATTTATTTTCCATAAACACATTTTTTTTTCAAAAGTTTTTAAAAATATATAAATACTTGGTACGTTTCACAGATTTTATTTTACTCTGACAGCTGTTTCGATTTCTTAAGCCATTGTCAAAGAGATGAGTGAACACTAAACACAGGATGTGTGGTGGTCATCTGTTTAGGGCGTGTATTGGAACATGTGTGGGGTGTGAAGATGGAGAGGGGGTTGCAGGAGCTAAGGGAAGGTCAAGTATCTGTAGAAACTAAATATAATCTGAATGAAAAATATAAAATTAACTAATCTAAAAATAATCTGAATGCAAAATATAAAATTAACTAAACTAAATAACAGTTTTTAATAAAGGGGATACACAGAATTCAGTTTGTTCATTTGTTAATTTTTTGTTATTTTTATTGCTTTTTTAATTTATAGAATTTCTAACAAATCCATGTTTTTACCTTTTTGTATGTTGTGGAGTAGTATTACAGTATGTTTTTTGTATCTATGAAGTGATTATGTTGTAAGCAGTGATCTGCAAAACCTGTATTGGCTGTATTGGTTAAAATCGCCTTCTTATGTTCAGAAATGCGATGTTTCAGAGCACGGCCACATTGTCCGCTATAAACACCATCGAATTCTGCACAGTGTATTTCATAAACTCCATTTCTCTCCAGTGTGTTTGATTTTTCTTTATTGTTGACTAGTAATGAAAAAGGATTACGTTTGCTTACTGATAAAATGTTAAGACCATGCTTATTTAACCTATTATTAATTCTATCTGTTATAAACGGAATGTAATTTGTTAAATGAAATTTTTTGTTACCTTGATCTGGTTCTATGGAATAAAATTCTTTTAAAATAATTGTCTTCTGTTTTTTTTTAAATTGAAGAGTAATAATTCTTTCATCATAACCGTTATTTTCTGATATGGTTTTATAATATCTACTTCTTTATTGAATTTGTTTTGGATAAAGGAACTATAAGGAGACGATTAACCATTGCATTACCTTTGTATTAATATGTTTCATTAAGTGCCCAACGAATCATCAACTAACATCGTGAAAACTTTTTTCTGGAAATACCTACAATGAATCAAGTTTTGTATTCCTTGGTCACGCGTCAGACAAAGTCACTGCCAAGTTGTAAGCCAAACGTACCCGCTGGTACACTTGATCTACTTAACTCCGGAAACCAACGTTTGTTGAAAAACAATAAAATCACTGGAATCCTCCATCAGGGAGAATAGTCAAATAACATCACATGGAAATCTGTGTGTCGGCAACTTTGGTGGTTTTACGGGTGTGGAAATCTGGGATTCAAAAAACCTAACCCCACTTAACTTCCTAATCACCGATGAACGGTAAAACGTCAAATGAAAGGAAAGGTCAAACGATGAGGAAAATGAGTTAATAGATAAGAGTTAGACAAGGATGGAAGAGAGTTGCTGGGAAGAGTTCAAGACAAAAGGACGTGGGCGTCAAGTCTTGAGATAAAGGACCTAACGGACGCTCTTGAAAGGAACGGATACAACAGGGACGCCATACGTAAAGCATTTAAGAAAACCGGAAGACCTTCGGAAACACCTACAGCAGACGATAATAACCACAAAGCATTCTTACCGTACGTAAAAGGTACCACAGACAATATTAGCAGTATGTTGAAGAAATAACGGCATTAAAACAGTGTTTCGACCACATAAGAAGTTGTCACAGTTTATAAAACCAATCAAAGACAGAATCCCATTCAACACTGAAGATATCTAAAAAATTCCATGCAGTTGTGGAAAAGTTTACATTGGCCAGACGGGCCGCCTGATTCCACAAGAGTGCAAGAACATGTCAGACATACGAAGAAATCGGCAGTTGAAAAGTCTGCGATTGCTGAGCATTCAGTCTTAACGAATCACATGGTAAACTTCGAAGACGGATCTGTAATAAGGTCATGTAGTAGGTATTATGACAGATTGATCCTAGAAGCAATAGAAATGATTAAACACAAGAATAACTTTAACAGAGAAACCGCCACGCTTAGTATGACTTGGTACCCTTTACTTTCTGGTTTTACCGCACAAACAATGCACACAGCGTAACGCCGACAGGGCAAGGTGCACTTACCGGACCGCCCATCGCCACTTCTACACTATATAACTGAGTTCGCTTGCCGTCGTTTTTGTCACTTAGACCTGAGGATACTCATTGTAATATGAGTGAAACGTTGTCATACAAGACATGTTTGACGCGGTCCATACCGGGAGAAGATTTTAAAAACATAATGGACACTGGCCGCGGAAGCCTATGTGAAAACAAATTCTCGAGATGTTAACAATATGGACCGCTACAACAACAAAATTTAATAAAAATATTGTAACTTTAAATCCTTAAAACTATTTAAAGTTAAAGGGGGGTTATTGTCTTGTAAGATTATGTGTTCAATTAGGGTGATTCAAAATTGCACGGCAATCTCTCGGAACCTGATTCTATAGCTAAAAATAAGAAAAAAAGTTCATGTAAACATAGGTCCGAAAACAGTTCGTTAGCGAGTTATGCCTCGCGAACCAGTTCGCCCTGATTTCTGCTCCCACGGTAAAAATGACGCCATACTAAAATTCTTGGGGTATAAAGTGAAGGGTAAATTTGTTGGTTTCTTATAGTTTTTGATCTGAGAAATTGAATAAAAGGGTCCATCGCTTACCCAATGTATTATCTAAATGGTTCATCAAATCACGACACTAGTGAGCAGATGCACCGTCATTCAAAAACTACATCTGCACTCTATCTGCAAGTGGAATATCTTCCAAGAGTTCCATCAGATGCGTTTGCAAAAAATGTAAGTATTGTCTTCCATTAAGCCTTTGTGGTAAGAAAAAAGGGCCTAAGAGATTATCACCAAGAAGATCGCAGCACACGTTAAATGGAAAAGTATGTTGGTCATGCCTTGGGGGCAGTTTCGTGGATTTTTGTCTGCCCAAGTGTAGGTGTTTCGGAAGTTTACAATGCCATTCCTGTAAATTGTAACACTTTTCTGGCGCATTTTGATCTGTTTTGTTTTTAATTTGAGAAATTTGTACTTACTTTTAATAAACGTTGTACACATCGGTTTTCTCATAATTAAATTCTCTACAAAGTTAGTTAGAAATATTTATTTGTTTATTAGTAAATTAACGAAGTTATTTTATCCGAAGTCTAAAAATGTGTGTTTTTCGATTCCAATTGTTTGTGTTTTACCCAGTGTTTGTTAAAAGCTACTTAAGATTGCGGTCTGGGATCTCTTTTATTCAATTTTTCAGGTCAAAACTATAAGAAACCACCAAATTCACCCTTTACTTTATACCCCACGAATTTCAGTATGGCGTCATTTTACCGTGGGAGGAGAAATCAGGGCGAACTGGTTCGCGAGCCGTAATTTGCTAACGAACCGTTTTCGAACCTATGTTTATATGAACTTTTTTCTTATTTTTAGCTATAGAATCAGGTTACGAGCGATTGCCGTGCAATTTTGAATCACTCTGTATACAAGTTATAACAATTTTACTTATAACAAAATAATAATAGAAATTAAGTTTAATACGTTTAGAAAACTTTAAAAATTTTACGTGTTTTATTATTATCGTCAGCTTTACAAAACAGCATAGGCAATTTGCCGCCTGTTCCGCCTTAAAAAATCCTCCAGCCATCTCTTTCTGGTTCTGCACACACACCTGTGTCCTATAGTTTTGTAATTCCAGACTTATTTAGCCAGTCTAGAATATCACATTCTTTCCAAATCTTCTTTCCTCCGTTGTTTGTAATCTTTTAATTATTATTTCAAGTTAAAAACTTGTAACTCTTCTCTTATGGCTTCATTCCTAATACGGTCAAGTTTAAAACACCTTTTAAGTCCACCTAGGAACTCAATTTACGAGGCCTCTATTAAACTGTCTTGTTTCTTGGTTGTTGTCCGTAATTTACACCCACAGTCCATATGGTTGTCCATTCACAGGGCCTCCCATAACCTTATAGAACTTTAATTTTCTACCTCGACGTACCTTGTTTCTAAAAGTACGATTGGTTGTTCCACAGTTCGTCTGGATCTTACCTAACCTAACGTCAACATCATACTTTCTAACACAGCCAAAATCATTTCCCAAATATTTAAAATAGCTCACCTGTTCTAAAATTCGGCCGTTAATCATTATTCTTGTTCTTATTGGTTTCTTGCCTCGAAATGCCATTACCTTTGTTTTTATAGTGGAGATTTTCATATTGTATTGCTTTTAAATGTGATGATACATTTTACGTGTTTTATTATCATTATTTATAACTTTCTATTTTTCTTTCAAATAAAAATGGATGTTTATTAATTATTATTAAATTCAGATCAAACTGATAATTTAAAAAAAAACCTATTGAAGGCAAGAGAATTTATTTTTCACTACTATATAACCGACCTCTAACATTCTGACAGTAGGAGGAGGAAGAGGAATTGGTGGGGAAGGAGGAGAAGAAGAATAAGAACAAAAAGAAAGGAGAAAATGAAAGAAGAGGCGGCAAAGAGGGAGGAGGATGTGGAAGAAGAAGACCCAAAATTTTTAAGTAATTAAATGAAATCCTAGTCTGCTTTTTTAGAACTAATTTAATCCAGGATCGCGTTTGTGGTTGTAAAACAATGAACTAAATGTTGTCGCAACAGCGATTTTTTTCTCTCTGGGCTTTGCGGTTGTGCGTCGCAGAGACGAACCACTCGGTATCTGAGTTCCGAGCTGCCTTCTGGAGCTCCTGCCTCGTGGCCCTGCCCAAGTAGGGCGTGTGCTCTATAGCAGGCCGATTCTCGGCTGTTGTGCTAGCCTACACTAGCGCAGTATACACCGAGGGCGTTTCCACGAATCAGCTGGACGTATACGGTACCTTCCCAGCCCAGTCACTAGAGGATTGCCTAGGAACCTCGCCGCACGTGCATAAAATTTGCGTGCAAGCCGCCTGAATGTGTCGTCTAAGGAGCTGACGCCAAGTCCTCTCCTTAGAAGGCGAGATGAAAAGCGACGGGGGACTTTGGCCGCTAGCCGAAGACCCCTGTCGAGGACGCTCTGCAACTTCTTTTTATGCATTGCGGCGAGGTAACCCCAGACCGGTCAGGCGTAGGTAATGACCGGCAGCAGATAAGCGATTTTTTACGTCTGCTCTCCGGTATTAGCGACACGGCCCGTGACACCTGAAGAATACGAGGAGAGCCAATCAGGGGTCAGCAGCCGCCGAGATGTGACCAACTGCGTGTTCGGAGCTAGCGAATCAGTGATCCCGTTCAGGGCATAAAAGAGCGCCGCTAGAAGGACTGGGAGAGTCGACTCTGTCTGGCACAATGGCCTCCGTTTTAAGATCCTCGGATGTCACTTTCCCCCAACCATCGTCAAATGGCTCTCCCAGTTCCTGGATGGCCGCACGGCACAAGTCCGAGTCCGTCAGCATCTCTCGGCACCCTTCCGCCTTAATGCCGGTGTCCCCCAAGGCTCCGCCATTAGCCCGCTCCTCTATATCATCTTTACGAAAGATACCCCTCCCCCCCGCCTACTCTACCCTACCCATCTGCAGGCCTAGCCCAGTACGCCGACGATACTGCCTACTGGGTCTCAGCAGGCGCACAGCGGCAGATCCCTATCAAATTGCAACAAATCCTAGAACCTTTCTTCGACTACTGCAATACTTTGCGAATATCTGTAAACGCGGACAAGACCCAACTCTGTGTTTTCAACTCCACTGGACGCAACATGTCGCATTTCTATACAACGCCCGTCCGCGTTGGCCCATCGTCAGTACGCCCGAAGCGTGATTGCCAATATCTGGGCGTCACGCTCGACTCCAAACTTACCTGGCGACCACACATCAAACGCACAACAGCCATCGCCCGTACCCGCCTCCGTTCTCTCAGAACCCTCAGCCGACTAAACCACTGCTCCAGCGACTTACTAGGCCGCATCTATACTACTTGTATCCGACCCGTCCTCACATATGCACACCCAGTTCTCCTTACTGCCTCTCCAGCCTACCTCGATCTCCACCGTATCACAGAACGACGGGCCCTACGACTCATATACCGCCGACCACGCCTGACGAAGACTTCCAATGCCGCCCTGTATGCGCTTAACACCCGCTTCCCTGACCTTGATTCCTTCCTTATTAAACTCAACTGGAAGTATTCCCGCACAGCCTCCCGCCGCAATTCCTTACAAACGATAGTCCCGTCAATTAATAGAAACACCCGCAATACAAGCCGACCTTCCTACTTACTAAATCGCCTCCTCGCAATAGCCAATGGTCCTCCCCCTCGCCTCCACCCACGCCGGCGTCAACGACACAGACCTGCTTAAGCAGTACACATACCATTTCCCCGCCAAGGACTTATCTCTCCCCGGCAGTAGCAACCTGTCTTCCTAAAGCAAATGCAGCCTCAATAATCAACACATGATAACACTCCCCCACACTCTCTTCACTTCACCACTGTAAACACACACTCTATTTCCCCACACTTACGTCCCCGCACATAACCCGAATCTGTTCCTTCCGCCTCCCATGACGGCTACCTTTCGCCACCCAACAGCTTTGGCGACCAGCGTCACACGTCCCAGTCTTGGCCCCCCCCCCTGCAAGAACGTCGCAGAAAAACATGAAGAAATAAACTGAATAAATACAGATGCCCCAGTACAATCATAACGGCCACATCAATCTACCTCTCCCGCTTGTATATGGCTACACACTACACCTCACACAATACAACCTACAAACAGTACTCTCTCAACTAAGTGCCTCCACCTTCTCTGCGCTCCGGTCGTCTGGCGTACGTCCCCCAAAAAACCCCTTGCCCGCACGGCTGAAGGGAGCTCGTCTCCAAAACAGCCCGAGTCCGACCATACTGGTCGGTCTCAAACAGCAAAAAACAAAAAAAAAAAGACTGGGACAGCAGCGGGCTCTACACACAGCTGCCGAAAGAAGAGGACCGCAGCACGCCCGGAACAACGGACGCAGCCGCCGAACATCATAGCGCGGCTCGGACAGCGTACGCAAATGATTTAGCGTCCTCGACAAACGGTCCTTTTAAGGACCTCAAAAACGATAGTGTGTACGATTGGCGCCATTTGTCCTGTGACAATGTATTTTTATAAATTTAATAATATATGTGGGGACTGACATGAAATCGATAGTTGGTAAATGACGAACGATGATACTAAACTTGGGTTTAGTTTGACGTCATGCGAGACGCTTCAAAGGGCAATGTTAGATGGTGGGCGGGGGGCGAACAGCTTCAGTAAGTTTGCACATACCACGCATGAGGAAACGATGCCAGTTTCAAAGGGAGGCAGGGCGTCACCGCCTTGTGTCAGCGTCTGAACGCAATCAAAGCGCAGCTTTAAATTGTTTGAATTCCTTTACAATTGGCGGCAAACAAAGTGTTGTCTGTTCCTTAATTGCTTCTCTCTGAACGCATACTCCACAACATCACTGTACATGTAACGTCTTACATTACATCTGGTACCATTTCGTCTATACTTATTAGGTTTGATCAAAACGTTCATGCAGTTCTTGTTTATTCAAAAAAATTATGCATTAATTCATCAACACTTATACTGCTCCCTTCAAAGTAATCTCAGTCAAATGTAAGACGATTACGCCAGCCTGTTTGCAGTCTTCAAAATGTTCCCAGCGAGCACTTTTTGGTACACCCTTGAGCTCGCTTAGCGAATTTTGTTTTACGTCTTCAACGCTCGCGGATCGTTGCCTTCTCCTGGAAATTATCGCTACTGGAAGGAGAAAATATCGCGTTGGGACACATCTGGTGAATACGGCAGTTGTCGTGTCATCATTATGACATTTTCTTTAGCCTGGCGAAATTCAAAACAAGTATGTCGTGCGTCCAGGCGCATTATCGGGCTCCAATTTTCATAAATTATTTTTCCGTAAATCTGGCCATTTTCTACGAATATCTTTATGCGAATAGCATAAAATGTCCGAATAGTACTCTTTATTTACCACTGGCGGATTATACAATAAATTATTTGATCAGAAATTGCGAGTTTTAAGAAGAAAATCTTGTGAATTACACGCTCACTGAACGTAAACTCTAAAACAAGCGATGGAACACGTATTAACAAAGTATGCGGCAATTTACCGGAAAACAGCTGAACAAAAGGAGAGCCTTCACAGCAACAACCCTCTTCAAAATACAACCCATTTCATAGCCGTTAAAATTAATTATTCTTTGGAATTAATTAATTAGTCAGGCTTAATTGACTGGATAAGGTCGGTTACCACTGGATAAGGACTGTATAACAAAGACAATACCATTCCGGAAGCGATAAGGTTTAATTACTTTAAAAACTGTGAAATTCGTTGTTTTTGCAAACAGAGATTTCTAATTAAGTTAGAAAAACACGTACTTAATTTTACATTCTTCTCGATTTGTATAGGACCCACTGACGAAACGGGTCAGAGAGCTTCATAGGTTTCTTCCGCCTCCCATCCCTACAAGAAGGGTGAATATAATTAATTTGAAAGCAGATCACTACAGAGCTGTAAGGAAAACACTGATAATTGATTTGAAATTACAGCGGACATTCTTCTTCTTCTTCTTCTTCTTCTTCTTCTTCTTCTTCTTCTTCTTCTTCTTCTTCTTCTTCTTCTTCTTCTTCTTCTTCTTCTTCTTCTACTGACATTACAACCCAGTATGGGTTTTAGCTTTTTCAACAATTTTTCTCCATTCGGTCCTCTCATTACACAGCCTTCTCCATCGTATTACAGTATTTCCATATTCCTCTGATCCTCCTCAACACTTCGATAAAACTCTTTCTTGACCTTCCTCTGTTTCTCCTACCTCCTGGTCTCCATTATAAAATTTTTCTGAGAATACTGTGTTGTTCCATCCTCTTTGTGGTCCCAGCCAAGCTATCCTTCTACGCTTTTTAGGCTTTACTGTGTCAGCTTCGTGTATCAGGTTATTCATTTTTGAATCCTTCGTATTGTAGACAAGCCGTTGTTATTTTTCACTGGTTCATAAATTTTTTTCAGTATCTTTTGTATAAATGTTGTGACACACTGTTTTTCTTTTAGTGTTAATACCCAAGTTTCACAAGAATATGTTACAACTGGTATAATTATGTTTTGTATAGGCCTACTTTTAATTTTAATGATTTTTTCAGTGCTTTCAACTTCATTAATTTTGAGTACGCGTAGTAACATCGGTTACCACTAAGCATTCTAGCCTGGATATCATTGTTTGTGTTGTTAGTGTAGTTCATTTGTGAACTACACAAATGAACTAGGCAGGAAAAATTCCCTTACGTAGTCAAATTTATAATCTTCAAATTCTAGAGGTTGTCTGTTTCATGATGCTCTTATTTCCGTGATTTTTCTTTTATTATAATTTATTTTAAGTCCTCTCCCCATTGCCTCGCTATTTATATTAATTACGAATTCTTTAAAAAAGAGTTTTTGTTTCTTTTTACCACACACTATTAGGGTAAGCGATGATTTCTGTGGTTTTTATTCCTATATGTCCACTAATTTCCATCTTGTTCATTACTGCTTCTAAAACTAAATGATAGAGTAAAGACGACAGCGCATCTCCTTGTCTAAAGTCTGTGGTAATGGGAAGTGCGGCAATTAAACTGACTTGCAACTCGTATTGTTACTCTGGAACCAGCCATAGTCACTTCTAAAGTTGTATTACTTTCTTGAATACAGAATGATAGTAAATCTTCCAACATCCTTCCTCTGTGAACACTGTCAAAGCTTGTCTAAATTATGTACATTAGTTACATAGATGTATATTGTATTCATATATAACGGACATTGTGCCCCCTGACGGCAAAGTCAGAGGACATACAAAAATTATAACTTATAAAAATGATGAATGCAAACTCTGACAGCAGGGTTATCATAGCTGTACGGCATGTTTTCTAGGCTATTAGGCTGTGGTCTAATATTGACATTTGTAAAAACATGAGATGTTTCTGACGCACCCACGTCGGCCATCTTCAGTGAAGAGGGAACTAGTAACTGACGCACACTAAAAAAAAATACATCTCTCATCGTCTCCAAAAAGGGTTAACCCAAGTATGGTTTGTTCCGGTCCCAAGCAGATAGACTGGAGCTGGTCACTCCAACCCTTCTTCGGGAGTCGCACACGTTCGGTTTCACTTCGGGTGTCATATGTTTTACAATTTGTTTTGACAATATTTTGTGCTAATGTTATCTGCATAGTGCTGTGATTTCTTTATATGGTACAAAAAGGCAAAGTTCCTATTTCCAATTGATTAACAATGACTATTTCTCTATATCCTCATCATTCTATACAAGCGTTTCGGAAGAGTGTTTCTGAAGTTTTAATTACACAAAATTATTAAACATATTTATATTTCAGTTTTTAATAATTAATGCTTGATGCCTTTACTTGGTGAAAATCCATTGTAAATTATAGTATAAAATAAAACCATAAAATAGTTTTAGTGATTTTCACTCGTCAATTTATTAAAATTATAAATCCATGACAGCTGTTTCGGCAGCACAGTGCCTTCATCAGATGGTGTAAGCTGACTAATTTTCGTACAAACAATACAGAATATAAAATATAATACAAGTATTTAATTTATATTTAAATGTATTTTTAAATGATCAGTTAGATCTAAATAGCTCGCTTCTGCTTAATTTGTATAAATAGATTTGGTTTATGTTATGTTATATGTTTGTGTAATGTGTATTAAATCTTATTGACACGAGATTACTATCGCTCTCTATACAGCAGCACTTGTATTATATTTTATATTCTGTATTGTTTGTACGAAAATTAGTCAGCTTACACCATCTGATGAAGGCACTGTGCTGCCGAAACAGCTGTCATGGATTTATAATTTTAATAAATTGACGAGTGAGAATCACTAAAACTATTTTATGGTTTTATTTTTTACTATAATTTTCAGTTTTTATAAAATTTTTGTCTCTCAAACCCTGTGAAAAGCGGTATAGTATTTTAAAAATATTGCGTAACAATTAGAGTAAGAAAGTCGATCAACAGAGGTAATTAATTTTCGTAATTAGAGGTATTCGTAGTGAGATTCAACACATGTTGTTCGTCCAATTTAGCTTTTTAGTTATTTACGGTGATTATAAAAGTCTGTTGAATAAGTTAATTTGTGCTTGGATTCATAAATCGACTAAAATTGACAATTCACTTAAATTAAACATTTCATTCGTACAACCAACGCGGCAGAGAACAATAATGTACAAATTACGATGCCAATATTTTTTGACGGGTTACAGACAAATTTCACAGCATAAATCATAGAAACGTGTGTAGTGAATGCAGCCTATTACAAGGCAGCGGCACGTTCATAGCAAACTGTACGTACTAGGTGTAGTTAATACGGCTACGATAATTACGTAACGATCTCGAAAAGTCAAGATCGTCATCCTGCACGTTTCTCGGCTAGCCGAGCAGGAGGAACTTCTCGGTCAAGGCCGTGCGCTCAAGTACCCTCTAGACAGATCAAGCACCATTAAATACGCAAATTATGGCTGCACGCCGGCAAAAGAATGGAAAATTATTCTGGAGCCTCTGAGGGACCATTATAAGCAACAGCGGCCGGCTTAGTTATTTAGTTATACTTGGCGATATTGTAGAGTGCGGCTCAAGTAATTGTTGCGGATTAGTGAAAACTGATTATTGTATTATAATTAGTGCGGAATTGTAATAGTTGACAATTATTATTGCGTGCGAACAAATGTAAATTGAATTATTTTATGAGATTACCTTTTTGATTTCAAATTGTTATTTGTGACTAATTGAAGTTGGTAATTAGTGACTTCATTGGTGTTTCTATTTTGTTTCCACTGTACAGTACGACGATCCGTGAGACCGTCGTAACAATATAAATCACACATACTATTTGAACATACACTACACATTGCACTGACGTAGCAATTACCTGTCAAACGAATCAAACAACAGCGTCATCTCCTCCAATAACGGAGCTGACAGTGCACCCAGCGGCCACCTCTGACAAAGCTCACAACGAGCAAAAGCTGGCTCAGACAGTAAGATAAAAATTTTTCTTTTTAATTTTTGTATAAAATCTTAGTCTTCCGACTCGAAACTTTGTCTCCTCTAACAGATTTTGAAACTGAAGTAGGTCTGTTAAAACAACGAATATTTAATATGTGATATGTTGAAACAAAAGTAGGGCTACATTACGTAAAGCTTAATAAATTTCTTTTAAAACGTCATTATTACAACCTACAAGCTTTAAATGTGTGATGAAAACTAAAAGTTAAGCAACATCTATGAATGGAGAGCACAATAATAGACAAGTGGTCTTATACTTGAGGAAGATGATGATTATGACGAAATAAGTAAGTAATAAGTAAATGATTGTGCCCAAGTAACCATTTTCGTATTGTGCGGAAAACGTTTGTGCGTCTAGTCTATATGAACTCTGCGCAGTCAATACACTCTATCCTGTATACTATATATTTGTACTGTAGACTCCGGACGATTTCGTTTTAGTTTTAAACAGATATGTTAGTTATGTAACACACAGTACTACAGTTTGAAGCTTGCACGACCGGTTTCAATAGTTTCAAAATTAATCCTAAATTTAGGCCGTGGTCGGTTGCTATGGATTATCGACATCTCGTCGGCAACGCTTCGATTCCCTCACACGGGGATCTTTTTTAGCCCGCCAAAAAGCGACAAAGTATACAGAATCAGTAGCAGCATCTCTTCGCCGAACAATCCGCGACACTAGTTTCGGGTAAAAGCAACCTCTGCTACTGTTTCTGTGTATTCTGTCGCTTTTTGGCAGCCTGAAAATGATCCTCGAGGGGGAAATTGAAACGTTATCAACGAGATGTCGATAATCCATACCAACCGACCACGGCCTAACGGCCCGGTATTTAGGTATAATTTTGGAGAAACACAGAACTACAATTGCAGTTTAATCGATATGTTGTTTCTCAGTTAACTTAATGAAAAAATCTCTTCATAGTGGTAGACAATTATATTTAATTAATAGATTTTCGATTCTAAATAAAATGTTTAGTGAAAGTAGACTAACGTGTAACAATTGACATAATAAAATCTATACTGTAAAACTAAATGATATTTTAGCGGGAGGGTATCAAACTTGCGTTTGGTGTAATGTTAAGCGAAACGCGTTCCAAAGCACAATGTCTTTGGAAGCCGAACCAACGAACGACATCACACCAACTTTGTACATTCCACGAATAAGGTAATGGCCCCAGCGCGAGGGTGGGATATGCTGTCGTGCCAACATTATCATTCGAACATTATCAAAGTTTTCCGAATTGTTTGAATACCTTTACGTCTCCCGGCGCAAACTGTAGTTGGTTCCTTAATTTCTTTGACACATACATTATTAACATTTTACATATTTCCTAGCACGAGTCGTGTTAAAAGTTACTGTCCGCTAGCCGCATGCAACTCGTGTTTTGTAGATATAAAATTATTTTTCTTATCATAGCTTATTGTCTTAATATAGTTATACTTAGACGTAGTTGAAGAAACTGAAAATTGTTTCTACCAAAAAAGCAAAAAACAACGAAACTTGGTAACACGACAAAAATGTTTCAGTTATCGGCTAAAAAAGATAGTGTTACGACATTACAGAACAATCTACGTGCTTCTCGAATGTTCCAGAGGAATCTGACTGTAATGTTGTGTATGTAGGTACGTGATTTCAACATGCGTCCGCGAGAATTTTCTAGACTCCGCCAGCCACGCATACTGTGTCAAGGCCGCAATCAGTTACGCCTTAGTGTAGCGCTAATCCGTAGCAGATGGAATGTTCTGGTGTGTGAGCGAGGTATAGATACAAGGCGTCAGCGGCCTTAGTTCAGTTATTGTTCGGGCGATTTCTCTGTGTGTTCAAGTGGTTATTAGTGGCAAGTGTTGTGTGTTTTATAAGCGTGCGGACAATTGTAATACAATTGTGTTTTATATTAGTTGAAATTTTATTGCGTGTGAACAATTTTTATTTGATTTATTGTAAGAGACTCTCTTGTCGATTACAAACTGTTTTATTGTGATAATTAAAGCTGGTAATTAGTGACGTAACTGGTGTCTTGTATTTTGTTTTTCACTGTAGCATACGACGATCAGTAGACCGTCGTAACAATATAAAGTACTGTAACTGTAAAGATAATTTATTTATCAAAAAAGAGTCATTTGTTTTTGTGTACGTTCATGTATAAAACTTTGTACTTTTATATATTACAGTTTTTGTTACTCCTTTTATAAAAATAATTTTAAAATATGAAGCAATAAGGATGGAATTTTATATTTTTCTCTACATAGAAAACTTATTTTTTTAAAATAATCAGTTACTATGAATGTATACTCAGTAGGGTGGAACGAAAAAATCAAGTTTGGAGTAGTGCGGAAAAGTTGCCTTTTGGTGTAGATAAGATAAAAAAAATATATGAAAAATATTGGAGCACGTCTTGAGGTGCCGCAAGGACGATAAATTTTCATAAAATTGCAATTTTCGCTACATTTTTAAGTTTTTTTAAGAAGTTGTCAAAATTTTTTTTTTTATTTCAAATACTGTCAAAAAAGCAGTTTTTATATCAAAAAAGACATACAATTTTTTTTTAACTTTTTGGATTATGTCTTGAGGTGCCGCAAGAGCGGTAAAGTTTTATAAAAACACACTTTTTGTAACTTTTTCAAAGAATTTTACGTGTCTCGATTATGCAATAAAAAGTTTCAAATAGGCGTTTTAATATGAATAGAGGATTATTTTATAGAGGATTGTTTTTTGATGGAAGAAGAGACAAAACAATTGTTCAAGAAAAGAAAGGAATTAAGTTGTACAAAAAAGTTATTTCAGAAGAGCACGTTTCACTAATAGAGGAACCAAACTCAAAGTTTTTAGGCCACGTAACACCTAAATCTGGCACTCGAAAAGACATAGCAGACAGTATACTGGAGTTTCTTGAAGATAGAGAACACAACGAACAACTTTTGAACTTTACTGCTATTGGGTGTGATGGAACCGTTGTAAACACTGGACATAATAATTGTGTGATTTCTTTGATGGAAAATGAAATAGGATGACCTTTACAATGGTTAGTTTGTTTGTTCCATGGAAATGAGCTACCTTTGCGACATCTTTTTTGTCATTTAGATGGTAAAACGAAGGGACCCAATGAGTTTAAAGGCGAAATAGGTCAGCAGCTGGAAAACTGTGCTAATCTTCCTGTGGTTACTTTTTTGCCAATTGAAAATAACCTTCCTCTTTTGGAGAACATAAATGATTTAAGTACAGATCAGAAGTATTTATTGGATATGTGTATCGCTGTATCAAGTGGAATTTGCTCACTAGATTTATCTTTAAGAAACCCTGGAAGACTTGCTCACTCCAGGTGGCTTACATTAGCAAACCGTATACTTAGATTGTATGTGGCAAACTGAAAATGCAACTGAAAACCTTAAGACTCTGGCTGAATACATTGTGAAAGTGTATGCACCTGTGTGGTTTAACATTAAGTTAAAACCTTCATGTACTTATGGTTCCAAACATCTGTTTAAGCTTATCTCGTATTCACGCTATCTCTCTGATGATTTCAAGAACGTTCTAGACCCGGTTATTCAAATAAATGGGTACTTTGCTGCTGCAGAAAATCTCCTTTTGTCCATGCTATGTGATGAGCGCAAAAATGTAAGAGAACTTGGTTTACGACGTGTTTTAAAAGCAAGAACAGAAAGTAGAGGCGGAGTCAGGAAGTTTAAAGTTCCAAAGATAAACTTTGACGCAAAGGATTATATTGACATGATCTCATGGGCTAAAAATGACGTAACTGAACCCCCCTTGGTAAAACATGTTTCCATTGACTCTCTTAAAGACTTTATACGGAAGACATCTGAAGCTCAACCAAATAGTAAAGTGGACCCGCTTATCGACTTTCCCCGGCTTCCTTGTCACACGCAAGCTGTAGAAAGAGCTGTGAAACTGGTAACCGAATCGGCTCAAAATGTCTGTGGTTCAATCGCAAGAGAAGGATATATAAGAGCAAAAATTGACTCACGTGAGAACATGCCAAAATTTGATACAAAAAAACAGTTTAATGTGTCACTGAAGTAGAAACAAACATTTTGCAGCTGTAACATTTGTAATTATTAAGGGTTTTTTAAATCATAAAAAATGAACTTTCAATGTCTTTAAAAGTGTATTATGATATTTTTTTACGTGTGCTCTAATAAAAAAAATATATAATTGATTTGACGAGCTTTTATTTCAACCTTATTTACTACTATTTGTAACAACCAAAATGTTCGCAAAAGTTTCAAAATTAGCAAAAATACAAACTTTTTGACATTAAAAAATATTTTTTTATTATTATTATATTTTGTAATTAATAATTTTTTCTAATTCTAATGCTTATATATGTATTTACAACTATCTTTTATAACATTATATGTACGAGGAAACCATAAAAAATAATTTATCAAAGTTTATAATTTTTCAATTTTTTTGCAAACTTTAAGCTCTTAGCGGCACCTCAAGATGTTGTAGTATAGCAACCAAATTTTTTTTTCTTCTTTTTGAACCTAAAAGGCAACTTTTCCCCACTATTACAAAACTAAAAAATTAAAAAAAGGCCATTTTCATTCCACCCTAATACTCAGGTTTAGCGTAGCATAGTTTACTAATGTTAATAAACATTTTTAGGTCGGTCTCACACAGATCGTCGTGTTGTACACTGGAAATAAGACACTAATGAATTCACTAATTACCAACTTTAATTAGTCTCAAATAACAATTTGAAATCACAAGATACTCTCATAAAATAAATCCAGTTAAATTTGTCCACACGAAATAATAATGTCAACTAATAGAGTGTCGCACTAATTATAAGATAACAATCACTTTCCACTAATCCACAATAATCATTTGATCCCCACTCTACATTTAGCGTTACGTTTTGCAGAATTCAAAATTTTTGGACCTTGGTTCTAAAAAGGGAGATCAACAGATTTAAAAAATTTGAAAAAATCCATTCGGGTGTCAAACTAAGTGAAATTTTACACAAATGCGAATGTCTTGAATTTCTCATGTTTATTGAATGATTGTCTGCTACACAATTGTTATTTTACCAAAACAAATTACAGTGAAGTCAGGATTTTCTGATAACGGAATAACTTCTAATATCGAAATTTATCTAATAGTTTAAGTATTCTACTAATATAGTCTAATAATATAATAATTCATCTATTACAATAAAAAGAGTGAGCGAGTTACGCAGGTCAGAGTCTTCACAAGTTGTTCTTTTTTACTACATTATTTTGACACTTCATATTAGTTTCATTCTTTACATGTATCCTGTAACTTGGGACTTGATGTGTATCTGGACACGTTACACCAAGTTTTAATCCGTATATAGCTGTTTTGCTCATCCTTATATCCTGTTTATCATGTTTTAGCCTATAGTTATTCTTCTTCTTTGTCTCTTGTGGCTCCCATATCAAACTTAGGGTTTTCCTCTCAAAACTGGCCAACTTTCTTCCGCTTTATTTGTTAATGTCCGCGCTTTGTAACCGTAGGTGATTCTTCTTTTTCTTCCTCCTCATCTTCTTCTTCGTCTTCTTCTTCTTCAAGTCCTCAAACTCCTAAGTTGTCAATCATGAAGGCAACACGTATTCTTCTCAAAACTGCTGCAGATCTGAAAAGTTTAACACTGGAGCATTTATAACACTCTCTTTGTTATTCATCTACAATGTATTAATTTTCCCATAATTTTTTCTTTCAATATGTCCTGCCTGTACCTGATGGTACTTTTGTTTACATCACGGCATAGGCAAGGTGTTGCCTGTTTCGCCTTCAAAGGCCCTACAGCCATCTCTTTTTGGGTCTACCCACACACCTTTTTCCCTACATGTTCATATATCTAGACTTGTTTGGCCAGTCCTTAATCTGACATTATTTCTAAGTGTTCTTTCCACCGTTGTTTATAGTCTTTTAATTTTTTACACACGTTAAAATATTTTAAATAATCTCTTATGACGCCATTTTTTATACGATCAAGTTTAGAACACCTTCTAACTCCCCTTAAGAACGCCATTTCCGAGGCCTGTATTTTACTTGTGTGATTTTACTTTCTTGTTTCTTAGTTGTCCATAATTCACATTATAGAACAGTAAGAAGCCCAATAACTTTGTAAAACTTCAATCTTGTATCCCGTTGTACCTTGTTTCTAAGTATAAGATTTATTGTCCCTCAGATAGTCTGGAAATTACTTAACTTAACATCAATATAAAAATTCTTAGCATAATCAGAAGCATTTTCGAAATAATCAAATATATTGCAACTTACCGTCTGCGGCTTTTTGAAACAATGTCTTCACTATAAAGTTGACATGTTTCGGGACACTTGTCCCATCCTCAGACCTTAAAATGTTCGTTTATCATTTAACGTTGATACAGTTGTCAAATAATTAAAATATTAAAATCGAATATGAAACAAAATCACAATACTTAATTGTTTAAAACGAGCGCGACGGTTAAACGATGTACATCGTACGGTGACTGACCGCGCACACCGTACCATACCGCGCATACCGTACCATACCGCGCACACCGTACCATACCGCGCATACCGTACCATACCGCGCACACCGTACCATACCGCGCATACCGTACCATACCGCGCACACCGTACCATACCGCGCACACCGTACCATACCGCGCACACCGTACCATACCGCGCATACCGTACCATACCGCGCATACCGTACCATACCGCGCATACCGTACCATACCGCGCATACCGTACCATACCGCGCACACCGTAACATACCGCGCATACCGTACCATACCGCGCACACCGTACCATACCGCGCATACCGTACCATACCGCGCATACAGTACCATACTGCGCATACCGTACCATACCGCGCACACCGTACCATACCGCGCATACCGTACCATACCGCGCATACCGTACCATACCGCGCATACCGTACCATACCGCGCATACCGTACCATACCGCGCATACCGTACCATACCGCGCACACCGTACCATACCGCGCATACCGTACCATACCGCGCACACCGTACCATACCGCGCATACCGTACCATACCGCGCATACCGTACCATACCGCGCGCACCGTACCATACCGCGCATACCGTACCATACCGCGCACACCGTACCATACCGCGCATACCGTACCATACCGCGCACACCGTACCATACCGCGCATACCGTACCATACCGCGCACACCGTACCATACCGCGCATACCGTACCATACCGCGCATACCGTACGGTTTGAGTGCGCGGTCAGTCACCGTACGATGTACATCGTTTAACCGTCGCGCTCGTTTTAAACATTTAAGTATCGTGATTTTGTTTCATATTGGATTTTAATATTTTAATTATTTGACAACTGTATAAACGTTAAATAATTCACGAACATTTTAAGGTCTGAGGATGGGACAAGTGTCCCGAAACATGTCAACTTTATAGTGAAGACGTTGTTTCAAAAAGCCGCAGACGGTAAGTTGCAATATATTTGATTGAACAACACGTGGCTTGGTACTAAAAAATTTTGGGATTTATTCCTTTTAAACATTTTCGAAATAGTTAAAACGTTCTACAATTTGATGTGTAATTATTATTTTTGTATTTATTGGTTCCTTGCCTCGAAATATTATTGCCTTTGTTTTTATAGTAGAGATTTTAATATGTATTGTTTGCAAACGTGATGAAGCTTAAGGAAACATATTTTTGTAAAACAGATTCTGTATTTTGTAATACAAACAAGACGCCAGCAAACAACATGTCACATATCTGTCTCATGATATCTCAATACCAAGATTCACTAGATATTTCCATTTCCTTACTAGATCGTTGATAAACTGTTAAAAAGAGTAGGTGGTATTTTCTTCCTTTGTTATAGTAACTAGACATTAATATTTGGCCTTTTAGTTTATAATATAACTTTCTTCTCTATTTCATTCTTGTTAGCATGTTTCTGTTCACGATTTGTTTGTATAAAACAATCTATAATTTCCTTGTATGCAAATTAATAAAAGATTTACGCTAAACATTACTTTTCGTGGGCTAAACATATGCTAAACATTACTTGTGAAGGGAAAATTCTTTTCTTGTGGAGTATTTTGTGCGTGTGTGCGCGTCTGTGCTTGGGAAAACAATTTTCATTTTTTTTAAGCGGTAAATTATATTTTCCGCCGCTTTGTCTGGGAACGGGAGTCGTTAACTTGCATTAAATTACAGCAAACAGGAGCGCGCAACAAAGAAAATTACCGCCTGACTGGGCGAAGTAATTGCGCTCCCTCTGTTGCGTCGATTAATAAGCTAAACGTTGTGTACGGGTATCGAAAACACGGCCGTTACATCCGACCATAAAAATCCAATGCGACGCAGTATAAAAATTTATGTTCTGCCTACGGTCATAAACGGAATAACAGCCGTATTATAGACGACATAACTGGAGGCGAGATTAAACAAGAGACGTACTCCATTTGAGTGGTATTTACAGTTTGATGTCGTCATCAGGACCCGGATTTTTATGTAGTTCAATAATAATAAAGTCTTGGTCGAATCTTGGAGTTTGAACCTGCGTTTCCACTTGACTATATCTAAATGAACGAATGAAGCAACTTGAGATATTTACCTTGTTGGTTAACTGCTAACTGCTACGTAGTGCTGAACGAGGCCTTTTGATGTTACGCCATTATCAAGTCCAAAACGCTATTGTTACGACGGTCACACCGATCGTCGTGTTTATCGGTGGAAACAGAGTAACTGACACCAATGAATTCACTAATTACAAATACAATTAGTCACAAACAGTAGATATGAATCAACAAAACGCTCTTAGACAATAACACAAGTTATATTTGTTCAACAGATGAATAACTGAAAGTTGAGACAACCACGTACACATAAATTATTTCACGAAATCAGCTGGCTGAAGTGTTTAAAGACAACTTGAAACGTGTTCGAAGTGTGCGAGGAGGTAAATCGCACACACCATTTCTAGAACGTAGAGCTTATGACAAAGACCCACACCAGCCAAGCAGGTAGGAAAAGGCTTAGTAGTAAGGGAAGATATTGAGTAAACTGTCACACCACGAACGTGTAAGAAGGTAACAGACCTTGTACTGTTCGTAAGTGCTGTTTGCGTTATACTACCTTTACATGCCGTTCGAAACAGTTGTCACCTGATTGAGTTTTAGATATTAAATTCGTCTCTCCTACTAAAAATTTCCTTTCGGTTTAATGGCTCACAAACATTTTTACAAAGTAATCACCAAAAGCTGATAGCGGCATCGTAATAAACGAGATAAACTTCAAAAATTAGCATTTTATATTGTGAAGTATTTGAAAAGGTCCGTTGCTGTTTGTGTAGAAATTTGCACTACTTTTAAGATTGTAAGGGTATTTAATTAAAGTACAAACATGATTGAAAATCGTTTTCAACGAATGAAATACAGACAAAGTCATACTAAGTAATGTTGGTGAAAAAATAGTAATGGATATTAAACACAGTGGTATAACTAGTATCTGGTTCTAGTGGGGAGGGGGTATAAGACTAGCTTCATCTCCTCATTTTCCTCACGAAAAATGAGAAATTTAGGGGTTTCACCATATAATGTTGTATATATTCAATTAAAATTAATTTATGTACACGCACACGCACACACACACACACACACACACACATACACATACACACACGCACAAAGTACTGTTTTTGGGTCCAGCACAGTTGATAAATTATTTTATAAATTAATCAAGTTTTTAAAACTTTCAATCTAATCTAATCAAAACTAAAACACCGTGTCCAAATATAGTCTTCATTTTGTTTGGTTCATTAAACATTCTTTTGCAGATATGATCAAAAAATAAAATTTTTACTGCACCAATATTCTTTTCACCAAATTATAGCTAATTATAGAAAACTTAGAAAAATTTAATACGTTTAAATTAAATATGTCAAATTGTAACAAATACACAAAAATAAATAAATCAAAATTGTAATGACTAAAATTACTATCCGGGTTGTAAGGCTGTAATCTTTCAATTTTTTTGTGTCGAAAGTTGTTAATTGCACGACAAGGTGTACGGCAGTACAACGACAGTACTATGGCAAAACTGAGGGGCAGAGCAGGTGTACTTTCTACTTCTTCAGCCATTCGAACTTCATAACATTTCTAAAAATATCCTCCCGGTAGAGGACTTTCAATTTGTTTCTTAGGCTATCACGACCAGCGTAATAATTATTAACACTTGGGGTGCCGATCACGTCAATTGGAGTGGTGATGAAACTTTCATAGAGTGCCGATAACGTTATTTGACGTGGTGACGAAACTTCTATAGAATGCCGATCACGTCATTTGACGTGACGTAGTTTTATGTTTCTTTAAATACGGAACCATTTCTAATGACGTCGTTTTAGCTGTCGCGTAATGTTTGTTAGCTCAACTCAACCAAACTAAAACTACGAAGAAATTTCCAATTGCTATGTGTAAAGACCTATGCTACAAAGTTTTTCATTCAAACAAAAAAATGATA
The DNA here is from genome assembly GCA_034769895.1 of Magicicada septendecula. Classification (NCBI taxonomy): domain Eukaryota; kingdom Metazoa; phylum Arthropoda; class Insecta; order Hemiptera; family Cicadidae; genus Magicicada; species Magicicada septendecula. The sequence continues at coordinate 1,355,257,510 of CM068367.1, read as the reverse complement.
TAAACCTATATTAGTGATAAATTTTCTGATGTCTTGTGTTTGAACAGTGAAGTGCACTACTTCTATGTAACTTAAAGTGATTTCATAATATTTTCGTGTGCAATAACAGTTTTGACAATTTTTTTTTTTAAAATAAAACTTGTGTATGAAAAATAAAGTTTTATTGAAAGTATTTATACAAAACAATACGATTTTATATATAATTATAAAGTGGAAGGTTCAACGTTCAAAACAAGCCAAATACCATTTTTCTAGGTTATGTTATAGTTTCACAAGAATTTTTTGAAGAACATTAAAAACGACCGGCGCTCTATAGAAGTATTTTGCGTCAGCAGCCGCCACTCTCTAGAAGTTTCGTGCTGAAACGTCAGGCACCCAAAGTGTTAAAGTTACTATCCAGGCTGTAAGGCGGTGGTCTTCCAATTTCTTCGTGTCGAATGGTGTTAATTACTCGACCAGATGTTTGAAAGGTTTGCCACAGTACTGTGGTTCTACTGGCGTACACCTTGTCAGTTCGTTAAGTCCTTACATTGGAGTCCTTACACTGGAGTCCTTACGTGTACTCCAGAGGTGAGACCAAAACGTCTGATCGAGTAATTTTAATAATTATTTAATTTTAATAATTAATTATGACCCCAGCCGTGAAAGCCTAACAAATTTTATTTAGGCGTACCACTAATTAGTACTACTGTTATTCAGTAACGTCAAGTGCACAGTGACTTTCTGAACGCAGTGTACATCTAAGTTAATGATCCCCGTGGCGACGATGGAAAGATATTAATCTCTCTGCACAGAGTTACGCTGGCAGCGCCGCAGAGCCGATGTAAACAAGAGAAAGCACTTATGACCATATTGGGAACAAGCAGCACTAACTCCAGATTGACTACAGCCAGACGGAGACAATATTCGGGTCACGTCCGCTTGTGTGTGACGTCACGTCACAGCGACACCCGCGAGCACAATAGATTTTGTTTATGTGCCTGTCACGTGTATGTGTCCACTGCAATTTGCCTGAAAAGGAAAAGTCTACGGAGAGCCATTACTTGTTACGTCCGACTACACAGAGAAATCTGAGTGAGGGGGCGTAACTTTGTATGTTCGCTCCTAAGTAGGGGAAGTGATAGTAATATTATCTCTTTTACTCCATTTAAAAGTTCATTTTCAAACGAACAAATTTATTATAAGAAAACAAATTGTTAAAACAAAGCACACAAAATTAAAATAACAATCTATTTGTATTGATACGACGGTCACATTGATCGTCGTGTTGTTCAGTGGAAACTGAAAAACTGACACCAATGAAGTCCCTAATTACAAACTTTAATTAGATACAAACAACAGTTATAAATCACTGTTGTACAATAATTCAAATTAGATTTGTCCAATAATAAATGCCACTTTATTACAGTTTCGCAAAAATTAACACGGTAATCACTTAGTATTAAATATTAGGTCGTGGTTTAGAGTTTCCTTCAGCGCCCGCACCCGCGTTTGTGAACACAGCCGCTGTTGTCGGCTGAGGCAGCCGAAGAAGTCTGCGGTGGCCGAACACGCACTCTCCAACGCTGATCATAGCGTTCTCTTTGAGGAGCCCAATCTCTTAACCTCGGAGAGTCCCTCTCACCCTGGGCTACCATGGAATCCGTGGAGATCTTTAACGACTTTGATACAACGCGCCACTTGCCGTCTGGAACAGACTCGAATTATGGAGCGTTAGGCGTCACGTAATAGTCTTTCATGTCAACATAGTAATATTAATATAGGAGAGAAAAAATATTATATATACATAAGACTATTTCCTCCTTGGACATACGGACATAAGACGCTCCTATTCAAAGCCAAATCATCACAGTTTAAGCACAGACCACAAAGAAAAAGCTAATATATGGTTACAACTTTCATTCGTGACAATAACTTGTTAATTTTTGTTATACATTTATCCAAATTGATAGTCATAGAAAACAATTATTTTTTGCTAAGGTTTTGTGCATAAAGATAAATTTGTCTTTGATTTCTTGCATTATTTTATGGTAAAGTACATTATTTTATGGTACCTTATAACCTGCCGAAAGTCCTTGGCATTTCAAGATTGGCGTCCTTTAAGCTTCCACTAGAAGGCGCGCAATAATATAACAAGTCATAAATTCAATGTCTTCGGTTATGACGTATGCTAATAAGTTTCGCTGATACCACCCCCCCCCCCCCGAAGTAGCTGTTAACGGTGGCGATCCCGTAGGGAGAAAATGATAAGTGAGTAAGGGGATGTTTTCTAGACTGTCAAAACTTGTCAGTGGAAAAGAACATTATTCTATATTCTATAAGCTCATCACGCATTTTACCTCCTACGCAAAAAGTAACTTAGAGCAACCGGTGACTTTAAATACAGCTTTAAAGTTTCTTTTTAACTGTAAGTCAGACTGATTGCACGCGTTTGTTTATTGTCATTAGGATTCACGTCACGTTCTCATGGATGACGTCATTAGTCTACTTCACACGGCTTTTCCCATACTTACTGTCCATAAATCCTATGGTATGTTGCACCGTCATTAAGTTCTTGACACCGGGAATATATTTAACTTTCTTCCGCAGGAATATTCACTATCTACTTTAATAAGTACAAAAATAGGACGGCAATATCTATATATATATATATAAAACTAAAAGTCTGAGGATTTATGGGTACTGAATACAAATCCACACCGTTACACCGATTGCCACCACATTTTGCACAGGTAACCTTTGGCACAAGGCAAAAAATACTGTCTGACTTAGACTTTGATATTTTGCCCCGTTCGCACGATTTAAGCCCTTTTAATTATGCCTTTTCGTTGACGAGTATAAAGAAGTCAACAACACCATGGAGACCAGAATTAATTACCATAGTAACAAGTAAATAAACAAATGATATTTAGCGGCATCGGAACTGTACCTATATCCGTTCCCGTTCCTGCAGTTTTTAATATGCCATTGTATAGACATATTTTGTAATTTTGTAGACAGGTACTTCTATATATTTTGTAATTGTCTTAAACGATTATAAAATGTATATTTATACGTATTTCTGATGATGCAATGAATAAGTCATGAAATATATTAAATAATAATACTAAAGATGTCAACAACGCCATGGAGACCAGAATTAATTACCATAGTAACAAATAAATAAACAAAAGCTATTTAGCGGCATCAGAACTATAGATTTATCCGTTCCTGCAGTAAAGTTTCGATGTTTTATATAATATGCGATTGTATCGATACATTAAGATGTGGAAAGTGTACTAATTGTAAATTATTGTCCTATTACTTAATGCAAAGCGAAAATACATGTTGTTTTTATTTGTGAGGTTAGGTGACAAGGGTTTTTCGTTTTCAGTTTACTGCTGAATGCCGAATAAAATAAGTAAAAGCCATGGTTGAGGAAAACATAACGTTTAATGTGTTATACAATGCTTCTAACACAGTAACACTTAAAATAAAAAATTTAGCGTTTTTTATTAACAGGTACGTTATAAATATCTTCAAAGGCTTTAAAAACGGTTACTTTTAAATCTCCAAAGGCTGTTGTACCAACATAATATTTTAGTACAAGTTAAAATAGTACAAGTGTTAAAACAGCTTTGGAGAGAATTTGACTAATGAGTACAAAATTGTTATACAAGCTGACAGAACGCCATATGGACATAGACAATAAAAATTATATTAAAAAATTATTAAAAGTCAAATATTCGCGTGTGATTCCGCGGGTAACATCTCCTATTCTTATATAGTTAAGATTGCAATGCAATGAACAATACCTGAATTAGCGTATCCATTCGTAAGCTGCTCCGTTCCTCACAGGGCGCTGTAAAATAGAAAATTAATTACGTTAGTCATCGATATTGACACTTAATTATGAATCGACAATTACAATATTTATTATTATAGACTAAGCTACCAACTACATTTATGTGTGTGTCTGTATGTGTGTTTATATGTCACGATTCGGGTTGAACTTTGCTTTAAATTTTGTTGTTTCATCAAAGATTCGACGCAGTGCTTCGGCAGACTTATCTGTGCCATCTTTCCAGGCTCATTCGCCTTCAATTCTTTTGAATATGTCCTAGTACATGGGGAAAAATCAAACTCCTCGTAACCTAACTTGCCATTTTCATATAACAAACTCGTAATTGTGGTACTAAATAACTTTAATTTCTATGAAGTCTTTATTATTGCACTTTTCTGCAATAATTTTGCATCACCGTACGCGTTTAAATGTCCTTATTCTAATGGTGTTTTTAGAATAGTGATATGTCTTTGGAAACAGGTAAAAACGTATTTATTTATTTGTTTAAATCATATCAATACCTGATTAAACAATAAATACCAACAATTTTTACGTGCTCCCCCATCGTAGTATAATGCAGGTTCGTGCTGGTTCACACACATACAGTGACTTACAGTGTCGGGCAGGTGTACACTTTCGACAGGCTACAGCCGTGTACACGCATGTACTTTCACAACCAAATTTTTTTTTTACTATTTATCCTACTCTCTTTACACTAATTATTTACAAAATACTGCACTGGGTAAATATGAAAATATATGTATTGTTGCAATATATAACTTCTATATTGTAGCATAAAAGAATTATCACCTTAAAGTTTAAATTAATACAACATGAATAAAGAAGAAAATGTCAATAGTGAGTGAGAAAAAAACAAATGGTTAAAAAATTAAACTAAAGAAGCTGATCATTAAGTCGATGAAATGTTAATAAAATTAAACTGAATAACAAAAAAAACTCTTGGTCCATATATAAATAACCAACTATATGAAACCCCAGTACAACAGCAGTATACCCAGTAGGTTGGGGAGCAGTAAATAAGAAAAGACAAAAGTAAAAAGTAAACAAAATATTAATAAGGGAATATTTATTAAATTAAGAAGCAGAAAACCCCAAGATACAAAACCAACAACAAGTTAATAAGGAGCTGTAAATGAGAAAAGGAATGAAACCGAATAATCAAATCAGATTCGTTGAATTAATAATATAAGGACATGAAACCACAAGATAAGGAAATACTAATATAATAAGAAGGAAGAGACAAAATATGTCAAGGTTCATAAAGGGAATATATAAACAAGAAAGGATATTCACTAAAACATTATGATGAATGAATATACCCAATTTTTTTTACATAATTGAAACCAATGATAAATGTCAGACCAAATAGCTCAAGTTACAGGATACAATGCAATTAACATAAAATTGTAAACTAAAATGTAAGCCTAATTTAAGAACAGAGTGATACAAACCAAAAGACTACCAATAGTGTAGAAACCAACCAAACTTACCATAGTGTAAGAAATCATTTAAAAAGACTACCATTAGTGTAGGAAATGTAAGGTGAAATACCATAATAAAAACAATACAAGTTAGAGACTACAGTCAGTGTAGAGAATAATAAGTGACACACTATAATAAAGAATAGTGTAGGAAATAGAAATCATTTAAAAAAGACTACCACCAGTGTAGAAAAATACCCTATTAAAAAACCTAAGAATAAAAGACAGTCTAATGACTAAGAATAGTTTTAATGATAAAAGTGCTTTAAAGATTAAGTAATATAAGAATTTAATAGTTATAGGATGTTTTTATTTTATTGTTTGATCAAATTAGGTATAGTAAGTACAAAAGACAGTTAATAACTGAAAGTGTCATTAGTAATAATATGTTTTAATATGATTAAATTTGTTATAAAAAGAAACAAAAAAAAGGACAGTCAAGGGCTGAAAATATTGCTAATAATAAGATGTTTCCATTATAATTCTATGATATATAAAAAAATAATAGGCATAAGATATTTTGTTATGTTTAAGTGATATAAAAAAATTAGTAAATATAAGATATTCTGTTGTATTTGAAATAATGTTCAATAATTTCCAAGTTTGTTAAGGCAGAGAAGGCAAGTAGTTAATATGAATATTGTATTATTATTAAACTGTAAACCATATAAAGCGTAATAGAGCAAAATAACTAACAAACTCCAATAGTAAAACAAAACAGCATTTTAAACCAAAATCAACTATCATACAGTCAAACCCAAATAAATATATTCACTCAAACTGTATATAATGAATAGAAACTAGTCCATGCAAAACAAAGATATGAAAATGTAATCAGTACAGAAACAAATATTAGCAAATGTAATGACAAAAGAATGAAATTAACTTTATTTGGAAATATGTAATACTAGGCCTAAGGGGTACTCAACTCAGATAAAAAGTAAATTAATCAATATTGGAATATTATAACAACAAATTATTAACAACAAGCAATAATCATGGAGTGAGTAAAATTATTTAAAGGAAATATTAACATAAAATCACTTGTAAACCATTTAATTATTAAAATTGTAAAAAATACAAGGCCTATAATAAACATCAAACATTGTAAATTTTAGGCTTATCTGAACTTAAAACAGACCCAGTTATATATCAAATTATGTAAAATTAGCTTAAGAATATTGCTGAATAGTTAGATTTTCATAACATTAATAAATAATTAAGTTACAGCAATAAATAGGAAAACTTATCATGTATTTTTATAAGTTGAAATCAAATCCAAGACATGTAAATTTATAAAAAACAATGGGAAGAGGAAAAAGACATTTTATAAATTACCACCGAAACAACGACTTTAAGTCATCAGTCTATTGTTACTCGTGAAAGTGTACAGATCAGAATTTACGGACGGAAGATCTAAACAAATATAAATCGTGCAAAAATATTGACGTACAACCTCAAAAAATTTTACAGAGGTTACCAAATGGAAAATAACACCACTACATAATAAATAACACCAAAACTGAACCAGAACAACAGCAACACTCATATTCAGTACGAGCACGAGAAATTAACCGCCATTTTGAGCAAAATTCAACAAATATTATCTGGACACGAACTCAAAAGTTTTGAACACAGAACGCTGCACCAATAAACTATCACAGATCAACATCGCCGAGGAAGGAAGAACACTTCAAACAATTTTCCAGAGGTACTACAACATCGCAGAGGAAGAAATACACATTTATATTTGAGGGAGCAGACCAAACATAGCATCAGCAGTGTGTTGCAGAATCCGAGGTGACGGCGGCCATTTTCATTTGCATAGCGACCAGCATAGGCACAGCCTCCACGAGCCAGTGACGTCATTCTCCGAATTGGTTCGAATCTTTACTTAATAATTGACAATTTTCAGAATCCTGTTATTTTTTAGCGAATAATAATTTATTTTAAGATAATTGTAAGTACTGTATCTTGTTCCTTGCCCTCTCTGACCATTTCGACAGTTAAAAGAACTCGAAATAATTAATTTTGTAACATTATATTTTGTCATTTTTTTCACAATCGACCTGAGCGAATCTCAACCAATGCCACATGCGATGCGCGTAAGATTGGCGCACAAATTCAAATTTTAAGAAATAAACATCAGAATTACTCAATTACATTGTGTTCATAATTATTTGTATGATAAATATTAGCTTTTTCTTTCTTCTAAATTTAATTTAGAAACATTAGAGAAATATATCAAGAAGAAGAAGAAGAAGAGGAGCTAAGTTAGAAAAGAGAATATTTGATCCGACTACATAACAAGATTATCTCTAGTGAACAAATAGTTTAAAAACACAATAACTAAATTACTCACTTGAAAGTAATTAAAAATTTACAATAAATTAATTATTTAATTAATTAATTAATCAAATTAGAAAAAAAAAGATTCTCTATAAAACATTAATACAAAATTTGTTTTATTAAACTTAGACACTTCAAAATTTTTTCTTATCAACATAATACATATTACATAATACATTAATTATCTATTTATTTGTATTATTACAATATACTTAACTCGATCAGATTTTTGCAGTTTCTTGTTATATATATATATATCAAATATAATTTCTTCTGCAAGTAGTTGTAATCTATTTTATTGTTTCTGTTCACCTGAAGTACGTTTCACTGAATATATCAGTATCTTCAGTGGTAATAAAATATTAAATACATTACAGCTACTTACAGAAGACATTATATTTTACACACACACACACGCGCGCGCATATACAGATATGATGTATGGAGTGGTGTAACTAATGTAAACAATAGCTGTTCGAGTGGAAGGGGGATGAGACCCCTTCCTTTTTTCCCAAAACAAATTAAAATTTAGGATCTTTACAGCTGTCGTCATTTCTCCGTCCCCAACTTCCATTGTAACCTATCGTAGCATGTAAGTTCTTCTAAATTTCTTGCAACAATTACTTCCGCTACGTCATCTCGCCAACTTCTCCGTGGACGTCCTCTTTTCCTCCTCACCGGTGGTATCCATTCCAGTATTTTGCGGGGCCATCAGTCATCTTCCAATCTCTTCACATGCCCAAACCAAGTCAATTGTTTCCTTTCTATTTCATCTATTATTGTCCTGTCAATATTCATCGCGGCTCTAATAGTCTCATTTCTAACCCTGTCTAAATTTAATCTTCTACAACTCCTCCTGAAGAAGTCCATTTCCGCTGCCCTCCAGGAAATTACCTGAATGGACTGTACCTGATAGAAGAAAAAGAGGGGAGCCGCGAAAACATGGATGGAGAGCATAATGAATGTAATGGAACAGAGAAATCTGAAAACATGGATGGAGAGCATAATGAATGTAATGGAAAAGAGAAATCTGAAAACATGGATGGAAGGCATAATGAATGTAACAGAACAGAGAAATCTGAAAACATGGATGGAGGGCATAATGAATGTAATGGAACAGAGAAATCTGAAAACATGGGTGGAGGCCATAATGAATGTAATGGAACAGAGAAATCTGAAAAACGATTAGCCGAATTTTAACCAATATTTGACAATCCTATCACGTATATCCATAATATTCAGTTTCTGCCGTACCTGCGAGCTTAAAGAGTACATCCTGCGGCCTGCCTGTAAAATCGCATTTCGGCCTTTTAGGATCTCAGTCTCAATCAATATGACTAGCCTGGGATTTTGTTGAGTCCAAATCTCAAGACACATAGAGACGTGTGGAAACAGCCGTTTATCTTGCAGAACTTCAGCTTTACTCGTCGATTTTACAGTTTTCTGACGGTCTTGCAAAATGGTTGAATTTGAATGGTAGGTTATTCACCACGTCATTCTTTCTAATACATTAAGCAGCATATAGGCCTACTGTTAAACTTCTGTAGCTTATTCACCACGTCAGTTTTCCTAATATACGACATATTACAGTCCGTATATTTAAAATTATTGATGGGCTCCAGAGTAGTATCATCTTTCCTCGTATGGGATCAGCTTCATTAAAAGTCATAGCCTTGGTTTTCACTGTGGAGACCTGTAATCTGAAATCCTTGCAGATTCGATACAGCGAGGCTTACAGCCCAACTGTAAGTCTTCAGTTCGTCTCTGCATGTACAAATTTCACTAGCCAGAGAGTTGCTGCATATTTTGCACCACGTAAAAAAAACAATAAATACCACACTGTCACGACTAAATAAAACAACCTGACACTATGTAGAAAATATGAATAAACCACGAATGCTCGGTTTCGTATGTATAAATTTGTAATTCTGTCCGGTGAGACTATGTATTTGCGTGCTGGAACTCAACAAGCACAAACAATATTGGCAAATAAATAATTGTTACTTTCCAATGAACGCAGTGAACAGCATAAGCGTAACCGCTAGAATTGAAAACTGATACGACAAACACTATATTGCTGCTCTGTGAGATTGAATTTTTCACGCAATATTGCGTTTCAGACAGAGCAATATAAATTTTCATGAATCTTACGGTCAGCGATACTATTTACACCCTGGATTTATTTCTGTCCTGAAATTTCAATACATAGTACTCAGCTGTATACTGTTAGAATGATTGCATGGATTGTTATATTAAAACAGCGAAATGAATTATTGACCACCGTAGAAACTGAAACAGTTGTTATTAACACTTTTGCGACAATCGTATGGCAATAGTTTGCCTATACAATTGCCCAGTATGTACAACGATAAAAAAATGAAATAATGGCGTACCACCCTCGTAGTTTAGAGCTAGAAAAGATATGTGTAATTTACTAATACTAAACTCTTAACTCTACTTGATGGCGACTCTTAAATTTATCTCAGGATATCCAAGAAATGATTACTAACACAATTAACTTGAATGACTGCTAATTTTAATAAACATCTTCATTAACATATTACAAGTTGCATACAATCTTAATGTTTAACAATTATTGAATTTATCTTAGTGCGTAGGCTTTCACGGCCGGTGTCATTACGATTATTTTCTAAAACCTCCGGGCTGAAAGGCCGTGGTCGATTGCTTAAAATGCTGCTAAACGTTTCGGCCGCACCACCGGTGGCCATCTTCAGTAGCAAAAGAAAGAAATGTGTTCGAATGGATGATACGCCGAACACGTCTCCCAATGGACTGGGAACAAGCAACAGTGAGTTACTGCTACGATGCCTCTATTTATAACATTTTGTCCGCTTCAGGTGTATCGCACGGACCAATGAGAAGCCAGCTCGTCATACTCAATTCTGATTGGCCATGGAAAATAGACCATGCCAGACACTATTTAAGGAGATGCTTTCACCTCGGCGGTTCACAGTCTACCCTGAGCTGTTGCCAAGGTAGGCTGCGTCGTTCGTTTTCTTGTTCTTGTGCGTGGAATTTTCCATTGCACAACACTGGCTCCAGCTTGTCTGGAGTGCAATAACTCAGTAATTACTTATTCTATCAAGCTGAAACTTTCACAAAGTGTTTAATTCAATTAGTGCTCTGTGTTACAATTGTGCGGGCAGTGGTGAACTCGAGTTTCTGGTGTTAGTGGTGTTTTGGTGTTCTCCGCTGCTGTCTGTTGCCTGGTAAGTGTTGTAGCTATTAAGTAGTATACCTCACTACCCAGCTAGCGATCCGTAAAGTCTCACCAGCCTAGGCGTAGGTTAACCTCGCCGATGGCCGCAACCAATCTTCCCGTCGGTCCTTCTCAGGGCCACGAAATCCCACCTGGCGCTTTGGCGCAACCTCTACCAACCGAAACCGAGACAGTGTCTGCTGGGACGAGTGCCATGGACACTGAGGAGTGGCAAACTGTGAGTAGCCGGAAACGGCGAAACAGTGGCGACTCCGCGGGGTCCGGGCGGTCTTCCCAGCTGGGTCCTGCCACGGATAGACCCGCTACGGCCACCTCACCACCTACCCCGACTCGGCGGTTGCCGCCTCTGATCTTTGACCGGCCTACTGACTGGGATAAGGTCATGCGGCGACTTCACCGGGCCGCTCCTGCGAATACCCTGACTGCAGTTTGTCAGGGTGGCCGCTCCGTCAGAATTGAGACCACGACCATCGACAGTTTCCGGCTCGCCCAGAAGCTGCTGACTGATCGTGGTATCCCTTATTACACCTACGCCCTGCCGGAGGAGAGGGAACTCAAGGTCGAGATCGTCGGCATCCCCGCCGATGTTCCCGAGCCTACAATCTCGCACGCCCTTGAACTTTTGGGCTTTACTGTCAGCTCTGTAACTCCTCTCTTCTCCCCCGGCAGACGCATTCCCAGAAATGCCTTCCTTGTGAAAATCCTCAAGGTAGGGAATTTCCAAGCCATTTACCAGGTAGACTCTCTCTTTTACCTCCGGGTAAAAGTTTCAGCTTTCGAGTCCCGACCCGGACCCAAGCAGTGCTACAACTGCCAGCGGTACGGGCACAGCAGCATCTATTGTCACTACCCGACACGCTGCATTCGTTGTGGTGAAGGTCATCACAAGGGCGATTGTCCTCGTGAACGTACCGCCACTGCCACGTGTGCAAACTGTCGTGAACCTCACCCGGCAAGCTCTCGCCAGTGCAAACACTATCTTGACGCCCTAAAGCGTATCACCAAGGCCCAAAAGCCTATCCCACCTGCCCCCAAGAAACCCTCAGCCCCTGCATCTGCCGCCCCGGCGGCCCCAGTTCCGGCTACCTCGTCTGCGCCTGCAGCCGCCGTAGTCCCCCCGACCTGTCCAGCGCCTGCCGGAGCGCTCAGTTACGCGGCAGCCGCCGCCTCCGATGCATCTTTCCCTCCTTTGGCCTCGTCGCGAAAGCAACCCGCGCCAAAGAAGAAAAAGTCATCGACCACCATCCTCACGCAGCACAAGCCCGCTGCAACTAGGTCAGCATCTGCCCCAACTCCCAAAGAGCCTCGGCAGCCTACAACTACACCTCGGCCCGATAATGGTATCATGTATCGAGTGCCCCCGCCCACGCCGCAGGCGCCATCGACGGAGGAAGGGTCCTCGGACCCGACCTTTGCCGATCGTTTGCGTGTCTGGGTTGAGACCCTCATCCCTCAAATCTTGGCTGCCAAGGACGTCCAGTCTCTGCTAGTCACCATTCTTACCTCCCTCATGACTCTCCTGCCTCTCAATGTCTAGGCCTCTTCGGCTGGTGGCATGGAACGCGTGTGGTGTTCCGTCTCGCCGAGCCGAATTGGCTAACTTTGCCACTGAATATGACCTAGATGTCATCCTACTCTCCGAAACTTTCCTTACCCCTGCTGCTTCCTTTCAGCTTCCGGCGTACACTACATATCGCACGGATAGGCCCCGGCTACAACCCCCCGCTCGTCCCAGCGGGGGTACTGCTATTCTCGTCCACAGGCGCATTGCCCATCGTCTCTTACCCCCTCCAGATACTAGGTATTTGGAGACGACGGCGGTGGCCCTCTGGATCGGGGATCGGGAGGTTCGCCTAATTTCGGCGTACCTTCCTCCCGGGCCCGGAGGGCCTCCGCCGCCTGAGGAGTGGGACGCCCTCCTCGACCACGAACTACCTACTATAGCTGCCGGCGACTTCAACTCCAAGCATCCCTCTTGGAACAGCCGTGTCACGAACCCGCGTGGCCGCTCGCTCTACAGCTACGTTCAGCGTCATCTGCAGGTCTCAGTTATTGGTCCTGACTCACCGACCCACGTGCCCACTAGGGGCCTTCCGGATGTCCTTGACATTGTCATTGTCAAGGACCTGGCCATTCCTATCACTGTCAGTGCTGTATCGGACCTCTCGTCCGACCACGACCCGGTACTTATCACTGTTCGTCCCCTGTTGGACACACCTCTCCAACCCCCCTCTCGTCCACGGAGAGTCAACTGGCGCTCCTATCATGACGAACTCCAACGAACAGTGCCATCTGACCCCCCGGCCCCCATCGCCTCTACGGCTGATGCGGACCGTATGGCCGACTATCTTCAAGAAGTCGTTACGTCCGCTATGGACACACACACCTATCTTGTCCCAGAGACAAATCGCCGGTCTCAACTACCTGAAGAGGTGCTCCTCGCCATCCAAACTCGGCGCCAACTCCGCCGGAGATGGCAACAAACCCGGGATCCTGCTATCAAACGCAGGCTAAACGCCCAATCTGACCTTGTCAAGCAGCTTCTGCTTGATGCCACTGCACATCGTTGGGACTCGTACCTCGAGTCTCTTGAAGTCCGGCCCGAGTCTGTCTGGCAGGCTGCGAGTCGACTTAATGGCGACAAAAGGACCCGCCATCCCCTCAGATCACCGGACGGCATTGTGTACTCCGCGGCCGGCAAAGCTGAAGTCTTTGCCGCAACCATGGAGGAGCAATTCACCGTCCACGGAGGCGTCTGCGACCCCGTCCACTCGGCCGAGGTCGCAGACTTCCTATCTGGATATTTTTCCCGCCCTCCAGCTGACATCCCTGACCCGTTCGACCGGGCCGATGTTGTCTCGGCTATTGGTCGACTTCGCCCTAAGAGGGCGCCCGGCGATGATCGTATCGGAGCGGCGGCGCTACAACACGCTCCCCCTAGCCTCATCAACTTGGTCCACGAGCTGTTCAATGGATGTCTCCGGCTTCATTACTTCCCCAGCCTGTGGAAGCGTGCGAAAATCATCATGATCCCCAAGCCTCGCAAGCTGCGTATTGACCCCTCAAACCATCGACCCATCTCGCTGTTGCCAGTCATATCGAAGGTGCTCGAGCGCCTCCTGCACGGTCGGTACGCGCCTCTGCTGGATGGTTTCATTCGGCAGGAGCAGTTCGGCTTTCGCAGGGAGCACTCGACGACCCTTCAACTCGTCCGGGTTGTTACCCATTTGACGGACGCCTACAACAAGCATCTGTCCTCCGTCGCTGTATTGCTCGACGTGAGTAAGGCCTTCGATCGAGTCTGGCACGAAGGCCTTCTCTACAAACTGGCCCACTCCCCCCTCCCTGCCTCATTCGTTCATTTTCTCCGATCGTACTTGTGCGATCGTATCTTTAGGGTATGCGTCGAAGGGTCGTACTCATCCGTCCGACCAGTCGCCGCAGGCGTACCCCAGGGATCTGTCCTTGGCCCCGTTCTGTACCTCGTGTACACGAACGACCTGCCTGTTCAGCCTGGAGTCACTCTCTCGCTCTATGCGGATGACGCTATGTACCACGCCAGCTCAGCGAGTCTTGATTTCGCGGCTGGCCTGGTGCAACGTCAGCTCGCCGTACTTCCGGACTGGCTACGGAAGTGGAGGATGGCGGTCAATGCGGAGACATCCGAGGCGATCGCCTTTTCTCATAAATTAACTTCCCGCTGCCAGTCCCTCTCCCTTGAAGGGAGCCCAATCGAGTGGAAACGGACTGTAAAGTACTTGGGCGTCACTCTTGACCGACGCCTAAGCTTTGCACCTCATGTCTCTCTGAGTCTCCAGCGCGCCAGAGGCGTCAGAGCCAAACTATTTCCCTTTCTCTCTCATCGGGGTTCAGTGCCTGTGCGCACTAAACTCACCATCTACTTGCTCTTTCTTAGGGCAATCCTGACTTACGCAGCCCCCGCCTTTTGGGTACTACTCAGCCCATCCGTTGTCGCCCGTTTGGAAGCTTTTCAATCCCGAACCCTCCGCTACATCTCCAACTCTCCCTGGTTTGTCAGAAATGATGCCATCAGGCGAGGGTTGAAGGTTCCTTCACTTACCGAATTCGTTCGGTCCCTAGCCCTCAACCTATTCTCCCGAGCCTATGTCTCGACCCATCCCCACATCCGTCGACTAAGCACAGATGTCGGCCCACCACCTAGACGACACAAACGCCCCCGAGCTTTGCTCGACGACCCCCCATAAGCAGTTACAGAACATCTGCCCGATCCCCCCGACCTTGAGTATTTTCACGCTCCTCCTCCTTCCTTCTTTCTCTTGTCCGTGCTGGCGCTCGGCGACAGACTAGAGGGGGGTCTGCGCTCGCCCTAGGTGTGCTTCGTGCCGCCTCTGGTGGCCGCTGCCTCCTCCTACGCTCTCTCCCGTGCGCCGACATTGCCGCTTGGCAGCCCTCGGAGACTTTTCCTGAGCGGTTAGGGGCGCCCTACCCGTTGTGGGAGGGTAATTCCTGCTTCTCAAGCGAAAGGTCTTCGAGGTCTCCCCCATTCAGCCGTCACGGGTCTCTTCGAGGTCCCAGGGTCCATGAAAAATCGAACATCCTGTCCCTCCAAAATAAAATTGCTGGAGGTTCCATTCCTTTGAAAGCGCGAGATCGCTAGCCAAGGTAACAGCAAGGCAACATGCAGTCATCGGGTATCACCCGGACACTGCGACCACCGGAGCACGACTAGCTGCTGCTCCGTACACCACTGGACCACTGGACCACTGGATCGGCGGTTCATAGCGACGGACGCATTCTTATGAATATGGATGGACTCCAGATGCAGGCGAGTGAAGTAACCCCGGACAGAAGACAACACGCGGGCTTCATCAAACATCACCCGGTGATCGTCGTGGGACAGAGCGTGCTCAGCAACTGCGGACTTTTCCGGCTGGCCCAGGCGGCAGTATCTCCGATGTTCAGAGAGGCGCGTCCGGACACTACGCTTCGTGGTGCCTATGTAGACCTGTCCACACGTACAAGGAATACTGTACACCCCGCACGACGAGAGTGGATCCCTGGCGTCTTTCACCGGTCGCAGGAACTGTTGGATCCTTTTGGTTGGCTTAAAGATCGTCCTGACGCCCCGCTTACTCAGCAACCTGCCGATGCGGTCAGTCACGCCACGGATGTAGGGCAAGACAGCAGAGCCAACAACCTCAGGCAACTCCGACTGGTCCGGCCTACCAGATCTTCTCGGCCGGGCAGCTCTTCTAACCTCAGCTGCCCGGCCGAGAAGATCTGGTAGGCCGGACCAGTCGGACGGACGGAAGTGTAACTTCCGTGTGGTTTATTTCTGTCTCGCGCTTGAATCTGAAATTTATTCTCACAAAAAATAATACTGTAAACGTGACGTAAAAAATGATATTTTACTTAGATGACGGACTCATCTTTTTAAAACGTTACAGGAACTCTGCTAAAATTTAATGTAGGAAGCATAAAGTATTTTTGGAAATTGCTTAATCTGACGCTTTTAAAACACATTGAGGTAAGTGACGTAATGGACGTACGCGTTATCAGTCTGGTAATTCTCAAGTAATGGATTTGCAATTTGTGGACTTTTAAAGTTTCTTCTATATGGGTTGTCAATCTGGTAATTCTCAAGTAATGGATTTGCAGTTTGTGGACTTTTAACGTTTCTTCAATATGTGTTGTCAATCTGGTAATTCTCAATTAATAGAGTTGCAGTTTGTGGACTTTTAACGTTTCTTCTATATGGGTTGTCAATCTGGTAATTCTCAAGTAATAGATTTGCAGTTTATGGACTTTTAACGTTTCTTCTATATGGGTTGTCAATCTGGTAATTCTCAAGTAATAGAGTTGCAGTTTGTGGACTTTTAACGTTTCTTCTATCTGGGTTGTCGATATGGTATTTCTCAAGTAATAGAGTTGCAGTTTATGGACTTTTAACGTTTCTTCTATCTGGGTTGTCGATCTGGTAATTCTCAAGTAATAGAGTTGCAGTTTATGGACTTCCAACGTTTCTTCTATATGGGTTGTTAATCTTGTAATTCTCAAGTAAAAGAGTTGTAGTTTATGGACTTTTAACGTCTCCTCTGTACGGGTTGTCAATCTGGTAATTCTCAAGTTATGGAGTTGCAGTTTATGGACTTTTCTTTGTAATACTTTTAGTTAAAGTGTAAGTTTAACGTTTGTCCAATTATATTTTAATTGTTTGAAATCGATGTGATAGATTGCAGGTTAACAAGTTATATAAGCCGAAAATAAACATTATATAGATACATTCTATATCTTGTCATACGACCAGAAAAATAAAAGAAGAATACGAAAATCGGAGATTATCCGCATACATTGGTAAAATACAATAACTGTGCTTAGGAGGTACGCAAGGCAACTTACACTTAAAAGATAATGAAGAGTTTGAAAGCCTGTAGTACGTAGAAGTACGTAAGAGTTTGTGTGTGTGTGTGTGTGTGTGTGTGTGTGTGTGTGTGTGTGTGTGTGTGTGTGTGTGTGTGTGTGTGTGTGTGTGTGTGTGTGTGTGTGTGTGTGTGTGTGTGTGTGTGTGTGTGTGTGTGTGCGTGCGTGAGGGAAAATAGAGACGATAAGAAAGCAATTAGACAAAGATTGGTCTGGGAAGGAAGGAAATTACGAGGTTAAGTGAAATATGGTGACACAAGATATATCAAAGTTAGAACACGGCGCTGAAACAATACCACCGTTAAACCTATATTATTATATGGTACTGAAACTTGGAATAAGTCTGTGTCTGATAAAAATATCTAGACTGGATAGAGACGGAAACGGGAGGGTTAGGAAAATAATGAATGTGCCACACAGTATTTGGGATGGGATTGAAACAAGACAGCTAATCTGGTTTGGACATTTATGAACAATGTGAGATATCTAGACTGGATAGAGACGGAAACGGGAGGGTTAGGACAATAATGAATGTGCCACAATGTATTTGGGATGGGATTGAAACAAGACAGCTAATCTGGTTTGGACATTTATGAACAATGTGAGATATCTAGACTGGATAGAGACCGAAACGGGAGGGTTAGGACAATAATGAATGTGCCACACAGTATTTGGGATGGGATTGAAACAAGACAGCTAATCTGGTTTGGAGATTTATGAACAATGTGAGATATCTAGACTGGATAGAGACCGAAACGGGAGGGTTAGGACAATAATGAATGTGCCACACAGTATTTGGGATGGGACTGAAAGAAGACAGCTAATGTGGTTTGGTCATTTATGAACAATGTGAGATATCTAGACTGGATAGAGACCGAAACGGGAGGGTTAGGACAATAATGAATGTGCCACACAGTATTTGGGATGGGATTGAAACAAGACAGCTAATCTGGTTTCGACATTTATGAACAGTGTGAGATATCTAGACTGGATAGAGACCGAAACGGGAGGGTTACGACAATAATGAATGTGACACACAGTATTTGGGATGGGATTGAAAGAAGACAGCTACTGTGGTTTGGACATTTATGAACAATGTGAGATATATGGACTGGATAGAGACCGAAACGGGAGGGTTAGGACAATAATGAATGTGCCACACAGTATTTGGGATGGGATTGAAAGAAGACAGCTAATGTGGTTTGGACATTTATGAACAATGTGAGATATATGGACTGGATAGAGTCCGAAACGGGAGGGTTAGGACAATAATGAATGTGCCACACAGCATTTGGGATGGGATTGAAACAAGACAGCTAATCTGGTTTGGACAGTTATGAACAATGTGAGATAAATGATTGTCAAGAGTAACATTTCATTATGTAACCGCAGGTTGAAGATAAAAGGAAGACCTGGTCGGCTATGGGGTGAAAACGTTCAGACAAGTGCTAAAGAAGCGCGATTTACTGAAAACCTCTGTAGCGTTGCACGACAGTGGAGGAAACCTTTGGAAACCGAACAGCGACGGCAGACGCTATAAACCATCAGTGATAATGACGGTAATAACAATGTTATTTGTTGTCCAATGTTTAAAAAGTATAAACAAAAACAGTGAATTCAATTGACAACTGTTCGGACTATTAGGCCGTGGTTCACTATTGACGCATAAAACAGACGTTTCGGCCCCTCTGTTGGAGAACGTACCAGTTACTCGAGTCGTTACACTAAAGATGGTCGCCAACGGTGGGGCCGAAAAGTCTGTTTCATCCGGCAATAGTAGACCACGGCCTAATAGTCCGAAGAGATTTCAATTGAATTTAAAATTTACGTAGAAGGGCATTGAAAATGCTTCAATAAATTTAAAAATTATATATATATATTTATGTTCATTCACCAATCAATTAATTCATTCTTCATTCACCAATCAATGAATTAATTCTTCATTTACCAATGTACAGATTATACGTGAAATGTAATCGAATTCATAAGCGAAGTTTTATATGTGTACTACGTTATTGACAACAAAGAAGTAGTTTGTATGGAAACTCACCGGTTCCCATTTTCGATCACGCACCAGCGGTCGTTTCCAAATGTGCGACACGTCCTTCTAAACATTTTCAATGTTAAAGGAGTTGACGCCGGCAGTGACTTCGTTAGGTATCATAAACAGTCAATGTTAAGAGTTTAACCGACATCCCCGGGCTAGACAGCTAGCTTTCTGTTTCAACGGTGCCGATTAATTCTCCCGGTAGAAAATTATGTAAAGGACGTATGGTAAAACGATCGGCGAAAATATTTTTCTTGGCCATGGACGGGCGTCCGCGACTCTAGCCTAACGGTTTCCGATACCAAAGGTTGCCTGTAACAAAGGTAAAATGTTACTGTGTTATTTTTCTTGTGTATTACACTTCAACGTCTGTAAAGTATTATCATTTTTAAAATACTTAGTTGTAAATTGTGAGCTTGTTTGTAAACTTGTGAGGGAGGAGGACTTACTGTATAAATAGGGATATACTACCTCCTATGTACTCTGTCTCAACCGAGACACTTCTATGCTTCATCGAAGTACGGAGAAACATTTGGTTTAATCAAAAATAAAACCAGCTACGTGGTAACAAAGAAACTGTTGTGTTAACAAAAAAATCGCCAAAGCTTACGAGTTACCTGCCTATGTATTCATATGTCTACCGTATATATTAAACTTGGCCGTTTAAAGAATAAAACAATAAGATAAGAATTACATATTTTAACTTGAATGGAAGTCTCAAACATTATAAACAAAGGTGGAAAGAACAATTATAAAGAATGCTGAGAGTCCAGACTGGCTAAAAAGTCTGAAAATACAAACTTATAGGAGACAGGTGTAAGTGTAGACAGAGGAAGAGATGGCAGGAGGGTATGTGAAAGCGGAACAGGCAGTACCTTGCCTGCGCTGTGTTATAAAGATATGATGATTATGATGATGTAAAAAATTAATTTCTTTCATTATTTCACACAACTACGGCCCGAAAACTAGGCAAAATGATCGACGGCGCGTGTCACAAAATACAGCGCCAAGAGACTTGCTATATACTTTGACTATACATAAAAATAAGTGAATACTAAGTAATGATCATACGTAAAATCAATACAACATCACACTATATAGAAAATATTAAAACCCATATTTTGTGTGATACCAAATGTACGTGCGCGCCCGTTAGCTATTACAAACAATATTGGCAAATAAACAATAGTTTTTCTAATAATCGCGGCAAACAGTACGATAGTTACGGCTAGTATTATAAACTGATACGACAAACACTATTAGCTGCTCTCCGAAATTGATTTTTTCAAACAATATTGCGTTTTAGACGGTCCACTGTTAATTATAAATTTTACTGTCAGCCGATACCGTTCTCTGGGATTTATTTCTATAGTACTCGGTTGTATACTGTTATAAGTAAGGATCACGTGGAAATACGTAAACTTATTACAGTGAAATGAATTATTAGACACCATTGAAATCAACAGTCTCAATTTTATTAACACTTATAATATGAGACAATGGCGCTCGTATTGCAATAGTTTGTCTATCTAGACAATTAGACAATTACAATAAACAAAAACCCACCGAATTACAATACCTACAATAGTTTGCAACACAAATAACTTAGTTAAATACTTTGCGTTTTAACTAATACATTGTGTAATAATACGGAAAATACAATTACGTCAAACACGAAGCGAAAATATTTGTGATACGGTCTCTCCCTCTCGCCCACCGTCTCTCTCTCTCTCTCTCTCTCTCTCTCTCTCTCTCTCTCTCTCTCTCTCTCTCTCTCTCCCCCCCCTCTCTCTCTCTCTATCTATCTATTTATCTATCTATCTGTCTGTCTCTCTATTTCTACCCTCCGCGATCTATCGATCGATGTAATAACAAAACTTTTCGTTTGTCGGGTAAAGACAAAACGCTGGTGCCTTTCAACTCCTGGCGTTTAAAAGGTCGTGTGCAGTTGTGGTGATGTGTACGTGGGCGAAACGTGGAGACAGGTGGTATCGAGGATTCAGAAACAACATACGAGAAACAGGAAGAAAGAAGACACAGATAAATCAACAATAGCCATGCACAGATGTAAAAACAAACCAACATCTTATGTTATTTGAAGACACGAAAATCATAGCGAATATCCGTAACTGTTTTCCTCTGGTAATGAGGGAGAAAAGAGAAATTTACAAATATTAGAATAATTTTAACCAAGACGATAGTGACAGATTGTTTTAATAAAAAAAATATTTGCCTGTAACAAAGATAAAATGTTACTGTGTTAGTTTTCTTGTGTATTACACTTTAACGCCTGTAATTTATTATCATTTTTAAAATACTTATTTGTAAATTATGAGCTTGTCTGTAAAATTGTGGGGGAGGAGGACTTGCATAAATAGGGATATACTACCTCGTATGTACTCTGTCTCAACCGAGACACTTCGATGCTTCACCGAAGTACGGAGAAACATTTGGTTTAATCAAAAATAAAACCAGCTACGTGATAACAAAAAAACTGTTGTGTTAACAAAAAAAATCACAAAAGCTTAAGTGTTACCTGCCTATACATTTGTATGTCTACCGTATATATTAAACTTGGCCGTTTAAAGAATAAAAAAATAAGATAAGAATTAAATGTTTTTACCTTGAATGAAAGTCCCAAAATTTATAAACAAAGGTGGAAAGAACAATTAGAAAGAATGCCAAGAGTCCAGACTGGCTAAAAAGTCTGGAAATACAAACCAATAGGAGACAGGTGTAAGGGTAGACACAGGAAGAGATGACTGGAGGATATGTGAAGGCGGAACAGGCGGAACAGGCAGTACCTTGCCTATGCTGTGTTATGAAGATGATGATGATGATGAAAAAAATTAATTTTTTCCATTATTTTTCACAACCTTTGGATTTAACACTTTTCCCACTCGATTAATTAAATTTTATTGGGGCTGCGGTCTACATTCTTGTCGTAGATAAGCGTAAAATATAAAATGGTAATAAGCCTAACAACTCAGTCATCGAAATTAAAAAAAAAAAAAGTTTAAGTAAATGTCAGTCTGTTTATTAGGAAGGAAAGGTAGACGTTTAGTAATACAATTAAAGAAGAACATTAAAACAAATCACTTGTAATATTTGTTAAAATTTCCTTGAAATTTTTTCTAATTAGTATTAGTAGTTATTTTGAATTCTGGAAATAAAACATGATGTTTCATTTTATTTATAAATCATTGAGTAGTAAATTATATCTACTTATCTAGCTGATTATATTTATTACTTTTAGATCTGTTTTTCATATTTATTATTCGCATAAAATAATTTAGAGTAAACAAATATTTTCTGTTGAATTCTGTTATTATTTTCATTTTTCTAAAGTTTAATATTTGATGTTTGTAGAGATAGTATATGTGTACATTCAAGCAAGGAAGTTTATTTTAAGTAATATTGTTTTTTCCGTAGTCGGGTGATATATTCACTTTAATTGTTATGACTTGTTTTAGTATAGGTTTTCTTAAAATACTTCTGTTTCCTAACTCAAAACAGCAGAACATAACAATATGTTAACTTAAAAATGTGATTATCTTAGTAAACGATAAACAACACGTTGTACAGCCGTTATAAATTTTGCACCTCAGCCAAACCAAATATTGTGTTTTAGCTGGTTGCGCAATTGCTAACGCTGTATTTGCGACCATGACTAATGGACGTTGTCTGCAAACTATAACTACTTTTCTGTTTAACATTTGTATGAAACAAACGACCAACAAACAAACTGTACAAAAACTCCCAACAAACTACTACTGACATCATATAATGTTTTGTACTGCAAAAACACCAAACCTCCTACCGGACTATGTAAACGAATGCTAAGGTTTGTGTTATCCGTTGTAGACCTGTGACTAAATGAA
The DNA here is from genome assembly GCA_034769895.1 of Magicicada septendecula. Taxonomy (NCBI): domain Eukaryota; kingdom Metazoa; phylum Arthropoda; class Insecta; order Hemiptera; family Cicadidae; genus Magicicada; species Magicicada septendecula. The sequence goes on along the minus strand of CM068367.1, from coordinate 1,355,234,265 downwards.
TAATTGCTCTTCTTGTTTGTGAATAAACTTAAACAATTGTAAATACTGCTACGTTTATAACGACAGAATGTATTAACAACTGTTGGCCTTTGCAATAAGGAAGCAGTTGCTTTCAACTGCATTAACATTTTCAGTAACATTTTCCCTCTTATTTAGGACGGTCATGGATAAAGTACAGAAAGATTAATATAACAAGGAGTTTATTAAACAGGAAACAACAATCTTAGTATTTAGTGATAACTACTACTACTACTCTCCAGCACTACAGCCCATGGTGAGCCTTGGCCTCCGCTACGACCCGTCTCCACTCATCTCTGTCCACTGCCTTCAGTCTCCAGTTCCGAATACCCATCTTTCTTAGAGCTTCTTCCACATCCTGCTGCCATCTTCTTCGAGGCCTTCCTCTTCTTCTTTTGCCCAGTATCGTTCCACTTAATATAGTTTTGGGCATCCTCGTAACATTCATACGGAATACGTGTCCCAGCCATCTGATTCTAGCTGATTTTATGTGTCTCACCAGGTCTTGTCCACCAATCAACTCATTTATTTCACCGTTATTTCGGATCCTATATATATTCCCTTCCTTCACCGGTCCAAATATCTGTCTCAAAATTCTTCTTTCAAAAATTCTTAGTGCACTTATATCCTTATTTACGAGAGTCCATGTCTCGGATGCATAAGTAACAACAGGTCTGATCAGTGTTTTATATAACATCAATTTGGTTCTTGGAGTTAGAAGCTTTGATTTCAGTAATGATTGGTTTGCATAGTAGGCTCTATAGTATTTAGTGATAAACTAGATTAAAATAAAAATTAGTATTATAAATAAATAACAATTAGTCGACTTTTTTATTGACATGCCAAGCAGAAGAGAGGAATCATGGGAATAACAGTCAATTGTATGAATTGTGGCTCTCGCCAAATCAATGAGATCGTAGATTTCATTGAACGTCTTTTTCTGGTCAACCAACAACGAAGATTCAGTGAACACGTGTTCCAGAAAATGTGATGTGCCAGGATTTGTCTTGATCGCCCATCTTCACTCCAAAATAGTGAAAGTAGGGTGTTTCCACAACTTGTGAAATCGGGCGTTTCTGAGGAGAAAAAATACACATAACCACAAATATAGCAGAAGTTGTCAACACTATTACACATTTGAACGGCATATCAAAATAAGTAGGAATACAACAAACGACATAAAGGCTTAAAAATTATGACAATTAACTTAATCATAAAAGTTATGACTTAAAGATTTAAGGAACGTTTATTTTGACAAATATTTAAAATGTTATTTATAATAATATTATACATGTGTATACAGTTGACACCGTATAATATCTCTGAAGATTTTTCCACTGTTCTTTCCACTTGCTATATTTATTTATTTTAAAGTTATTTAATCCTGCGCGACGCTGCGCCGTTGGATTTTCGAAATGTGTAAAAGGTCGGGAATTGACCGTTCCAGACTTCCAGAGCGTTCCAGTGGCCTGTAGATACGCAATTATTCCAGACAAGCCACCCGAAAAACAGTCGATTTTTATCGAACATCGGTGAGGTATAAATTAAAACGGCCAGCGACCGACCGATTACAGTTCTGGCTACGCGATATTAGAGTGTGATTGCCGTTGTGACTTACGGTTTAGTGTAAAGAATTGTTCTATATTACTTAGTATTCTTCTGTTAATAAGGTGGCATTTATTGTACGTTACATTAATGTGTTTTGAAGAATTGTACGTGCGTGTGTCTGTTTATTTTTATTGGAATTTAAGTTATAATTAGTTAATTCATCAGATGTAAATTATTCTGTTTCTACTGTACAACAGAATATTCCAGTGGGTCCCAAAATTTTCAATCCGCGGACCCCTTCAAAAAATTAAAAATATCACGGACGCCGTCTGAGTTATGAATTAAAAGAAACAGTAAACAGTATGATACTAACTCTTATATTTTAAGTAAAATGTATTAAAATCAAAATTCTCTGAACTTACAAAATTTTAATATTAATGATATCAAACATAGTTTAATGTGAACAATGAAACTGCTTTCCTACAATTAGCTCTACAATATTAAGTTTAATGTCTCATAATTTCAATATTAAGTCACTCTCGACATGAAATTTATTTCTTAACTATGCCAAACCGCGACTCTATCTTTCTAGCCACACATATCGAAATCCAGCTACTTAGTCGTAACCAGCTACACGGAAGAACGTTTTGCTTAGATACAGTGCTTATAAGTGGACTAAAACTGCGCTATCAATTCTGCGTTGATGCTGCGCTCTAGTGAGTTCGGCTGATAAACAGATCTGCTGCACGACATGATTTAAAGCTGTTATTAAAACCAATAGTTTGAAATTAGTTTTACAAGTACAATTAGTTTGAACCAAACAAAAAATACTGGAATCTGCTAGTAATTGTTTTAAGACTCTAAAATTTAGATTTTAGACTAAAAATAATCTGATAAAATTACGGCATATTCTATTTTTTCTTAAAAGTGTCCGCGGACTCCCTTAACGTTGTTGCGGACCCCACTTTGGGAACCACTGGGATAATCTATGCGATCGCCCTTTCAATATTTTTTACTTGAAATTAACATTATATTTATATTTCAATGTCTTCGTAATTGTCATTGTAATATCAATGTACAGAAAATATAATAAAATATTATTTTTCTTAACAATCAAAAACATTTCAAAACAACCAGTATAAGTACATCAAACTATTACACTACTTTGCGTTACGTAAATTATTTGACAACAAGAAATAAAATTTCATGCCACAAGAATCCATCACTGTATGTTCTAGAGAAAATTAAAGCAAGAAAGCAGTATTAAGAGAATGAAACAGGCAAAATTAACAAGTAAACAAGTTCTGAGCTAACTAGATTACGTTTGTAAACAAACTCCTGTGGCTACTCTGAACGAATGTGTTGACGAATCAGCTGGCAAACCTCGTCGTTTCAAGGCCACCACAAGAGAATAGCACTTGGTATTAACTTGTAAACGCGTGTTTAATGTATACAGACTATAGTCAATTGAGTCAGACATAGGAAATAATAACTGGTTGTCATGGTGAATTAAGATGTACGGGTCTTCTTCTTCATCATCTCAAGCCGGAGGTTGGTGGGCTTAGGTTGAAATTTCTTCCCTTCTGAAGACAGCCTCTAAATCACTAAATACATACTTCATCATTTTATTTCTCTCATATTCTCCTGTCTGAACCTCCACCTCCCACTACGCCCCTCAATCATTCCCTCGGTAAACGTGGTGAACCATTTTGAATGGCACAGAAGGTGTGACCGACCATACTGATTCTCCTTTACTCAACAGTTTCAAACAGGCTCCTTCTTTTATCTACTCTCTTCAGTGCCTCGTCCTTGTCTGACTCTTTCTGTCCACGGTATTCTTAAGACCCTTCTCCATCACCACGTCTCCAAAGCTCAAATGTAACTTCTCTCCATTTACCACAGGGACAAGGTTTCTGATCAACATCTGCACAAGCTCGAAACGAAATTGTTATACATTTCTTCCTGGTTATGAGGAAACCAGTACTGGACGCCAGAAGAAATTATTTCTTAAAAAATGCTCTTCTCGCTTGTACAATACTACTTTTTACGTCACTGGTACGTCTTTCCCATCTGATGTAATCCAGTTTCCAACATATTTAAAGGTACCAACATGCACTTGATACCAACCGTTCAGAAATATCTATTCTTTCAGTTTTCCATTTCTGGAACATTTTGTAAATTTCGGTTTTTCTTATTCATCGTCATGTTGCAATTATTTTAAAGAATCTTGTTAGTTTGGTGAAGTAAAGTAAAACTTGTTTTCTAAAACCACACTGTCATCTTCAAAACGGATGGTCTTATACCATACATATTCAATAAATATTCATTTTTGCTTGTTACCATGAACTCCTTCATCGCGTAATCTATACACAGATTGAACAGTAGTGGGATAATACATAACAATAATGGAGATAATCGTAAGGTTATCGTAAGGTAACCGTAAGGTAATCGTAAGATATGCTATAATCGAATAATGCATCGAAATAAAGAAAACATAAGTACTAGACGAGAATATTAAGATCAATAATGTACTCGAGTAAAGTGTCTCTAAATGTGGCACAGAATGTGTGCATCGGTGACCCAGATTGTAAAGGGCATGGGGTGCCGGCCCCATTAAGGCACGCTCTAAATGTGAGACTCAATGTGCCAACGCATAACGTAAACCTGCCTTTCTACAGTATTATACGTGGTAAAAGAAAAATAAACCACAGGCTTGTTGCGACATGCCATTACACTCTGCCACAGTGTTGTGTGGTTTATTTGTGTCTTGCGCTTGAAAATGAAATTTATTCTCACAAAAAATAATATGCAAACGTAATGCAAAGAGTAATTTACTTAGATAACGGACTCATATCTTAAATGCGTTACAGGAACGTTGCTAAAATGTAAAAAGTATCAAGTACTTTTTAAAATTACGACTTGAGGTAAGTAATGTGTTCCTCTGTACGGGCTGTCAATCTGCTAACAGTCAAGTTATGGGGTTACCATTTCTTGGCGATTTTTTCGTCTACATTTTAATATTTTCTTCAGTTACAGAAGACGTTTATAATCAACTGTAAGTTTAACACTAACGTTTGACCAATTAAATTTTAATTGTTTCGATAACGATGTGCAGTTTACAGACGATCAAGTTGTGACCGTCTTCAATATATAAATAAACTATAATTAACTGTATAAAACTATATAGAAGAAGGGATTGTACTTGTTACAATTACTGGTATTCTATCTTCATCCATGCGATATAAATTTTTCATTTAGATTATATATATTTAACTCTTCCCGTATACCTTAATTTTGTTTTTATTTTTTTGTATTAGCGGGGGACCTACAGTCTATGCCGCATCCCACATTTCAATAGCCATTTCTCCCTATCCTTCCAGTCATCATCTTCAATAGCTCGATCTCTCAAGCTTTGCCTAATTCCTGTTCTCCATTGTGTTGTCAGTCCTCCTTTTCTTCTCCAGTTTTGTGGTGCGTAAGTCAATGCTTTCTTTGGCCATCGCTTCTCCTCCATCTTCATTACGTGACCGTACCGTAGCAACTGTCTGGATTATATTGTTTCTGCCGTTGTAAATATGCGCCCTGTTTTCCTTCTTATATCTTCATTTCTAACATGTTGCATTCTAGAAATATTACACGCTCTACTTAAGAAGTCCATTTCCACAGTTTCTATCATCTATTTCTCTTTATCTGAAAGTTGCCACCATTCGCAGCCATAAGTTAAAATGCGCTCCACAATATTTGTGTAGATTGTCAGTTTAGTTTAAAGTTTCATTTTGTTCGACCAAAGTAACGAGTTTAGCAAACGAATAGCCTTTTTTCCTTGTTGTGTCCTAATTTTTGTTCTATCTTATGAAATAATGCTTCCCAAATACTTGAATTCGCTACACTTTCCGATTCTGTGGGTTTGCAGATTTTATTAATTTAGTTATATGATCCCTTCTTGTGTAGCTTGTAACCCTTCTAAAAAAATCTCATCCCTGCTGATTGTATGTTCCTTTAATTCCTTTGTTTTGTAATGAAAGATTCACTCCCATATAATAGGACTGGAACAGCCATTGTCTTGTAAAATTTTAATCTTTACTCACGCCTCAATTTAGTTTTCAATGTTCTATTCATAGTTCCACATATGTGTTGAAATCTATTGACATTATTGTGTATACCTTTGTCAACGTCAAAACTCATATCACAACCTGAATAGTAAAAATTTGAAGTCTGTTCCCATACTTTATCTTCAATTGTTATAAAGTAATATTTGAGCATACTGGAAATATTCAGTAGTGTTTTGTTTTGTTGGTAGATATCTTTAGGTATTAGATATTGTATCAATAGGTAGTACTTTTGTCGTCCCAGTTTATTTAGTCTGTACATAAACGGCTCTCGTACGACTTTGCTCGTAAGTCTGCTTCATTATACGTAGCAACTAAACGAAAGTAAACAAGAAATAGGTGCGACTGATTGTAAAGGTTTTGTGTCAATTAAACAATTATTAGATATTTATGTATATATATAACAGGTGTGGAAGTGCAATAACAGGGTTTCAAAAGCATTCAGCTGGATCTAAAAAGACAAAATTGTAGTCCTATGACTAGATCAAATACACTTTAAAACCTCTAAGTAAGGGATGGGTGATTTCTAAAGGGTAAATCCTCTATCCGGACTGCTTCCATCGTAATGTTTTGTCGTCGCTCGAAGTTTCGATCCCTGCAACGTGAAACCGTCCTCAGGAGCCGTAAATGGCGGTTGAAAGACCCTGTAGCTAGGTCTTTCAACGGGGTCATTCAACCACCACTCACAGCTTCTAAGGACGATGACAGATACAAGGGATCGAAACGCCAAGCAAATGAAACAAAATTTACAATGGAAGCAGTCCGGATAGAGGATTTACCCGTTAGATCAACTATATCTTCTTTGAGCAGAAAATTATTTTTCTTTATAATATGCGAAAAATAATTGTCACAACATTATGACGCTATAATCATGTCGTAAACGTTGTCCCGTTGTTGTTTCATCATCAATTTGATCGCCCACCCCCATAACAAATAACAAATCACGAAACGTTAATTATTATTATTATTAAACAGCCATAAAACTGTTGACTGCGTTAATCACCCTCGTCTGTCTGTTTTCCCCTCGTAAATATACAACGTTTACAGGCACTATTATTACGCGTAGCCGATTAAACGGCGCTTCTTCGCTCGTAAAAATTGTTATTCACATCAAACCGTGTACAAAGTTTTAGTGTTGTAATAAAATAATCGCGCTGCAATTATTGAGGGTAATATTGTTTTTTAATTTTCTTCTCTAATATCTCGGCAAAATGTTTCTATTAAAATGTCGTATAAACAAAAAAGTACGTTGCAAGCTTGTCTAATTGAAAACCGAGAGCGACAGTAACGTAGAATACTATTTCACAATGTTTACTTTCACTAAATTCAAAATACTCTCTAGGTACGGGTATGCACGTGTGTTCACGTGTGCGTGCGTGTATGGAGATTATTTAGAATATTTAGTTTTCATTAAACTACATTACCATTTACAGTGGTACACAAGATACTTGTTACTGTGAGCACAGTAATAATAACAACAGATCCATGCGAGCCGGCCACTATTTCTTCTGCCTCTTCTTCTCTTCCTAACACGATCCATTTTAATTTCACTTGTTATTTTCTCCACCCAAATTTCCTTCTAATCAAACTCATCTTCTTCCTTTCCTCTTTTCTCCTTCCACATGCTCTTGCTTCCATCCTCTTCTTTTTTTTCTTCTTCTTCTTACGTTTCCTTTTATTTTTATCGTAATTATTATTGTTCTTGTGACTTATCCCCTCCCCTTTTTTCTTCTTATTCTCCACTTCTTCTTGTTTCTCACCCTCTTTCTACTTTTCCATTCCCTTTTCCATCTTCCATTTATTTCTTTTTCCCCTTCTGCATTTAAATCTTATTATTATTAGGCCTATTTCTCTTTACCCGCCTTCCTGAACTCAGCGTTTTTCTTTACCTGTTTCTATTTCTTCGGCTTTTCCTTCTTCGGTTATTCATCTTTATCCCTTATATTTCCTTCTTCTTTTCTTGTATCCTCCTTTTCTTATATTATTATGTTTTCCCCCATCTGCTTTCTATCCGTTCTTTTTCTTTTATTTCTGTCCTAATTCTACATTTTCTTATTATTATTTACCTCTTTCTCCTCTCCCTCTTCGTTCTTTCATTCTTGTCCCTTTCCTTTTCCACTTCTTTTCCTCCTCTTTATTTTTACAGTTAAAGGAAAATGATATACATCAGAAAAAAGTAGCAGCCAACAAGGTCTTGGTAAGTATCCAGCCTCTGACAGAAACGCATGTGTAACAGTAAAGAACAATATTTCTAGACACCATTAACATTAAGCGCCTGATATGTTATGGCCACGTGTATCGACCGCCTGGCGATATTTAGCCTAAAATGTTGGTAACGTATTAGATTCCTTTTTCCAACTTGAACAAAAAACGACATATTTAGGAAATCACGGAAAGACGTTATATACGACATTACGGAAAAAAAAGTCTACAACAAAGCGAATGGGAAGACTGAATCCACGCCAGCAGGCAACGAATGGGGTCAGTAGTAGTGTATAAGTACTTCTCGGCAGGCGGCTAAGTAAAACTGAAATATTCAATTATTGTAAAGTGTACTGATATAAGTCTAATATACAAAAATATACTGCAATGAGACAAACATTCACACTATATGTGTGGAGACATATCTATACCTATATAGTCCAAATACCACTGACTGACTCACTGATCACGATATCTCTGAAACCACTGAATGGATATCAATGAAACTTTGAACATAGCTTCATCATAGGCCTTAGGTGCTCACTGAGGAACGGTTTTAAAAACTTTCACTCCTAAGGGGCAAAAAAAAACCCATTTTATGTATGTATCTATGTATGTATGTTCCACATCTCCTCCTAAACCACTGGACCGTTTTCAACCAAACTTGGCACAAATATTTTACGCGACGGGAGAACCAACACAGGATAGGTGTTTTTTCGATGGGATCCTTTGGGGGGTTCTTTGGGGTCTTCCACATCTCCTAAACCACTGGACCGATTTCAACCAAACATGGCACAAATAATTTACGCAACGGGAGAACCAACATAGGACAAGTGTTTTTTCGATACGATCCTTTGGGGGGTCCTTTGGGGTCTTCCACATCTCCTTCTAAACCAATGGACCGATTTCAACCAAACTTGCACAAATATTTTACGCAACGGGAGAACCAACATAGGACAGGTGTTTTTTTCGATACGATCTTTTGGGGGGTCCTTTGGGTCTTAAAAACTATTAGATCTGGTTACTATGGCAACCCAATAGAATAGAATAGAATAGATTCTGGTTACCATAGCATCGGTGGAAGTCTCCCGCGTAGGAAATAGCGCGGGAGTCGTCCGACGGGCCTTCCCCGGAGTTCATCCACGGAACCCGGGAAGTCTTAGGTCAGATCCCGCGAAAGACGGCGGGGCCAGAGTCCACGGTTCTTATAAATAAAGATATAGGTTATGATATCAAAGGTGGTGTATGCATCTTAAGAAACTTCTTAATAGTGTGTGAATTCAGAGTTGTTTCAGTTTAAATTTAAAATGGATAAGTTAAGATCGAAGTAAGTTATAAGCGAGTATAAAAAAACAAAGTTTTGATAGCGAATGTATTCAGATCATAGTGTTCAGACAATATAAATGCACTTGCTTCAGTTTGAATTTAAAAATTGATAAGCTGAAATCTATAGAGGTATTGTATTGTTAGAATAAGTTTAGGAGACACTAATTTAACAAATGCTTTATTTCAACATTAACACAATGAATTATAAAACGACAGTTAAATACGCAGCGCGCGCAAGTACTGTAGACATTTTATTGAAAACTAATTTAGCTGTTCGCCCTCTCCCAGAGTTAGAAATCGAGCAGGAGCATCACGCGCAACAGAATTCTTCTCCAGATATAAGAATACAGTTTATGACATGTTCTTAAACAGGTGCGCTACAGTATTCCGCCAGTGAAAATGCGAACGTAACAATATAAGGAAGATTATACAATATACAAGTAATATAACGTTAGAACAAGAATAGGTGCCTATGAGCCTATGAATAAATTATGAACCCGAGCAACGCTGGGTAAATCGGCTAGATATAGATATTTATATAAGCCAAATACCACTGACTGACACACTGATCACGATATCTCTGAAACCACTGAATGGATATCAATGAAACTTTGAACATAGCTTCATCATAGGTCTTAGGTGCTCACTAAGAAACGGTTTTAAATACTTTCACTCCTAAGGGGCAAAAAACCAAATACTGAAATTTATCGCGGGAATTGCATACTTGGTAAATGAAGTGGTTGACATCTCAGTTTACTGGAAACCCCGAATACATTTAGTCCTGAGTTTTTAATCATTGTTTTAAATTGAAAAAACTTCGTTGTTTGCAGGTTCTTATAGTCGAGAAAATTTCGAAGTTCAATTAATTAATAAATGTATGTCCTTTTTTTCTCGGAAACGGCTCTAACGATTTTCTCGAAATAAATAATAAATAGCTGTTGCTATGAATGTAAATAAACAAACTAAGAGTTGAGAATTTGTACAATCTATCTAATCCTATACTATTAAGCGAGCAATAATTGTACAATTACGTACAACGTGAAACTCCGTAGCGAAGCACGGGTATTTTGCTAGTTTACAATAATGCTTAGTTGGTGTCCTGTGCAATGAGGCGTGAATGTTATAAGACAATATTTTTACTAGAATCAGTACTGCATGTTAACGTAGTTTAAGACGATAATAAACAATAAAAAACAGCAGTACAGAGTAGAGTGAAAGTGAATACGTGTCGTGCGCTAACAAACTGTGTGAAGACAATTAACCGTAAGCCAATTAACATACGCACTGTAAGTCATTTATGTTGGTGTGCAAATTAGAACAAATATTAATAAATAATAATTTTAATATTAAATAAATTTTAATAGTATTTATTAAACTGACAAAGTAATTAGTCATAAAATCACGTAGAGTTGAAAACACGTGTTTTAAAGAAGGTCTAGAAACCGGAATTTCATTTCGCCAGGACGCGGTCGACTTTCTAGTAAAATCTAGAACGTTTTACTTGTAAAAATGACGTCGTATGCGTAGATATATAAAAGCACAAGCCGTGCCGTGACTTACGCAGTCTATAACAGTCTTTCACATGGCAATTTCTTGCAGCACATAATAAGGTGTCTCTTGTAATCCCTGGGAGTCGGAGTTTACCGTCGTCGGGGGAGCGGCTGAATTACACCACGAAATCAGGCACGGCGTTCGACATCTTCAACGACCGACAGCTGTCAACGAGGACTAAATCAGGAGCGACGTGGACGGACACACTTCTACCTACGAAGAAACGCTGGGATCGACATCCTACCTTAGGAAGAAAACGGCCGGTGTGAAAGCAGCAGCAGACCCGCGAGACAGTCCGGATTGATCCCAGAATGATCAGCGTTAATCCCAGCATATCCAGGGAAGTGAAATTATAAAATCTCTGTAAAATATAAAACAATTAAAGACTCTTTTTTTGCTAACTATCAAATATTTAAAATTTGTATATATTTTTGAATTCGTAATTCTCAAATATAATTGTATACGTTGAAAAAAAAAAAATAAATGTGTTAACTCACCCAATCAACATTTATTTCTGCAAGTACAGTCAGCTACATACCTGTTATATTAAAATACATAGAAGTATACAGCGTTTACGTTAAGTTTAAATAAAAATATTTATTTGATTTATGGCAGAGAATTATTCAATTACAACTACAGACAACTGCCAATGAATCCCACCCTCATTATAATAAAAAATGTTCTTCTTGCATAAAATGTTTACATCCTCTTATACTTATTAATAATGATAATGGTAATAATAGTAAAAAGATTTTTTAAATGGAGAAGAATGCTCTATTTATCCGTCAGAGGAAATCGTCTGTCCCCTGGTGTATGAGACTATCATCCACTAACAAACCCACCTCCAATTTAGGCATTCATATCCATCCTGGAACCAATTAGCGCATTACTTCAGGATGGAGCCAATTGCACCCTTATCGGGTTAATTCGAATAAGTTCCTGTCTTTTCTTTTCTAGTAGGACCCACTGTATAAATGCAGAAATTCGGCCCCATTCCTCCTTGCTAAGTAGCATAATCTCAACTATGCCGTCGGGCGTGAAATCCCCGAGCTCCATCCTTAGTGCCATCTTCTCTATTGTGAATCGGCAGCACTTGAAGAAGTGTAAAAGGTGTTCAAGGCATCACCATAGGGAGAGTCACCGTATTGGCATGCTGGGCTTTGCACCTTTCCCATTCTGTGGAGGAAGGCGCTAAAATTGCATAAACACCGGGGAACTGTGTCAGGTGGTAGTTACCCTCACCGTGTTGGCGGTCAATCCATTCCATCAAATTCAGTACAAACCTTGCGGTCCATCTACCTTCCTTTTCCACCGATCTTGCCGGGGCCGGAGAGCGAGTTCCCTGTTTCATGCTTTGCCGCATCTATTACAATTATATCTTATCTTAGGCACCGCTCTGGCACTGTCCGATAAGAGGATGCTATTCTCTGCACCGGTGTTCTACGATTCCTGTATTTCTCCCCATTTAGCGCATAGGCCGAGATTTCGCAACCAAAGAGAATAATGTATTCCGTGGCCGCCATCAACAATCGCCTCTTGCTTGCAATGGAAACTCCTGCAGTGGACATAAGCCTGCTGAGGTTTGTTGTGATGCGAGCCGCCTTACCAGGTGCACACTTGATCTGCTCTCAAAACGTGATCATTGAATCTAGCCTCACCCACCGAGGTACTTAACTGCCTTCTTTGTAAATACAGCGTCAGGTCCCACTTCCACCGATATGATTGTGGTGATCCGACGCCGGGTGAGCAGCACTGGCTGTCTTTACGGTAGCCAGATCCTGGCCGTGTTTTTCAGGCAAGGAACTCAGTTACCTCATTACCTGATTTAGGCTTCTGTGTGCATCACCGATGTTTCTTGGTACTATCACTGCCACGATATCATCTGCGTGACTTCTCAGAAAAGTGTCTGGCGGCGTCTCCGTCTGTAAAATTCCATTGTAGGATAAGTTCAAAAGGTCAGCGCCAACAATTATGCCCTGGGCAGCCACAGCGGTGTTTTTTTTCCTACGATGTCTACTCTGTCGTATCATATATTAGCACCCTGTCAGTTAGGTAGCTTTCCATCATCCAGAAGAGATACTGAGGGATCCGGAAGAAATGTTCCAGAGCCCTAAGCATATCGCTTCAACTTTAAGAATTAAAAGCGTTCTTAATATCCAGTGTTGCCAAAAAGACTATCTTTCTTGAATAATTATTTCCCTGTTAGGCACAGAATGAAAACTTCTGATTAACTCTTCCACTGCTCAAAGAGTTGATCGGCCTTTCCGTAAGCCGTATTCTTTGTTGGACAGTTCGTCCGCGCTTCGAATGGCTGCTAACAGACGTGGTTTCTGTAACCTTGGCAGACACTTTTCAGATGTATCCAGTATGTCACGCTGGTGACATGGCCGCGTCACCCTTACCTTTGCCGACAAGTACCAGCCTCTGAACTTTCCATCGTTTGGGGGAGTTTCCCTCCCTCAGAGAGCTTCAGGAAAACCCTCATTATATCCTCGGTAATAATACAAAGATTGATGTTGATGTTGATGATGATGATGATGATGATGATGATGATGATGATGATGATGATGATGATAAAAATAATAATTATTATTATTACAATAATAATATTAATAATAAGATATTATTAATATTAATAATAATATATTAAGGAGGAGGAGGAGGAGGAGGAGGAGGAGGAGGAGGAGGAGGAGGAGGAGGAGGAGGAGGAGGAGGAGGAGGAGGAGGAGGAGGAGGAGGAGGAGGAGGAAGAGGAAGAAGAGGAAGAAGAAGAAGAAGAAGAAGAAGAAGAAGAAGAAGAAGAAGAAGAAGAAGAAGAAGAAGAAGAAGAAGAAGAAGAAGAAGAAGAAGAAGAAGAAGAAGAAGAAGAAGAAGAAGAAGAAGAAGACTTGCGTGTAACTAAACAGCCATATTAGAGGAAATGTACTCTTGTGTATGTGTAATGGTTTTGTAGTTCGCAACGTTAAATACTCCCTTCTCATCTGCCTACCAGCTACAGGGCACTCGAAGTAGGCGTTAACAATTGTACAGCGGAGAGGCATTAAATACTTCACCTCACCTAATGACTCTAACAATGACGCTAACAAACCGCTATTGTTCCCACCGCTATTATACGTGTTTCACATGAGTTTTAAGTTCGATTGCTAAGAAGATGGAGTTTTGTGCGTTCAGATATAAATTTACTGTCTTACAACGCAACGAATCAAACATAAAGTTGTTGTAACATCATGCTAGAATTTATTAGCTACGATTGTACCAAAACAGGTACTTGAAATAGTACTCATACAAAGTAAAATGACTGAAAACAACATTTCTACACATCTCAAACATTTCCAAGTGAATGCTGATGTAGTTTGCGTAACAAAAATTAAAGTAAATAAACATTTGACAACTAAGGTGTGAAAATAAAACATTTGATAACTTTTCCAAAAAGCAAACATATAACAAGTTTATTCTTGTTTTGTATCCTAAATTTTATAATCGTTTACCTGCGGACATTAAAATTAAAAAAACATATTTCGCTCAAACATTTGAAATCTTGGCTAACAAATAGAAAGTCAGTTGAATACATTTATCGTCCCGCATATTGGTAATAATAATTTTAGCCACAAGAGATGCTATCATTAACAGAAGAAATATAATTTATGTTGTTATTTTATTTGTAAAGAGTATAGCTGGATTTAGTTGTGATTTAGCTGTATCATAATAATTTCATTTAATTTTCAAAGATTATATCAGATATAGTTGAATCTAAAAGTGTTGATTTTATGTTGAATATTGCCATAACTGCGAAATATTATGTTAATTATTTTGTACTATTAACAATAGTTGTTAACACTACATCTTAGTATTGAAACTACTTCACTGATAAGAATTGAGTTTAAAAAGAATTATTTCAATTGTGGTTAACTTTGAAATGTTATTTTCTTTTTAGTACATGTTAAAATTTAGTAGTCTGTTGACATCTGTCTGCAGTGGTGGTGGTGATGATCTAGTATGATACGATGACCGCAGGTAGTTAATATATGCAAATATAATTAATAACACAAATTTACAAAACGTATTTTACACAAAGTGAAGATATATTTGGTTGACAGTTTTCATGCAGACTGTACTACAGAATTCATAGGGAAAAAATTGTTTTTCCAATAACAGGAAAGTTTTAAAACCGAGTGGGCCTAACTCAATTATCTCAGTCCACACCACAGCGAGACCACAACCATGTTTGGTTTGGGTTTGTTATTGAATGTCGACAGAAAATTGTTCTAACAGTCCCTGAAATAATTACTCCCGGCATTGTTTGTTTGTTTGTTTTAATTTTCAAATGTAACAATTTTATGCATATTTAAAAATTGAAAACAAAATAAAACACTTCGCACACCAATTACACCATGCTAAAATGATTTAATCTAAACAATTTTTATCTGTATGTAGCATTTGTAAAATTTATAAATGATGTAAGATTAAATGTCTTCTAATAATATTCCTTAACCACAGGATTTTATCGCACACCAATTACACCATGCTAAAATGATTTAATCTAAACAATTTTTATCTGTATGTAGCATTTGTAAAATTTATAAATGATGTAAGATTAAATGTCTTCTAATAATATTCCTTAACTCACAGGATTTTATCTGTCGGTGACTTTCACGCTGACCTTCACAATAATTTTCCTCTTTTTCTGTATCATGAGTGTCAATCGTTTGAGATTTTGTTGTCCTATTATGGATTCTTTTTAAATCTAAGGCATGCCTTAAGTATTGTATGGAATACAATATTGTGAGGAAGACGACATACATTGTATTCGTAATTTTGTACAAATATTTTTAAATGACGTAAAATTGTAAGTACGAGTATATTTTTATATTGTCATTATATTATATATATATATATATATATATATATTTATGGTATTATAATTGGAAAATAAACTTTTGTAAGTTCGGATGGTGAGACAAAAAGTAAAATAAATCATTGAATCGTAGGATCGTTACAGAAACAAGAGAAAGGGTTTTGACACAACACGAGAAGCTACGGCTAAGCGACCAAAATAAAACAGATGTACATCTTGTCAGAAGATTGTCGAGTCATCTTCTGTGTTAGTTACGATTAGTTAGTTTGCTTAGTTCATCATATAATTTATCATCTAGGTACTTATGCTGAATGCTGATTCCACACGTTCACAGTTTGCTCTTTGTTATATATGTATTGCAACGGACATTATAATTGCATATGGAATGTAGCCAACAATATTGCTTTTTAGAGTACTTTTAATATTGTAATACTAAAGTTTAAGCATTTTTAGACTTCCAATGCAATAATAAGTGAAATAAAATGGTGCGTAATGATACTTAGCCGCGTTTGCAGTACATGTGTGCAATGGTACATAATTATTTTATGGGATATTCTTAAAAAACACATTTATTTGAATAACTAGCGAAATATGTGAATTTTTGAGATAAGACTTATATTACAATACTCGTAATAAAAATTCTTGCCTGATGACAGCACTTGTTTTAAAAATTATTAACTGAATGTATGCGTTTTTGAGTAAAACGTTTTCTATAGCCTATAAAGTCGGTATAAAAAAATTTCAGGTTTTTTAATATGAACGGTTAACGATATAAAAGATATCGTTGTAAACGGTTTGTACAGAAAAATTTATTATCTGTACGAAAATCATAAGAAGAAGTTACGGAAAAACCAATCAGATAACCAGAAATTAGTTTCACTTTATGAACAAGTCAGATAGTTTTTGAATAAGAATTGTAAACGTACCATCAGTTTCCCTTCGGAATCGATAACGAGTATACGCCGTTTAGTCCAAGACTATCGACAAACACATGTTAGAAAATTCCTGTTCAGTTATTACGATAGTTATTCTAAGTGTGCGCTTTCCGAAAAAGTGTAAGATATTCCGTTTAGGGTATACGGGCACTTCAAGTTAACTGGAAAGGTGTAAGCCCAATGTTTCAGGTAAACAGTAGCACTATTGGTTCGTGGTGTGAAACTGTATGTAACACGACGCCTGCGAGAAATAACTAGACGCCCGAAAGCGACCCTGAAGCCAGAGAGAATAAATTAATCCACGTATTAATCAACGCTTCGTCGGTCGTCTGAAGGATCTACAGTCGATATTACAGGAAAATTAACTTATGTACACTTAGAAATTATTTTCTGCACACTTGGAATAACTTATTTGAAAGAAAAAACCTATAACAAGTTACACCAGTAAAGACTTTACAATTTGGATAAGACAAAAAGGACTTTTTAAATATCAGTTTATTTTATTGTAATCAATTAAATATTTAGTTTGTGTTACGAACGTCAACACAGACAAATTAAATATAGTTTTGTAAACTGTACTAAAGGCATAGTCGATTGTCTGAAAATTTAATAGCATCAGTAATAAACCCGTGTCATTCCAATTACCTCTATTTCGACGGCTTATTCTAAGCGACCCTTAAACATCGCAATATATACTAGGTTTGTCTAAAAAATAATTAGACTGAATTTTTTTCCAAATTTATTTACATTCGTAAACATTTTCAGCTTCTTAACTTTAACAGATTTGGCTGTGTCATAGTTTTGTGTTTGTTTTGTCTCATGTCACAAAAATGGAGCTTAGTTATTGCAAATCAAGTTTTGTGCCAAACTCCAAGGCAGTGCAACAGAAACATTTGACTAGTTAAAACAACATTACAGAGATGAATCCATGTCTCGGGCTCAGTTTTTAGGTAACACAAAGCATTTTTGGATGGCCGTGAAACCGTGGAGGATGAACACCCTTCTGGACGACCAAGCACAACACGAATTGACGAAAATGTGTTGAAAATGAGAGATCTCACCAATTCTAATCGTCATTTGACAGTAAGAATAATAAACTAATTTTAAATCAATAGAGAGTTTATGAAATTTTGACGCGTGATGCGCAAAAATGGTTACAAAAAATCTCACTCAGGAACAGAAGGACAACCCGAAAAAATGTGGGTTTCTTTGAGAGAGACATTCTCAAAAATGCCCTTCTTGAGAGCACTGAAAATGAGACAGATTTCATGAAAAGTGTCATAACCGGTGATTAATCGTGGATTTTTTAGTATGATAGTAAAGAGTGTCACACAAAAGTCTGGCCACGCCCAGAAGAAGCAAGAAAGTGAAAATCCGAGATCAAGTCAATGGTCATTACTTTTTTCGACATTCGAGGTGTTGTGCATAAGCAACTTTGTCCTCAAGGACAGAAAGTCAATCAAACGTACCACCGTCAGGTTCTTGAGAGACTCAGAAAAAGGGCCATTTGTGTACGGCCAGTGATTGTTGACTTTTGATGCTTCATTACGATAACGCTCCATGTCACACAGCAATTTCTGTGAACGAGTGAAAGAGTATTTGCCCAAAAAGGGCATTCCTGTAGTACCCCAGCCCCTTACTTTCCTGATCTTAGTCCATGTGGTTATTTCCTATTTCCAAAAATCAAAGGCCAACTCCGGGGCCGCCATTTTGGAAGTGTAGAGAACATCCAAAGGATTATGACGTATCAGATAAAGGCATTGACAGTTGAAGACTTCCAGCACTGTCTTAATCAATGGAAACGTCTCCGTAAGTGTGTGGCTTCCGAAGGGAACTACTTTGAAGGAGATAAACTTGTTTTTTAGTTAATGGGTCAATAAATATTTTTATACTATCAGTCTCAATTACTTTTTAGACAAACCTCGTACACACATATACGAATTAAAAATAACGGAGATATTACGTTTCTTTTGTAATAAAACAGATCAAACAATCACTATAAACGAAATAGTCCAATGTTTTCCCATAAAAGAATGTAATACATTGTTACGACTGTCTCACTGATCGTCGTGTGGTACAGTGGAAAACAAAATACAAGACCCAATTAAGTCACTAATCACCAGCTTTAATTATCACAGTAAAACAGTTCGTAATTAACTACACAGTCTCTTACACCAAATCAAATAAAAATTGTTCACACGCAATAAAATGTCAAGTAATATAAAACACATTGTATTACAATTATACCGCCCTATTATAAAACACAACACTTCGCCACAATAACCACTTGAACGCACAGAGTAATCACTTGTAATCGCCCGACAATAAACTTATCTAAGGCCGCAGACGTCTTGGATTTATACCCCTTCACAGACCAGAACATTCCACAACTACGCGTTATCTTTACACAACGACGTAATTAGCTGCGGCCTTGACAGAATCAGCGAGGCTGGCGGCGTCCATAAAAGTCTCGCAAGCGCATGTTGAAATCACGTACGCCACAACATTCAGACAGATTCCAATTGATCGTTCGAGAAACACGTATATCGTTCTGTGATGTCGTAACAATATGTAATATCTCCATTATTGTTTATCCGAACACACACACACACACACACACACACACACACACACACACACACACACACACACACACACACACACAAATTGTAACAATTCAAGATATTTTTATATAATCAGTCTTGCATTATAATCTTGCATCATATATAAACAATGATCATCGTTTTGCTGACTCACGTCACAATTTAGACAGTTTCAATAATAGTAAAAATAATTCCTCCGTCCTCCGTCCAGTGACATTGATCACTTGTAATATTGTTTAATTAATCACATTAATTTTATTTAATTTTCATTAAAAAAGAATTTTAATTGTAATCAAAATGTAATTAATGATATACGTATGCTTGTATAATTAATGATATGTAAACATATACCCTTGCACAGTTGCTTTGTTAACGTGTATTAAATTATTAGCATCGTTATTAATGATATACTGAATACACCTTTACATCTATACGATTAATAATGTAAATGTTCATGGTGTGTGTGTGTTTGTGTGTGTGTTTGTGAATAAATCAATACTCCAGATCGACGTGACAGTTTCTGTTTGCGTCAGAGATCAATAGTCACATTAATTCCACATCCATATCCCCCTGTGTTACCAGCTCACGTTTGACTGACGTTTCCCGATTTAAAATGTAAAAATCATTTAAAATATACTACAGCGAGCTTTTGATAGCACCGCTGCTGTCGAAGTCAGAGCCTTACGGAGTAATTAATCACCACCGTCCCCGCCCCACGCTTTACCGGTAACATATATCAGTCTAATATTAATTATTGTTGTTTTTTTTTTCAAACTCGGTTACTGCGATTTTTTCTATACCAACTCTGTGAATTGCAGGAAGCCTGAAACCATCATCATTGTGGTACTACGGCGACACAGAATGGAAGCTCTTTAAACCTAATACGTTCCAGTCAGAGGGTATAGTTGCCTGTATAGTCATTGCAGTCTGACCGATTTTACCAACTTTACTGAGTATTTCTTAACACTTTTTATATGTATACATCTATTACATATTGCTACGTAATGCGTTCGATGGTGTCGTCCTACAAGCTTCTCGACTAGCCCTACCGGTGTGTGTTTCTGCCAAGGCCGCGCTGAAGTATCCTCTAGAATTATTGAGTGCTTGTTAAGGACGCATATTATGGAACCCTGCAGCCAACACCTGCCGCGTAATTTCATTTTACTACGGGTGATTACTCAGTGCGTCTCAAGTGGCTATCAGTGAAAAGTGGTTATTGTGCAGGACTTTATTAGTTGACATTACTTCTGCGTGTAGACAAATTTAAGTTGTATTATTGTACGAGTATAATCTTGTTGAATAGCGTGTTAATTACAAACTGTACATTGTGATAATTACAGCTGGTTTCTAGTGACTTCATTGGTGTCTTGTAGTATGTTTTACACTATACCATAGTAGATCGATCAGTGAGATCGTCGTAGCAATATTAAAGAAATATTTAAACATTAATTTATTAAAATATAACATTATTGTATACACAAAGGTACAAATAAAATAATAAAAATGTAAAATGTAAAATGTAAAATGTAAAATGTAAAATGTAAAATGTAAAATGTAAAATGTAAAGTGTAAAGTGTAAAGTGTAAAGTGTAAAATGTAAAATGTAAAATGTAAAATGTAAAATGTAAAATGTAAAATGTAAAATGTAAAATGTAATTTTTATAAAATAAAAGAATGGAATTTTCAAGTATATTTGCCAACTTTCCAGTCCGAACGGATACAACAAACAACTCAAGGAGGAAATGATGAAACTGGGTATCTATTTGAACGACTGTATGGATAGAAATACATACAGAAACAAAATTCAAAATCTTGAGGTTTTCTGCGGTGAGAAGAAGACGAGAAAGGCGTGGACAGTGGGAAGGAAAGCGCCACAAAGCGTGCGAATGTCGCACACTATTCACTATTCCTTTCGGCAGGAAAAGAAAAGAAAATGATATTCGCGTGCTTTTCGTAAATGCTTCACGTTCATTTCGTTTAATACTTCCCTCATTTTAAATAGAAAAACAACAATGAACACACACTAACAATAAACGCACAATGAAAGAGGTTAGAAACCGCGCTAAAAACAAATTGTATCAGCTGTTAAAAGTCGATTATATTTATGAAAATTGAAACCAGAGTACACTGTACACAATTGTATATAGATACAAACGCATTCTGTTACGATTAAACCCGAGACGTACCCGTAATGTGATAGTAAAGCAAGCGGATACACGGCCCGAAGTACACTAGGGCTGCGTTCACTATACAAAAGTATACTGGACGTGGTATACTCGGGCTTAGACCAGAAAGTGGTAACTATCGACGATACGTGAACATTATCAGAAGGGTTCGGTCGGACAATAAACATCGTAAAATTTGTTATTCCCAAGTTACTAAGGCCAAAATGAATGATATTAACTTGTAGAATCTAATTAACAGTTTGCACTTTGCTCAATTGAAACACAGATGTTGCAACACACACGTTTATTCTGTATGTCACATTCTGTTCCAGCAATTAAACTAAATTGTATTTGCTACGCTTAAACTGTTACATCTACATATGGAAATATTAGGTTTATTTTGTACCTCACAACGTTTTTTGTACAGAATTTACAATCAGAACGTACACCGAATGTTCTATTATTTGTTGCTTTCTGTAAATATTATTGGTTATTTATCGTCTAAAAATTTTGATTTTGTAATATTTTTGGAAGCACTTGTTAAATTGGTGACACAATGATGTTTTTCCGTTTATTGCTGTCACCTGTTTTGTGAATTCAAAATGAGTGTAACATTTTAGCTACAGAAGACTAAGTGTTTGTAGGTACAGTATATTACTTGCTTGATGTAAATGAAGATGTGGAGCAATGGCTAGATCATCATCATCATCATCATCATATATAGTTTTTGTTACGGCTGTCGCTTATTAGCCACAATTGACGCCGGCCCAAACGTGGTTAGGTCGGACAAAAACCGTCGTAAAATTAATCACACCACGTTTCGACAACTATGCAACTAATTGGTGGTCGACTTCAGGTCTAAGTAACACCAGTATATAAATATATATATATATATACATATATATATATATATATTGCAACGATACGTTTAGCATAAGTCTCCGTATGAACCCCTGACTGCGGTATGAGAACATACGAACGCACGTATGAGTCGTGTGAAAGATGTAAATAATGAAAATAATGTAATAATTAAGCGTTAAGTATAAGACATAAATAAAAGAAACAAACGTATTAATTAATTTTAAATAAGGAAATAATTGTAAGTGAACATGCGTATGGAATTGCCAAGCCTTGTTGGTTTTAAACGCAGCGAAGGAAGACGAAACACGCCTCGACCGGCAGCTGTGACGTCATTGTTGCAGGCAACCGTTTGGTATCCGTTTGTGTGTGTGTGTGTGTGTGCGTGTGTGTGTATGTGTGTGTTAGTGTTTCTGTGTAAATGAAGAACAAGTTGAATTATAATTTAGTTACCTTGTATCCGTCAGTAACTTCGTTTTTGCGTTATTCATATAGACGCGTTTCGTGACATGTGTCAAATCATCAGTATCCTTCGTCAAGCGTTAAAATTCACATAAAAACATTTACACATATTTACTATATTAAGTCACAATAACAGCACACACATAATACGATATAACTTCGGCTCCGTTGGACCGGTCCGACCGCGCGTGTAGTTGACGAGCCACTAATTTAACTAAGTGAATCCTTATCACCAGTCATCGCCGTCATGCGCGATTATATTTAGGGCTATATCATATTGTGAGTTAGATTGAAACTTTAATTGTTCATTTAATATACGGTCACTGTTGATATTCTTATCTTTAAATGCTTTATAAATCTCAAATTCCTCGAAAGCGTCCATTAACCTACCCTTACCGCATACATGGATTGCTTTGAAATTAGTACTGAAATCTGTGTAATTATGGTTATGCATCATTAGATCGCGCGCATAATTAGCATAATTAGATTTGGTCTAAATCATTCCTTGGTAGATGTTCTTTGTATCTTTTCAAGAAAGACCTGCCAGTTTGACCCAGATAGAAACAATCACAATCATCACATGACATCCTGCAAACAACTGTTTTCTCTTCTAACGGAAATGGTTGTTTTATGCGTAACAAATTAGAAATATTATTATTTGTTTTAAATGCGACTTTTATATTAAATTTAGAGAACACGTTGGATATAATGCTAGGTAAAAGGCTACCGTACACTGTCGTTATATACTTTTTATTTTTATTTTTATTATCATTGATGGTATTATGGTGGGATCTAGTTTTATATAGGCGTCGCTTAAGAATTCTATCTATCATCGAACTCTTGTATCCATTCGCTATTGCTATGTACCTTATTATATCCAATTCGTCCTGAAAGTCCTTTTGGTTAAGTGGAATCGTTACCAACCTATGAACAAAACTGTTGTATGCCGCCATTTTCTGATTATATGGGTGGTGAGAATCGGCGTGTATTGTAATATCTGTGGTGGTGGATTTCCTATATATTTTATATTAGAATTTATTAAGATACTTGGTAACAGTCAGATCCAAAAAATTGAGTTTATTGTCCGTCTCTGTTTCGAGGGTAAATTGTATGTTCCTGCTAAGGCTGTTCAAATAATGTTTTACGCGTAATTTCTCTATCTGTCGTAGCGTGCCATTAAAAACTATAAAGGTGTCGTCTACATATCGTGCGTAGAATTTAATATTATTATAAAATTTGTTATTCTCTGAGAACATGTAAATATTTTCAAAATGATGCAAGTATAAATCCGCCAGCAGTCCTGAAAGTGGCGAACCCATTGCGAGACCAAACTCTTGTAAGTAAAAATTATTATTAAAAGTGAAGTAATTCTGCTTCAACAGGACATTCAACAATAAAATTAACTCATCTATTTGTTTGTGATTCAGCTTCTCGCCTTTAATTAGATCTTTTACGATTGAAATTGTGTCATGGACCGGCACGTTGGTGTATAGATTAACTATGTCAAATGAAGCGATTTTGTATGTAGGTGAGAGTTCCATATCCTGGACCTTTTAATAAAGTGTCCAGGAACGCGCGGTCGGACCGATCCAACGGAGCCGAAGTTATATCGTATTATGTGTGTGCTGTTGTTGTGACTTAATATAGTAAATATGTGTAAATGTTTTTATGTGAATTTTAACGCTTGACGAAGGATACTGATGATGTGACACATGTCACGAAACGCGTCTATATGAATAACGCAAAAACGAAGTCACTGACGGATACAAGGTAATTAAATTATTTTGAAAATAGTGACTTAGATATTATACAAAGCAAAATAAGTTGAATTATGTATACGATTATGGAAAATTTTACACAGTTTTTTTAGTGCTGAACGAAAACCAGAAGTCTCACGAATCAGAGACGTGTAGAAACACAGCTGGCGCCCGGCGCTACAATTAGATACTAAGAGGTCTATGATCGTGGGAACCATTCAGCTACCGTGTGAAATTTTGCCATAACTTCCATAGTGTACACACCTATATGTTCATAATTTGCATAGGTTAAGTTTATTAATGTACCTAACGATTTGTCAAATAATATTTATAAATAAGTGTGCGCTTCATAGAAAGTCGAGTAGGTTGAAATTAGTTAATAAACCGACGCGCTGACTTGTTCAACTCCGTCCGAACAGTTTTCAACAGGAGGTGAACGCCGTCAAGAGTATGAAACCCCAGCGAGCGACACACTCTTACTCAGATCATCAACAGACAGCACGTGAAGTCCACGCATCTCGCCACCCCAAATTTTACAAAGTTTAAGTAATGTTTTAAATCGTATTACGTAAACTAAAGTGCGATGGAACCGGCAGTACGTCGGTGAAAGTAATTAGTGATATACACGAGTTATCTATAAGACAATAATACCGTATTCTACGAGGAGTCGAAACGTCGTCGATGAACTTCAAGAAGTCCACGTAGAACTTCGAGACATCCACGAGGGAAAAGACAAGGAGAGGAGAGGAAACAGAGCAATATACTAGAGGACGCAGGGACAGCCACACGCAGCTACAGCCAGCCGTACTTCATCACGACCAGAGCTCCATGTCAGAACTCAGCATCCATTAGACGGAGAGAGTAATTCCAAACGACGCAGAGACAGAGAAGGTGATACCGGAAGGAGATCCCAAAAGTCGATAGTCCAGGTGACGGTAACAACACATTTAAATGGTTGTAGAAATATCCAGGTGAAATCAGACATTTATCCAATCTTATAAATGACCCTGAGGTCTATCAAAAGAAGGCTCTAGATTCCATATCCAATTTTACATAAACTTTATTATTTTTATTTGCATAATGAATAATTAATAAACGTTCAGAGAATAATAATTTATAACAAAGAACATAAAACTTATTAATCTCATAAATAAATGGTAATTAGAGAAACCATATTTTATTATAATTTTATATTATAATTAAATAATTAAAATCAAGTAACTGTAACGTAAAATCAAGTACGAAAGTTTACTTCAATTGTAGATTTTAATTAATTGAGACATTAGGAGTATAGTTAAATAAAGTAATAGAATGGTCTCTATTAGAATTTTTATAAATGTTTAATTATTTAGTTGTTTAAATAAGTGGTACATAAGAAGAAAAACCACACTTGCTAAGTCAATATTAATATTCAATATCGTACGTGTTAATCACGCATTGTAATAATATATGTGTTATGTATTATATGTCTGTGTAAATATTCCAGGTCATATATGTCTTATTTTTGTGTATAATGTGTCTTAGACTATAAGAGTTAAGATTTTGCCACGTTATAATTATACGATATTCGTATAAGTGAATATAAGGGTTCCAATATTAGTTAACCCACACACTAATTAATAACATGACAATTTGCAGTTTTAAATTAATAAACAAAATGAGTATAATTTGGTTAACAAAGTCGTACTAATTTCACAACCAGTACTAAATCCTCTGTACTTTTTACTTGTAACGATATTCACGTGCTTATCCACCCTCAATTAACTACCAAAGCCTGCTACCTAGCTGGGAAACATCAAGGTAAATACTGCAGAAGAACAGTATACCTTCGAGACGTGGGTAAGTGCACACAAATGAGTAATAGCATATGTGCAAAAGTGATTTGTTAAGAGTATCGTTGCATAATTAATGTCGCTTCCAAACGGTGGGGCCTGACACAAAAAAAAATTGAGAATAATCATTACAAATAAATGGCGCCCAGAATATAAATAAAGTCAAACAAATAATTAGCACAAGTATTGTACAAAAAATAATAGTAAATTCAAGTAATAAGTAATATTACAAATTGTTAAATTTAAGTACAGAGAGAAAAAATAGTTGTGAAATTAATACTAATAAATAAATAAAATAAATTATAAATGAAGAAATATAAAGTCACGGTGGACCAATAATTAAACACATAATTAGTATAACGAATCAGTTAGGACACCGTAGTCTACGATGACGAAGCAACCAACAATCGACTTCGAAACGATGTTTCAACGACTGCAAGAGGAGTTGAAAACGAATAGTGCAGAACTAAAAACTCAATTAGAAAGTAGCAATGAAAAATTAGAAAATAAATTAGGAAGATTAGAAGATAGCAATAATAGTTGTGAAAATCTAGGTCCATGGATGATACAAATATAAAGAAGAATATAAACAAACAGTTGCAAATGTATGAAGATTAACGGGTGCTTTAATCTGTAAATTAATATTTTTTTCAATGTAACCCAATTAGTGAGTATTGTTTTATCCAAAAGTTCATGTAATAGAAAATAATGTAGCGTATGGAGAGGTTATACTGTAGATAATCCAGATTGTAGATCCTACGGGGGCCAGCTGTCCCCATTAAGGCACACAGACCGTGTGTGCACAAAGTTATTGCCAACTAGTACTGTAGAGTCTACTTTGTACAATATACTGTGTTGTTTTGTGTGGAGAGAAATATACCTCGCTTGTTGCAATTTGCCATTGCGCTCTGTAAATTTTCTTTACAGTGACAGTACACTTCTTGTATTCTATAAAACGAAGAAAAACGCTAAGAAAGATGCTCGTAAAAGTTAGTATTTCGTAGATTTGTCGAGTAAGAAAAATATGGTTTTTAAAAGATTTTATGTTGTAATTATATAAATTAATGAAGCGCAATTTTACAATACTGAACTGACATAAAACCAGAATGCCTTTACACAGCAAACTACTTAGTTTTAAACTAAAAATAAAAGAATTTAAGAACTACAAAAACAAAGGAAATGCAAAGAAATATGATTGGCTTAAATAAAATAGATGTAAATGAATGGAAAAAATTATACCTAGGAAATGAAAGGATTGATATTAAAGAGAGGCTGAAATAAAAGATTGCATTGATAAGACATAATAACCCTAAACAAAAATTTGTTTGTTCATGGAAATTAAGAAAAATCTATCAGAAGTGGGAGTCTTTCACGAACATTTTTGAGATAGGTCGAATTATTTCAGAAATCTATTAAAGAATTGAAATTATAAATAAAGTCATAAGGGCAGAATGAATGCGAAAAGTTCAATTGTTGAATTTAACCCAAACAAAAAAATTTCAATGTTATGGACACACAAAAAGAATGGCACAGAAAAGATTGCCAAGGAGAGTTATGGAACGGACCCTACCAGGAAGAAGGGGAAAGAGGAAGACTACCTATCACCTGGATAGAAGAAATTCACACTATACTGAAGGAACGAGAAATTGAAAGTCTTTGGATGGACAAGCAGCAGTGGAAGAGGAGAATTCAATCACTTCTGTATTCTCTCGTTCCGGAAGATGTGTAAACATTGTACAACCAAAATAATATTAAATTAAAGAACTTTTTTATGAAAACAAAATATAAAAACAACAAACTTTTATAGGCAGAAAAAGGAGAGGAGAGCATTGTAAAAGAACGGAAAATACTGGCAGGAAAAAAGACAAAACAAGTTGAGGGTTATGAAACATACTCGTATATTTTCACAAAGATTTAAAGGAACGATTTAGAGGAAAATATAAGTAAACTGCAGATATATGGAGTCTAACAGATGGTGTTATCCACAAAACAGTAATTTATATTAGTGTAACCCAATTAGCAAAGACTAGGTGCTTTTGAGGTGTGTGAATAAGTTGGGTACTGCGAGTATCACAGGTGGAAAAAGAACCACTGTCACTATCCTAAAAACTGAACGTGAAAAGTAGATTGTCTTCTATATGCTACCAGAGAGTCTTACACTTCTTTGGGTATATTGTTCGGCGACAGGAAGGCAATCTGGAAACATTCATTATCCTAAAAAATAGTACGACAACGATCTAGTCTAAGGCGACAACACAGGGGCTAGAGGGAATCAAGGGCTCGAAGCTAGAAGAGTAAAGAGCGGAACCGATAAAGTCAGATTGTGGAGAATTTATCGTGACGCATTTTGGAGCCAGACTGTGTGGAATTTAAATAAAACTCAATAAATATTATTTTACTGAGTTTATATAGCTAGTCTAGTCTCTCAACTCCAGAAACCTCTCACTATTTTGAATAAAGTACATTTATTATTGATTAAAATTACGTCCCGGGCTGTTTGGCCGTGGTCCATAGTTTACGAGAAAACCAGACTTTTCGGCAGTGCCACCGACTGCCATCTTCAGTGGAAACAAGTAAACGTTAACGTGAGATGATAAAAATAATACGTTAGGACCACAGTACTGTGGTTAAGGCTGAAGATGTCCCGTGAACACCACTTTCTACTTATAAATTTCCTAAGTGTCACGATATGGTAATAAACCAACCACCAACCAATCAGGATGAAGAACGTGTATGAGAGGCTCGCAATGCGCCCTGCTGTAAAGCACTTAATGACAGGCCGCCGATTCATAGCGATCGCAGACGCAATCGCATCTGTCCCTCTTCCTAGCACCTCCGCTAGAGGCGCTACATCTGACCATGTAACACCCTTGGCTTCCACAAATCCCCCGATTGATAAGTCTCGGCGCTTTTATGCGCACACAGTTTCCGGGCACTCTGCCTCAAAAGCCGTACCTGACGACCACCAGGTCGTCAAAGACTTCCTTGCGGAATTTGACCTCCGCAAAGTTGCCCAGACCTTCAGGTCCATCCGCTCCCGCTTGGAGACTGCCGATATAACCGAGAGGTTCATGCTCTTGGTGGAAGCCGCCACTTGTGTAGGACTTCTATGAGTCGGGTCCTCAAACTAGACCTCTCCATTCTTTCCTGGAACGCCAACGGGTTGGCTAACAAGATCCAGGAACTCCAAGAATTACTGGCCCGACTCAAACCCAATGAAGTACTTCTCAATGAGACCCACTTAACCCCTGCGAACCGGTTACGACTGGCCAACTATGTGTGCTATCGAAACGACAGGCCGGGTACTGCTGGTGACGGTACTGCGGTCGCAGTGAAGCTCAGTCTTGAGCATCACCGAGTCCTCTTGCCTGCAACGACTCACCTGGAAGTTACCGCTGTGGAGATGTTAAACACTCTAGGCGGTGTACTCTTGGTAGCGGCGTACAAACCGCCGCAAAAAGAGCTCCTTCACCTCGATCTAGCGGCCGCGTTCGATGCACACAGCAGGGTCATCATGGCCGGCGACCTGAATTGTAAGCATCGCGATTGGAACAGTCGCTTGACTGCCCCAAACGGGAAGCGCTTATGCAGGTTTGCAGATTCACGCAGGGTGACAGTGATTGGGCCTACCCAACCTACGTTTTACCCCTCACAACTCCACGCGGCTCCCAATGTCTTCGTCATAGCGGTGATCCAAGGAATTGACTGCCCGGTCCATGTGTCCGCGCTAACGGAACTATCGTCCGATAATCTCCCCATCTTGATACACGTCGCTACCCAGCACGTCGTACGCAGAGATGTCAGGAAGGTGGTAGAATGGGACAGCTATGTCCCGGCGTTAAGTCGCCGATTGCCAGAGGCGGGACCACTCAAAAAAACCGTCCGCCAAGTCGACGAAGCAGTTGCCGCGTTTGACGAGGCTGTCGTATCTGCGATCGACGCGTCTTCCAGGATGAAGCCTGGCGTTACGCCCCACTGGCAGCGGATCCCAGAGGAGACGAGTGCTCTCGCTTGCGAGAAAAATCGCCTCTGGAGACGCTGGCAGCGGACCCGTGATCCGGCCGACAAGGCAGCGTACAACCGGGCGACCGGGTTTTTACGTCGTGAAATCCAGGCCTACCGGAGACGCTGTTGGGAACTCGCCGTGGCCCAAGCAGGGGACGGATCGGACGAAAGTAGCCCTTACCGGAAACCTTCGGCGTTGGTAGGGAAGAGGCGCCGACCTCGTATCCCAGCCATTGCTGGACCTTCCGTCAAATCCTGGCTCGCCCGGAGGCGAAGGCCGAGTACTTGGGCGCGTGTTTCGACCGACAGTTTGCTCCAAACCCTCCCAAGGACTGGAACTTCGATGAAAAAGTCGAGAACGAAGTGGAAGTCTTTCTGTCTCTTTCGATCACTGCGGAGCCCTAACCCATTACTAGGGAAGAGGTCTCAGATCGCCTCGTTGAACTTGTAACGAGAAAAGCTCCTGGCCCGGACGGCGTCCCGAACGCCGCTCTAACTCGACTTCCGGAGCAAGGAATAATTTTCTTGGTTGCGCTGTTCAACGCGTGTCTAAGATTGGCCTATTTTCCCCAGAAATGGCGAAAGGCGACGGTCATAGTGATCCCGAAGCAGGGAAAGGACGCTTCCCGTCCTGGCAACCTCCGGCCCATTAGTCTACTGTCAGCCACGTCAAAGGTCCTCGAACGTCTTGTACAACGGAGAGTCCTAGACCATCTACGAAACTTCGATGTAGGCCTACTGGTCCCCGAACTGTTTGGTATCCGTGTGGGGCATTCCACCACTCATCAGCTGATGATACTGGTGGAGTACATCACGGGTGCCGGCTGTCGGAAAGAGCATTCTGTCGCCTGTTTCCTAGATGTGGAGAAGGCCTTTGATAGTGTCTGGCACGACGGGCTCTTGTTCAAGCTCCGGGGAAATCCAGCTTCCAGATTGTTATCTTTGCTTGATCGCTAGCTTTCTGACGGAGAGGACTTTCTGCGTGAGAATAGATGACCATGTCTTTTCCTGGCCTAGTACGAGCATGCCGTTGTAGCGGCCACTAAATAATTAATTAATATTCCGTCTGGACAGACCACTAGGCAGGAGCCCCTACCGGAGGCTCGGTACTAGGAACCAATGGGGTCGTCTCACGACGCGCAACCCAACAGCTCTGGCAGCATCATAGCGATCGCATAGTAGAAGTGGTGTTCACCACTCACGTTAGTGTTTACTCATTTCCACTTAAGATGGTAGTCGGTGGCACTGCCGAAACGTCTGGCTTTGTCATAAACTTTCGACCACGGCAAAACAGACCGCGAAGTAATCAAAATTACTCAGGCCGTATAAGCATTGTACCACATTACATTTATTATTATTATTTATCATTTATTAATTGTCAATATTATTAGTTTTAGCTAGTAATTCTTGATATCAAAACATTTACGAAAACTCCTATTACCCCACTATTTTTTCTTTAATAAAGTAACAATTGTAGAGCAACCAAACAAGAAACACTAAAAATTCCAACTAATCTGATTAATGTTAAAATTCCCTTTAGTTTAACACCCGGCTGCATTTTTACAATTTTATAAAATTTTAGATTTTTTAATATGCATTGGAGAACCTACATTTGCGATTTCTAAAACTGTACGTTACATTTAGATTGTCGTTAAAATTCTCTTTAATTTGATATCCCATACAGAATTTTAAATTTTATCAAACTCTTGCCCCAATTTTATACCCAGGCGCCTCAAAAGTTTTAAAATTTTCAACAATAATAAATAAATTCACTTTTTAGTTAAATTTTCTATTAATTCGGTACCAAAAAATTTGAGATATCCAAAACTGTACGCTATATTCATATTGTGGTTAAAATTCTCTGTAATTTGAAATACCATACAGAGTTTGCAATTTTATCAAATCTTTCACCCACTTTTAGGACCAGGAGTCCAAAGATGTTTAAATTTTTAAAATGAACAATAAATGGCGGCTCAGTAGACCAGTTAGTATGGCACCTGGCTACTTATCTAGAGGCCCCGGTTTCAATTCCCGGGCCCGCACCATAATATCAAGGTGCGTTTTTCAGCCCCCAGGTCGACTCTGCCTGTTGAAAATGAGTACCTGGGATAACATCCTGGGGATAATAATGGGCGGCTGTAGCGTAGTGCTGGCCACACTGCCTTCCTTGTATGCCGTACGGCTCGCATATGGCAGCCTACCATTGCCTGACTCATAACCTGCTTCGGTGGTACACATGGGAGCCATTATTATTATAACAATAAAATTACATGTTAGATAACATTTCTGTTAATTTGATATCCAACACGGACTTTTCGTATTTTTTGAAAATCTGAACCCTTTGGTATTTTTGCCTACCACCCCATATTTTTGAAGGATCAATCTCAGAAACAATAGAGTTCTGTATGGTAAAACTTATGGATACCCATACCGAGTTTTTCGAAGATTCGTTGATGGGTTCAAAAGCTATCATGATACATACTCCAAAAAGGTAGACAGACAGACAAATGCCGAACGGTCGAGTAACAACTGAGAACTCGCATCGCTCGTTCAGTAAAACATGAATTGACGTACGGGGATGTTTATAACCAGTAATGTAATGCCGTACGTGACCCAGATTATAGAGGCTACGGGGAGCCAGCCGTCCCATTAAGGCACATGCACATTGTATATGCACAATGTTATTGGCCAGTTTGTAGCGTAGAGTCTACTGTGTACAATATACAATGTTGTATTGTGAAGAAAGAAATATACCTCGCTTCTTGGGACTTACAATGATGCGTTCTTCCACATTTCCTGTACTCTGTGCTCTTTGCTCCTCTCGACGGGAAATTTAATGTTAATAAGTAACAAAAAGTGACAAGAATACCAGCTGAGTTTGTGAAAATATCACATAAATAATGCAATGCGAAAAGTAGCTAGATATTTGAGAAAATGTTATTTCTTCAAAACGTGTGCCGGTGAATACTGTATTGTAAAAAATATTTATGTCGCTGTAGTTCATTCAAGATTAACATAGAGAATGGTTTGTTAGGGCGGGACTTACGTATCTTATTTGAGTCGTGTATTAACTTTACAATAACATTTGTATTAGAATTCTGATAAGTAAAACATAACTCATAATTCATATACTTTGTTTCAAAAAATTAATTTTTTACCATTAAAATAGCTTTATTTACATACAATTCTTGAAATATGTTTCAGTATAAGTGGAATTTATAAAGAAATGAACGCTCGATAATCAAGACGTGAAAATAAAACTCTTTTGATACTCTTAAGTTAACACGAAAATATATAATAGGTTTAGATACATTTTGTACCCTAGATTCTACGTATAATCGTTTTCCAACAGACATAAGAGGTAAAAAATAAATAAATAAGACAATGTTTTGTAAATCAGTTAAATCTTGGGTAACAAATAAAAAGTCAGTTTAATGGCTTTACCGTTAAAAACAATGTAACCATACGACATGCTAACATTAAGAGAAGTAAACTTATGTTTTCATTTTAATTCCAAAGTGTATATCAAAGTGTACTTGTGATGTGAAAGTGTTCTTATGTTAAATGTAATATTTAATGATACAAATGAAAGAGGTTAAAGAGGTTTAATTCAGATAGAATAAATGTTGAAATGTCAAAGAGCTATTTTCTACTGTACTTGAAAGTTATTAATTAAGTCTGTGCAACGTTTCAGTGTCTTTATGATGACAATGTGACAAAACATTTTGGCGATAAGAGCTAAGGGAACTTATACAAATTTGAAATAATATGATTGAAAAATATACCAGTGAACTGACCAATTACTATTGTTACGACGGTCTAATTGATCGTCGTATGGTACAGTGGAAAACAAAATACAAGACACTAACTACGTCACTAATCACCAGCTATAATTATCACAATTAAACAGCTGGTAATTGACAAGCTAGTCTCTTGCAACAAATCAAATAGAAGTTGTTCACACACAATAAAAAATGTCTACTAATAGAGTGTCGCACAATTATAAAACACATAATACTTATGCACAATACTTCAAACCGCACTGTGTAAATCGTCACTTAAACGCTCAGAGTAATCACCCGACAATAACTCTGAACTATAATACCACGAACCGCATTCCAATAAATCGCAACTCAAACTAAACTGAACGTCTCTGAGTACTTGTATTTATACACCGCTGAGGTTCCAGAATATTCGGTAACTGCGCGTCAAGAATGCTACTAGAAAACACCAGAACATAATTGGTTGCGACCTTACACACAGCACGCGTGGACCGGTGTGTCCGGAACAATCTCGCAACGCATGTCGAGAATTACGTACGCACATAACATTAAAGCCGTACTCCACTGGATCGTTCGAGAAACACGTAGATGGTTCTGTAATGACGTAACGCTATTATATTTTTGTAATAGTCATAACTAAACCTAAAGGAATTTGTAAAAAATAAAAAAAACCTAGGGAAAAGAAAATGATTGACTGATACAACTGAACCTCAATCTTCTGTACAAGTGAATTAAGAATCTAAGATATGCATCGCGTATACATGATTTCACAGACGTTTGTACATTGTATGTAGTCGTAAAGAATATTCTGTATGTTATGCTTCATAAAATTATATAGGAAGAATACTGAAGTTTCCATTTGTCCTGAAAAATGTATCGAGTTCAACCTTCTAGCTAGTCTCATCTTTCTCCCCCCCCCCCGCTCAGTAGCAGCTCGTATTTACGCCACTGGTCTACGTATAACTAATAGTTGGACACGTGGACATCGAAGATTTTAAAAATGAAACCTTCTGGTCTTCCAGGGTTATTCAATTCTGCTTGTTTCCTCACTACCTAATCTTCGGTTTTCCCACGGGGTATATTTCACTATTCTTCAAGTTTATGAATATTTTGAAAAACCATTTTGTATTTCAGATTCAGTATATGGATCAACATTTTTCGTGTCAACAGGCTTTCATGGAATCCATGTTATTATTGGAAGAACATTTTTTATAGTTTGTTTATTACGACAATTAAAATTTCATTTCTCTAGAGTTCATCATTCATCTTCTTCTACCTGTCAAAGCCTACGCTTTGTAATTTTTCCTTTCTACATTTTGCATACACGTTCTTTCCATCGTTCTATATACATTTCTGCCTGTAGTGCAACCTATTGAATATTTGATTCCTGTCAAATGGAGTTGCATTTCGTATCCTATCTCCTTAACACAGCGTTGCACTGACTTCAGAAACTTTATTTCTGATGACTCCATCTGCCTAAGGTCTCTTTTGCTAAGTGACCAACATACTATATGGAACAATAGTGTGGGAACTGCCATCATTTAATAAACCATTAGTGTCATTTAATAGCCGTGTGCGTTTTAGTGTCTTATTCTTAAGAATTCTTATTTCTGTGCCACATATAAAAGTTGCCTCTAAAATATTACATAATTGCCCACAAAATATTTCTAATAAAAGTTTTGTGTATTACAAGACAATAGGGGAATTCTGAGCAAAGAAACTGTCAGGTGTGTGCGTGTGTGTGAAATTAAATGCCAGACACATGCCCGCTCTCGTATACTTGTTCTGCTAAACTTTAGAAATACAATATTACAAAGAAACAAAACGAAAAGGGAATCATCCGTCAGCACGAACCAACTTTACACTCTGAGTGTAAGTCCTCATGGGAACCTGCCTGTCAGCACTTTTAGTTTCAGTCGTTGTGGTAATCTTAGTCCCAAACGCGTATCGCTTCTTCTTACCTCCTTAT
Source organism: Magicicada septendecula (assembly GCA_034769895.1). Lineage (NCBI taxonomy): Eukaryota > Metazoa > Arthropoda > Insecta > Hemiptera > Cicadidae > Magicicada > Magicicada septendecula. Next base: position 1,355,198,288 of record CM068367.1, on the reverse strand, counting down.
TGTTCAGTCACTATATAACAGACAGTTTATAGTTGAAAATCTTCCACTTTACGCGAAAAAGCACCAGAGTATGATGATCTATTTAAAATTTTCTCAGTTCTATAATGGCAATGGTTACGAAGAAATCGAACCGTGAGCCAACTTCTAAGTCTTAAGGAAACCGACTTGTCTTGTCACGAAAATCTCGTGACAGCGAGTACGTCGTTCTATGACGAGACTTTAGAAGAAACTGGGCGATGTGCACTCGACAGAGCATAGAATCAAATCATTTTTAGAGCTTCTGATTGGTTGGAAATCTAGCAACGTCATAGATGAGAACACAGACAGACTAAAATCAGGCTTACACTCTGTCCGATTCTACAAAGCCCTGTCTAGATTTAATCTACAAATTTTATTACTTTCTTGGAGATAATAAAAATAAAAGAAGACTGATTTAATTAAAAAACCTTATAAAAATTATAGTTGTGGAGAATTGAGCATATGGCAAATGTAGCTTATAACCATGAGAATACCCTGCCCAAGTTTCAGAACGAAATGTTAATTTCAACGAAGTTATTAACTGAAATATAAATCACACGCGCACCCGCGCATTTACACACAAATATTTCATATGACATAAAAGAGAATAACGATTGCATTCTCAAGTTATCCAACCTAGTGTCTTCATTGAGTTTTATTCCTAATTGTGAACATTTTCACGTAACTTACTTTTTTAAACATAGATTGGTTTAAAATTTATGATTACTTTTGTATTGTTGTATTAATATGTTTCACTAAGTGCCCAACGAGTCATCAATTAATATCAATGTAGATAATTAAACTCGGAGACTAGTTTCAAAACTGTTTCCTCAAGGACAATTTTTTACCTGACTGGATGCTATCCCCAGAAAGCGATGATCTTTGTTTTATCGTTTGAAAAATTTGTAATCGTACTGTTCGCAAGTATGTTTTAAACAATGTAAAGAATACTGCATCTCAACATCCGTTCGTTGTATTACGATTGCATTGTCAAGTTATCCAACCTAGTGTCTTCATTGAGTTTTATTCTTAAGCTAAAACCTCGTCTCACTGATGACGTCAATACAGATATTAAAAAGTGTCGGCAAAATACTGCACCCCCTATAGCAAAGTAAACGTAGTTATTTCGAAATCCCTAACCATCAATATTTTATAATACGCTTGAAGCACATTCCGTAGCAAGCTGTGGACCTTATTGAAACGGAAATATACAGAGGAACGATAAGAAGTGAACATCCTAAAAGAAGAAATCTTAGACTGAAGTGCTTTTCGGAAAATGAGTAAGGCATTTATAGGTATTAATAAAAAAAAAGATAAAAAACATCACAGAGACACTGGGCAGGAAAAAGGAAGGAAGAACATAGAAACATTCAAACTATAAAAGGCAAAAAAATGAAAGTAAAGAAGGTGTGAAAAATTATTTCTTACGGTCTATATGTTCCCAAGTAGCAAAAATAAAATATCGGTATGGAGAACCATACATGACTTCCATGTTCTACGATTTATATTTAAAATCATTTACGAAATGAAATGTTTCCATAGAAACTACTTCTTTCCACTTATTGCTTCAGCCTTAACCACAGTACTGTGGTCACTAACGTATACCACCACACGTTATAGCACTCGATTTTCACTGATGATGGCAGTCGACGGCACTGCCGAAACGTCTGGTTTTGCAGAAAATATTGGACTACGGCCAAACAGCCCGGGAAGGAATTTTAACAACAAACTACTACTTTGTTGCCGATAACGTAGTACACATATAAAAATTATCCCCTCCCCCTTCAACTATAATTTTCATTTATAGAAAATTATCCCCACCCCGTTCAACTAGTCTCTTCATTTATAGATATTTCATCTACGTTTCTACAGTGGATTATTAAGATCTTCTTATCAGGATAGTATATTTATCAAAATTAAGTACCCTACTTTACTCCTGTTACAACAAAAAATGTTTCAGGTAAACTGCCCTTTCCCCGTAACCGATCTTCACCAAAATCAACAATCATTGAGTCATTTACAACTCAGGCACATATGTAAAAAATTATTTGATTCTGTTTAAATTTACGGCAGTTATCGTTCGTCATGAAAAAATTTCTCTTGTTACAACATAAAATGTTGCTGGTAAACTACCCTTTTCTCTTAACCGATCTTCACCAGAATCAACAGGCCTTGAGTACTCTATAATTCAGGAAGGCTTGCAAAAAAGTATTTGATTCTGTTTGAAGTTGCGGCTGTTATCGTTTGCCATAGGAAAAAAATTATCCTTGATAAAAAAAAATGTTGCCGGTGAACTACCCCTTCCAATTAACCGATCTTCACTAAAAACAATAGATCTTGAGTACTCTACAATTCAGGGCTGTATGCAAAAAATTATTTGATTGTGTTTGAATTTGCGGCTGTTATCGTTTGCCATAGAAAAAAATCTACAGACAGTGAGACAGACAGACACACACACAGACACTTTTCGAAAAATGACTTTTCTTCATTTTTTGGGGGTAGTACAATCAGAATCTGCAATAATCTCGACCACGATTTTTTTTGCCATCACCATACTTCCATTTCCGTATGGAACATGGAAGTAAAAAAGCGTTACGAATAACCTTAATACATAAATATTAATGAATGAAATTTACTGGACCCTTTAAAATACAAAGAGAATCTTGTATATTAATGAATCTGAAATAGTAAATATTGCTTTACTCATGAGCTTATACAATACAATGGAATATAGCGTACTGGAAATTTTACGATCAGTAATGTAGGCCTACTGGTGTATAGGTGCTCCAGATTGTACAGGCTATGGGAAGCCGTCCCCATTAACCAGTACGGTATTACGATACTGCCAACGCGTACCGTAGAGTCTAGTTTGTAGTACAATATAAATTGTGTTCTCCGGTGAAAATATACCTTGCTTGCTGCGACTTGTCACTGCGCTCTGCCACATTCTTTACAATTAACTGTACCTTACTGGGGTTGAAGTTTAATATTATCACAGGTCAGTGGTTTGACTACGGGGAGGGATCAGGGGGCCAATTTCCACCCAAGAGCTATTAAAATATCAGAAAACTCCATACAGACTTAAAGTAGGCGTATTTCTAAACCAGTTGCGTTTGTCAAAATTAGGCTTTTAAAATAACTGCAGAAATAAAAGAAATTACAACATTTGTAAATCAATAAACTAGACTTTTCGTAATATGGTGACTTACACAGCATTTGGTAAAAACGTACGTAGTTTCAGCATTAAAAAAAATTATGCACGCGCCTAAAAAGAAGCCAGATTCTATTATATTTTTCGACCAGACACACTTGTCCTTAAATGGTTATCTGTGTCACAAAACCTCTAGTCAAATACCTCTATGGTTTGAACAGTCGTTCTGTACAGGTAACCTAGCAGTTTCCTGACTTTAATTTGGATAAATGATGAAATTGTATTGTGAATTTTACTTAGAAAATAATTTTTTTCATTGAAGGGTTTGTGAAGATCAGTCAAAAATGTAACTCAAATTTTTAACCTACTTGTGTTGACGTTTCGACAATGTTTATTGTCATCATCAGGACCTGTGTATGAATACAAAAGAAATGTCAAACACAACAGAACAATTATTTGGGTGAACGTATTCGTGTATGTGAGTGTGTGTGCGTGTTTATGCTCACAAGCGTATGCGTGCGTATGTATGTACTGTTACGAGAAGCCTACCGAACAACCCAGAACATTCTCCACCTCCCCCCCCCGTCCAGTGTGGCAGCTGCGCGTCATTCAACTACGTGATTTTAATGAGTTCCAAGAACACTTGAGATACTACGCATTAAGCCGCCGGCGTAGTGCAGTAAGGAGGCAAAGCTGTACTGCGCCTCTCCTGGGCCTATATAAAGCCATAGCAGGTCTAGTTACGTCAGTTCAGTTACGTAAGCGACTTTCGCTAGTGTGGATTGTGTGCTTGTGTTATGTGTTTTATAATAGTGCAAAACTCTATTAGTAGACATAGTTTATTGCGTGTGAAGAATTTTTATTTGATTTGTTGTAAGAGACAGTGTTGTTATTTACGAACTGTGAAAATTAAAGCGGGTGATTAGTGACTTAACTGGTGTCTTGTACTTATTTTGTTTCCATTGTACCTACGACGATCAAGCAGACCGTCGTAAAAGTATCATTGTATATGTGAAGGAGTTGAGATAGTATGTTTAAAGCAACGTTTACTATATATTTTTAATCCTTATAATTCACATTGGTTTAATGAAAAACATAAAGACGGAAGACGTTTATAAAGTGTATTTGTAAAATTTTTGTAAAATCAAGTTGGAAGAAACCTAAATTTCTCATTAAGTATACTGAGGAATCTATCGATCAAGCTAGTCTTATCTCCCAGAACTAATCTCGTTCCACAGCCTCAAAAATTATTCTCATCTCCCCCCCCCCCAGGAGCAGCTCCCAGTTATGTCACTGGCACATATTACAGACGTATCTAAGACAAAACAAAGGCCCGATAGTTAAAAGACTAGTAAGATATAAATTAGGAGTAGAAGGGGTGTCATAGAGCAGGAACGCCCTTTCAAATAGGAATTTAGTGACCACCTACGATGGTGTAATTTAAGTGGGTGGCTAATTTTCAAAGAGAGAAAAATTGACGACAGAAATTTTTGTATACCTAAGTCTATAAAATATTACATTTAACGTAGTTACTGTAACAAGAAAGCAAGGTTTATAAATGCAGTTCAATGAGGCAAGTAAAACGTTTAGGACTGATCACAATACCAGTTGGAAGAAAGTTTAACCAAAAAGATAAATTACACGAATTAATTACACACTTTCCTTTGTTTAAATCATCAACAAATCTTGCTTAATATTTTACATTTTTTAAATAATTTATTTAATAAATTTCATTTATTCCTTCAATAGCATCCATCAGTCAACATTATTTTTATTTAATCTTTTTATTTTGAAAGGTTTCTTTAATTGCGTTTAAATGCAATGTTTGCTTCGTAATTAAGTGTTCAGTATTCACTTCATAATTCTGTAATGATAAATGATATCACTCGCTGATTATAATTTTCAATTTAACAAGAAGGTACATTGTATTTTCTTTAGAATAATCTTATTTTAATTTGAAATAAATTCTTACATTACAAATATGAGATGGCGATTAAACTACATAAGTGCAACCATATGTGCAGGATCATCAGGAGAATTTTAAAATCAACGAATAAAAAAACACGCCTGAAGTTCTATAAGGCGATTACCCTCTCCACACTTCTGTGTGGGTATGAGAATTGGACTTTAACAAAGTCCCAGGTTAGTAGTATTCAAGCATGAGATTTCTCAGGCACGTGGCACGTTATACTCTTCAAGGTGGCAGAAGAAATGCCGGTTTACAGAAGGGGCTGAATATTATGAGTATACTCGATAGGATTGACCAATATCGGATAAAATGGTTGAAACATTTTAACTTAATGGATGACTGCCGCATCCTCAAACAACTAAGAAATTATAAGCCGAAGTAACGGTCGCCCGAAGAAACGTTGGAGTGACCAGCTCAAGCCTAGCTGCTTGAGATTGGAACAAAACATTTTTGGTTTAATCCTTGTTGAAGACGATAAATCTTCAATACATTCTTTCATTTATTTTTTTTTAACGACTGAAAATTTGTTACAGATCGGAGTTGAAGAACATGGGTTTCAGTTGACATGTAGTCGAAATGTGTACAAGTTAACAGTTTAGTAAAGTTAAAGTTAAAGGCACAAGTAATACTAATGTATCTTCTAGTTAAAAATTTACTAAACAGTTAAATAAACATTAGCTTGTAACACTAGGGCTCAAGTGCAAATGACGCAAATTTGACTGAACAAAATAAAACGTAATTTTCGTACGGCACCTCAGTGTTATTCTGAGACTCTTGCTCGCCAAATTTGTAGTTTGTCTTAAAACAAAGCGTTTTTTTAGAGACTTGTGAGTAAGTGAATGTTTAACGTTAACGGGTTACCAGCCCGTTGTGCAACCCCCAACCTGAAGGAACAGCTAATTTGTACTCAAGGTTTTCTTCCCCTTTCAACTTCTTTACTTTCTTCTTCCAACAGCTAATTGCAAAACAGCAACATTGCCATACGCTGGCAGGGGCTCTATATTAACCATAAAATACAATCAATTACGATCAATAATAAAGTGCTGGAGCAACTATCCCACTTTCAATACTTAGGACGTGATATTACATATCAATGTGACGAGAAAATCGAGAAAAAGGTGAACAGATTTCAGGCGATTTGTAGCACTATTAAAAGAAATTTAGGGAGAAAATCAAGAAAGGAAACTCAAATAAATTTCTATAAGGTTGTGGCGGCCCTCACTCTTTTATACTGGTCCGAAACATGGGTATTATCTAAAAAAGTTACAAGTCATATACTAGCTGCAGAGATGAATTTCTTGATACACGTAAAGGGAAGTTCACGAACGGTAAAATTGGAAACAATGTACTATGACATGAACTTGGTACATTCTATGAAAATGCAAGAATCGAGGAATGTAAGCTGAGGTGGACTGAACATATAGCTAGAATGGAAGCGAAAAGGCTACCACAAAAAGCTTTACAATATGCGCCTAAAGGAAAAAGAGATGAGTGATGGCCACGCAAAAGATGGTTTGAAAATAGGGACCGAAACATGTGATGTCGTCTAATCCTGGAATGAAGAAGAAGAAGAACAACAACAAGAAAGCTTGTCGACTATACTACGATGCGATATTCTTAGTGGCTCGAGTGAAACCGTGTGACGATGCCTCACCGTTATGTGGGCTGAACGTTTCGTTATGAGACAAATACGTTGAAAGACTTATGTTAAACCGAAGAACATTGTTGTTATTACCAGAGAATCTATTATTTTCTCTCGCCCGCGAACGTGTACACAAAACTTGAACACAATAAAGTAAAAAGTAAAGTAAACTCGTTGCATTGGAAACTTGTAGACATTATTAATAGCCAATTATAAATATTTTATTGTTGTATTGGAGTGTTACTGGTCTCAAATATTTCTACTAGTAATTTTGTACAAACCACTATGTTGTCTTTGGTATTGACGAGCGCTTTCTGCAGTCAAGCCATCTTCAGGTCATTTACCAACCTATAGACAACATAGGTTATTTAATGGCCTTTAGGTTGGTAAATGACCTGAAGATGGCTTGACTTCCGAAATCGCTCGTCAATACCAAAGACAACATAGGGTTTTGTGCAAAATTACTAGTAGAAACAATTGTATATAATATTTACTTACATAAAAAAATCTATATTTATTTAACTAAAACTGCTTTTTATTAAATCCTTAACACCGCGATGTCCATGTTGATCTTCATATGGAATCCAATTTGAGTGTTTTTAATGTCCTTTACGGCTTATCTTCAGTCAACATGTCTCGCTACTGTATTGCCAATGTTTTCAGTTTTTCATAAGCCTGGCGACACTAATATATACTTTTATTGAAAATCAAATGGTAGCAAACAATCTGATTAATAAATTAAATTACATTGTGAGAGCATTCGACTAAAATATTTTACATATAATATTTCATTAAACGTTTTTATTAAAATATTTTTAAACAAAATTTGGTACGCCTCAGAAAGCATGCAGTAATGGAAACTAAAGAGGAAAAAATTAAAAATGTTCGATTGATATTTAATTGTATTTTGTAGAGTTTTTATTCGTTATACATGTGAGTATTTGGTGGAGTATGAGTATGAAAAGAGATAGATAGATAGAGAGAGGTGAGGGGGGAGAGGCAGACAGAGACTGATAAACAGAGAGACAGATGTAATAAAATCTGAATGCACCGCCTCTCTACAACGGACAACAGTGGGTAATCGTCTTCCAAGTTTTAAATATTTTAATTAAAAATATGCATTTTATTGTTATCGAATAACGGTTTAAACAGAACTGACAAACATTATAATAACAAGAGTACAATTTATTGATTGTTTGAAAGTGTTCAATATATGAGTTTTTATCGTGTTGAAAATACTTACGAAGCGGCACATTGTTACATTCAGTAGTTTTAAAGTAATTACGAGTTTAGCGTTTTAAAAACATTGGTATCAACGATGTATTTGCATATAATCTAAATTGATTTAAATATCTTTTCTATAAAAATGAAGATTACACTTAGATATCGTATATACTTTTAAACAAATTGGCAGCAGTGATCATCATCATTATTATTAACATCATCATCACCATCAACAACTTCTTCTAATTCTTCTTCTTCTTAGTCATAATCATCATCACCTGCTTGTTATTGTTATTCTTCTTCTTCTTCTTCGACTTCGTCTCTTTCTTTTTACACTGCAACATTTCCGCTTTAAGATTTCACTTTTCCGTTAAACTTGCTTCGGAACACATCACAACGCTGGACGCCTGACACCTCTTCTTCCCACCAGCTCTGTACGCAATAACTGTTTCAGTCAATCTATCCTCCGCCATGCATACCAAATGCTTGTACCACGTTTTTCTATAATTTAAAATGAATGCATTTCAAACTACCTCAAATGCAACTATTTTCCTTATGTCTTCATTTATTTGTCAGTCTTGGAAGTTACGTTTAAAATATTAGTAATATTAGGACGTGGAAAATTAAAAAGTTTTACAAAATTTTAAATTACATTGTTTTACAAAAATGTATCACTACAATGTTAAACAATACTTTGTCAGTAAAGAAATATTTTATTGTTTGTACACTTTGTATTTTCTTCTTCTTCTTCTTCTTCTTCTTCTTCTTCTTCTTCTTCTTCTTCTTCTTCTTCTTCTTCTTCTTCTTCTTCTTCTTCTTCTTCTTCTTCTTCTTCTTCTTCTTCTTCTTCTTCTTTTCTCCTCCTCCTTCTTCTTGTTCTCTTTCTTCTTCTTCTTCTTCTTCTTCTTCTTCTTCTTCTTCTTCTTCTTCTTCTTCTTCTTCTTCTTCTTCTTGAGGTCTGTTCCATTATCTACCTCTTCCCCGGGTACTATTTTCCTCTGTACTTACTTCAGATATATATTCTTGCACTGACAGGCATTCTTCCCACATGGCTACAACAATATATTTTATTTCCTTTTTATTGCTTCATTCGTAGATGTAACATTCAGTTCTTTTCTCACATAAAAGTAACTTTTCGTGTCTAAGCCACCCAATTAGAATGTCATCTCTAATGAAGCACCTTCATCTTCTTATATTGTCCTCTAACTGCCTATGTCCGACAGGCGCACATTATCATGGGATTAACAGTGTAGAAATGTATACGCGTTTCCTTTTGTTGTATTCCTAAGTGTTCTGTGTATCGTTCTAAAAATATTTCTAAATATTTCTTTTTTACTTTATTATCTATGTAATTATGGTAATGATAAGACATATCAGATTCCGCAACCCAGAAAATTTAATTTTGCTGAATTGCTCTAATGTACAATTTTATACGACTATTTTGGGGTCATTTTTTAGAGGTTATGTTTGCTTAGAATGCCTTGTAATAAGATGTCCACGATTATCTGGCTCTCTAAATCAGTTGGTAAAGAGACGACTGGTATTAAGATATTACGAGACAGATATTTCAATGTGTTGTTGTTTGCTGACGAATTGTTTGCACTTCAAAATAAAGAATCTAATTTGGAAATATCTGTTATTATGTTTCATCAGATTTGTAAACAATACAATAGATTTTCGTATGAAAGTCTCCACTATAAAAACAAAGGTAATGGTATTTCAAGCCAAGGAACTAATAAGAACAAAAATAATAATTGATTACCGAATTCTAGACCAGGTGAGCCATTTAATTATTTGGGAAATTATATGATAGTGACGTTGAGTTAGGTAAGTTCCCGACGATCTGTGAGGCAGTCAACCGTATTTTTAGAAACAAGGAGCGTCAAGATACATAATTAAAGTTCTACAAATTTATGGTAGTCCGTGTGTCGTCCTGTGGGTGTGATTTACGGACGGACACCAAAGAAACAAGACAGCAAAATACGGGCCTTATAAATGGCATTCTTAAGGGGAGTTAAAAGGTGTTCAGAACCTGACCGTTTGAAGAAAGAGCCCATAAGAGAAGATTTACAGGTTTTTAACTTGAATGAAAAATTAAATGATTACAAACAACTGTGGAAAAACACTTAGAAAGAATGTCAGATTACAGACCGGCCAAACAAGTCTGGAAATATAAGCTTATAAGACACAGGTGTGTGGGTAGATCCACGAAGAGATGGCTAGAGGATCTTTAAAGGCGGAACAGGCAGGACATTGCCTGTGCCGTGTTATGAAGATAATACTGATGATGATAATGAAAGAAGACTGTAACGGCAGACGAGACGGAGCAGATCTTGTAACGTCTGACCCTGTAACTATGCAGTAGGCTGAGGAGTCTAATCCGTAGTTTATTATAAATAGTTTGTGACGACGACGACGATGATGATTGTGGTAGCAGTGTTGGTAGTGGTAGTGTTGACGATGCTATAATTACACCAGTTCAAACAAACTCATATAATTTCCAGCAATAAAATATAAATTCAAATAGTGCGGAGATCAATAAATAACGCAATTATTGTCAATCATGGGTTTCCTCACTACGTGTACAACAGATACCGTGCAAAACTGAATGGACACATTAACTGAGTTGTTGACGCATATAAACAGCATCCACTCAAAAAAAGGGTTCACTATGGAAATGGAGACAGACAAAATTATTCCATTTCTTGACCTTTTCGTGAAGAAGAAAAACGGTCACCTCAGCTTTTTCCATAACAGAATACCAACAAACACACACAAACACATACATAGACCGTCCCATCACCATCCAAGGCAGCTAGAATCTGTTGTGAAGGCCCTACACCTACCGGACGAGGAACACCTACCAACCACTTTGAAGGAAACGCTGCTTTTTGATTGATACACCCCATTTGACTTAAAGAATATAATAAAACAAAAGAAGGCAAACAAAACGCAACCTGAGAAAGAAGACAGGCGTACATCATCACCTTAACATTACCATATGTAAAGGGCACAAGAGACATAATTACTCAAGAAACATCACAGCAGGACTAGATTCAAAACACACACACAAACAAAGCCTTTTTTCAAAATCCAAAGGACCGCATGCACTTAGAGGGACAGGATGTGTACCAAATATCGTGCAAAATCTGTAACCGATTTTATATCGGCCACTCTGGAAGAAATATCCGCCAACGCGCTTCCGTGAACACGAACTGTCAGTGACAAAAGACTACACATCCCTCACGACAGACACCAAGGAAACAACAGGACACACATTCGGTTTAAAAAATGTAAAAACCTTGGGATGAACAAACAATAAATGAACATCACGCAGTAGAGGGAGGGGATCGATATATACCGGACAGAAAGAACATAGGTGAACAACTGAAATAAATATAATAAATTAGCGACAGCTTTGAATTTCCTGACAGTTCTCAGAATAACACACACCACATTTACCCCCACCCCCCACCCACAGTCGAACCATCACGCGGTAGCACCCCAAGGCAACCAAGATATAAAACACCTTGAAAATGTTCCGGGATTACAGAACAATTCGTCGGCAATATGAAAATCTCTTACACGTATGTAACCGAAAATCTGCTACAATACACGCGCGCGCGCATCCTTTTCTCGGCTAGCTGAGCAGGTGCGCCGTCTCAGTCAAGGTAGCACTTAAATACCGTCGAGACTCTTCTAGAGCACTTGTAAATACGCAAATTATGCTAGCGCGCCGCCAAAAGGATGGAAAATTATAATGGGGCTCTGCGGGGAAGTTCTTCTAGAAGCGACAGCGACTGGCTTTGTCACTTAGTTATCGTAGACGATTTCTTTAGTGCCGATAGATTCATTGTTGAGGATTAGTGAAAAGTGATTACTGTGTTATAATTAGATCGGGAACTCTTAATAGTTGGCAGTATTATTGCGTGTGGACAAACGTAACTTGAATTACTGTATGAGAGTATCTTGTAGATTTCACATTGTTATTTGTGACTAATTAAAGCAGGTAATTAATGATTTCATTGGTGTCTGTGTTTTGTTTCCACTGTACAATACGACGATCAGTGAAACCATCGTAACAATATGTATTTATATAGTGGGGATAAATTTTTCGCATCCCGTCTGTCAACCGCCAGTTATCTGTGTGTTCACAATCAGTCTCCTGCTCTTCACGTTCTCCTAATCCACATTCTGTTGCCAAGTTCTTCGAGGCCTACACTTCTTCCTGCGATTTGAGCGTACGATATTCTAGTATCATTATAGGCCATCTCTTGTTGCTTATTCGCTGTATGTGTCCGCATTACTTCAACCTAAGATGTTCAACTATCCAATTAATATTTTCCGACAAGATCTTCTCGAATAATCCATTTCAACTGTTTGTTTCTTTATTCCTTTATGCCACCTCGGATAAATATGTTGTAATTAGCTGAAAAATAGTTCTATATAAATTATTATAAATTCTATTTCTTAATGACCAGAGCATAGAATTTAGATTCTGGATAGGCATTCGTCTTTGACTGACTCTATAGTTAGCATGTTTTTCGCAAGTTCAGTCTTTGATAATTTTATTACCCAGATATTTATATTCCTGAAACCTCTTATATTTCTACAGACTAACACGATGCAAGTCATTGTTTTACCTTACACTTAAATACTCTGTTTTCTGTAAATTAATTTTAAGGTTTCACTAACAACAAAACGAATATAAGACTTCAGACAAACGATTATAATTGTTCACAAAGAGAGATACTGCAGCAATGCATACAAAAAGTGGCTGCTAGCTAAACAGTCATGTTCCATTTACTCTGTGTCTCGCAGAGCACAAAGTAATTTACTGTTACAGAATACAAAATAAGCACTGATAAATTCAGATGGGAGAGCGATAAAAAAATAAACTGAAGAGGATTCTGTTTTTTCTCATTATGTAGTGTGTTTATCTATTTTTTAAAAAACAAAAGCTAATTCTCTTATCCTGGTGATTGTATTGTTACAGGGAGACGTCTTTGTGACTCGATTAAGTCTCTGTTATGTTTTTATGATCCGATACACTCAAATGTACTTTTGTGATTGGCAAATAAGTTTAGCACTTACTCTAATTATAAATGACAAGAGCTTGTTAGTTTCTGGAAAGCTTGAGTAGGTATTTAATGCATTTAACACAAGCTTCCACTTCGCTAATTGTGCTCCCCTGATATTTATATTTATAGCAGTGCCTTATAATTCTACCGACTAGTACGATGTAACTTAAAGAGAGAGAGAGAGAGGGAAACCAATTTCGCTTTGTCTCTCTGCAAAACGAAATAAATAATTGTGGAGAAAAACAGTTCCAGGTTGTTATATGTACAAGACACTTTCAGGATAGTAAGTCTAAGATCGTTCTAATCAGTTTTCAATAACTGTTCGATGTTAAATATACGTAAACGGAACTTCAATTGCCTTATTATTGGTGGTGTGTCCTCTTGAGGAAAGTAAATTTGTATACCAGTGTGCAGTAATTAGACTTTTGCTTTCTGATGATAATAGAACCTATCTCATGATAAAGCTTGCATCCAGAATTTTGATCCAGAACTCCGCAGCAAAGCATGTAGTAAATGAATTCTAGTTGACATGTCACAATAACCAGGACCCAGGCATCTACTGGAAAATTGATATTGACGAGGTTCTAAGATACTGAAGGTCTAATCTTTGTGATTCGCCACACGACAAACATATAATAAATAGTGGATATTACTCTAACTTAGTTGCGAACAAAGTGAATCCTCGCAGTATTGAAGAAATGTCTTGGTTTGCATAGTAAGAGTTTCACTTCCCTTTACAACAACGCTGCACGTTTTAAGCTTAAACCATTGATGATTTGAGGTAACGGATCTTTCTTCTAGGCCTTGTATTGGCGCGTCAGACACTTTCTTGTTTTGTGTGGTCAAGAAGACGTTGCGTGGCATTAACGTACGAGAGAAACGTAGAAGTCAGGAAAATGTTTTAAACTAATTCCTACATCAAGAAACAGTAAACCTTAGCACAAAGCATCAGCATTTCGTAAAGTAATCGGGTAATTATATACACGTTTGTGACAATTTTACTGAAATGTTGGTGAACTGTCGCAATAATTAAATAATCTGTTTTTAGTTTTCTCTCTACAGTTGTTTGTCTCTTATTTGAATGTAAGCTTTGACACAAAGTTATGCGTAAGGAAAAAAAGATATATTTTTCTAGAGGATAAAGATAAATTATTGCATATTAGTTAACTATGTATAATATTACCGACTTGGATCACCAATTATTATTGATAAAAATGATACATTTTTACCCGATACCCTAAACTAGTTTTCGTTCCTAATAGCCTGCAAATTTTAAAAAACAGAATTGCATACAGAACTACAAACAAAACAAAACGTACAGTCAATAAACACACACAAACGACAACAAAAATTTGGTTTACCTGGTGTTTACAAATTAAACTTCTCATGATTCAACAAGTTCTACATAGGTCAGACAGGACGCAACTTCAAACAGAGATACATGGAACACATAAAATCATTACACTCCACCACCAAATCCACCTTTGTAAACCACCTCACTGAGGCAGACCACACGTACACGAACACAAACTGAAGTATGGATATTCTACACGTACACAAAAGGCCGTAAACTAGACAATCTTTAATAATTATAAATATAAAAACACACAAAAACGTATAGAAACAACATCCTAAACGAAAAGACACAATTTAAGTCACACATATTACTGAACATATTACACACACACACACACACACACACACACACACACACACACACACACACACACCACACAAAACACAACAACGACGGCACCGTTACCAAAAGTAGGGGAGGCTGTGGCGAATTCTAACGGAGCGAAAACCAGTTTAGGCCATCACGTAAAAATTTATCATTTTTTCCTATAATAATTGGTGATACTACTCGGTAGTGTTATACATAGTTATTAATAACAACGGACACGTCATGGGCAACACAATCGACGAATAAACTGATCAATTAAGAGAACAATATCCTGATTGCACTGTGAACCTACGAAACTCAGCTCTAAAGCTGCACGAAATTGAGCTTTGCTTGCAAATAGATTTTAGTCTCTTCTATTGCCTACAAAACAAAACTCAAGTAAGGATAAAACACTTTAAAGAGAAAAGAGTTTTATGTATTCAGTGTCCAGTGTGCAATAAAAAACGATTTTAGGTTAAGTAAAACTTTGAGATTAAAACGAACGCTTGATTTGTGCTTGTGACGGTTGGGATTACTCGTAATGCTGCCGTGGGGATGTGTCTGTTGAGGAGAACGTTAAGCTGGAATATATCTCTTTGATGTTGCGGTTTGCCGGCTTCTCTGTTCCCTATTTGCTACTAGTTGCACATTAAATGCTTGTCTCTTTGTGTGTGTTTGCAGCGTCTGAGTTAATATTTTAAAAATGATTCGGCAATTTTAATTAAACTTTGGAATCATGTTTATAGTATTTGCTAATCTTGTTAACGGGATCTTGTTAATCTGTGTAAATTTTTCATTAACGCAACGATGTATTTATAAAGATATATTTAGATAAGAAGATGTCTGAAAAGACGTTGTGAAGAGTTACGGAGAGAAGGTTTGGGGAGGGTTGTCGAAGCCGTGACACTTCAAAAAAAAAATGGCTTGCAATGTTTCTCCGACGAAAATCATGTTGGAAATGGGACAATGAAAACTGCTTGTATACAGATCATTCATATTGACGATGCAATTCATATTTTGTATTTTACTATATAGTTTTTTAAGATACTGACTGTTCATGCATTGTTACGAAACAAAATAAACACAAAAACTTCCAGCAATTCATGACCTACAAAACTGAATACTATTGTTGAAAATATCTACTTTCCAGCACAGATGCTTTCAACAAAACGGCTATTGAGACGTTAGAAAATATTCCACACGGAATTCAAGTTTATAATTCATTGCATATTATAATCTACAATGTATTCAAGGCAAGTAAATAACAAACAAATAAACGCAAAACATACACACATTCAGTTGTACATGTCCTGTAAACGCGAACTGTACAATTTCGCGGGACCACTGCATTATATATTCCCAATACGTATTTAAGATTTTGAGAAACTTCCGCGTCTATAAACTTTAGGTCATTTGTCTTTCATAGTAGGGAGATTATTGTGTTGTACGATGAACAACAACACACAAACTTTGTCTGTTTGACATAATTAAACTAATAATCTAGTTGACTATGCTGTAACCTTGTTTCAGCTCTTGTGGTTATCTGCACTACCCGAAGTGGGACCATTACTGTCACTTCCCTTGTCAAGTTGCCAGTGATTACACAACTCTACTGTACTGACTACTGCCAACAAATAGAGTTGAGAGGATACAACAATACCGACTTATTTAATATGTCCAACGTTGTCCTAAACAAAAACATTTTTCAAGTCACGATAAGAATCAGCTGATAAGAAAAAAATGAACATAAAATTAAAAACTGTTTTATTGTATAAAGATGTGTGTATTACAGAGGACGTGAACTGGGAGAAGATCACTATCGTTGGACCGACACAAATCGTAGGGTTGCTCGAGTGCTACGTGACTTGTGAAGTAATTGGTCTACATAAAATTAGCAACCCCTCGAATTTGAGGGTGGCGGAGTATTTTTTGGTGGAAGAACAATTCTACCTTTTGCAAATAAATTTATACATTTAATTTTTTCCTGAAAAAAAATACTGTAGCTCTAATGTTTCGCTACTTAAGATGAACAATTTTGAATAATTTAAATTTATATTATCAGTGCATTGTTATTATCAAAATTTGGTTTATACGAGTGGTTCTCAACGTTAAGACGACCGCGGACTACCATGTCGACAGGTTGATAAGTCGTGGACTCCTTATAGACCTGACAATAGATTTTGAGCAGTCGCTTAGAGATGGACAGTAGACAAACACCTCGTCGCGAGGCTAATAACATTTTCAGTCACTTCGGCATGCGCACAAAAGTGTTCTGTGTTGATTGGACAATTGTTTGGCACTTGATGAAACATATTACCACCAAGGCGTAGAAAAACCCAAATACTTGGTAAGTGTTTCCGTCCTACGAAACATCGCATTTCAGAACATCAGCGAGCGATTTTAAATAGTACAACCAATACAGGTTTTACAGATCATTGCTTAAAACACAACCACTTTTTAGCACAAAAACACGTGTAATTTCTAGGACGCTTAAGTTAATGGATTGATATGTGGTCGAGTTTGTTATTACTTTTTTATTTATTATATATATTTATTAATACGTAAGTTCTTGTTACATTTATTGTTGTATATTGTTTGTCGTTGCATTTGTTCTTACGTTTTATATTTATGTTACATATCTGCATGATGTGTATTTATAATGTTTGTTTTGTGAGGGGCAATTTTTATCATTTTATTTTGCATTATTTAAACAAATATTTCTATTTGTTAAATATTTTTATTTGTCTGATTCATTTCCATTATTTGGTATTTAAACAAATATTTGATGAAACTTTAAATCGTACCAGTTTCTGCGTATTTCGTTGCAATGTTTGTCTTCAATAAACACCTTCTAGTTTGTTATATGTTACTGCATCTGTATGAGAATTTCTGTAGGATTTACAAATTCGTTTTTATAATTTTTGTGATCGCTAATGACCGATGCTGTTGCAGTGACCTTATAAATAAATAAAGTACAACAGTACAGGTTTTACAGATCATTCCTTATAATACAACCACCTTATAGACACATAAAACATAACACTACTGCACAACATACAAAGAGGTAAAAAAAATAGGTTTATTAAAAATTTTAGAAATTTGAAAACAATTAAATGTAAAAACATTTTAACAAACGAACAAACTGAATTCTTTTATCTCCTTTATGAAAAGCTGTTATTTAGTTTAGATAAATTTTAGATCTTACTTTCCTATTACACTTAGTTTTTACAGTCACTTGATCTTCCCTATACTAATTCCTTTACTCTCTCTAACATACACACCCAGTACACATGGCCATAAACACACCCTTAACACATGTTCGCCTCCCTACATATTCTTTGTATTTAGTTGCTCTTAGCAGCTCTTTGACAAGACAATAGCCTAATAGTCTGAAGCAATTGTCAGAGATTAAGAATAAATTGTGAAACATACCAAGTGTTTTTTTTTAAAACCTTTGTAGTCTTCTATGTTGTTTCGTAGTGAAAACACCAGCTGCTGCAAATTCTATCGAGAACATTGGAAGCTAGCCAGTGTCGTTGTAAAGCGACTGTATGTGATAGAGTTAGTTAATGTGTAAGTGAATCAGTGAACTGTTCTTCGTCGTCTACTATCTCCAATCTCTAAACATCTGATACTATTATTTCACGTTGGGGGTAATGACTGCTTCAGCGAGCCTACACCTATGTGTAAAATACACAGATCCGATCCTGATGATTTCCACACCCACCCGTCTGGAGAGATACACAGTCATTCCGCCTGACTTACCGTCGACCACTCAATATCCGTTCCGATAACGCTGTCGTTCCTACATAAACACGCTCTTCCACAAAATGTCATCTTCCTTCGAAAACGGTAAGCCTTGAAAGCGAGGACCCTCCCTCCCTGCTGCTAAATGCAGACTTTTTAAACCGGCCGTCTACGATCTCTAAACGTTGTTCGCTGCAGTAGCGTTAAATGCCGGCCCGCGATGCAAGCGAGCCTGCGGACTAAGGGGCCGCGCAAACATCTCCTTTAATCTTTATGAATGAGTTTAAATCGTTAAACGTAAGTAATATCACATTTCCCCGCATGTATTTAACATTAAAAAGAATTACACATAAATGATTTTGTTATTTTATCAATAACTAATGATTTATTTGGATAGTATAAATTATATAGTCAGTTGCACAATAGAGCGGTGATTCCAGTTAAGAATGCATCAAGGCCATTTGAGAATTGCATTTCAAGTAAGAAATACGAAAATTTTTAAGAAAGTAAATATCAGAATATCAGAACATTTTTCTTTAATTCCAGTATGTTTTCTACTAGTCCTTTAGTAAAACGATTGCAACTTATAAAACTATAAGCAAATGACAGAAAGTTTTAAAGGTGGAATAAATTTTTAGTTTGTTTAACAATCTTAGATTAGTTAATAAAGTTTACGATATAAAATTTAGTATAAAAATTCACTGTCTTTACGAATTTGAATTTAATGAAATTTGTACTGATTTTCGAATGCACATTAGTTCATTAAATGAAAATGTTATAATTGGTTGCTAGTGATATGTCTGATAATAAGTGCCTTTTTAACACTGATGAAAGTCATAAAAGATACTAAATAACAAATCAAACTGTTAATTGAAACAGAAGTTATATTTTATCAATTGAATATACATCATAAAAGAAAGAACAATTATTCTTCGTAGGCTTAAACAGCCTTAACCACATCACTGTGGTCACTAATTTCTACTACCTTACGTTAGCAAAAATACGAATTTAAACTGATACCTGCAGTCGATGGCAATGCCGAAACGTCTGTTTTTGGTGTAAACAATGGACCACGACTAAACAGCCAGTGAATGAATTTCAACAATAATTATTCTGTTCACGTTTTATAATATTAGTAGTTGCCACAGTTACAGGAGATGTTAGTATTCAAGAGGGAAGAAAAGCATGAAATAAGTAAGGGTAATAGAGGGGCCTGTAAAGGATTCCTGGGGGGCGGAGGTTGGAATAATAGTTACGCCACTGGTTAGTTGGGTACAGTTTACAGAAGTCACAATTTTTATCGCTTTCCAGAAGTTTACAAACTACGTTCGCAAACAAACGTGACAGCCTACAGAGTTATCAGTTACAAACGTATACTAGTGAGAAGTAAAGGCATGTAGATTTCTATGGAAACACACACAAATTTTAATTTAATTGCTAGGACTAAATTACTTCTCATTTAGCGAACACGGTTAATATTTAATTAAAAAAGCCAAGGTAATAGTCTGGAAATTTTAGTGTGTACTGCATAAGTAACTGTTTAGTAATCTGTCATTTTATTATTAAAAAGAAGTGCCCCTTAACTAAAAAACGATAGGTTCTGTGTAACTCAAAAAGTGTTACTGTGTTATAAGCATTGTATACACACACATTAAACGTTATGGTTTCCTCAACCATAGCTTTTATTTATTTCAGCAGTAAACTAAAAACCAAAAACCGTTGTCTCCTAACCTTACAAATCAAAACAACACGTATTTTTACTTTGCATTAAGAAATAGGACAATTGAAAATTACAACATTTCTTCTTTTCCACATCGTAATGTATCGATACAAAGCATCGCGTAATATATCGCGTTTTGAAAACATCGAAAATGTACTGCATAAACGGATAAAGGTACATTTCCGATCCCGATAAATAGCACTTGTTTATTTACTTGCTACTATGGTAATTAATTCTCGCTCCATGCTGTTGTTGACATCTTCAAACGCGTCAACAGAAAGCCATAATCTTAAGGGCCCAAATCGTGCGAACTGGCAAAATATCAAATTCCAAGTTATACAGTGTTTTGTGCCTTGTGTCAAGGTTATCTGTGAAAAATTTCTTGGAAATCGGTGTAACGGTGTGGCTTTGTATTCAACACAAAAAGCAAAACCTCAGACTGAGTTTTATATACATATATATTAGGGTGATCGGTTTTTTCGTAATATTTCTGATAACTGAGAATTTTTTGATATTGCAATTTATTTAATTTTAAATGTATTTAAACAAGGAAAGAGACTCAACTAAACTATTAAAAGTTAAGTGGCTGCGCGTGCGATTTGTATGTTTCTAAAACTCGGATTCCAAGAAAAAACATGTAAATAGGGTACAGGCATCAGGATGAGATTCTTGCGGTCTGTTATTGGACTTCACGGTGTTAAATTCGATAAAAATTTAACATCCAAGATATTTACTATATCCAAGAGCGTATTTCGGAGAACAACGAGAGATGCATTGGTCATCTGAATAGAATGCCAAATGGCAGGTTGACTAATGAAGTTTGGCAACACAAGCCTGTTGGACAAAGAAGAATAGGAAGCGTTGGTGATGTGGTTGTATTCCTTTGGGACTGGAATAGGTGGTTCATCTCGTCCCTGATAGAAGAAGAAGATAAAAGTATTTCATTCAAACCAGTAATCAAGTTCTGCAGCAAAGAAGCTTACTCGTTTTATTGTTAGTGTTAGAAAATTTGTAATTTTCTTAATATTTTTTTCTCACCAACAGTGTACTCAGATCAATTTCGGATTACCTTATGCGCAGCTATTTTTTATCTCAGTGTCACGTATTGAGGTCACAGAGTCGACACAGTTTCACGCCACGGCAAACACAAGGTAACGAAGTACAGTATAACAACAGAAGTAAACAGAAAGAAGGCTAAAAGAAAACACTGAAAGTCGTTAGTATAATGGAAACAGCTGTAGGTGCGAGGAGATTGTGGAATCCAGCTGAGTGGCACAGCTGTTTATTGTAGCGGCAAACGTCTTAACACTCACACTCTAGTGTAGAGTAATTGCAACAGACACCAACAGCACTGATTTGTTTGCGGTCGGGCTGTACTATTTAACTAGTGACTTTTGACAAAATGTACTTACAACAATAATATAAGAACGAAAAGTGATATCTCAACGCCTCATTAGGGCCATACAAAGCCTTTATGTGGAAAACAAAATCTTAATTGAAACAGTAAGACGGAGCACAACTTCTAGTGCGGGCCTGATCAATTGTGGAGTACAACAAGAGTGCTTATTGACACCTTCCATATTTAATTTATATACACACGCTGTCACGCATAATTGGCAGATGAACATTCCAGAACATTTTATGATCGGTCCCTCCGCAGCTGACACACTGTTATTTACTGGTAACCAGGCTACCGTGCTGAACTCGGAAAGAGGCTTGCAGATTTGACTCATTGAGTCAAATCTGCAAGGATTTCGGATTACATATTACTACACTGAAGATAACAGTGGTGGCTTTTTATGGAGCTGACACCATAAGAGCAAAAATTGTTGTAGATGGTACTGTTCTTGATAAGAAATTGTTATTTTATATAGTAGGCTATAAGATATAACGACAATGTGTCTTCATATTCATTTCTTTAAAATTTACAACATTCAAACTTTAGGTTTGTAAAATGCTATAAAATCAAAGATACAAAAAAAATTTTTTAATTTTTGTCACTTTGTATTTCAGGCATTGACGACTATTTAAAAGGATAATAGCGAAATAAAAACAAATTGATTACTATCAGTTTCATCACAATTTTTAATTAGATACTCTCTCTCTCTCTCTCTCTCTCTCTCTCTCTCTCTCTCTCTCTCTCTCTCTCTCTCTCTCTCTCTCTCTTACACAAACACACACATACGCACGCACACGCAGAAACACACACAAACAAATTTATAAGATGTAACCCTCCTCTCATTTCTAGCGTTAAGTTGGGTTATAGACGATTTCGTAGATTATATCTTACAGTGTAACGTTCTCTTCAGATTTGTTCATAAAGTGTGTTTTGAGCGCATTTATTATCTAAAACAGTTTAACATGACAATCATCGTTTAATTCTCCTTTTTCTCCGCCCTCTATAAAACCATTTGCGTGTTTTTTTTTTTTTTTTTTTTTTTGTTAACATTATTTATATGAAACGGAGCTTCAACAGCACCGCCCATTTTTGTAATGAGCTAATCGACTTCAAGCTGCTTGGGTATTGAGTGAACTGGGCGTTGCATTTAACGCTACCGCAATCTATGAGCAAGCACTGTAACTAAGCGAAACAAGATTTGCGTTCGACTTGCCTTTGCATTGTTTTTGGAATTCTCTAGTATTACGGTTTAAGTGTGAATAGTAAAAACCGGAAAAGTAGCACTCGTATAGGTTTCTAGACTAATAATACAACGTTGTATACATTACCCTAACCCTAATTAACGGTAAGCAACGACAATTTTACTTCAAATGTTTCTGTACCTATCGCACATTACTTCCTTTTTCATGCTGTCCGTCTGTCTATCTGTCTACCTATCTATGTCTCTCTCTCTTTTTCTAATCCTCCTCCACCATCTCCCCTCCTATTCCCGTATTCATTTCATTCCTCTCTCACTATATTTTTCCTCTTCTTTATAACTCACTCAATCTTTTCCTTCCTACACTTTTTTCTTTCTCGTTCCTCTTTCATATTTAACCTTACCTCTCTCTTTTCTGTCTTTTTCCTTTTATATTGTCTTCTCCTTCCCTGTCCCTATTTTTTACTGGCTCGTTTTTGGCTCTGTTCTACTCACTTCTTACTTTCCACGCTTTTCTATGCCATTCCCTTTCCTCTCACATTCTTTTTTACTCTTTTCCGAACTACTCCCCGCTCACTCTGTCTCTTCTCTTTCACGTTCTTTCTGTCTCTTATTATTCTCATTTTCTCCTTCACATTCTAGTATTTTTATCATTCTATTCCTCTTTTTTTCGATTTTCACCTCCTCTTCTTCTCATTTGCCTCGCTGTCTTCTCTCTCAGACGCGTTCCCTCAATATCTCATATCTTTCTTCTCTCTCATTCCCCTCTCTCTCTCTCTCTCTCTCCCTCTCTGTCTCTTTCTCTCTCTCTCTCTCTCTCTCTCTCTCTCTCTCTCTCTCTCTCTCTCTTCTGCTTTACTTCCCTCTCTTACTCTGACATATTCTCTTTCTTTACTGTCTCTCGCAGTTCTCCTTTCCTCTCCTCTTTGTTTCTCTTCTACTTTTTAGATCCTTTTATTATCTCTGTATCTCTATACGTCTCTGTTTTCTATCTGTCATTATCTCTCACTCTCTCTCTCTCTCTCTCTCTCTCTCTCTCTCTCTCTCTCTCTCTCTCTCTCTCTCTCTCTCTCTATCTCTATCTCTAGCTCTATCTATCTATCTGTCTATCTATCTATCTATGTATCTACTTATATATCTATTTATCTATCTATTTTGTCCGTCACAGACTTATGCGAGTCACCCGGTTAGCAATCCCGTATCTACCTCTGAGTATAATTTGAAAATCCTCCAGATTAACATAATGTTTTCACAGTAGAAATAAAAATAAATAAAACAACGTAGTACAGGGATTGACCCAGATCGTGGAGGAGGAGGAGGAGGAGGACGGAGTACAACCTAAGTGCAGTCTGCGTAATGGCAGTGTTATTGCCAACGCGTGCCGTTAAGTCTACGCTTTCTGCAATATTTCACGTTGTAACACTCCACCGCAGCTTCCTGCAGTTTATTTATCTCTGTCTCCCGTGATACAGAGTTGAGTGGAAAATGGAATTAAAATTTCGCAATACAACTAAGAGACATGAATCTGAAAATAACACGTGCTATTTCTGCCGTAACGTGTTAAAAATTACCACTCCTGAAATCCTATTGTTTTATTTAAATAATTAAATTTAAAAATTAATATCTATATAGGTGAAGCTTACTTGGTAACAACAGGTGTCTTTTCTAAACTGTTTATGTTTGGATGTAATGACTTTTCTAAGGCACTGTTGTCAAAACATTATTTTATCTAATGACGTAAATATCGTTATAGTAATTGTTGTGATTGTTGTTGTAGAAATATTTTAGTTAATTATGTCATTGTTACTCCACGTATTATTATTTTTCTTTCTTTGATTATTGTCGACTACGGACCGCGTGAAATAAATTCTTTAAAATTTTTCTCCTTTTCTCGCTTTCTTGTCCTTCCAGTATACTTTCATCCTTTCATTGTGTTCGCTTTCTCCTTCTTCCGTCCAGTAAATTTTTATTGGTGATTGATTTTTTTATGTGAAAGAATGTATAATTTTATATCTTTGTTTACTTTGTTCGTTTTTCAGTTGGTCCGTGAGTTCGATTCTGGTATTTATGTTGTATTTGGCTATACGTTTTATATGTTTAAAATTTCAATGTATTAATTTAGCTATTTTTTAATTTTAAAAAATTTCATCAATATACTGCGCATATCACATTTTACCTTTCAACTAAATATTAAGTATATTATATTGTTACATTGAACAAAAATTATTTGTTACATTTTGTTTGTATGTGTACGTACACTGAAAATAATACGACGTGTGATATGATTCCAATTACGTTCATTGTAAATATTGATTTCTTATAATAAAATGCATACAAACACCATTATGCCCACGTCTCCTTTAATTATCCGTTCACTCTTATTTGAATCTTAATTATTTATAGTAAAATCTCTCTTTCTTTAAATATGTACGAGAAACATTTTACACTTTAAACGAGTCCACTCACCACTCAAAACTGAAGTTCTCACTTCTGGCGTGTGTCCGATAACATACCAATTTTTTTTTGCTGAAAACGCCCAAAAGCTTTAAAATGTTTCCTAAACATCTTTTAACATGATAATGTTTTTAGGCTGGGGGTCATTCTACAAAAATCGTCATCGAAAAACGTAACGCTTCCACACTTTCGATTCCCCACGTTCTAGAAATTTGATATGGAAATGCATCAAGACAGAAATAATCGCTGCTGACATTGAGTTTAGCAAACGTTTTAGTGAGAATATATTTGGTTTTACATGCTCTGTTTGTGATCGTCTGTGGTTTGGAAATGATTTACGTAATCCACCAAACGTAATCCACATTATACGTTTCAAAAACCTAAAAACATCATGCTTCGATGTTTCGGTTTCGTCGAAATTTGTTGTCTTAATATGGTTTTTTGAGCTTTATTTCTTTCAGATTGTCTTTATACTACCCTGGACAACGAATTTGTGTTAGAAGATTTTTTGTAAAATATTGATAAACCTTTAAGCCGGTCTTTCTATCATTCATTTGGACCAAGTGACAGTTGAATGTGATCCCTTCGTGTTCCTAATTGTTTCCAATTTTTTTTCATTTTCTGACTATAAAACTGTGCTGTAATGACAAGAGTTCCGGTTTTATCGAAACTGATTTTTGTTGTTGCGATGATCCTTTGTTAACTGATACGTTCATTCCACTTCTACTGATCGTCTTTATTAGCTTCTTTGTCAAGACCTTCTCAATGTATTATTTTTCAAAGTACTTAAATTTCTTGAGTTTATATTCATAAAATATGTTGATGAAATTAGGAGCATCTTTAATGTTTATCGTGAATTCTGTTTTTTTTTTCAAATGAAATTTGTAGTCAGTATAGAAGATATTTTGTAGTAACGTCCTAGATTTTGCTTTACACTATTTATAGATGTTGATTATTAATTGTTCTTCATTACTATAGCAGTTATTTTTACTCATAAGAAGACACCTTAAAACGAAATAGGCCTAAATCAATTCTACTAAAAGCTATACACTTAATCTCTACAACAATGCAAATTGCCAACCTACAAAGTTAAGTACTAACGTCTGGTTATAAAGTCACAAGGCCACAATTAACATCAGCCAAAATTATACTATTTATAGCCAAAATGCACCACAAAGTCTATAAGAAACAAAAGTTTAAGTAGTTTTAAAAACGGGGTTACAAGTGTCTTTTGGAAAAACAGAGTAATGTCAAAAACAGCAAAGAGCAGATTCATTTCAGAAACAGTAAAATAAACGAATCTAAAAAATTTTAATATCTTGGGGAAATTATAGCACTAACAACAAGAAGAGAAGACGATATAAAAAGAAGAGTACGAAAGGTGGATACCTCATACCATCTAATGGCAAAATATGTTTGTAACAAAATTACATAAGACGAAATGCATATTATAACATAATAACAGGTCCTGAAGTCTTACATGCATATGGATGCTTCTTATAAGTCTTTCCCTTAGGCAAAATATCAAAAGTAAAATGGACGTTCATAGAAATGGATGGTTTAAAGCAAATAAAAGATTTTAAAGTTAGATTAAATTTAAATGAAGAAATTTGCATTGACTTATCTAGACTTTCTATAAAAATAAGGGATACAAAATAAAAATTGAGGGTGGAAAATACAAAATAACAGGTAAATGAATATTTGAAGAAAGTTACATGTAAACAAAATTTGGATGGCTTAAAAAAAGCAGAAAATTGTAAAACAGATCCCAAATATAGACGAAGGCATAATTAAGGAAAAAAGTGAGTGTGCATAAGTAATAGAGGTATTCAAGCCGGAAGAAAAGATCAAAAGACAAAGGAAGCCAGGTGAAATCAGAGAAGAAGAAGAAGAAGAAGAAGAAGAAGAAGAAGAAGAAGAAGAAGAAGAAGAAGAAGAAGAAGAAGAAGAAGAAGAAGAAGAAGAAGAGATTAGAAAGAAAAGAATGAAGGTCTACTGTAAAAAGAGAAAAGAACAAAATATAAAACGCGAACCTAAGTGGCCTTAGTCACGAGGGGGAGAACGAGTGAGTGCAGGAGGAATTGATAGAGTGAGACTGAAAGGGGATGAGTGGGTGAAAGAGTGGAGGAAAAGAAAATAATGGGAACATTTAATTGCCCGTGATCGTAGAGCGTAGGCAAACACAAAAGTAGGTCTAACGAACGCGCGCTTTCCGTTACAATTTGCTTTACTTGAGTCAACAATTTTGGATGTTCTTATTAGGTCAGTCAGTACTTCTGCTGGCAAAACAGTGTGACAAAACTTATCAAGCTCTATCTGTGTCAATACAAACAGCAAAAACGCTTCTATGTAAAGTTTAAAGTTAATATTGTATTAGTCAGCAGCAGAAGAAGTTTAACATCCGACTAATTACAAAGTCAAATTCTGTAATAGAAAAACATGGAACTGTTTCAACACGAAGTAAACGAGTTACCGTTTTATTCCCAGCTGAGCAAACGTTTCAGATTAGAACTCTCTGCTCTACTTCCAGTATTTAAATATTATAGACTACTTTTTATGCTAATTGTTAAAGTTAACGTTAACGCCTTGCACGTAATCAGTCTGTAAACTAACTCAATTTTGCCAAACTTACATTATGCAATGTACACAGAAAAAATTAGCTTATTGACTTTCCGAGGTGTAGAACCAGAAAAAAGTATTACAATCTCAGGTAAAATGGTGGAGCAACTCGTTTCAACTTCTTAGGAAATACTATCAGATACAAGAAAGACAACGATTTCGGTACGATTTTTAAAACGAAAAGACGATAGTGATATCTCATTAGGAATGAAAAAATTTCGGGCATTAGTCATAGTTGAACGAACGAAGCTAGTTCCTGGTTTTCATTCGACCGTTTGGTATTTGTCGGTCTATCCTTCTTTTTGGGGTAGGCCTATGCGTCACAATTGCTTTTGAACGCATCAACCGATATTCATAAAAATTGCTATGCGTATCCACACTTTTACCCTACAGAACTCTATTGGGTTTTGAGATTGATCCTCCAGGGGGAGCAGGAGGTAAAACTGTAGGGGTCTCCAAGTTTTGATAAATCGCTAAGTCCATGTGGAGTATTAAATTAAAAGGAATTTAAGCCAAAATATGAATTTACTGCTCAATTTTAGACATTTTTAAAGGTCGAGAAGATAGGGCTTAAATGTGGGGCAAAAGTTTGATAAATTTACAAATGTTACGCTGGATATCAAATTAATCAAATTCTGTGTATAGTGTACAGTTTAAAAATTTCAGCTTTTTTTGACGCTGGGTCCCAAAAATGAGTTTTACCAGAGAGATGGACTTCAGACCTCCCCCCACCATGTACGCTTTGATAAGAGTAGGTAACGTTTTATCATTGCGTAGCGCATGCGCCCTGCTTCATTTCGGAGTGGTGAAGAATTCATGTCTCACACTAGATGGTCCTTCCTTACCAGCTGTTTTCACTTCCAGAATTACTCCAAACAGATAGAAAAAATACAATCTAAAATGAGTAATTAAAGTCGGTAACGTTAACAGACGAAATTAAATAAGAGTTTCGTCGATTTTTGTATTGAAAGGTTTTTGTCCATCTGAGATCGTCTGTATTTTATTAAATATTCACATACCGATTCACCGCTGCAGTCTACTATAATTTTTTTTCAAAGTCGTTGGCACACTTCAGCGACCACACAGACACACACACAAACACACATTCGATGTATTTCGAGAAAAGCTGTATAGCAAGCTTTAGAGCATTCCAATAAATTTTCATCAAGTTTTCCAGTGATTACGGGACGCATGCATCATAAAACCAGCTTCAATATTCAATAGCGCGGTGATTAGAATCTTACGGCAGTCCGTATCGATGACGCCAGTTTACGATTTATTACTGGCGTAAATGTTTAATATACGTACAGCACAGCACAAAGCAATGCGGTGTATATTGCAACCCAATAGCTGTAGATACAGTTTCATACCGGCATTGAAAGTCTTTGTGCGTTGTCGAAATGGAGTTTGTGTGAGCGTAGTAGCTTGGCAGCCAAGCCAATGTTGCCAACGGTTGGGAGTAATATTACCCTGAAAAGCCCATAAATTCTGGCTACGTAGCTTATTCATTAATGGGAGGAATCCAGAACTCTGATCCTGGTGTCACATGCATCAAAGATACTAACTTATCATCAGCCGTGGATCTACAACACTTAGTGGGTGTTGGTTTGCTCCGAGAGTCGACTGCATTCTTCCCTATTGCGTTTCCTGGTTTTCCAGTTTCTTATATTTAGCTTTATGAGGTCCTCCTTTTTCTGGTCTTTGAATCTACTTCGGGGTCTTTTCCTTGCTCTACTACCCATTGGTTGCTGATAGAAGATATGTTTCGTAAATATGTATAAGTATACATGTATCGTATGTATGCATACTTATGCATACATAGGTATCGTAAACATACTAACTGTATGTATGTATGTATAAGTATACATGTATCGTATGTATGCATACTTATGCATACATAAGTATCGTAAACATACTAACTAGAATAATTAATCGAATACGAATTATCATGGAAAAGAAAACTGCGGAGAACTTACGTGAAGATCAATTTGATTTTTGGAGAAATCTGGGAATGAGAAGCCATATTGTTGCCGCGAACATTTGTAAAGACAAATAATTCTAAGGTTAACAAAAAAAGTAATAGCTTTTGAATAAATCGAAAAGTCATTTGACAGCATCAATAATGTTCAAAGTCCTCGGAGATCTTAAAGTAGACCACAGAGATAAAAGAATTATCCTGCATTTCTACAAGAACAAGAGAGATCTCATAGGCCGGAATGGACTCCGAGGAAAGATACCTAAAGGTGATACAGGAGTGTGAATTATCTCCACTACTGTTCAATCTGTTGTAAAGTACGCTGTGAAGGAGTTTATGGAAACCAGCAACAAAGGAGAAATAATTAATGGCGTGTGTCATAAAACCCTCCGCTTGACAGATGACATTGCACTTTTAGTCAAAAAATGTGGAAGAACAACAGAATTCACTTCACCAAATGAACACGATTATAATACATAATTCCAGTATGAAAATAAATAGGGTAAAAAGAAGAGTCATGAAATATTTCAGAACGGAAAAACTGCAGAAAGATGTATTTTTGGACGGCAGGAAAGTAGTCCAAATTGATTCCTTTAAACATCCTGGGACCTGCGTTACATCCGGTGGGTGACGGATCAGTGATGTAAACAGTAGAATTTCACAGCATCAAAAGCTTTTCACAAGGAAAGATCTCTTCTGTCGTTCAAAAACGTGTCCCTGGAACCGAAAATTAAATTTTTAATTGCTTTCATTTGGATCATATGCTCATATGGCTCGGAAATGTGGACTCTGAGGAATTTAAAGAGTTTTTAGATCTAGTGTTAGAGGAGGGCGTTAAGAATACCGTGGACGTAAAGAGTACATAATGATGAAGTACAGAGGAGAATCCGTAAATAAAGGGATCCATTATGAACATATGTATGTCATAACGGTTACATAGAAGGGAAGTCATATGATTTTTCGCCTTCTACGCTATTTAATCTGGTTCACCACCCTGTCGAGGGGCGTAGTGGGTGAGGAAGGTCCAAGCAGGAGCAAATTCATGGCGTAGATGAAGGAAGAAAATATGTGGCTGTCAAAAGGCTGTTTAAAGGAAGGAAGAAGTTTCAGGCTCACCAACATATGGGTTGTGGAGAAGATGAGAAGGTATTGTAGAGAGAGTCACGTTGAGGAGAAAGAAGAAGATGATTGGAAGAAAAATTACATGGATAAAATAAGATGTAGGATAAATTAAAGTAGAGCAACGAGAGAAAGGAGCAAAATAAATGGAAAGTGAAAGTAGCGTATAAATAAAAAAATAACAAATTTGGCGGCTTATAAATAGAACACAGTTATTATTTCTTTCTTCGTATTGTTTAAATTAGCAGCCATCCTTACTTTTCTTTTATAAAATTGCTAAACTGCTATAATTGTTATTATTTAGACAAAGCTTTTCGTCATCTCTGACATCTTCAGGTCTTAAACAACCTCTGTCAACTGTACGTTGTAAGCTTTTATACTTTAGGCCCCTCCCATTATGTCATCGCCCCTCCTATTGGTTCTAGCTGCTACCGCTCTTCACGGGAACTTTGTCTACATTTTTCCGTTAGGCATTTTACTAACGTCCGTCAAATTGTTTTACGAATCTCCCGTTAATTTCTTCATGCAATATTTTACTTTCTGACTTATAATCTTTTACATTCGTCATTTTTAGTGTGTTATTCTTATTATTTTAATTTATTTTGTTTATTGTTTAATATATAATAAAATATTTCTTCATTTGTAAAATCCACTTTTATATTCATTAATTCATTCTTATCTTCTTTTTTAACTTTTAATATTTCTAGTTCTTCTATTAGTTTTCTTTTTTGCCAATTGTTTTCTATTTTGTTTATTTCCATATTTTCATTTGGATTTATAAATTTATGGCCTGATTCATTGAAATGTCTTGCATATAGTGAGTTCGTTGTTCTAACGCCTTCTCCTTTTGCATGTTCTTTCATTCGAATTTTAAATTTTCTTCCAGTTTCGCCCAGATATATCTTATTACATTCCCAACATTTTAATTTGTATACGCCGCTTTTTTCTGTTAATGGAATTTCTTCTTTTTTAGCATTTTTTATATATTCGAATACATTTTTCGTTTTCTTTATTCCTATCTGTATTTCGTATTTTTCGAAGCATTTTTGTAACATTTTTGTTTGATATCCTATGTATGTTATTGCTCCTTTATATTTCTTTTCTTCATTTGTTTTTTCATTTTTGTTCTTTTCTATTTCTTTATTTTTCTCTATTTTCTTAACAATTCTATTAATTATTTTAGGGTTGTAATAATTATTTTTTGCAATTTGTTGTATTTTCTTTAATACTTTTTGTTTCAGTTCTTCATTTTCTAGATAATTTATAGCTCTATAACAAAATGAATTTAATGCTACCATTTTATAATTGACTGGGTGATATGATTCTTGTGGAATTATTAAATCGGAGTATGTTTCTTTCCTGTATATATCGAATTTCAGTTTGTTATCTTCAATTTTTATATTGATATCCAGGAAATTAATTTCTAATCCTCCAATTTCTTCTTGAAATTTTATTGTTTTTTCTATGTTATTTAATTCTTCCGTAAATTTTTTAAATTTATTTACTTCACCTTCGCAAACTATTAGTATGTCATCTACATACCTGATCCATTTTTTAATTCTTCTTTCTTTAGCTACATCTTTTAAAATTTTGATTTCAAAGCTATTCATGAATATCTCTGCCATTAATGGTGAAAGCGGTGATCCCATTGGTAATCCATTCTCTTGTATGTAAAATTTGTTGTTAAATCTGAAGTAATTCTGGCTTAGGCATAATTCTAATCCTTCTATTATTTCGTTTTTCCATTCTACATTACTTAATTTGTTTTTCTTTATTATTTCTACTGTTTTTGCTATTGGTATATTGGTGTACATATCTTTTATATCTAATGACATTAATTTTGTCTTATTTGTTATGGTTATTTCTTTTAATCTTTCTATTACCTTTTTGCTATTTTCTATGCTGTGGATTTCTTCTTTTTCGTATGCCATTTTGATTCTTTTACTTATTTCTTTTGATATTTTATATGTTGGCAAATTTATAAATGATACTATAGGTCTTAATGGCATTTCTTTTTTATGTAACTTAATTTGACATCTAAATTTTGGAGCTTCAGGATTATGTTCTATTTTTTGTTTCTTTTGCCATTCTGTTAAATATGTTGTCTTTTTTATCAATTTCTTTGTTTGTGCTTGAAATTTACTTGTGTAATAATATTTTATTTCTTTATATGGTCCTTTTTGTATAAATTGTTCTGCTTTTTCGATATAATCTCTTTTGTTCATTACCACTGCTGTGTTACCTTTATCGGCTTTTTTAACTATCAAATTGTTCTCCGTGATTTTCTTTTTTTATTCTGTTATATTTCTTTTTATTTGTGTTTCGTTTTTATTTCTTACATTTTTGTTTTTCTTACATATTTTTTCTACTATTTCTTTTACTTCACTTCTTAATTGTTTTTTAGTTTCTTCATTTTTTATTTTATCGATTATTTCTTCACATTCTATTGTTGTATTTTCTTTATCTATGTTTGTTTTTGTTGCATATTTTAAACTTTTCCCTAATAATTTATGTTTATTTTGTGTAAACTTTGTTTCTGTTAAATTTTATACTTTTTCAGCAAATTTTAATTCTTTATCTTTTTTTTCTTTATTTTTATTTCTTGTTCCTTCTATTAATTCCTCGAGTTTCTTGTTTAATATCTCTTCCATTTTTCTTATTTTCTTCTCTATATATTTTTCACCAAACTCTTTTCTCATTTCTTCTATTTCTACATAGTTGTAACTTGTATATAATTTTTGATGTAATTGGTACATTATTTTGTTATAATTATTTATTTTTCTGTATAAGTTCTTTATTTCAAGTTTTATCCATATTTTTTCCGCCATATTTTCCACTTGGTTTGCTACTTTGCTTCTGTTATTAATTTTAATTTTTGCGTATTTTGGAGTTATTTTATTAATTAAACACTGTTTATTGAACCAAATTTTCCCTAACGTTTTTTTCACTTTTACTTTGATTTTTAAATACTTAAAAAATTTCCTTACATTTTTATATTTATCTGCTTGCAATTCGCATGTTTTATTCTTCGTATTGTTTAGATTAGCAGCCATCCTTACTTTTCTTTTATAAAATTGCTAAACTGCTATAATTGTTATTATTTAGACAAAGCTTTTCGTCATCTCTGACATCTTCAGGTCTTACACAACGTCTGCCAACTGTACGTTGTAAGCTTTTATATTTTAGGCCCCTCCCCTTATGTCATCGCCCTTCCTATTGGTTCTAGCTGCTACCGCTCTTCACGGGAACTTTGTCTACATTTTTCCGTTAGGCATTTTACTAACGTCCGTCAAATTGTTTTACGAATCTCCCGTTAATTTCTTCAGGCAATATTTTATTTTCTGACTTATATTTTTACATTTCGTCATTTTTAGTGTGTTATTCTTATTATTTTAATTTATGTTGTTTATTGTTTAATATATAATAAAATATTTCTTCATTTGTAAAATCCACTTTTATAATTATTAATTTATTCTTATCTTCTTTTTTAACTTTTAGTATTTCTAGGTCTTCTATTAGTTTTCTTTTTTGCGGATTGTTTTCTATTTTGTTATTTCCATATTTTCATTTGGATTTATAAATTTATGGCCTGATTCATTGAAATGTCTTGCATATAGTGAGTTCGTTGCTCTAACGCCTTCTCCTTTTGCATGTTCATTCATTCGAATTTTAAATTTTCTTCCAGTTTCGCCCAGATATATCTTATTACATTCCCCACATTTTAGTTTGTATACGCCGCTTTTTTCTGTTAATGGAATTTCTTCTGTTTCAGCATTTTTTATATATTCGAATACATTTTTCGTTTTCTTTATTCCTATCGGTATTTCGTATTTTTCGAAGCATTTTTGTAACATTTTTGTTTGATATCCTATGTATGTTATTGCTCCTTTACATTTCTTTTCTTCATTTGTTTTTTCTTTTTAGTTCTTTTCTATTTCTTTATTTTCCTCTATTTTCTTAACTATTCTATTAATTATTTTAGGGTTGTAATTATTATTTTTTGCTATTTGTTGTATTTTCTTTAATTCTTTTTGTTTCAGTTCTTCATTTTCTAGATAATTTAAAGCTCTATAACAAAATTAATTTAATGCTACCATTTTATAATTGACTGGATGATATGATTCTTGTGGAATTATTAAATCTGAGTATGTTTCTTTCCTGTATATATCGAATATATAAAAAATGCTAAAACAGAAGAAATTCCATTAATAGAAAAAAGCGGCGTATACAAATTAAAATGTTGGGAATGTAATAAGATATATCTGGACGAAACTGGAAGAAAATTTAAAATTCGAATGAATGAACATGAAAAAGGAGAAGGCGTTAGAACAACGAACTCACTATATGCAAGGCATTTCAATGAATCAGGCCATAAATTTATAAATCCAAATGAAAATATGGAAATAATCAAAATAGAAAACAATCCGCAAAAAAGAAAACTAATAGAAGAACTAGAAATACCAAAAGTTAAAAAAGAAGATAAGAATAAATTAATGAATATAAAAGTGGATTTTACAAATGAAGAAATATTTTATTATATATTAAACAATAAACAAAATAAATTAAAATAATAAGAATAACACACTAAAAATGACGAAATGTAAAAGATTATAAGTCAGAAAATAAAATATTGCATGAAGAAATTAACGGGAGATTCGTAAAACAATTTGACGGACGTTAGTAAAATGCCTAACGGAAAAATGTAGACAAGTTCCCGTGAAGAGCGGTAGCAGCTAGAACCAATAGGAGGGGCGATGACATAAGGGGAGGGGCCTAAAGTATAAAAGCTTACAACGTACAGTTGACAGACGTTGTTTAAGACCTGAAGATGTCAGAGATGACGAAAAGCTTTGTCTAAATAATAACAATTATAGCAGTTCAGCAATTTTATAAAAGAAAAGTAAGGATGGCTGCTAATTTAAACAATACGAAGAATAAAACATGCGAATTGCAAGCAGATAAATATAAAAGTGTAAGATAATTTTTTAAGTATTTAAAAATCAAAGTAAAAGTGAAAAAACGTTAGGGAAAATTTGGTTCAATAAACAGTATTTAATTAATAAAATAACTCCAAAATACGCAAAAATTAAAATTAATAACAGAAGCAAAGTAGCAAACCAAGTGGAAAATATGGCGGAAAAAATATGGATAAAACTTGAAATAAAGAACTTATACAGTAAAATAAATAATTATAACAAAATAATGTACCAATTACATCAAAAATTATATACAAGTTACAACTATGTAGAAATAGAAGAAATGAGAAAAGAGTTTGGTGAAAAATATATAGAGAAGAAAATAAGAAAAATGGAAGAGATATTAAACAAGAAACTCGAGGAATTAATAGAAGGAACAAGAAATAAAAATAAAGAAAAAAAAGATAAAGAATTAAAATTTGCTGAAAAAGTATAAAATTTAACAGAAACAAAGTTTACAGAAAATAAACATAAATTATTAGGGAAAAGTTTAAAATATGCAACAAAAACAATCATAGATAAAGAAAATACAATAATAGAATGTGAAGAAATAATCGATAAAATAAAAAATGAAGAAACTAAAAAACAATTAAGAAGTGAAGTAAAAGAAATAGTAGAAAAAATATGTAAGAAAAACAAAAATGTAAGAAATAAAAACGAAACACAAATAAAAAGAAATATAACAGAATAAAAAAAGAAAATCACGGAGAACAATTTGATAGTTAAAAAAGCCGATAAAGGTAACACAGCAGTGGTAATGAACAAAAGAGATTATATCGAAAAAGCAGAACAATTTATACAAAAAGGACCATATAAAGAAATAAAATATGATTACACAAGTAAATTTCAAGCACAAACAAAGAAATTGATAAAAAAGACAACATATTTAACAGAATGGCAAAAGAAACAAAAAATAGAACATAATCCTGAAGCTCCAAAATTTAGATGTCAAATTAAGTTACACAGAAAAGAAATGCCATTAAGACCTATAGTATCATTTATAAATTCGCCAACATATAAAATATCAAAAGAAATAAGTAAACGAATCAAAATGGCATACGAAAAAGAAGAAATCCACAGCATAGAAAATAGCAAAAAGGTAATAGAAAGATTAAAAGAAATAACCATAACAAATAAGACAAAATTAATGTCATTAGATATAAAAGATAGGTACACCAATATACCAATAGCAAAAACAGTAGAAATAATAAAGAAAAACAAATTAAGTAATGTAGAATGGAAAACGAAATAATAGAAGGATTAGAATTATGCCTAAGCCAGAATTACTTCAGATTTAACAACAAATTTTACATACAAGAGAATGGATTACCAATGGGATCACCGCTTTCACCATTAATGGCAGAGATATTCATGAATAGCTTTGAAATCAATATTTTCAAAGATGTAGCTAAAGAAAGAAGAATTAAAAAATGGATCAGGTATGTAGATGACATACTAATAGTTTGGGAAAGTGAAGTAAATGAATTTAAAAAATTTACGGAAGAATTAAATAACATAGAAAAAACAATAAAATTTCAAGAAGGAATTGGAGGATTAGAAATTAATTTCCTGGATATCAATATAAAAATTGAAGATAACAAACAGGAATTTCCTGTATAAATTCGATATATACAGGAAAGAAACATACTCAGATTTAATAATTCAACAAGAATCATATCATCCAGTCAATAATAAAATGGTAGCATTAAATTCATTTTGTTATAGAGCTATAAATTATCTAGAAAATGAAGAACTGAAACAAAAAGAATTAAAGAATATACAACAAATAGCAGTAAATAACAATTACAATCCTAAAATAATTAATAGAATAGTTAAGAAAATAGAGGAAAATAAAGAAATAGAAAAGAACAAAAAAGAAAAACAAATGAAGAAAAGGAATATAAAGGAGCAAGAACATACATAGGATATCAAACAAAAATGTTACAAAAATGCTTCGAAAAATACGAAATACAGATATGAATAAAGAAAACGAAAAATGTATTCGAATATATAAAAAATGCTAAAACAGAAGAAATTCCATTAACAGAAAAAAGCGGCGTATACAAACTAAAATGTGGGGAATGTAATAAGATATATCTGGGCGAAACTGGAAGAAAATTTAAAATTCAAATGAATGAACATGCAAAAGGGGAAGGCGTTAGAACAACGAACTCACTATATGCAAGACATTTCAATGAATCAGGCCATAAATTTATAAATCCAAATGAAATTATGGAAATAATCAAAACAGAAAACAATCCGCAAAAAAGAAAACTAATAGGAGAACTAGAAATACTAAAAGTTAAAAAAGAAGATAAGAATAAATTAATGAATATAAAAGTGGATTTT
Source organism: Magicicada septendecula (assembly GCA_034769895.1). Lineage (NCBI taxonomy): Eukaryota > Metazoa > Arthropoda > Insecta > Hemiptera > Cicadidae > Magicicada > Magicicada septendecula. Next base: position 1,355,159,984 of record CM068367.1, on the reverse strand, counting down.
ACAAATGAAGAAATATTTTATTATATATTAAACAATAAACAAAATAAATTAAAAAAATAAGAATAACACACTAAAAATGAAGAAATGTAAAAGATTATAAGTCAGAAAATAAAATATTGCCTGAAGAAATTAACGGGAGATTCGTAAAACAATTTGACGGACGTTAGTAAAATGCCTAACGGAAAAATGTAGACAAAGTTCCCGTGAAGAGCGGTAGCAGCTAGAACCAATAGGAGGGGCGATGACATAAGGGGAGGGGCCTAAAGTATAAAAGCTTACAACGTACAGTTGACAGACGTTGTTTAAGACCTGAAGATGTCAGAGATGACGAAAAGCTTTGTCTAAACAATAACAATTATAGCAGTTTAGCAATTTTATAAAAGAAAATTAAGGATGGCTGCTAATTTAAACAATACGAAGAATAAAACATGCGAATTGCAAGCAGATAAATATAAAAATGTAAGGGAATTTTTTAAGTATTTAAAAATCAAAGTATAAGTGAAAAAAACGTTAGGGAAAATTTGGTTCAATAAACAGTGTTTAATTAATAAAATAACTCCAAATTACGCAAAAATTAAAATTAATAACAGAAGCAAAGTAGCAAACCAAGTGGAAAATATGGCGGAAAAAATATGGATAAAACTTGAAATAAAGAACTTATACAGTAAAATAAATAATTATGACAAAGAAATGTATCAATTACATCAAAAATTATATACAAGTTACAATTATGATGAAAAAATAGAAGAAATGAGAAAAGATTTTGGTAAAAAATATATAGAAAAGAAAATAAGAAAAATGGAAGAGAGATTAAACAAGAAACTCAAGGAATTAATAGAAGGAACAAGAAATAAAAATAAAGAAAAAAAAAGATAAAGAAATAAAATTTTCCTGAAAAAGTATTAAATTTAACAGAAACAAAGTTTACAGAAAATGAACATAAATTATTAGGGAAAAGTTTAAAATATGCAACAAAAACAAACATAGATAAAGAAAATACAATAATAGAATGTGAAGAAATAATCGATAAAATATGAAATGAAGAAACTAAAAAACAATTAAGAAGTGAAATAAAAGAAATAGTAGAAAAATATGTAAGAAAAACAAAAATGTAAGAAATAAAAACGAAACACAAATAAAAAGAATATAACAGAATTAAAAAAGAAAATCACGGAGAACAATTTGATAGTTATAAAAGCCGATAAATGTAACCCAGCAGCGGTAATGAACAAAAGAGATTATATCGAAAAAGCAGAACACTTTATACAAAAAGGACCATATAAAGAAATAAAATATGATTACACAAGTAAATTTCAAGCACAAACAAAGAAATTGATAAAAAAGACAACATATTTAACAGAATGGCAAAAGAAACAAAAAATAGAACATAATCCTGAAGCTCCAAAATTTAGATGTCAAATTAAGTTACATAAAAAAGAAATGCCATTAAGACCTATAGTATCATTTATAAATTCGCCAACATATAAAATATCAAAAGAAATAAGTAAACGAATCAAAATGGCATACGAAAAAGAAGAAATCCACAGCATAGAAAATAGCAAAAAGGTAATAGAAAGATTAAAAGAAATAACCATAACAAATAAGACAAAATTAATGTCATTAGATATAAAAGATAGGTACACCAATATACCAATAGCAAAAACAGTAGAAATAATAAAGAAAACAAATTAAGTAATGTAGAATGGAAAAACGAAATAATAGAAGGATTAGAATTATGCCTAAGCCAGAATTACTTCAGATTTAACAACAAATTTTACATACAAGAGAATGGATTACCAATGGGATCACCGCTTTCACCATTAATGGCAGAGATATTCATGAATAGCTTTGAAATCAATATTTTCAAAGATGTAGCTAAAGAAAGAAGAATTAAAAAATGGATCAGGTATGTAGATGACATACTAATAGTTTGGGAAAGTGAAGTAAATGAATTTAAAAAATTTACGGAAGAATTAAATAACATAGAAAAAACAATAAAATTTCAAGAAGGAATTGGAGGATTAGAAATTAATTTCCTGGATATCAATATAAAAATTGAAGATAACAAACAGGAATTTCCTGTATAAATTCGATATATACAGGAAAGAAACATACTCAGATTTAATAATTCAACAAGAATCATATCATCCAGTCAATAATAAAATGGTAGCATTAAATTCATTTTGTTATAGAGCTATAAATTATCTAGAAAATGAAGAACTGAAACAAAAAGAATTAAAGAATATACAACAAATAGCAGTAAATAACAATTACAATCCTAAAATAATTAATAGAATAGTTAAGAAAATAGAGGAAAATAAAGAAATAGAAAAGAACAAAAAAGAAAAACAAATGAAGAAAAGGAATATAAAGGAGCAAGAACATACATAGGATATCAAACAAAAATGTTACAAAAATGCTTCGAAAAATACGAAATACAGATATGAATAAAGAAAACGAAAAATGTATTCGAATATATAAAAAATGCTAAAACAGAAGAAATTCCATTAACAGAAAAAAGCGGCGTATACAAACTAAAATGTGGGGAATGTAATAAGATATATCTGGGCGAAACTGGAAGAAAATTTAAAATTCAAATGAATGAACATGCAAAAGGGGAAGGCGTTAGAACAACGAACTCACTATATGCAAGACATTTCAATGAATCAGGCCATAAATTTATAAATCCAAATGAAATTATGGAAATAATCAAAACAGAAAACAATCCGCAAAAAAGAAAACTAATAGGAGAACTAGAAATACTAAAAGTTAAAAAAGAAGATAAGAATAAATTAATGAATATAAAAGTGGATTTTACAAATGAAGAAATATTTTATTATATATTAAACAATAAACAAAATAAATTAAAAAAATAAGAATAACACACTAAAAATGAAGAAATGTAAAAGATTATAAGTCAGAAAATAAAATATTGCCTGAAGAAATTAACGGGAGATTCGTAAAACAATTTGACGGACGTTAGTAAAATGCCTAACGGAAAAATGTAGACAAAGTTCCCGTGAAGAGCGGTAGCAGCTAGAACCAATAGGAGGGGCGATGACATAAGGGGAGGGGCCTAAAGTATAAAAGCTTACAACGTACAGTTGACAGACGTTGTTTAAGACCTGAAGATGTCAGAGATGACGAAAAGCTTTGTCTAAACAATAACAATTATAGCAGTTTAGCAATTTTATAAAAGAAAATTAAGGATGGCTGCTAATTTAAACAATACGAAGAATAAAACATGCGAATTGCAAGCAGATAAATATAAAAATGTAAGGGAATTTTTTAAGTATTTAAAAATCAAAGTATAAGTGAAAAAAACGTTAGGGAAAATTTGGTTCAATAAACAGTGTTTAATTAATAAAATAACTCCAAATTACGCAAAAATTAAAATTAATAACAGAAGCAAAGTAGCAAACCAAGTGGAAAATATGGCGGAAAAAATATGGATAAAACTTGAAATAAAGAACTTATACAGTAAAATAAATAATTATGACAAAGAAATGTATCAATTACATCAAAAATTATATACAAGTTACAATTATGATGAAAAAATAGAAGAAATGAGAAAAGATTTTGGTAAAAAATATATAGAAAAGAAAATAAGAAAAATGGAAGAGAGATTAAACAAGAAACTCAAGGAATTAATAGAAGGAACAAGAAATAAAAATAAAGAAAAAAAAAGATAAAGAAATAAAATTTTCCTGAAAAAGTATTAAATTTAACAGAAACAAAGTTTACAGAAAATGAACATAAATTATTAGGGAAAAGTTTAAAATATGCAACAAAAACAAACATAGATAAAGAAAATACAATAATAGAATGTGAAGAAATAATCGATAAAATATGAAATGAAGAAACTAAAAAACAATTAAGAAGTGAAATAAAAGAAATAGTAGAAAAATATGTAAGAAAAACAAAAATGTAAGAAATAAAAACGAAACACAAATAAAAAGAAATATAACAGAATTAAAAAAGAAAATCACGGAGAACAATTTGATAGTTATAAAAGCCGATAAATGTAACCCAGCAGCGGTAATGAACAAAAGAGATTATATCGAAAAAGCAGAACACTTTATACAAAAAGGACCATATAAAGAAATAAAATATGATTACACAAGTAAATTTCAAGCACAAACAAAGAAATTGATAAAAAAGACAACATATTTAACAGAATGGCAAAAGAAACAAAAAATAGAACATAATCCTGAAGCTCCAAAATTTAGATGTCAAATTAAGTTACATAAAAAAGAAATGCCATTAAGACCTATAGTATCATTTATAAATTCGCCAACATATAAAATATCAAAAGAAATAAGTAAACGAATCAAAATGGCATACGAAAAAGAAGAAATCCACAGCATAGAAAATAGCAAAAAGGTAATAGAAAGATTAAAAGAAATAACCATAACAAATAAGACAAAATTAATGTCATTAGATATAAAAGATAGGTACACCAATATACCAATAGCAAAAACAGTAGAAATAATAAAGAAAACAAATTAAGTAATGTAGAATGGAAAAACGAAATAATAGAAGGATTAGAATTATGCCTAAGCCAGAATTACTTCAGATTTAACAACAAATTTTACATACAAGAGAATGGATTACCAATGGGATCACCGCTTTCACCATTAATGGCAGAGATATTCATGAATAGCTTTGAAATCAATATTTTCAAAGATGTAGCTAAAGAAAGAAGAATTAAAAAATGGATCAGGTATGTAGATGACATACTAATAGTTTGGGAAAGTGAAGTAAATGAATTTAAAAAATTTACGGAAGAATTAAATAACATAGAAAAAACAATAAAATTTCAAGAAGGAATTGGAGGATTAGAAATTAATTTCCTGGATATCAATATAAAAATTGAAGATAACAAACAGGAATTTCCTGTATAAATTCGATATATACAGGAAAGAAACATACTCAGATTTAATAATTCAACAAGAATCATATCATCCAGTCAATAATAAAATGGTAGCATTAAATTCATTTTGTTATAGAGCTATAAATTATCTAGAAAATGAAGAACTGAAACAAAAAGAATTAAAGAATATACAACAAATAGCAGTAAATAACAATTACAATCCTAAAATAATTAATAGAATAGTTAAGAAAATAGAGGAAAATAAAGAAATAGAAAAGAACAAAAAAGAAAAACAAATGAAGAAAAGGAATATAAAGGAGCAAGAACATACATAGGATATCAAACAAAAATGTTACAAAAATGCTTCGAAAAATACGAAATACAGATATGAATAAAGAAAACGAAAAATGTATTCGAATATATAAAAAATGCTAAAACAGAAGAAATTCCATTAACAGAAAAAAGCGGCGTATACAAACTAAAATGTGGGGAATGTAATAAGATATATCTGGGCGAAACTGGAAGAAAATTTAAAATTCAAATGAATGAACATGCAAAAGGGGAAGGCGTTAGAACAACGAACTCACTATATGCAAGACATTTCAATGAATCAGGCCATAAATTTATAAATCCAAATGAAATTATGGAAATAATCAAAACAGAAAACAATCCGCAAAAAAGAAAACTAATAGGAGAACTAGAAATACTAAAAGTTAAAAAAGAAGATAAGAATAAATTAATGAATATAAAAGTGGATTTTACAAATGAAGAAATATTTTATTATATATTAAACAATAAACAAAATAAATTAAAAAAATAAGAATAACACACTAAAAATGAAGAAATGTAAAAGATTATAAGTCAGAAAATAAAATATTGCCTGAAGAAATTAACGGGAGATTCGTAAAACAATTTGACGGACGTTAGTAAAATGCCTAACGGAAAAATGTAGACAAAGTTCCCGTGAAGAGCGGTAGCAGCTAGAACCAATAGGAGGGGCGATGACATAAGGGGAGGGGCCTAAAGTATAAAAGCTTACAACGTACAGTTGACAGACGTTGTTTAAGACCTGAAGATGTCAGAGATGACGAAAAGCTTTGTCTAAACAATAACAATTATAGCAGTTTAGCAATTTTATAAAAGAAAATTAAGGATGGCTGCTAATTTAAACAATACGAAGAATAAAACATGCGAATTGCAAGCAGATAAATATAAAAATGTAAGGGAATTTTTTAAGTATTTAAAAATCAAAGTATAAGTGAAAAAAACGTTAGGGAAAATTTGGTTCAATAAACAGTGTTTAATTAATAAAATAACTCCAAATTACGCAAAAATTAAAATTAATAACAGAAGCAAAGTAGCAAACCAAGTGGAAAATATGGCGGAAAAAATATGGATAAAACTTGAAATAAAGAACTTATACAGTAAAATAAATAATTATGACAAAGAAATGTATCAATTACATCAAAAATTATATACAAGTTACAATTATGATGAAAAAATAGAAGAAATGAGAAAAGATTTTGGTAAAAAATATATAGAAAAGAAAATAAGAAAAATGGAAGAGAGATTAAACAAGAAACTCAAGGAATTAATAGAAGGAACAAGAAATAAAAATAAAGAAAAAAAAGATAAAGAAATAAAATTTTCCTGAAAAAGTATTAAATTTAACAGAAACAAAGTTTACAGAAAATGAACATAAATTATTAGGGAAAAGTTTAAAATATGCAACAAAAACAAACATAGATAAAGAAAATACAATAATAGAATGTGAAGAAATAATCGATAAAATATAAAATGAAGAAACTAAAAAACAATTAAGAAGTGAAATAAAAGAAATAGTAGAAAAATATGTAAGAAAAACAAAAATGTAAGAAATAAAAACGAAACACAAATAAAAAGAAATATAACAGAATTAAAAAAGAAAATCACGGAGAACAATTTGATAGTTATAAAAGCCGATAAATGTAACCCAGCAGCGGTAAATGAACAAAAGAGATTATATCGAAAAAGCAGAACAATTTATACAAAAAGGACCATATAAAGAAATAAAATATGATTACACAAGTAAATTTCAAGCACAAACAAAGAAATTGATAAAAAAGACAACATATTTAACAGAATGGCAAAAGAAACAAAAAATAGAACATAATCCTGAAGCTCCAAAATTTAGATGTCAAATTAAGTTACATAAAAAAGAAATGCCATTAAGACCTATAGTATCATTTATAAATTCGCCAACATATAAAATATCAAAAGAAATAAGTAAAAGAATCAAAATGGTATACGAAAAAGAAGAAATCCACAGCATAGAAAATAGCAAAAAGGTAATAGAAAGATTAAAAGAAATAACCATAACAAATAAGACAAAATTAATGCCATTAGATATAAAAGATATGTACACCAATATACCAATAGCAAAAACAGTAGAAATAATAAAGAAAAACAAATTAAGTAATGTAGAATGGAAAAACGAAATAATAGAAGGATTAGAATTATGCCTAAGCCAGAATTACTTCAGATTTAACAACAAATTTTACATACAAGAGAATGGATTACCAATGGGATCACCGCTTTCACCATTAATGGCAGAGATATTAATGAATAGCTTTGAAATCAAAATTTTAAAAGATGTAGCTAAAGAAAGAAGAATTAAAAAATGGATCAGGTATGTAGATGACATACTAATAGTTTGGGAAGGTGAAGTAAATGAATTTAAAAAATTTACGGAAGAATTAAATAACATAGAAAAAACAATAAAATTTCAAGAAGAAATTGGAGAATTAGAAATTAATTTCCTGGATATCAATATAAAAATTGAAGATAACAAACTCAAATTCGATATATACAGGAAAGAAACATACTCCGATTTAATAATTCCACAAGAATCATATCATCCAGTCAATTATAAAATGGTAGCATTAAATTCATTTTGTTATAGAGCTATAAATTATCTAGAAAATGAAGAACTGAAACAAAAAGCTAAACTGCTATAATTGTTTTTATTATTTAGACAAAGCTTTTCGTCATTACTGACATCTTCAGGTCTTAAACAACGGATTGTTTAAGACCTGAAGATGTCAGTAATGACGAAAAGCTTTGTCTAAATAATAAAAACAATTATAGAAGTTTAGCAATTTTATAAAAGAAAAGTAAGGATGGCTGCTAATTTAAACAATACGAAGAATGAAACAAGAAGAATTAAAGAAAATACAACAAATTGCAAAAAATAATTATTACAACCCTAAAATAATTAATAGAATAGTTAAGAAAATAGAGGAAAATAAAGAAATAGAAAAGAACAAAAATGAAAAAACAAATGAAGAAAAGAAATATAAAGGAGCAAGAACATACATAGGATATCAAACAAAAATGTTACAAAAATGCTTCGAAAAATATGAAATACAGATATGAATAAAGAAAACGAAAAATGTATTCGAATATATAAAAAATGCTAAAACAGAAGAAATTCCATTATTAGAAAAAAGCGGCGTATACAAATTAAAATGTGGGGAATGTAATAAGATATATCTGGGCGAAACTGGAAGAAAATTTAAAATTCGAATGAATGAACATGCAAAAGGAGAAGGCGTTAGAGCAACGAACTCACTATATGCAAGACAATTCAATGAATCAGGTCATAAATTTATAAATCCAAATGAAAATATGGAAATAATCAAAATAGAAAACAATCCGCAAAAAAGAAAACTAATAGGAGAACTAGAAATACTAAAAGTTAAAAAAGAAGATAAGAATAAATTAATGAATATAAAAGTGGATTTTACAAATGAAGAAATATTTTATTATATATTAAACAATAAACAAAATAAATTAAAATAATAAGAATAACACACTAAAAATGACGAACTGTAAAAGATTATAAGTCAGAAAATAAAATATTGCATGAAGAAATTAACGGGAGATTCGTAAAACAATTTGACGGACGTTAGTAAAATGCCTAACGGAAAAATGTAGACAAAGTTCCCGTGAAGAGCGGTAGCAGCTAGAACCAATAGGAGGGGCGATGACATAAGGGGAGGGGCCTAAAGTATAAAAGCTTACAACGTACAGTTGACAGACTCATCTACCGCCGTCCTCCTATCACCAAAACCCCAAATACGACCTTATATGCCCTTAATAAACACTTCCCTGACCTGGACACATTCCTCCATAAAATAAACTGGAAATACGCTCAGACAGTAAATACCCGTCCAACGTTACAACCCCTCCTCACCCCCCCTAATAGACCAGCTTAAAACTCCCGGCGATCACACTTCCTTCTCAACCGTCTCCTGACTCTTACAGATGAACCCCCGCCCAGGATATTGCGTAGAAAACCAGGCAACAGTAGGGTCCCAGGACCCGTCTAGGGCCCTCCTGTATCGCAATAAGAATTAATAAAAAACAAAAAAAATATATATATATAAAAATTAAAAAATCCTGAAACAACCTGTCCTGTTAAAAAAAAAAAAAAAAAAAAAAAAGCATCCCATCTTCCCTACATCTTCAACGTCGTCGCTACCCTTAACTAATAAAAATAAAAACCTCCATTGGTAGCCCAATAAAAAGCCCCACAACCTGTTCCTTAACCGCCCATGCCCTTGACATCCCTTCGACGCTTCTCACAAACTGTAGCGTCATTTGCTGCAAACGACACTGGCATTACAGTCCGTAAGCTTGGCACTGATTACCCCACTACCCCCTCTCCATGAGGCTACAAACACCTATACACCATTCTCCACCTTTTTCTCTGGTAACAACACCTTCTCATCGCCTGGTCATTGCTGGCGTACGCTTCCTACCCACATTTCCTTTTCCACATGGCTGAAGGGAGCTTGCTCCAAAACAGCCCGAGTGGACCAGTTTGGTCCCCTCAAATAACACAAAAAAAAAAAAAAAAAAAAAAAAAAAATTGACAGACGTTGTTTAAGACCTGAAGATGTCAGAGATGACGAAAAGCTTTGTCTAAATAATAACAATTATAGCAGTTTAGCAATTTTATAAAAGAAAAGTATTATTTCTTTGCTTACCATACTAAGTATAGTAGCGATGCACCATCACGTTCGTAATAGAGAGTGACGAAACATAAATATTATGAACAACTTTCACATTACGTCTTATCACACACGCGCGCACACACAAACACACACTCTCTATCTCTCTCTCTCCCTCTCACTCTCTCTCTCTCAACTGTACGTAAACGGTATATCAACGAATGAAATAGAATAAAAGGAGATGATACAAGCAGGTGGTGGTAGAGAAAGATAAAAGGAAATAAGAAAAAGAAGGAGATAACAAAAGATGAATTGAGGGAGAAAATATTAAGACTAATAAGAAGAAGGAAAAACCAAAAATCTAGAAGCAGATAAGGAAGAAGGCGGAGACATAGAAATAATAATAATACTAAAAGGTAGAATAAAAAAGCAAACGAAAAGAAGGTTGAAAAGAAAATGGCAAAATAGAAAGAGGATGAGAAACAGAAGGAGATGGAAAATAGAAAGAAAAATAAAAAAGAAGAGGAATGGAGAGAAGAAGAAGAAGAAAGGGAGGAGGAGAAGGATGAGAAAGAAAAAGAAACCGAAGAAGAAAAAGGTGAGAATCAAGAAGATGTGAAAGGGGAAAGACAGAATGAACGACTGGAAGAAGAATTAGGTCGAGAAAATAAGGAAAGGAATTAAAATATGTCCCGAGGAATTTAGCACAAGGGGTCAAAGGTTGGTAAAGACTCTCGGGGGTTATGCAGGTAGCCGATTCCTGGTGCCTGCATAACACTAAAACCCCGGGAAATGCTCACTGATACCATCATCTCTGCCAAGAAATCCTACTTCCACGTCCAAGAAGACATGAGTCGCGTGACCCCTGGGCAATGCACATCGTACAATGGGTGTACGTTGTGTAGCAAACGGAAGAGGGTAAAAGGCGGGTTTCCGGCGCCTGAAAACTGGAACAAATCGGCTAAGGAATGGTAACCCCTACAGAAGAGTTCCTGGTCCTCCAAGTCGGGGGTTGAGGCGATGGGCTAGTAACTCATCCCTAGGAAAAAACCTTTTATATACTAAGGATCTCAGTGACAAGCCTCGGAATATGGACAGAATTACGAATAAACGACCAAAGCAACGGAAACGGATAATGAACTTGGCAACTTGGAAATCAATAAGGGAAAGAACAAATAGATAAGAAACTGTAATAGAGGATATAAAACGTAAACAGATTTCCTGATATGGACACCTAATGAGAATGAGTGAAGAATGAATACCTATGCGTGTTCAAATACAGACCTAGTAACAGAAGAAAAAGAAGCAGACCTAGGTTAAAATGGATAGAAGGGATCGAAAGGAGTATGGAAGAAAAGAATCTGAAGAATGAAGATACACAGAATAAGTTGATATGGAAACTGAGATACGGGATGCGGCAGTATCTGTGGGATCCCCCGATCCCCGCCAATACACACACACACACACACACACACACACACACACACACACACACACACACACACATATATATAAATTAAAAGACGTAGTAAGGGCAGGAGTTCGAGAGGAACAGAAGAAAGAGTGGATGGCTTACAATGATCTGTAGTTACTATTACTTTGCTCAGCGTAACAAGTATAGTGTGCACCACTGTGAACGGTAATGGAGTTTGACGAAAAATAAATATTCTAAACAACCTCCACACGCACATATGAACACACATGGCTATCCGAGCACAGAGTAGTTTGAATTAAGTGAAGGTAAACATTGCGAAATAGAATTCTACTTTACCCTCTCTGTCAGTAGTCGCACAGGTAATCTTGAAATGTAGTTTTTTTTCTTTTAAGCGACATTTAGATAGACAAAACTTCCCATGATATTACAGAAGAAAATTATAAAACAATATTATATGTTAATATTGTAACGTTCAGTTTAATATATATAATCCTCCTTATGTATCCAGTGAATGTGGAAGGCCCCACTTCTGAGCGTCAATTTGTAACGTTCAGTTACTATATATAATCCTCCTTTTGTATCCAGTGAATGTGGAAGGCCCCACGTTGGGCGCCAATATGTAACGTTCAGTTTAATATTTATAATCCTCCTTATGTATCCAGTGAATGTGGAAGGCCCCACTTCTGAGCGTCAATTTGTAACGTTCAGTTACTATATATAATCCTCCTTTTGTATCCAGTGAATGTGGAAGGCCCCACTTCTGAGCGTCAATAAGTAATATCAAAACAAATTAGTATCTCTTACTAATAAAGTATAACCTGTTTTATTTTTTAAATAGAGGATTATTCATCTGAACCTCAGGGTCAACATACAATTTACATATAGAACAAACAATACAACTTTGATGCATGAGACTCGGTATTACAGTGTTGTTAATGTCTGTTGAATGTTTGTGGGTCCTTTTAAACTACTATTAACTATAACAAAAACTCTTATTATTAATGACTATTGTATACTAGTGTACAAAAATAATTCACAATTATAATGTTTTTATATTGTTTTTTAGTTATTGTTTTTGTTGTAATTCAATCTTTACTGTCATAATGTTTGGTCGAATATTTGATTTAGTCATGGAGTGATCTCACCAATCTAGCAGTTTTCTTAACGGATTTATTGGTTGATTAAAACAGCATTCTTCTAGGTTTTGCATTTTTTCCTGGTCCTCTCATCTTTTATTGGTCTTCAATTTGTATCCAATTCAGGAGTCACACCTTAAACGTTCTCTTGCAATTCACAATTTTTTTAACAACAATCATCTTCACTCAAAACATTAATTTCATTAGTTAAAGGCCATGGCTATATTTTTTATGGGTCACAGGTTCGGTTTACCATTTCTAATTAGTAATATTCTGTTGACCTTTACTTTATTTTTCCTTCGTAACTATATTATTATAAGTTTTTAAACGTAAGAGTTTCTATCTTTTAAATTATTTACACTTGGTTTGATCTCACTATATGGGCTACATAACTGTTTCATATAGATTATATGTTTCATTCAATGCTCATATTATAATAATGTTTAATCACATTCCTTATATCTGATTTTTTCCTTTTTAAAGTCTAGCACTATCACACAACCTAACTTACATAATTATAGTTTGATTTATTATATTTGTAAAATCTATAACATTCACTGTTTGTAGTTCAATGATACAAAACAACTGTCTGAGGCACGCAGACCTCCTCATAGTTTTAATCTAATGCTTATGAACTAACAAATGTCTTTTTACTTATTTTCTAAGTTTAACATTTGTACCTTATAATTCTATTAATTAATTATTATTTACATGTTAATGAGTATGTTATGTTTTATGTTTAGTGAAACGACACGTTACATAAAGCCCCCCGTTTAAGACAAGTTATTTCAGTAATGGTGGTTTTAGGAGTTACTGAAATAAATGGCAAAAATCTACAAAAACTGTCTTCACTTTTCATAAAACCTCTTTATCTCGGTTTGGTTATATATTCCTTGGGGTATTGCTACAATGGGGTTGGTAATTGACAAACTACTCTTTCCTATAATATCTTCTTTTATCATGAGCTGGATTTACTTTCTTACAGCTTTCTTGAACAACTGTTTAACCGGATATTATTTAAATTCTTCTCTTTATTCGGTGAGCTGGAGAATACGATGCAGTAATTATTGTAATAGTTCACTAACCTCTTCTTTTGTGCCACACTCATGATCTCTGTATATCCTTTTCCTTGGAATGCCCTGATTTCCTGCAGTCTTTCCTGCCATGATTCTGGTCTGTTACGGTTTATTTGTTTCCTATGGGTACCCTAACATTTTCCCTAACTTAGTATGAATTCCCGTCCTGAGGGGCACTTGTGCTTCCTATTATCTCAGCGGATCATTCATAATTGCAGAGTGGCGCCGTAGCATACAACACTCTGTTTATACCTTAAAGAGTAACCCTTGGGTTACTAATAACACCATAGGAATTCCTATTCCTTCTCTCGTAACATTCAGGTTTATGTGCTGCTTTTGGGTTTTATATTATTTACCTGTGGCTCCTATAATTGTATCTGGTTTATGGACAGCGTGCGTATTCTCTCCGTTTTATTCTCCTGCGTTTCGTTTCATTCCTGAAGTGTTCGCTCATGTTTTAATCAAGACTGTTTTCAGCACCCCTTGTAGTGTTTACTTTGATGTACTCTATGTCTCAGTTTGTTTTCGCTTTACCCTGTTTTCTTTCTAATGAATCCCTTGTTATATTTTTCTAAATAATATTTTGTCTTAATTAATTGTTAGTTTAATACTTTTTTCCTTCTTATTTTTCTGTTTATATTCCCCTTTTGTTCCTTACCCGCTTTTTCTTCAGTTTTGGTTATGTTTTCTTAATTATCATTATTTTTTCTTAAGTCTAGAGTGATTATTTATTTTATTTTTGTTTTAATTATCATTATTTTCTTTAAGTCTAGAGTGATTATTTATTTTATTTTTGTTTTAATTATCATTATTTTCTTCTTCCTTCCTTAACTGGTTTGCCTTGTCGGTAGTCAGAAAATCAGTCCCTTTTTACAATATTGTTCCTACTTGGTTTATCCGTTTTCGGTATCTGCCACGATCCGGGTTCTTCTGGTGTGCAGAACTATTTCCTTCCTTGTGGTATAGATCTCTGCTACCTCATACACCAATTCTTCTAATACCACCTTTTCACTAGTATCCAGTCCTATATTAATCACTCTATCATCTGTTTTCCTAAACAAATATGTCGATGGTATATCAACTATTGGTGGTATCACTGATATCTTATCATGTATTTTTATTTCAAGTATATTTACCTTGAATATCAATTTTCTGAAGTCCTTACTCACTGTTTTATTGTGAGTCCTTTCTATAATTTCTGTTAAGCTTCTCCTACCATTTTTAAAATTCATTATCTCTCTATGGTCAGTAATAGGGAGATTAAGTACATTTACTAGTCCACTGTTTATCATCTCCAAATTTTCTCTTGTATTTATTGGTTTCTTTGGATGTATTCTTCTTATTTTCTTTATCTTCTTTTCGAGTGGCTTAGTATTCTCCTTGTTCCTGTTATGTTTATTTTCAGGTAATAATTCAATTGTCTCTTCTTTATTTTCTATTTTTTTACTACCTTCTATTTTCTTTTTACGCTTCTTATTTAATTCTTCCCTCCATTTACAAATATCTTCTCTGGATTGTTCAAACATAAGCCTTATCCATTCCTTTAGCTCTGCATTTTCTGTTTGTACCGGTTTCTCTGGTTGTCTTATTAATTGTCTCATTTGTTCATACTCCTCCTGTGTATATTGTTCTTTCAAATGTGAGTATATTCCCGTTCTCTCGTTTTTCATTCTTTTAAGATTATCATTCCATCTATCCCAATCATCCTCAGTCATTCCTTCCACATTTTTATCGTTATTTTCGTGAGTTCTCCCGATAGTCTCTTCTTTATCATACTTTGCGTGTAGCTCCCACATTTCATCATAAATATCTCTCAACGTCATGTTGTCGTTCGGTGTCACCATTCTGTTCGCACGCCTCATCTGTGCTCGTTCGTGATCAGTGGTATTTTCATTAATATAATCCATATCCTTGCTGAATTTTTTAAATAACACTGTCATCCATTCCGCGTAGCTTAATCGACTCTCTTGTTCGGGCATTTTCGTTTCCTGTTGTGGCATAGCCCTTCGTTGCATTTTGTTTGTTTTTTCTAGCAGTTGCCAGCTAAAATTAGGTCAATAGTTATTTCACTAATTGTGTTTCGGTTAGTTAGTTTTGCCTAATTCAGCTCTACCGGTTGGGCGCCAATATGTAACGTTCAGTTTAATATATATAATCCTCCTTATGTATCCAGTGAATGTGGAAGGCCCCACTTCTGAGCGTCAATTTGTAACGTTCAGTTACTATATATAATCCTCCTTTTGTATCCAGTGAATGTGGAAGGCCCCACGTTGGGCGCCAATATGTAACGTTCAGTTTAATATTTATAATCCTCCTTATGTATCCAGTGAATGTGGAAGGCCCCACTTCTGAGCGTCAATTTGTAACGTTCAGTTACTATATATAATCCTCCTTTTGTATCCAGTGAATGTGGAAGGCCCCACTTCTGAGCGTCAATAAGTAATATCAAAACAAATTAGTATCTCTTACTAATAAAGTATAACCTGTTTTATTTTTTAAATAGAGGATTATTCATCTGAACCTCAGGGTCAACATACAATTTACATATAGAACAAACAATACAACTTTGATGCATGAGACTCGGTATTACAGTGTTGTTAATGTCTGTTGAATGTTTGTGGGTCCTTTTAAACTACTATTAACTATAACAAAAACTCTTATTATTAATGACTATTGTATACTAGTGTACAAAAATAATTCACAATTATAATGTTTTTATATTGTTTTTTAGTTATTGTTTTTGTTGTAATTCAATCTTTACTGTCATAATGTTTGGTCGAATATTTGATTTAGTCATGGAGTGATCTCACCAATCTAGCAGTTTTCTTAACGGATTTATTGGTTGATTAAAACAGCATTCTTCTAGGTTTTGCATTTTTTCCTGGTCCTCTCATCTTTTATTGGTCTTCAATTTGTATCCAATTCAGGAGTCACACCTTAAACGTTCTCTTGCAATTCACAATTTTTTTAACAACAATCATCTTCACTCAAAACATTAATTTCATTAGTTGAAGGCCATGGCTATATTTTTTATGGGTCACAGGTTCGGTTTACCATTTCTAATTAGTAATATTCTGTTGACCTTTACTTTATTTTTCCTTCGTAACTATATTATTATAAGTTTTTTAACGTAAGAGTTTCTATCTTTTAAATTATTTACACTTGGTTTGATCTCACTATATGGGCTACATAACTGTTTCATATAGATTATATGTTTCATTCAATGCTCATATTATAATAATGTTTAATCACATTCCTTATATCTGATTTTTTCCTTTTTAAAGTCTATCACTGTTATTTTCACTTTCTAGCACTATCACACAACCTAACTTACATAATTATAGTTTGATTTATTATATTTGTAAAATCTATAACATTCACTGTTTGTAGTTCAATGATACAAAACAACTGTCTGAGGCACGCAGACCTCCTCATAGTTTTAATCTAATGCTTATGAACTAACAAATGTCTTTTTACTTATTTTCTAAGTTTAACATTTGTACCTTATAATTCTATTAATTAATTATTATTTACATGTTAATGAGTATGTTATGTTTTATGTTTAGTGAAACGACACGTTACAATATGTATTTCTTTACAAGTAATTTTTCGTATTTTTTGCAGAATTCTGATATTGCCAATTTGTTGTAATTACTTCTGCAAGTAGATTGTATTATTGCATCGTTTTAATTAACCTTGACACACGTTTCACTCACTGTATCAGTATCGTCAGAGGTTTCAAATGAATTAACGAATAATCATTTTCATTCGGTTTTAATATAAATAACTAACGAAAATATGGGGGAAAGTCTTAATATTTACAAACACAAAAACAATAATTACTGATTAAAGTACAAACGCAAAAAAAAAAATTAAAATGTATTCAATTATCATCATCATCTATCTGTCCAGGATTAGGCAGGTTGCCTGTTCCGGCTTCACCATCTCCGTCTCGGTCTGCCAACATTTCTTCTTCCGGTTGGCTTATAATTCAGGATTTTCTTGGAACCTTTCTGGAGACATGCGAATAACTTGCTCTTTCCATCTTTTTTTTATGGTTTTTCGCTAGTTCCGTTACTGGTTGTACTTTTAATTTCTGTCTTATTTCTTCGTTCTTTATGTGATCTAATCTTACACAATCTTTCACGAATCTAAGATATTTCATTTCAGACGTTTCCATCTGTCTGTAATCTTTCTTTCTTGGTGCCCATGATTCGGACCCGTATAATAGCATGGGGACTGCCATCACCTTATCGAATTTTATTTGTGTTTCTTTCGTGGTCTTTCCTTTGAGTATTCTCCGTAACGTCCCACATATTCTTTGGAAGTTGTTTGTTTTATTAAGAATATCTTTGTCTTCTTCACATATGTAATATCATATCCTAGGTAATTGAAATGTGATACATGTTCTAACATTTTATTTTCAATTACAATGTTTGTCCGAATCGAATCTTTTCCTAGGAATGCCATGGCCTTAGTTTTTTCTATTGAAATGTTCAAATTATAACCTTTTGATAACAGATTTAGTTTGTGGATAGCCAGTTGTAATTTATCCTCACTATCTTGGATTACAAATTGATCATCGGCAAACAGCATAGTGTTTAGAAACTCGTGTCGGCTAATCTGTACACCTAGAGGAGCACTTTGTTTCCATTCTTGCACGAGGTCATCTATATATATATATTGAACAGTGTAGGCGATAAAGTGCGTCCCTGTCTGACATTTTGGTTGGTCATAATTTCTGATGTTAGCTCCTTGCCGGTTCCAGTGTCAATTATAATTTTAGTGTTTTTATAAAGGGCTTATACAATTCTAATCAAATGCATTGGATATCCTCGTTTCTCCATTATGTGCCAGAGTTTGTCTCGGTGGATACGATCAAACGCCTTTAGGTAATCTATAAAGGCTATGTGCGTCTCTAAATTGAATTCCCTACGCTGTTGTATTATCTGCCTTAAACTGAAAACATCGCCAGAGCATGATCGTCCTTTACAGAATCCTGCTTGCTCTTCAAGCAATATAGTTTCAGAGATAGTTCTAAGCCTTTCATTGATAATTCTGCTGTAAAGTTTGTAAGCAGCATTTAACAGACTAATACCCCTATAATTTTCTGTCTTGTTTCTTTCACCTTTTTTTAAACAAAGATATGAATTTAGCAGTTTTCCATTCATCTGAGATTTCATAACTAGTCCAGCACAATGTATTCCAGCAATGTATTCAATATATTTATTAAAATAAGTAATATGTAAATATTAAATATTTTGAACACAACAGTTGATTCAGTCTTCTTAAACATCACAACCATCTAAAATTAAAATTTATATTAAATCCGTGACTTCGTGTTGCGTTTTGATTTGATTTACGCGTTTCGAAACATATGTTTCGTCTTAAGAAATAAATAAAATAAAAATTCACTCTTAGCGAGGTCGTTACATATTAAATACAAATATTGGAAACGATTGGATCCTCTTTACATGAGTGCGCACTCGAGTCGGACCGATCGGACACTGACTAGCAATAGCTATGAGTGCTGTTTACACAATAGCTATTGATAGTCAGTGTCCGATAGGTCCGTCTCGAGTGCGCGCTCATGTAAAGCGGATATGTGTGTAATCGTTTTCCAATATTTGTATTTTAATATGTAACGACCTCGCTAAGAGTGAATTTTTATTTTATTTATTTCTGAAGACGAAACATATGTTTAGAAACGCGTAAATCATATCAAAACGCAACACGAAGTCACATGACGGAAGAAATAAGGTAAATATTATACAGATTTTGTTGTTCTATTCCTCATTTCGTTCACCACTTTCACGGAGGGATCGTCTGACGGTTCCAGGGGAGGTGCCTGTATATCTGTAACGTACTGCACACTATGAGCGAGTAAATTATAAAGCTGTTTCAGGGTCCTTGATTTAGACAAGAGATTGGGTTTCGAACATGGTGATTTGACCATCTGTCACCATGGGCAGAGCAAGCTAGCAACATGTCACTCCCCGAAGCCGTCAAGTGAACCAGCATGCATTCAAGACCTTCGAGCATCGCTGACCCGTAGAGAACGTTGACTTCCAGACCTCCGACCCGCACACACACACACATTTCAACTAGATTAACCAGAGTTCTTTGTCATGTTAAGTCAGTCATTAAAAGAGGTGGGAACATTCCGTTACTAGTTTAGAGAGCAACAATGCACATATGTTTTGACTTAAATGAAACTCTATATACTTGTAGACACCTTGCAGCAAGACTTTCTGAAGTATAGTGTTTCATTTTGTAATTATTGAATAATTTTAAAAATTCAGTTTTAATAAGAGTACATGATATAATCTGTTGAAACCTGCTATTAAACCTTTCAATTAATTTAATTGTGATAGCCAACTGAAGCTCAATGCTGAAGAGTCATTACAAATTTTGTACTGTTTTAGAAAATGAATTCAGAATGCGGAGTAAGATGGAAATGATAACTTGTCAGCAAATATTAATTGTTTAAAGGTTGCATTTTAAATCTTCATGTAATTCATTATGACTTATTGCTTTAATTTATATCCTGCTTAAACTTGTAAGGATATTTAGCATTTGAGTAATCTATTGTTGACTGTACCCGCTAAGGATCATTCATACTGAGTCCATATTTATGTATATTTAATTTTGCTATATCAACTATATCAATGAACAGTAATGGTGACTACAACCAAATCTTTGATTATGCATTTATATTTTGAATTACCTTTAACTGCTAAGGCAGCCGTCTGTTATGTGCCTGAAGTATTCTTGTTTAAAATTATCATTATTATTAGTAAGATGAACACCTGTTCTATATATGTATGTATATGTGCAGATTGTAAAACAAAGAAATTAAGAGCTGATTTTGAAATTAAATAGTATGCTATACAATGTCTGGGTATTTAAACTGTGTAAGTGATGTCAGGAAATTTTAATAAAGGTTGTTACTGTTAATCAAGCTTTTGTTTAATTGCAAGTCCTGTCACCATGGGCCCCAGCCAATTTTTGCTTCCTCTAGGCCAAAGTGCCTAGTTATTAAATTTTTAATGTAACGCATGTAGGTGTTAGAGTGTGTGTGTGTGTGTGTTTGTGTAATTTTGTAATGTTATTGAAATCGAATAAAATCAATTATTGTTAATTCGTTTGAAACATCTGAAGATTTTGATACAGTCATTGAAACGTGCGTGAGGTTAATTAAAACGATTAAAATAATACAATATAATAGTTGCAGAAGTAATTACAGTTTGATAATATTGTAATAATTGCAGCTCGTTTACGATTATTTTATTACAACACTGAAACACCGTATGGCTTGATGTGAATAACAATTTTACAAGCGGAGAAGCGCCGTTTAACTGTTTCGGGTAATATAGGGGGCCTTAAAAGTTGTCGTGTATTAACGAGGCAAAAACAGACAGACGCGTGTAATTAACGCAGTCAACACTTTTATAGCTGTTTAATAATAATAATAGCGCGGACGTAAAAATTATAGTGCCTGACCCCCGCGTTATTTGTTACTTGTTATTGTAGCGATTAAACTGATAACAAAACGTTAATGCGTCAATATTTACGTCGTAACAGCTTCATTTTGTTATAAAATTACATTTCCCTGATTTGTGGCTTTATACATTCTTTTGAAATCGTACATGAGTTATAGTTTCGTTTCTTACTGTCTTCTTTCCTAGGGCCTACATAGTGGTTTACTCTTTAAAGTATTATGTTCACTAAATTCTGAAGACGTTGACCGATAGACCCAAACGGCACCGTTTCTTCTCATTATAGGAAAGATTATACACAACTTTTTGGGCAGTCTCTTTTTTTATAGCAAAACCCTTTGTGCATGTTCTATCGGTTCTAATACTTGGTGTCTTCTGTTCATAAAGACTCCGTATAGCTTATCTCAAGCTATCAGACATTTTGGGCTTCCACAAAAGCTTTGCATAGTTGTGACGAGGAAGCTAAAAACATAAAAATATTCAGAAACCTTCCGAAAGCTAAAACACGTAGTAATAGACTTCGGAGAAACAAAATTAAAGTCTTATAAAGTAACGAATGTGCCACTGTTGATGTATGTTAGCAAATGTTTGGTGTCAAAGAAAACACAAACAAATTCAAGGAGGACGATGAAACTGTTGCTGAGTTTCGGGGATGTTACACTACATGGGATACAATAGCGACTAGACAAATAAGAACAGCCCTTGGTATTTATAACATTAGTGATAGGATAGATGATGAATACCAGCCAAGGTGGCAGCAACATACCAACACAGATTACAACCCATGCAGATTACCAATGATTATAATGTATTAAATACCGCAGTAACTTTGCCAACCGTGTTTTTTAACTCTGTCTAACACTAATTACTCTTGTTAAACCCTGGACCTCATATTGCAAAAAATGAGGAGGAAGAAGAGAGAGAGAAGATGAGAGAAAGGAGTATCAACCTCGTTAAAAAAGTGGGTCCATCTCGCTCCGGATGATAGCATTCAGTTAGACGGCCCCGACTTAGGATAAGAGGTGACAAATGGTCAACAGCCTCGACGGCGGAGAGAGCGTAAGAGCCCAGGATGGCTCTGGGTATTTAAACTGTGTAAGTGATGTCAGGAAATTTTAATAAAGGTTGTTACTGTTAATCAAGCGTTTGTTTAATTGCAAGTCCTGTCACCATTGGTGGTTCTCCGAATGAAACCCAGGGCAGATCTGGATGCTGGAAGGTGGCAGCTCCACCACGAATCTTACCTGCAATCGAGTCGGCAGCTCATTCAGGAAGATTTGACCACAATTTGAATCGTCTAAAAAGAAAAGTACGAACCCGTGAGGAATACCACACGCACGTCAAAATATACGCGTGACTTATTTCAGGGTAGAAGAAGTCTGAGCCGGCCGATGAAAAGATGGATGGATAGATCAGTTGCAATGACGGTCGACGTAATACGTTTTCAGATTCCTACTTCCAAATAATAATAATAATAAGAAGAAGAAGAAGAAGAAGAAGAAGAAGAAGAAGAAGAAGAAGAAGAAGAAGAAGAAGAAGAAGAAGAGGAAGAGGAAGAGGAAGAGGAAGAGGAAGAGGAAGAGGAAGAGGAAGAGGAAGAGGAAGAGGAAGAGGAGGAGGAGGAGGAGGAGGAGGAGGAGGAGGAGGAGGAGGAGGAGGAGGAGGAGGAGGAGGAGGAGGAGGAGGAGGAGGAGGAGGAGGAGGAGGAGGAGGAGGAGGAGGAGGAGGAGGAGGAGGAGGAGGAGGAGGAGGAGGAGGAGGAGAAGAAGAAGAAGAAGAAGAAGAAGAAGAAGAAGAAGAAGAAGAAGAAGAAGAAGAAGAAGAAGAAGAAGAAGAAGAAGAAGAAGAACGATGAGGAGGAGGTCGCGGGGAAAACGAAATATTGATCAAAGGAAGTTTTGACTAAAGCAGTACAGGTTATGAGTCTAATTCCTAATCTCTAGAGTGAAAATAAAAAGAAATAAGAAGAATAGGAGACGCCCGGTGGAACATGGCTTGATAGGTTGGAGAGTGACTTCAGACAACTGGCAGTCAAAAGGTGGAGATAACGGATACAAGACAGGGAACAGTGGAAAACTGCTGTTGCGGAGGCCGAGGTTATGCAAAGCTATGGAATGAATGAAACCTAAATGCAAATACAAATTAGAAACAACGGTTTGTTGGTTACGGAGAATTACATTTTATCTCTTTTTCAGACTGAGATGTCCTTTTTTCTACTTCTACAGTTTACTTTTACACTTTATTATACAATTAATTGTTCTCACTACACATCATTTATTTTTAAAGCTCTACTCTGCTCTCTACTCTAAAAACAAAAATTTAGGCTTACGCTTATTGAGGCACTGAGACGGGAATGAGGTGGTCCATTATACATTAATGGACCAGCCTGCTACGTAAGCGACTGTTTGTAACCGTGAACTGAGCTCCACAGACACAAACAAACGAACAGACAAAAAAAGTAGAGCAAACAAACTGCAGCCGACAACCGACAACAACAAACTACACAATGATTTATTGTCCGACAAAACCTTATCACTACGTAATGGCTCTCACAGGATGCGGCCGTTACTGAATCTGTACATACTTTATGATTAATTGTCCTCGTTACAAAGCATAAAGTAGGACACAATATAAATATAATTGTGTGGAACTGTACTGGGGAGAATATGTTGACAATTGTCTCGTCATTGTGCACTAACGTTTAGTTTGTTTCCTTCGTACAGCTTTTGTGTTTTTGTAAATTGATATATTTTCCTTTTCAACGTTGTTTCCGATCGTCGTAACACATTATACGAAATGCAGTCAAAACGTTAGTTGTACTAGCATGAAATAAACACGTGACTGCTTTATAAAGAACCTTTTATTCATATACAAACACAATTTAGAAGATCTAGTTTTGTACAAAGATGAGACTTCTACGCTGATACGTATTCTCGATTCTCTTTTACGGTGTAGAATCTTGGACTTTGACTGAAGCAACGATTAAAAAATTGCAATATTACGAAATGTGGGTTTACCAGAGAATACTGAGCATTTCATGGACAGCACATATAACTAATGTTGAAGTTCTTAGAAAGATGAGGAAAGAAAAGGAAGTTATTAACACAGTGAAGATAAGAAAGCTTCATTATCTGGGACGTTTCATGAGAAATGAACAGAGATTTTACTTACTTGCAGTCTGTACTACAGGAAAAAGTACTTGGAAAGAGAGGAGTTGGGCCACCGAGAATCTAATGGCAGAGAAATTTAAGGACCCTGTTTGGCATGAATACAACTGACATATTCCATACAGCAGTACAGAAAGTTAAAATAGTCTGTATGATAACATACATCCGACATGGATAGGAACTATCAGAAGAAGAAGTTTTGTACAGAACTTCCCCGTTTACTTAGACATTTATTAAGTTGCACGAATTTTTCACTGCCATTGGTTTCCGTACAACGTCCGCAACCATCCATGCTCAGCATTTTGGACTTCATCGTCAGTGTGATATTGCTACTTCGCAAGAGCCGCTTTCATAGGACCGAACACTTGGAAAATCACACGGCGCAATATCAGGGCTTTAAAGAGGGTGTTTCCACTTGTCCTACTGTAACTTTAAAGAATCCTTCGTCATACAGTACGTGCCGAATGACTAGCAAAACATTATAGTCATTGCAGATGCTCACACGTGATTTCATCATCATCATCATCATCATCAAGATTCTTCTTCCTCTTCTTCTTCTTCTTCTTCTTCTTCTTCTTCTTCTTCTTCTTCTTCTTCTTCTTCTTCTTCAGGAAAGATTAAATCAAAAATGGTTTCCTCCGGTCCCAAACAGGTAGACCCAAACTGGTCATTCCAACGCTTCTTTAGACGTCCCATACCACTCCGTCCTTTTGGCTTATAATTCCATGGTTGTTTGGAGATGCGGCACTCATCTATTCGGTTCATATGTACCAACCATTTAGCCGATGTTAGACAATAGAACCAAGTATACTCATATTATTCAGGCCATGGCGTACGTCAACATTTCTTTTGAGATCTTGAAGAGTTACGTGCCTGTTACGTGCCTGTGAAACCTCATTTCGGCCGCTTGCATACGACTGGCCTGGGACTTAGTTAAGGTCTAATTCTCAGGGCTATGACAAGTGTGGGGAGGGCAGTCCCCTTGTACAACTTCAGACGTGTTTCTTTTCTCGTTGATTCTAGGGTTCTCCCGATGGTCCCATACGTATAGTTGAACTACTGCAGCTTCCTAACCACATCATTCTTTGTAATGTAAAATACATTACAAGCCAGATATCTAAGGTTACTGACCTGCTCCAGAACAGTAATATATACTACAAGTTTTGCTCATATGGCATAACAAAGATTAGATGGCGACGCCGGAACAAGCTAAACTGCTCAATTCTGGAAGGCAGAGGAAGGGAAAAGAAGATTTATTAATACTTTCTGGTTTTCTTTTTTAAACAAAGTAGTTTGTGTAGACGAAGTTTAGCTGATGATGTTTACAAGCACCGCTTAAACATATGTAGGCCTGGCTCAATAGAATTGGCAGACGAGGTTTTATCAAAACGTTCATGCAGTCATTGTTTATTTTAAAAATTATAGGCCTACCTTCATTCATTAACACTCCCTTGAAAGGAGTCTCAGTCGACTGTAACACGGTTAAGCCAGCCGCTTTGAAGCCTTCAAAATATTTCAAGCATGCACTTTTTGGTACAGCCTCGAGCTCGGTTAGCGATTTTTTTTACGTCTTCAGAACACTTTCTGGAACGTTTCACCATTGGAAGCAGGAAAGGTTCCGTTTGGACACAGCTGGTGAATACGGCATCTGACATGTTATCATTATGACGTTTTCTTTTGCCTAGCTCAGCAAAATTCTTAACAAGCAATGACGCGAGTCCAGGCGTATTATGGGGCTGAAATTTTCATAATTTATTCTTCCGCAAATCTGGCCGTTTTCTAATAACAGCTTCGTACAAATAGCGTAAAATGTCTGAATAGTACTCGTTATTTAACACTGCGCCTAGCGATGAAATTTCGTAGAACACTAAAACATAATTTTCATGTGACCAAGATTTTCAACTCATTTACGGCAGCCTTTGAAGCCTGCAAACCGCTCGATCACCCACAGCAATCTTGCCAAAAGCCTTCTAAAAACGTTTACCAGCAAAGAGCAGTTTATCTCACATTTTACACAAATTTTATTCCATGTTCTTCATCTTGCATTGAAGAATGACAAAAAATAGCCTAATACACCTAACGTCTACTTACTCAATTAGCTGTAAAATCTAAACTATGCCATTGAATCTAAAATTTAATTCAATTGCCATTGACATGTGTACCAACATCACGTAAAAACAGTTTTTTAATCTGACACTTGTAGCGGTGGAAATTGCAAAATTGCACGACCTTTTTAATCGAACGTCGTATATGACACCAAGTGCTTTATTTTCCAACAATATTACGGTACATAATGAATACTACAGATAAGTGACAGATACCAAAACTAAAATATAAAATAGATAACAGAAACCAACACAAAATATATATGTCAAATGTCAGCGTAGCGTAGAGCGCATTATACATTTACTGGCAATCGCGACTGAATTGTTAACGTCTGCATCATAAACTCGGACCGCTTTATTGCAACAGTCCGTGACGTAATAATTAAAATGACAGCACCAGCTTGCCGCTTGCTATACGGTACAAATTAATGTCTACGTACGTATACATAAACTGCCAGTTCAGCGAGTCACGTTTAATTGCAGATTTCATTAAAAGTTAAAACGTAAAACGACGATTGTTATCAGCCGGCAGCTGCCACTAGCGCTGTGCAACTATTCAAACAGTAGTAAAATTATTATTTCAATCGAGATTGTTTGATAACACGCGTTCGCCAAACACATATGATTTCCATTGTGTAATTTATCAATCTGGCTTTTATCATCTGTTGAGAAACAAATTGAAATCTAGTGAGTTTAAATAAATAATTTTATATTAATTAATTCTGCGTATGGACAACGTATAAACTACTATGAGAAGTGCGCCAATGGGAGTACATTCTACAAACTGGAGTAATTCGTAGCATATTTACTGGAATAAAGTTGCTTGATAGTTGTAACTAATCAATAAATAGGATACTCCCTAAACTACAGAACGGGCTCATTATTTTAAACAAAATAAAATTAATATTTGATAGATTTTGATATTAGTTAACATTTTAGTTAACAGAAAAATTGATAAAGTGCCCGTTACCTTAGTATTTCTGTTTAGTAAATCAACAATTGTAGAAAAATCACACAATACAAATAAAAAATTCCAAACGAAAGGGTTAGTGTTATACAATTCCTTTTGATCTAACATCAGTCTGGATTTTTAGAGTTTTCTTCAAATTTTTATCCCATTTTAGGCCTTGGCATCAATGAATTTAAAATATTTTTAAACTGTTTACTATTTTCTATTTTTGTTAAGATTATTTTCAACATGATGCTCTACATAGAATGTGCAATTGTATAAAACGTTTTACCTACTTTTTGGGTCCTGGCGTCCCAAAATTTTCAGATTTACAATAATCAGCACTGCGTTTAGAGTTTAGTTAAAATCCCTTTTAATTTGTTGTGCTACATGCATTATTGCGACTTAGCAAAATCTTCGCCGACATTTATCCCCTGACGGTCCCAAAATATTAAAATTTTCAAAAATAAACGCTAAATTTATATTTTAGTTAAACCATTTTTTTTAATAGACTTTCCAAAATACATTTTCAGGGACGCTTTACTCTTCCCGCCTTTTTGCTTAAGACACTTTTTTCTTCCCGCCTCCCTATTTGTAGGGGGATCAGACAACACGATTGTATAGGGTGAAAGTAGGTTTTACGAAAGTATGAAAGCCAAGTTTTACGATAGACAAGCAACTGGTAGATAAGCAGATATACAGACAGGTAGACAAATGCCAAACAGTCGAGTCAAAACTGAGACATCGCTTCCGTCCTTCAATTAATAAGACATATCAGTTAAGATAACTGATTTCCTTAGTAAATTTTGTAATATATAAAGGTATATCATTACTCATATCATAACATATCATATCATAACAGTAGTCCATGTGTGCTGTTGACGTTTTTCGTTTAGAAACGAGAATAAAATGATTTTTACATTGAAAATAGAAAGAGTGTTTGATAGCTGTGGTAGACGTGATTGGCTATGAAGTAAACCAATCCATGGCCATCAAAGTGCAATTTGTATACCTTGATTAGCCGCTATTCACCAGAGGCTGTCATCCAGTAACGCTGACAACTAATTCGGCTTTTGTAATGCAATTTTTTTTCATTTATGGTTGATAGACCTAGTTGCTTGATTGTAGAAATTAATATTTAGTTTTTACATTTGGCTGCCACACAATTTTCTGCCTGCATTTCAATTAAACCAACAGAACAACGTAACTCCAGTATATAATAAAATTACCAGAATGAAATATAAATGATAGCGATGTAATTATCTTTGAAGTTATGTGTATTTATAAAGCGGCAATAAAAATATTATTATTGTGTATTTGTTTTTAATTTTCCGGCACTTACCAAATTGTCAGTCGTCTCCTAGTTTCCCAAAAAAGGATTATTAAAACATTTATCATTGCCAAGAAGTAACGTACTGATCAGAGGTTGAAACTCAAGCCACAGTTAATGGTAGCAATTCAAACAAATGACAGACTTCTTAAGAGGGGCCTGACGTTGGTTCCCTAAAAAAATTATAATTTTCTGTTTTTTTTCTTAAACTTATTTTATGTATTCTGAATATTTTTATATGTAATACAAAAATTAATTTATTGCGTAATTTATTTTGTAAATGAATTATTTTAATTACTACTGCATTACCTTGGAGACATGCTTTGATCGTCAACTTTACTGTTTCCTTCAAAGTGATGAATTTTAATTGAATTCTTCAACTTTAGTAAAAATTGATGAATTTTCTTTACCCCGACGGTGTTGATTCCTGTCGCAAATATAGACATTCACTATTTACTAAATAAAAATGTATTCATAAAAACCTCACTCCCAGCACCAGTCACGAATAAGATAAAAGCAATATTTAAGGACCTGACTAATCCAGTGTGGTTACGGCGTGTCTGCATGGGCATACTCAGAATTTTAATGAATCTTTCAAGAACGTAGTGTGGTCATGTATTTCAACATGTGTTTTGTAGGCTCACTAAAAATATGTTTTGAAATGTAGTGGTAACTTATAACTGCGGTCACATAGGAAGAATTAAAGTATTACAGGATCTTACTGGTTATGGTGGTTAAATTTGTATTGTGTGACTAAAGTGTACGACAAGGAACGGCCTCAAGAGCAGACAGGCAAGCTGAAGAGTTAGTAAAAAGGTAAGAATGATTAAAATAAACGGTAAAAGGAACGTGCAAGAAGATGAAAAAACAAAGAGAACGAAGAGTCTGTCTAAAGTGAATTGTGACTAAAATTTAATGCTGTTTTTCTCATAATTAACTTTTGTCATATTTAAGTACACGTTTCCTCAAAAGCGTTCAAGGTATAAACATGAAACGTCGTATACATATATGCTGCACTACTCTGAATAATGCTAATCACTTTTTATAGATTTTGAAAGTACATAAATATATTATTAGAAACAAATCTATTAAAACTTATGTATATTACACGGATTGCTTTACAAAGTAATAAACAAATGTGCATTTTTCAGAATGAGTTAAAATGTAGCCTGTATTAAAGAAAGTGGTTCTGTTCATAAAAATTTGAATACGTTATATCAAATGGTGACTGAGAAAATGTACCTGAAAATTCAAAATTTAACATTGTTCTAAATGGAACGTCAGACTCCTTTTAAATGTTTCTTGGGAAAACATCCTTAAATTGCTAATAAAATCGGAAAATTCTAAATATCTTTAGAAAGATTCATTTTCACACATTGTCATTTCTTAAGAATACAAACTTATAATTAAAGTGAATCTGAATTACATGAAATTGTAATTGCCTTTAATTTGAACCTTTAAAGGTTAAATGAAATTACCTTTAATTTTAACAACAAGTAATCAAGATAGAATATTTGAAGTCGGCGCTTTGCCAGCGCGTTTTTTTCAATTCCTATACTTTTCTTTGTTTACTCAAAAACTTTGAAGAGAAAAGAGTTTATACAAAGTATTTATAAAATCACACGGGGAGAACCTTGAATTTCAAATTTGTCCTGAGAAAAATGAGGCGTTCAATCTTCAAACTAGTCTCGCCCCCTCAAGAAGCTGTCTCATCCCCCCTTGCAGAAGCAGATTCTAATTATGCCACTGATTACAATTATACTTAACAGAACATACGTACTATATGTTATATCACTTGTGTAATGCAGAACTGCCCGTCTTGTACTGCACACTATACGTTGCAATTGAACTTTCCTAGGCGCTGGGTATGCAATTTAGATACATCTCGGAAATTTTGAAGGTCGTTGTCTTTCCTTGATCTTGGAGGTAATTTTGCTGTGATAATTGAACCTTAACTTAGAATTATTAAATTTTGCATACTCTTCTAAACACGGCAGAGGCAAGGTTCTGCCTGTCCCGCCTTCCAAAATTCTCCAGTCATCTCTTCCTGGGTCTACCCACACACCTGTGTCTTAAAGGCTTGTATTTTAGACTTGCTTGGCTAGTCTGGAATTTGAAATTATTTCTAAGTGTTCTTTCCACCGTTGTTTGTAATGTTTTAATTTTATTTATAAAGTTTAATTTCTAAAATTAGGCACATGTGCGAAGAATCTTGGATTTATACTTAACAGCATCTATAAAGTGTCTGTGTTCCCCTATATCCATCTGTGGCAAGCCATCATCCACTTCCAATCTGCGCATTCCAACACACAATTGTCCCAACTCTTCGCTGTCTACCTTTCTTCCGACTTTTGATGGTGTCGACTTAATCATCCGCTGCTGCCATCGTTGCTTATTGTTTACATACTTATTCATCCTTTTCAGCCAGAAATCCGCAGATTGGTTTGTAGTAGTTCTCCGCACTGATCTTCTCTGTGCTTTCCGTTTCACCTCCTCATAGGAATTACAACTTACATCACGAATAATATGTTTCATATATTAGAGTCTTGGTCTTCCTTGTCCTCTTTCTTCTTCAGCGTTTCCTTTTATTATCGTTTTATCAAATTCTTGTGATGAATAATATAGCCAATAACTTCAAACATCCGCTTCCCAATATCTTGCCGAAAACCTCTTGTTTCTCCAACTCTAGTCAAAACATCATCATTACTAAGCTTGTCCATCCATCTTACTTTCAGTAACTTCCTGTAACACGACATTTCCATTGCTCCAAGTCATCTCTTTCCCTCTGTTGCAATATTCCACGTCTCACATCTATATAGAACTATCCTCTAACAGTTCGGGAACTCTTCAGGAATATTTTTCTGGTTCCCATGGCTACTCCTGTAGATGTCAGTAATTTACATTTACTGTTTAGTGCAACTTTAACCTGTCCGATCCTACTCAAAACTTCCCTTTTACTTTTTCCATCTTTTGTGATTTTATGTCCTAAGTAAGTGAGCTCTCTTACTTCTTGTATCTTTTCCCATTCAGCAATATAGTCATGCTAGACTGTCCGAGTTTATTACAGACCATCACTTTCGTTTTATTAACATTTATTCTTAAATTGTACCTTTTGCTTAAACCCTCGTCTATTATGTATAACTGTTCGCTTAACTTCTGTTCAAATCTCCAAACCCACAAACACATTCCACCAAAAATAAAAACCAAGAAAAACTATTATTTAACTTTATAAATAAAAACATTACGTATTTTTACTTTACATTATGAAACGGAATAATTTACTATTAGTTAACGTCTTCTTTCTCACACCGTGGGACACTGATACTATCGCATATTCAAAATATCGGAAATGTAGTGTGGGTACGAATATTGGGAGTGTACCATATTATCCATTCTGTATGAACACTTGCTCAAAAGAGAGAGGGAGTGTGTTGGAGGACAGAGAGAGAGAGAGAGAGAGAGAGAGAGAGAGAGGGAGAGAGAGAGCAAAAAGGCAAACTGGTCGTGAGTCCTATATAATACATAGTTTAGCTGCCATTTGTGCAAAACGCATGCTAACAAAACAGCAATCAGCTGACATTCAATCGGTCGTGACAGAAATCAGTGACAGAGCAATCACACACACACACACACACACACACACACACACACACATAAACTGGGTCAGCTGATTCTGTCGTCTAGTCTTGTCTCGTCTCAGCTGCTGCACATGATAGCTGCTGCCATTGTAACCGTTCGTATCCGTGAACGTCGCATACAAAACAATAGATACATTTTGTGTGTGTGTGTGTGTGTGTGTGTTTTATACAGATGATTTCCTTGTCACGTTAATGAATTAATATTGTGTAAATTGTCTGTCAAAGTATTCCTTGTTAATTTAAACCTACTTAGACACATTTAAAAAGTTGACAAGCCTGCATATTTCTTGGCCGAAAACGATATTAAAAAATATTTTATTACAACAAAAGTTACATTAGTCACATCCGACACGCGAATTTGCGTGTAACTTAGTAAAAGTACATTTAAATTTCAAATTACCTGCTGAACTTTTGCTGCCATAGAAAAAATATAAATGCGACATTTCAGCCAACCAAACGATCGGCAGCCGTCTACAGATTAATTACAAACTAATACAAGTAAAGGAATAAATAATACTCTGCCAACCAGTGATAGAGAGTCAATAAAATAATAATAATAATAATAATAATAATAATAACAAAACTTTACGTAATACATAATCAAAAGATAAAATAAGCCAAATGAATACTTATTAAGAAAACACACACAACATAACACTCACATAACACAGGCACAGTGAGCACGAACACTTGCACACCAACAACGTCAACACACACTGCGACAGAGACTGAACTGGGCCAACACTTTTATATTAAAAGTTTGAGTGGGGGGGGGGGACATCGCTTATGCAAAAAACCGCTAAGGTCTCCCAAGAACTAAAGTGCTTTATGAAATGAAAGAAGCTAGAAAGTTTTAAAGAAGCTACGTAAAAGGATGCTGATATTTACTGCGCATACGCCGTGTTGTTATGACAACCAGAACATGTATATCAACCAGTCGGATGTTAGTTTTTGGATAGCCCTAGTAATTGCTCTGAACTAGTGGTTATGCAAATTTACAACATCTTTCACTGAGTGAGAAATAAGCTTACATTGAGACGAAACAGCCTTTCAGTCTATAGATATTGTTACGACGGTCTCACTGATCGTCGTATGGTACAGTGGAAAACAAAATACAAGACACCAATAAAGTCACTAAAAACCAGCGTTTATTATCACAATTAACAGTTTGTAATCAACAAGATTATTCTCGTACAACAATTCAAGTTACTCTGTCCACACAAATAATTATTTCAACTATAAAGAATTCCGCACTATAATTACTTTTTACCAATACACCACTCGAAAAGCACTGTGTAAATCGCCCGACAATAACTGGAACCTTACTTGAATAAATCGCCACTTAAACTGAAACTAAGCGTCGCTGAATACTTATATTTATACCGCGCTGAGGTTCCAGAATAATCCATAATACGCGTCACCACTACTAGAAAGCACTAAAGCGTAATTGCTTGCGGCCTTGAACAAAGTGCGCGCGAACCGGTGAAGTCTGGGACAGACTCGTTGACGCATGTTAAGAGTCACGTACGCACACAACATTACAGCTGGTTGTGCTGGGATAGCCAAGAAACATGTAGAACACTCTGTAATGGCGTAACAATATGTTAAACACCGAGTGAACCCACATTAAAGTGAAAACGAGTATGTAAACAGAGAAAATGGCCATAAAAAGGGAAACGAGCCTTCTAGAACTAGTATATACAATCTCAAAAGACGATCTTTATCCGCAACCAAAAGAAAATAATTTTACCAATAAAATGAAATTGTTATGGCGTAAATATTGACCCATCGATGTTTTACTATCAACTTAATCGCCACAATAACAAGTAACAAATTACAAGGGGAACGGCGCTATATTTTTACTGCCTTGCTATTATTATTAATAAACAGCTATAAAACTGTTGACTGCATTAATTACCCGCGTCTGTCTGTTTCACCCTATTAAACATACAACTTTTATGGGTCAAAATTTTACGCATAGCAGTTCTTCTCGTAAAAAAATTCTTCGCCCGTAAAACTGTTGTTCACATCAACCCTGTTTTAATGTCGTAATGAAATAATCGTAAACGCACTGCAGTTATTAACATGTAATATTATTTTATAATTTTCTTCTGTATAATATCACTGGAAAGGTTTGTCTATTTAAATGTTGCTTAAACAAAAAATACTTTGCAAGCTTATCTACGCGAATACTGACAGAGAAAGAACGTAGAATTCTATTCCTCAATGTTTACCTTCACTTAATTCGTCGGAATACAACGTTTACGTACAGTTGTCGGTATGTGTGTGCGTTAATATGTGCATGTGAGGACATTATATGGGAATAGAATGGTCCACTTTATAACATTTCTGTTTCATCTCACTCTATTACGAACAGCGATGGTACACCCCTACTATAGTACTAAGCAAAGTAATAATAACTGTATATTATTTATAATCCGCGTACTCTTTCTTTTGTTCCTTCTACGCTCCCTTCTTTTTCCATTTCTGTTGCTCCTTCTCCTCCTTGTCCCTAGTCCTGCTAATTTTACTTCTTATTTTCTCTACCTAATTCTCCTTCCAATCTTCCATCTCTTTCCCCTCAACTTGTGCCTCTCCACATGCTGTTGCTTCCCCAATTCTTTCTTATACTCCTTCTTCTGCTTCTAGTTCTTCTTCTTTTTGTTATTACATTTTCTTTTCTTAATTCTCTTCATTTTAGTCCTCTTTCTTTTGATTCACGACGTCTATCTTTTATCCGCTTTTATTCTTCAATTCTTTTTTACCTTATTTTATTCTTCAGCTTGTTAGTCTCATTATTCTTTCCTCACGTTTTATACGTCTGTCTTGTTCTTTACCTTCTACACCTCCTACATATTGTAACTTGTCGTTTCACCAAACATAAAACTAATAACATACTAACTAAAAGATAATTTACTGACTGTAACAAACTATGGCTGACAATGACCAAAATACCAAGAAGTTAAAGATCCCAGGACAAAAGATGTAAATAAATAAGATGTAATTAATCGCACTGTTAAGTACATTTACATATGTTTTTATTTGTGTTAATCTGATCCATTCTAATAAGACTATTTATATTATTATTAATAACTTCATTACTAGTTAAAATGTAAATAAATCTAATTTAACTATGGGGAGGTCTGCGCACCTCAGACCGTTATTTTAATTATAAAAAAAAATTTACGTAAAGTGAATTATTTAAGTTTTGCAAATATAATAAGATCAAACTATAATTATAAAAGTGGTATGGTATAACAGTGCTAGAAAGTGAGAATAACAGTGAAATACGGTAAAAAGGAAAAATTGTGTATAATGAAAGTGATTGAACATAATTATAATGAGCATTGAAGAAATATATAATCTATATGAAACAGGTATATAATACATATAGTGAAACAAAACAAATTAACTATTTGAAAAGGATAAAATTTTACATTAAAAATTTATAATAAAATAGTGTAAAGAAGAAAAGATAAAGTTCAGCTGAATATTATTAATTAGAAACGGTACACCGAACCTGTGACCCATAAAAGAGCCAAGGCCTTTAATAAATTAATGTTTTGAGTGAAAGAAAATTGGTTGCTGAAATTTGTGAATTGCAAGCCAGAACGTGTAAAAAATTACTGCTGAGTTTGATGGAAATTGAAGATCAATAAAAGCTGAGATGACCAGGAAAACCAACCCAAGACCTAGAGCAATGATGTTTTGACAGAGAGAGACCAAAAAACCAGGTGTCCAGGAGCAGAATCAACCAATAAATCCGTTGGAAAAACTGCAAGATTGGTGATATCACTCCAAAACAATAACTGAAATATTCGAGCTTACATTGCGACAGTAAAAATATGAATTACCACAAAAACAATAACTGAAAAAACAATAAAAAAAATAATAATTGTGGATTATTTTAGTACACTATTATAAAATAGTCATTAATCTTAAGAGTTTTTTGTTATAGTTTCTAGTTGTTTAAAAGAACCCACAAACATTCAACAGACATTTACAACACCATATTACCAAATCTCATGTATTAATTATATTGTCTGTTCTATGTGTAAACTGTACTAGACTTTAATGATACTTGTATGTTAACCCTGAGATTCATGAGATTCAGATAAATAATCATCTAATTAAAAATAAAAACACAGGTTTTTTTATTTAGTTACAAATAAACTTCAGAGATACTAATTATTTTAATATTACATATTGGTGATTCCAAAACAGGGCTGAAGAAAATAAAAGTATCAACGACGAAAAGGAAGATATTTACTGAATATTACAATATTCGTCTTCATTTTTTTCCTTCTCTTCTGTTTTCTATTTTATTTCTACTCTTCCGTCTCTTCATCCGTACTTGACACACACTTCACTTCTTTCACTTTTTTTTATACTCTTTGTCTTCTTGTAATTTATTCTGCTCATTGTTATACTTCTTATTTTTTCCTTCTCTTCTTCCTCTTCTTTCTTCTACTGTCGTTTTATGTGATTCTCTTTCCCTTCCATCTACTTTGTCTCTATCTACTAAATTTTTCTTATTTTTCATCATTTTGACTATTCTTTCTTAATCTTGCCTTTTTTTGTCTCTTCTTCTAATTTTCATTCTCCTCATTGTTTTTCTTCTTATTTTATGTTTTATCCATTCATCGCCGTTCTATTCATTTGTCTGGTTTTTTCTTTCCATTCTCTCCTTTCTTTCCTTTTCCTATTCCTTCTACGTTTTCCTTTATTCTTCTTTTCCATATGTCTCCTCTTCTTCATTCTTCTTCTTTATAATCGTTGCCAATTGCTTCTTACTTTTCCTCCCCTTTTCCTCCCAATCCTTCTCCTGTTTCATGATCTCAATTTTCCTTTCTTGTTTTCCCTTGTTTCAGCCCCTTCTTTACCTTATAGTTTCTTTAACTTTTTTCTGCGTTTTATGTCATACTTCAATTTTACCCTTCTTACCTTTTTATTACTAAATGCATACAGTATAATACTCAAAACACTTGTAAAGTGAGAAAACATATATATCTTGGAAATGTTTAAAAATAATATCAATTTATTGATAAAGTAATACAAGAGTAATAAACATTTCACTTATGTATACGTAAGTGTGTGTGTTTTTGTGTGTGCGCGCGCGTGTGTATAAAATTAATATTATAAAAATATTATTTTTTTGCTTTAAAGTACGAATCAACGTGGTTATGGATAAGCGTACAGCATCATGATTAGCGAAACATTTAGAAATAAGAAAAAAATATCTTTATAATACTCTATGTACTGTACATAATATTAATGTAAATTAGTAATATGCGAAGAGGAAAAAGTGTATCAACTTGTATATACACACTTCCAGAATACGATAAATTGTTAATGTTAATCCTACAGCAGACTGTTAACAACTACAATTTTCACACTGTAGAGAAAGAAGAATGTCATTAGTACAAGTGCGCTAATGATGGCAACCAACGATTATATATATACTATGTACACACACCACTTACGATTTACGTTATTCAGTGTGTATTGAAGCACATCTCTAGAGAGAGAGAGAGAGAGAGAGAGAGAGGTGCAGCTTGTTAAAGAACATTGCATTTAAAATAATTTTTCTCCGCTATTTAGTTACCACATTCTAACTCAAGTTATCGTCACTGCGTGGTAGTCGTTATTAAGCTTACAGTTAATACTGCACTAACTGTGAATGGCGACAGTTTTAATGAACGAGAAACGTCAAGTGTAATACGACATTTCGTTGGGAGAATAGAGAACAAAATATAGAAACTCCTCATTATCATTTTATCGTTGTTAATGGTAATTTAAAGATGTCTGTTTAAAGGAAGTGAATATAATGTTATAGATATATAATAATAATGTAATTATTATTACATACATCTTGATATTATGTCGTTTTTCATTTATGGGAAAAATTACAAAAATCCCGATTCCTCTACTATGGTATCTACCATACCACAATAGTCTAGTAGTGATATGGTATGGTAAGGTATGATATAGTATAGTACTATGATACTATGGTTCTTTAGTAATAATATAACGAATTCACAGCAACCAATCGTACTATCTTCTTCTCTTATCAGGGGCTAAGCGAATCACCTGTTTCGGTCCCAAAAGGAATATATACACTTCACCAACTGTCTCTAGGTCTTCCAATTCTTCACTGTCCAACAGGCTTGTATTGCAAAACGTCATTAGGCAACCTGCCATTTGGGATCCTGTTCAGACGAGCAACCCATTTTCTTTGTTCTCTGCAATACGATTTTGGATATTAAAAATATTCAGGTCTTTACGAATGTCTTACTGTAAAGTCTATCCCTTCTTGTGCAGCCTTTAACAGAAGCAAGGATCTCATCTCTGATGCCTGTACTGTCCTCAGACTTCTTTCCGCCGGGGGCAATTACACTATAAACACTACAAATGTGAAGCATTCACGTTTGGGTTACAATTCCTTTTAGTCTAACACCCTTCTGGATTTTTACAATTTTTTTTTCAAATTGTTAATGTTTTTGGACTTACGGTCCCAAAATTTTAAATTTCCAAAATATGACATTGCATTCAGATGTCAGTAAAATGTTTCTTTAATTTAATACCTCAATTGAATTCTTGCGTTTAATTTCCAAATTTTCGAAAATAAATATTGAATTCAGATTGTAGTTAAAATTCCCTTTAATTTAGTAGGTACGACAGATGAGCTTTCTCAGTTTTTTTTACAATTATGACCCCTCACATTTGTGACTCCTGCACTACATTTTTGGGCGGATCAATCTAAAAAACAATAGGATTCTGTAAGCTTCGCACACACATTTTTCTTATTTTTCAGTTCAACGGAGCAATATATATATATATATATATATATATATATGATTATTTACATTGCTTTGACAGCTGTGTCTTTTTTTACTGTCAGAAATTAATAAAAATAAATATATTGAATGTCTGCTCTCTCTCTCTCTCTCTCTCTCTCTCTCTCTCTCTCTCTCTCTCTCTCTCTCTCTCTCTCTCTCTCTCTCACTCTCACTCTCTCGCACATACACTCACAAACTCAACAGGAAGTGATTGGGAGAGGAAGAAATTCACGCGCGTATGAGGGGATTGCTTACAACGAATGGTCTCAAACCCCAGCACCATGGAATACAATATACAGTAGAAAGTTAAAATGACGAAAATCCAAAAGAAGGAAAAAATAATCTACAGTTTATACTTATCTTCCTTTATTGCCAGTTGGAGTCAACATAAATCCTTTACGTGTATGAACAAAATGAATTTGAATTTCATCTCACTAGAACCGAAAATTCAACGATAGAGGATTATCGTTATTAAATCGGATTTAGTAACAAAATATTAAATAAGTCTGCACTTTTCCCTCTCCGCCGTCCCCCTCTCTCTCTCTCTTTATACTGAACTTTACGTAATTTGGAGTTTATGTTTTATTGTGTGCGACTTCACGGTCGAAAAGACACAATACAAGAGCAGAGTTTTCGTCATAAACTGTATTTTATGATGACATAGCAAAGTCGACTGGCAAAGGGTATTATGTGAAATTAACTTGACGATTTATAGCTCTTTGCGAACGTTTCGTAATAAATGAACGCTTAAATTTAATATCGCTATAAAACTACAGCAGTATTCCGTCACAGCGAAACTCTTATACGATGTACGTCTGACTTTGCGTTTCATTAATTTGCGTATATTACAGATGTCATAGTTTCAAATTGACCTGACTCTTGGCGTTTCCCATTTCAGATTAACCTCTTATTCCCTATACTTTCAATCTTCCTGTCGATAAAATCACGAGAAATTTAAAATGAAAAATAGAAACATGGAAAGAAAACATCTAATAGAGTATTAAACTCAACACAATAAATAGCATATGATATGTGGATGATAAAGTCATATTCCCAGATAGCATAGAAGGGCTGCAACAACTAACGAATATAGTGACAGAAAGCAGCCGGTCTAGACATCAGTGTAAATAAAACGAAACTAATGATTGTATCTACGAACAAGTTCACAAACTGCTCCCATAATATAAACCAAAGGCCAGTTGAGCGTGTAAGCAATTTTACATATCAAGATACTATAGTCAATGAACAATGGGACCACTCTCAAGAAATAAAGAGAAGAATTGAAAAGGCAAGAAAAGTGTACACTAGAATGAGCAGTTTATTCAAAAGTCACGATTTGACAATAAACTCAAATATGAGACTTTTACGCTGCTACGTATTGTCGGTCCTCTTCTACGGTGTAGAATCTTGGACTTTGACTGAAGCCACAACTAAAAAATTTGAATCTTTCGAAATGTAGCTTTACCGTAGAATACTGAGCATTTCATAGACATATACTGAGCACATATAATTAATGTTGAAGTTCTTAAAAAGATAAAGAACGAAAGGAAAGTTATTAACACAGTGGAGATAAGAAAGCTTCAGTGTCTGGGACTTTCATGAGAAATGAACAGAGATTTCACTTATTGCAGTCCATACAACAGGGAAAAGTACTTGGAAAGAGAGGAGTTGGGCAACCGTGAATCTCATGGCTGAGAAATTTAAGGACCTGGTTCGACATGAATACAACTGACTTACTCCGTGCAGCAGTACAGAAAGTTAAAATAGTCTGTATGATATCCAACATCCAAAACGGATAAGAACTATCAGAAGAAGAAGAGAGAGATGTCATAGTTTCAAATTGACCGGACTCTTAGCGTTTTCCATTTCAGATTAATCTCTTCCTCCCTATACTTTTACTCTTGCTGTGAATGAAATCACAAGAAATTTAAAATGAAAAATTGAAATATGGAAAAAGACATATAGTAGAATATTAAACTTTACACCTTATGTATAGGTTCATACAACCTCAGAACAAGCGCATGATGTTATCTATTTGGGATACCGTACCTGGTTTTTCTGTTACAGAGATTGGGATCAGAAATTTTTCAAGGTTCGAAAGCACAGTGTGGTACAGCTTACGGTGCTTCAAAGAACAAAGCTTGGACGGACACATTTATGAACTTTTATAAAACACTGGCTGTCCGGATATTCTCTTGTAGCTGTAAGACGTGGATCCTCGAGAAGAAAGATGAAAATGCAGAGAAGACATTTAAACTGCATGCCATCTGTAAGGCTACCAGTAGCCATCTTAACACAACAGCCGATTAGAAGGAGAGATGTAGGCAGTCCGATGAGGAGAAGGGTCCCGCAACAGGCTAATTGGGGTCTATTCCTTTGAGTCGAAGAATTCATGTTAAGTCATATAGATTACTCAGTACTTTCAACAATATCCGAATACCTACAAATACTACTCTATAAATCCAAATAAATAGCAAGAAAATTTAATATAAAATATTATATTAAATTTAAAATTTTATTTTATATTATAAAATTATATATTATATTAAAATATTCGTTCTTAAAATTAAACGAAGAATTCTTCGGAAAATGTATGGCTCCAAGAAACCAGAAGATGGGTACAGGCATAGACCTAAAGAAGAGCTGTACAGGGAACTGGAAGATCTGGAAACTGTTTTCCAGCGGAAACGGTTTTCCTAAGGAAAAGACTAAGATTCTTTGACATATGGTTCGGGTGGATCAGTTCAGGTTAAATAAACAAATTTTCAACTATATTTGGCAACTTTCCAGCCTGAACGGATACACCAAACAACTCAAGGAGGAAATGATAAAACTGGGTATCTTTTTAAACGACTATGTAGATAGAAATACATACAAGAAAATTCAAAATCTTGAGGTTCTCTGCGGTGAGAAGAAGAAGAAAAAGGGGTGGACAGTGGAAAGGAAGGCGGCGCATGGTGTGCGAATGAGAGCCTCCTGGCAGGAGAAGAAAAGGAAATGATATTCGCGTGGACCACGGCTGGCCTATTAGTGTAAAAATAATATATAAAATATAAGTTAGAAAACAACAGCGTTAGCGATAAAAACACGCAGAAGAGTAAAATTAGAAATAAAAGGAAATAGAATTAAGATTAAATGAAATTAGAAATTGGACAGCTAATGGTATTAAAATTCATGTTGGTGCAATAAGATTAACAGTGCAACTACAATAAATAGAGAGACAACCCGATGTTGTAGACAATATCTACGGCTGCTTGAATATTATTATATGGGACAATAAAATTATAATACTCCACAAGATTCAAAATTAAGAAGGCAACAAGATGGGAACAATAAGTTTCACGAAACATGTTCCAAATAACAGAGAAAACATTTGTAGGTAAAGTTATTATAAGTATTAAATATATTATATATGCAATCAAGAGATAGAGTGTAGCAAAAAGTGTTTGAATTAACAGAATTATAAAAATGGAAATTTAAAGTGGAGTATATAAAGCCGTTTTAAGACTAATCCTAATTTATAAACGTCAATCTAGAAAAATAACGCATAAAGCTAGACAAATAAATGAATAAAATTAAACTTTAAAATGAATATTAAAGTTATTAGTAACTTTAAGTTTTATTAAGTTCATTAAATAAAAATGAATATTTTAACAGAAAAACATGATACAAACGGCACATAATTCGCAAAGAAATAAAGCCCTAAGTCGGTAATTTTCCGTCTGGATTGTTTCCCATAAACAGGCTATCCTACCGGACTAACAGACTAATTTTACAAATCGAGATATTCATAAAGATATTTAATGCGGTGGTTTTCCCAGCCTCCTATATTCTACACCGTTGACCAACAAAAGTTGATCCTCCTTTATTTGAAATTTCTTATCCCAACGGCAACAAGGGTGCTGTAACCTCTACTTGTTACTTATACTGGCTGTCACTCGGTCTATAGAACCGCGTTAGACACCTGTAGCCGTTTCTGTAATGATACACCTGGAATGAGAACATAAGGCACTACTCACCGGTTTCAGCACTCTGGAGGAGTAACTGTCCGATATCGGCTAAAACGGTTGGAACTTAGTAATCAAATGGCTGACTGCCGCCTCAAACAACTATTGAATTATGAGCCGAAGGGACGGAGAGGTGTGAGACGTCCGAAGAAGCGTTGGAGTGACCAGCCCTAGTCTGTCTGCTTGTGACGGGACAAAGCATTTTAGTTTAATCCTTCTAGAAGATGATGATGACGATTTTATATATTGTTACGACATTACAGAACATGCTACGTGTTTTCCGGCGGAGCGCGGCTATAATGTGTGTGCGCGTACATATTGCTGCTACTTTGATATGAAGGACACTCACGCGTCCCTAGCCGAGACTAATCCAGATTTCACCAGTCCGGGCACACAGTGTTCAAGGCGTCAATCAGTTACGCTCTAGTTTTTTCTAGTAGCGTTGTTGACGCGTAGTATGGATGATTCTGGAATATCAGCGGGATATAAATACAATCACTCAACGAGGCTTAGCTCAGAGTTTTAGTGGTGATTTATTCCAGTGCTGTTTGAAGTATTGCGGCGAAGTGTTATGTGTTTTATAATTGTGCGAGACTCTGTTAGTTGACATTATTATTCCGTGTGAACAATTTTCATTTGATTTGTTGTAAAAGACTATCTTGTTGATTACGAACTGTTTAATTGTGATAATTAAAGTTGGTGATTAGTGACTTAATTGGTGTTTTGTATTTTGATCTCCACTGTACCATACGACGATCAGTAGACCGTCGTAACAATATATTTAATTAATTTCTGTAGTGTCATTTCCTACACAAGTCAGCAAAGTATTGAGACACACTGATGCAGATGGAAATGTTTTGTTCTCTTAAAATTACAAATAAACTACACGTCCTTCACACTGTTTAATCCTTGTAGAAGTCGATGATGATGATTTTTGTTATGATTATTTGCACGACAAGATAAACGTCACTTATTGGATATTAAGATAAGTGAAGACAGAGTACTATCTACGGTTACTACACTAAAAAACGAAAGGCAACTACACACTCACACGATATCGTGCACATAATGGCATTAAACTGTCATATGTCATAAACTTGATTTAATTTAATTAATGCTAAACACTGAGCAGATGCGACGAAAATATATTCACCGTCTTGTTTAATTACTTTTCCGTATCAACCATTACGTCGGCATGACGTCTACCGTGACAGAGGCGAAACTAAATACTAGCGAATTAGGTTGAAAACTAATTGCACAGACAGTTGACGCCGTTTTAATAATAACGTTTCGTTGGTACGCGTGCCAAACGATTGTTGCTGTGACGTACAATAGTGTAATTAGTTGCAATTGTTGGAATGCGACAGATGCACGTACTGTTTCTTACGTATTGTTGCGCTCTTCCTACAACAGCATTTCAAATATATTCTAACTTCGAGTTCGCTGTTGTAAGGTAAATTTCTTAGACGTATTCGTTGACAAATGTTTGTCGTTCAAATTGTAATTTGTAGAACTGTAGCATGTAACTTATTTCGATTATAGTAAATTATTACCTTATATTCGGTCCGCCGTGTGACTTCTCAATTTGGTTTACGTCAAAAGTTAAACGTTACGCGTTTCGAGGCGTAAGCCTCATCATGAGACGTTAAATTTAAAAACTTTGAAACACACACATCACACAAGAAGCGTGTTTGTCAAAAATAAAATTGCAGATTATTGGCATATTATGTGCACTTCTTGTTGGGTGCGCACCCGTTCAGGTACTGTCTGCTACTGATCGGATATTGTTAAGCAGTTCCAAGGCGGTATCATACAGGCGGTTAGATTCAAAGTTCAATTGTTCATTCAAAACAAACTCGCGACTGCTATCATTACTGTATACATTATAAAATTCAGATCAACTTATTTCGAG
This sequence comes from Magicicada septendecula, assembly GCA_034769895.1. Taxonomy (NCBI): domain Eukaryota; kingdom Metazoa; phylum Arthropoda; class Insecta; order Hemiptera; family Cicadidae; genus Magicicada; species Magicicada septendecula. The sequence continues at coordinate 1,355,115,024 of CM068367.1, read as the reverse complement.
ATTAGTAATTGTTATTTTGTATACACTAAAAAGGAACGAAAACGTTAAAATATTTTCAATGTTGCAGTTAATTAAAGCCAATGATTGCAGATGGAGTAACATTCTTCTTACAAACGATTAACGCAGCAATGAAATGATTCAGATTTTCGTTGAAACGAATACATTGCCAAAAGGCAGATTTATAAATCCCCTTTAAACAGACGGAGTTTATATCGTAAGGTAAGAAGCTGAAAACGTTTTTAAACACGGATTGCGGAAAATAAATAAGCAAAAAAGTAAATATTGAAATTAAAATACGGGCTACTGGGCCGTGGTTTACTACAGTTATTATTCTGATAGATGTTGATATCAGATGATTCGGCTTCATCTCTGGAAGCCATTTTTAGTGATCAACGTTTTTTAATACAACTGTCACGGTATTCACCAGTAACCACAGTACTGTGGTAAAGGATCAATCTGTGATGAATGATGTTCGTAAGAAGAAGAAGAAGAAGAAGAAGAAGAAGAAGAAGAAGAAGAAGAAGAAGAAGAAGAAGAAGAAGAAGAAGAAGAAGAAGAAGAAGAAGAAGAAGAAGAAGAATTCATATTATTAGGTTAAACGCACATGATAAATAAATATTGCCGCATCGCTAAGTGCCTACGTGACACGTGGCACGCAGCCGCACCGCACAAGACTGTTCCAGACATTTATAGATCATTCTACACTAAAAATTTTGATGTGCCCCTTTGAGACGTTACTCCACTACAATACCGGCATCGAGGCCTGCTATCTCACTATAACGCAAGGCGGCGGAGGTATAATTACCGGATTTCCAAGCTCGAGTTCAATCACACCTGGCGATTTACAAGTAGTGATGGTTCGCAGTGATGGTTGCGGTTTATTAAGAAGTTATTACTTTGTTAATTAGTGCAAAACTCTAATAAAGTGTCCTTTATTGGTGAACAAATTTACCTAGAATTATTAGAAGACTGATTTTTATTGACTTGTAACTACTATTTGTGTAGAATTAAATTGTGTAATTAGCAACTTCATTGGTATCAGTTATTCTGTTTCCATTGTACAACACAACGATCTGTGAGACTATCGTAACAAAATGTTAAAACGTACAGGTGACAATAGACACTTGTAAACACTGGAGTAATAACTCATTATTATTCCTGGAAATTACAGCTATCACAAAATGCATATATTTGTTACGTAAAAGCTATAAAATCTCTTGAAAATTAAAGTTACCCATAATAAAATCACAGTTGTGGGAAATCATTAATTATGTAACACTTTTCATGTACTTTGCTATGCTGTAATATTTATGTTTATGTATGTTTTACTTAAGCTGGCAAGTTTCCTCGTTCTATATGTATCACCTAAGCATACCGTTTAAATATTTTACTTTTTTTAATTTCGCAAATTCTGTTCTCGCTGTTTACAATAAACTCTGAACAATGCATGGTTTAAATTGCGGTTGCCAGTACAACTGTGCAATTCATGACAAAAGAGCACAACAGCTGAGTTACAGCTGACCTACTTCACTGCAGGTTATTACTCTGAAACGTTTACAGACATTGGAGTGCTAAGTACATGACTGAGTCGAAGCTGCGGTTAGTAGAGGAAAATCAGCTGGTTTCTGTTTACATTACACAGAACAGATTAAATTGTACGCTGCACAGTATCGTACTTACAAGCTGTCAGCTGATAATTATTACATCGGCTGACAAATTAAATGGCATTATCTGGAATATTACGTCGCCTCTGCTTAATATATTAGAAAATTATATAATTGTTCTCAATTAGCCGACAGTAACTAATTTAAATGTTATCTCAATTGTTTCTTTTGCTTTAAAATATTAAACTAAGCTGCCGAATTTAGTAATATTAACTAACAAAATTTTACTTTCTCAAATTAAACACAGACGTTCTTCTATTTGTGGGCTAGCTGTATATTTATTTCCTTTTTCTACACATCTTACAAAGACCAATGAAGAACATAGAGGAGGAGAAGGAGGGAAAAAGAAGAAGCATACCATTCGTGTGGAAGAAAATAATTAACACTGTGGTAATTATATCTTAAGTTATATTTCTTGGACAGTTGGATGTAAGTTATGCAAAGCAAATTATTTGGAGAGTCCCGAATGTAAATTTGGAGAACAATGCAGAATACTGGCTGTACAGAAACGAGATAATTTGGGAAAGATAGGAGAAAGATAAAATTATTGAACTCTATTAAGAAACTCAACAGGTTGGGATATATATGTTACAAAGGAACTGTCTTACAGTGAAAAACGGAATTATTATTATTATCGGGGGTCCTACAGTCTATGCCGCATCCAGCATTTCGATCGCCATTTCTCCCTATCTTTCCAGTCATCGTCTTCAATAGCTCGATCTCTCATGCTTTTCCTAATTCCTGTTCTCCATTGTGTTGTCAGTCTTCCTTTTCTTCTCCTGTTTTGTAGTGTGTAAGTCAATGCTTTCTTTGGCCATCGCTTCGCCTCCATCCTCGGAACATAACCAAAAGGGAAAAACGGAATATATAGATAAAAATAACTAATCATAAGTGTGGAGAACGTCTGTGTGCACTTACACAAAGGCGCAAAACGGAGAGTTCCCTGTTATGAAGACGGATACCGTGGACATCTATGCCTTTCCCGTAGGGGAAGGGACTTAGACAATCCAGCCGCTAGACGCTCTAAATAGGAACGTAAAAAACAGGAGACAATAAGAGAACGGACTAGACAAACTAAGTAATCTTCCAATAGAGTGACCAACTTGTGCATGTTATGGGTACTTATCAGAGTGAAACATTACACAATATAAAGAGAAAATACGATTATCTACTTTTAAAATGAAAAAAGAGAATGCATTTTCACGACTGAATGCTAATCAACAAAAGAGTAAATACAGTATATGTGCACATAAGAGAGGGAGGGAGAGAGAGAGAGAGAGAGAGAGAGAGAGAGAGAGAGAGAGAGAGAGAGAGAGAGAGAGAGAGAGAGAGAGAGAGAGAGAGAGAGAGAGAGAGAGAGAGAGAGAGAGAGAGAGAAATGGTATCACATAAAACTAGTAAAAACACATAACGTGCAAATGAAAGCCACTCAGCACAAACTAACTCATGCACTACATAGAAATGTGAACATACTAATGTACTAAAATTTGTTAGTATATTGAACACTAAAAATTGTCAACATAGTCGATAAAACGGGTCAAAAAGATACTAAGTGTTAGATAATAAAATATAACATAAAACAAAATATTTAAATACCAATCAGTTATTCCGTAAAATGTATTTCAATATCTGGTAAGGAGGATGTTTCTGTGAGATCTTCCTAATGTTTGGCTATACAAGAATTTGGTCGAAGAGGTGAAGGATGACACAGTTCGTGACATGGTAAGGGAACAGTCGGTTCGCCTATTCCCTGAAAGAAGAAAAAGAAGGGAAAGAGGACGAGTAGGATTAGGAGGGATAAGACGAGAAGAAGAAGAAAAGGAGGAGGAGGAAGAAGGCGAAGAAGAAGAAGAATAAGTAGAAGAAGAAATCAAATAGGAAGAAGAAGAAAAGGAAAAAAGAAGTAGGGGGAGGAAGAAGAAGCATAACATACGGGCAGCAGAAAATAGTTAACACTGCGTTAATTATATCTTAATTTCAAGCCTGATGCTAAAAATAGTATTATGAATCCATAGAATGAGTTTGTAGAAAAATAGATAATATATTTTGAATAGTAAAAATTTTGTAAACTAAATAGATATGTAAACATCGAAGAGAGAGAGAGAGAGAGAGAGAGAGAGAGAGAGAGAGAGAGAGAGAGCAGCAAACTATACTATCAAAGTACTGAAGACAAATGTTGTGTGAACGTAACTTGCAATTGAAAACCACTCAGCGAAAAATAACTCATGAAACCAACACACGGTTGGACGGCACGCTGCTGGCTCGTATATAACGTATTTACTGATAGCGTAGAACAGACGGACGTAATGTCGGTAAATGAATCAAGCCGTTTAATTTATGGTGTAGTCATGGCGTATGATTGTGTCGGTCCTATAGATGGGAAATCAATATACGTCACCCCCATATAGCTACGGTGCTACGGGGAAGGGGTGAGTCAACGACCCTAAGCCGCTGATAACACAAGTGCGGTAATATATATGTAATGTACGCGCTGCTAATGTCTTTGTAACCGCCTCTTCTACTTAGCTACATATATTATCCACTTTACATGCTGAAATTGACTATCCACCGGCGTGAAATGAATATTGATGGCTGTGTCTTGGAACGAGTCTATAATTCTCTGTGCTGCAGGCCCTTGATATCGGTTTGTGTTATGCACAGAGAAGTGAACACGGTACTTGCTACGATATTAATTGATGACTCGTTAGACACTTGGTGAAATATTAACACAAGGTTTTTAAAAACATATAAACACTTGGTATGTTTTCTCAGATTTTATTTAACTCTGACAGCTGTTTCGACTTCTTAAGGCATTGTCAAAGAGATGAAATCTCGATTCATCTCTTTGACAATGGCTTAAGAAATGTTGTTAAGAACTAGGAATGTCCTTGCAGGATTTCAGCATTTGTTAAGAGCATCAAAAACATAGTTTTTGATAAAATGAAACATTTAAAATTAACAGTAAAATTTTACATTAAATGTGTGCTGTACAGAATAGGGAGGAAATACTGACGAATAATTTAAACTTTAATAAAATAAAATATTATAATTCCTAATTATGGAATCAAAAGGATATGACTCTTAATATAAACCACGTGGTACTGAAACCTCGTTTGTAAGAAGTTGTACATAATTAGCACGTGGTTTGCATGTTAGAAGATGTTTCGTAAATTGGCTGGTTCATGATAATTCCAGATCAATCTTATTAAAGAGAATCAGACTTCCAAGCAATATGATATCAGAAGGTCATGTAACAATCATCACGCTTAATTAGAAATCATGTACAGCTTTGATTTGGGACCGGATCAAGGAGATAACCTTGATCTTCTTGGGATTAGATTTGATGACCTCATCCTGGTCGTCAACCCATTGTACTAAGGTTCCAGAATATAACACGGCTATACGAGACTATCCGCAATTTGTGAAACCTGAGTAATATAGAACGGAGGCTAGAGCGACGTAGGACAGAGGAACATCTCTAGAGAAACAGCTACATAGGAGAATAGAAGACGAGATCATCAAGCAACGAACCCGGAATCATCACGCGTCATTCTGAATCTTCAACACCACAAAAATACATACAAACTATTTCGTTATATATATAATAAAAGAACGTGGTACCCAATAACCACACCCGCAGTCATTTTCTATATTTCGGTTATGCGAATATTAGCGTCGATATGTAGTGAATATCGCATATACTTTTAGTTGGATAATACGAATCATGGAATTGTATTTGGTACGGTATGTTACAAAACAGTTTGCTGACGTTTGCAAATCGTGTTTCATTGTCATACGTTTTACAAAATATGTTTCTAGCAATAGTATAATTCCTATGTGTGCCTGTGACGCCAAAAGTTGGTGTTGTTGGGCTAACATGCAAACTGAAATTACAAATCGAAACCAATGTCCCTTTAGAATAATACTCACTTTTTGTGAAATCCACTTAAAAAAATACTCGAAGTAGAAACCTAACTTGCTTATATGCGGCTACACACTCCTCAGAAGACCAAGTGACATGTGCACCAAGTGATATTGGTGAAGTATTGCCAATGGCTGGTTGCATACATGGTTCTCTTTTAATGGCAGAACTCGTTTTTCAATAATACTCGTTGCTTCACTAACTCTAGGTTCTTGCTGGAAAAGTAACCAACTGGAAGGAAGACGGGATACTATATACGTCTCCATTTATTTTGTATTTCGCACAAAATTTACTTCCAGTGAAGTGTTTGAGATCTTATTGAATAACATAAAAGAATATTGACCACCTAAGAAATAACATATTTTGTTTTCATTCGTTTTGAAAGGAAAATTATTAGAAATATCTTCGGACCAGTATGTTGTAATGGAGAATAGAGTATCAGATCTAGCCAGGAAATAGATTCTATTGGGGCTCTATTGTAAAACAAGGAGATATCGTCCGATTTATGAAGTCTAGATGAATCAGCTGGATAGGACATGTAGTAAGAATTGACAACAAAAGGATAATGAATGGGCACACAATTAGCACAGAAGATGAGGCAGGCCAAGAAAACCATGGCAAGACGACGTGGAAGAATACCTGACAAGGATGGATGTCGGCTCGTGGAAGACCAAGTCACTTGATCGAACTATCAGGAGGCGGATCATTAGAGAGGCCAAGGTCCATCCTGGACAGTAGTACAGGATAAGTATGTATGTTTTCATTCGTTAATACGTTTATTTTTTATTCATACCATTCTGAAATAATTGTATATTTTCTTATTCTTCTTTTGTTATTTTTCTTAAAAATACGTTTTATTTTTAATTTTTCTCTGAAGCATTGTGTGGACACATGAAATGTCATATTTTCCCAATCATGGCTTTTACTTCTTTAAACATTAAGCTGTAAACCAAAAGCCATTATTACCTAACCTCTCAAATAAAAACAAAACGATTTTTGCTCTATATTCAGAAATATAATAATTTAAAATTAGTACACTTCTTCTTCTTCTTTACATCGTAGTACATCGATACAATCGCATATTCAAAACATGGAAAATGTAATGTGGGTACAGATATCGGGACAGATCCAAGAACATTATAAAAAGGACAATTGAAAAATTTATAAACTTTTAAAAACATTTTTAATAATTTTAGATACTCATTTATTATTAAAATTATTGAAAAACCTTACTAGTAGTATAATTCGTATCACGACAGTAAATTTAGTAATGGCTAATGTTTCTTCATCTTCTTGAAATTCTGAACAAAATTTTGTAAAGAAAGTCAATTTATTTAATTATTATTGAATTAACTGTATTAAAACTTTTGAATAATACAAATATTAAAGAGTCTTTGTAATAGCCACCGTAATGGTACGAAATTACGTAACGCTCTCGAAAAGTCGGCAGGTGTGGTTACGTAAGTCGGCAGGTGCAGTTACGTAAGTCGGCAGGTGCAGTTACGTAAGTCGGCAGGTGCAGTTCCCTGAAAGTTGTACACGTTTCTCGGCTAGCCGAGTACGTGCAGTGTCTGCATCAATGTTGGTTAATAATATTGGTATTTTTATTTTCTAAACGTTTTTTATGTTTCATTATCATTCTATCAACTATTACTGGCCTGTAACCATTATTTAGAGCTATTTGTTTTATAATATTTACTTCTTGATCATAGTCTTCGTTATTAAGGGGAACACAAAGTAATCTGTCAATAAAGCTGTTAAATGCAGCCATTTTTTGGGCTGGAGGATGAAATGACTTAGCATGTATAACCGTATCTGTGCATGTGTGCTTTCTGTATATTTTGTATGTCAGTTCATTACCGTTATTTGTTATGGTTAGATCCAGGAAATTAATATTTTTGTTATTTTCAATTTCCATAGTGAATTTTATTGTCTTATGTATTTTATTTAAATAGTTATTAAATGACTCGAGCTGTCTATTGTTACCATTGAAAATAACAAAGGTGTCATCCACATAACTTGAATAATATACTATTTTTTTGTCAAAATAATTGTTTTTTAAAATTTTAGTATTTTCTAGATGATTCAAATAAATATCAGCGAGGATACCTGAGAGTGGAGAACCCATTGCTAGGCCCTCATTTTGTTTGTAGTATGAACCATCAAACGAAAAATAGTTTTGATTAAGTACTGTTTCTAATAGTAACATTAGCTGATTAATTTTTCTTATTTCTAAGGTATTATTATTTATTAAATTTTCTTTGAGTAATTCTAAAGTTTCATCAATTGGGACATTGGTATACAGATCCACTATGTCAAAGGACACTAGCTTGTAACTAGGCTTAATATTAATATGACGTAATTTTTGAATAACATCTTTATAACCTTTTATACTCTGGTTATTATCTAAGCTTATATGTTGTTCGATTATTTTTACCAAGGTTTTTGCTACTTTATAGCTTGGAGCGGTTGTATAATTTACTAAAGGTCTAATTGGTGTGTCTTTTTTGTGTACTTTGGGTAGACCTTTTAAGCATGGTGCACTAGCTTTTATTGGTTTCAGTGAGTAGCATATATGTTTCTCAAATAGATCTGTACATTTATTTATTGTTTTATTCAAATCTAATGTGTATTTTTTGGTGGGATCATTATTTAACTTTGTTATGTTGTTATTATTAATGAATTTGTATACCTTTTGTTTATATTCGTCTAAGTCTAACAATGCTATAGTATTGCCTTTATCAACCTTCGTTAAGTAAATGTTATTTTGTAAGAGTTTTTTATTTAGCTGTATAGCTGTTAGTTGTTCATGTTTTGTTTCTGTATAATTTAATTTCTTTTGTTTATGATAATTATTATTAATTGCTTTATTGAATCTACTATTTATTAATATTCGTAGTTCATTTCGTTCATTTAAATCTGGAACACACTTAATTACAGATTCGACTTCAACTATTTCTTTAATTATGTTATTTTTATTTTTAAGATTCGGTGGAAAATTGTAATTCAGTCCCTTATTGATAAGATTTTCCTCTGTGTTCGTGAGAACCATGTTAGTCATGTTTATCAGTCTAGGGTAGAAAGCATGTTTTTCATTATTGAATTTATCATTGTTTTGATTGCTTATCAAACGGCCAATTTTATTAGTATGTTTATTCTTCTGGAATCTAATCTTATTCTTAACGTATTGATTAATATGTTGTATGATTGTATCGCATAGAGCAGGGTGAACATTATTATATATAATACATTTTAGGTTAGTTGTCTCCAAGTCGCTTATATTAATATAATAGATATTTACCATATATCCGTCGTGCGACTACGTTTTTCTCGTCTTATTTTGACGCGTTTCGGCAACGAATTGCCATCTTCAGAAATCTTAATCACTCATTAGAGATCGTTAAACAAAATTAAAAACACTAAAATCATTATAGTAAAAGTGCACTTTTACGACATTGGAAACTCACAGACGCGAACATGAAAGTTTATGTTTCTCGCGTGGACAACATCGATCGACTGCTTTCGCGTAGACAATATCGATCGACTGATTCACTGTTTATATAGCCACTGATAAACCTGTTTTGCTTATTATAGCCCGTATGTACTGTGACTTTCCATTTACCGGCGCCCGTGTACAAGTATTGCCGTGTCGTACAATATGTTATGTGAAAATGTAAGTTTATCATTCAAGACATAATCACTGTTGATTTTGACGGCTTTCTATATTTCATATTCCTCAAGCGCGTCCATGTATTTTCCTTTCCTGCAGCAATGCAAGGGCTGGAAATTTGTCTCATTACACCGGAAGTGTCATGATAACCGGAAGTGTGTTATCATTTTTCGACTTTTCTAATTTCTTCTCTTTATGTTTACTTATTAATTTATCCACTAATGAACTTTTATATCCGTTAGCCGCTGCTATGTGCTTGATGGTATTAACCTCTTCATTGTAGTCTTTTTCACTTAACGGTATAGTTAGCAATCTATGCACAAAACTATTTTAGATAGATTGTGCATAGACAAGCGACTTGGATACAACTAACCTAAAGTTAATAAATACATATCTGCAGATTACACAAACATTTTACCAAATATTCTAGTTAACGAACTCAAGAAACACCATGTAATTGTAACTTTCCGTACAAATAACAACATTCAGAGACTTCTTAGCCGGAAAAACAGTATACCAGAAAGAAAAAGAACCGGCGTATACAAGATGAATTGCAGCTCATGCGATATGTTCTACATAGGCCAAACAGGCAGACCGTTTGAAGAAAGATATAACGAACATCTTCCCAGAAGGGAATTACATAAAACAACATCTAATTTTGCCAGGCACCTGATACTATGTAATCATAACTACAGTGATTTTGAGACAAATTTCCAGCCCTTGCATTGCTGCATGAAAGGAAAATACATGGACGCGCTTGAGGAATATGAAATATAGAAAGCCGTCAAAATCAACAGTGATTATGTCTTGAATGATAAACTTACATTTTCACATAACATATTGTACGACACGGCAATACTTGTACACGGGCGCCGGTAAATGGAAAGTCACAGTACATACGGGCTATAATAAGCAAAACAGGTTTATCAGTGGCTATATAAACAGTGAATCAGTCGATCGATATTGTCTACGCGAAAGCAGTCGATCGATGTTGTCCACGCGAGAAACATAAACTTTCATGTTCGCGTCTGTGAGTTTCCAATGTCGTAAAAGTGCACTTTTACTGTAATGATTTTAGTGTTTTTAATTTTGTTTAACGATCTCTAATGAGTGATTAAGATTTCTGAAGATGGCAATTCGTTGCCGAAACGCGTCAAAATAAGACGAGAAAAACGAAGTCGCACGACGGATATATGGTAAATATCTATTATATTATTATATAGTTCTAAATGTGTTTTATATACAGCTGAGTTTAATGAGATTTTCTTCCTATATAAGAATTTAATTTCTTCTTTCATCCTGTATTTACTTGCAAATTGCTCAGTTTTTCTGGCCATTCTAGAGGTTTCGTTAATTTTGATTTTAGCGTAATTTGGGATAAGATTTTTATATAGACAAATTTTAATAAATTTAATATTTAAATTAGTTTTAAATAGTTTTAGTTTTTGATTTTGAAGTGTATACGCAATTTTTACCTGGTAAGGTTCCAATTTCAATCTATTCATGTTTTACGTACCGAGTCACTTTATGGTTAATATAATTAAATTACCTTATTCGGTCCACCTTAGTGACACTAGCTGCTGTCGTTTAATGACGCGTTTCGGGATAAAATCCCATCTTTAGATACACAATAATCAAAACATAAATGTATACCACAATTTGTGGTTTGTCATAATTTAAAATATTTAAAATCTTTTAAATAAAATATATATAAATAAAAACGTAACAACTGAATCGCTCGGAGCGCTCGCATGCATGCACGCTGTACTACGACTTCCTCACGACTGGCTATGCTTATCATTCAACCGTATAGCAGTGTCAAACAGGTTATTAGAACCGAAGTTCATTTGATCATTTAATATGTTATTTTTGGTCATTGCGTTTTTTGTAGCTTTGTATATTTCGAACTCCTCTAGACTATCCATTAAGTTACCCTTCTTGCAAGTATGCAACGCCACGAAATTGTTTTCGAAACTAGTATAACTATGATCTTTTTCTATTAAATGTTGTGCAAAACTGGAATTATTATTATTTGTTTTTGGAATGTGCTCTAAAAATCTTGTATAAAAATCTCTGCCGGATTGGCCGATGTAGAATGCTGCACAATTATCGCATTTAATTTTGTGCGTTTGCGTCATTAAACGACAGCAGCTAGTGTCACTAAGGTGGACCGAATAAGGTAATTTAATTATATTAACCATAAAGTGACTCGGTACGTAAAACATGATTAGATTGTAATATTATAAATATATTATAAAAGTCTGAAAGCGGTAAGGACTTATAAATATTTAGGCGTTACACCTTGCAGGCAAGGAAACATCACTAAAGGGATAACTGAGAGGATAAACAAGGGTAAAAACGTAATAAGAGAGTGAACTCCATCTTTTGGAATAAAACAATAAGAAATAAAACGATGAAAATAATATACACAAATATATATTATACTTCATTGGTAATTCGTGATAAGTGAGTTCATTGGTGTCAGTTATTCTGTCTGCCACGACGACTGAACTGTTGTAACAATATTTAAAAAATTTTATATCAATAGAAACGTAACTTTTGGTTTAATAGTTAAAATACTTTTCCAAAATAAGTACAAAGTTGAGACCAACTCAAGTCGGTTTTTAAAGAGATTCAAATAGCGCTTAAAGCAAAGGCACTAAAGAAATTATGAAATACTAGAAACGTTCATCACCCCAACTACGTACACTACACAGTCTCTCTAAGAGAAGAGTAGACCATGGCCGGTAGCAGTCCACATCCCAAAATATCCAGCACATCGGTGGTCCCTGCGGCAGGAGCTCTATTTGAAACTCGGGACGCAGCACACGAGCGGGCGACGGGCATGCCCTTGGTTTCTGACAGCCCCGCAGTCAGAAGAGTAGAAAGACTTAGTTACTAATCTGTAAGGAATACGTTAGAAGACAAGCAAAACTGAAAATAGTATTTGATATTAATATTATATTAATAGTGTTTGTTCCTGCTTCTCGTTTTGAAAGCAAGCTGACGAAAATAAAGAGAAAAAATTGAAAATGCTGAAATGAAATTTTTTATTGTTTAAACGTGTTGCAATAAAACCGACAAACGGGAACGCATTCAAGAAAAGAACAATGTTGCAACAGATATGTCAAAGGTTTACTTAAAATCAGAGGTCATAACAAATGATAATGTCCAATCATGAAATGCACAATAAACAGCAAGAAACAGGAATACTTATTACAATTATAATAGAATCGGTGATTTCACAAAGGACATGTGTCACAGTATTTACAAAATATGATCAGCATTGTTTTCCCCCAAAATTTAGGATCAAATACGTCGCTTAGGCTAGAAAAGTCATGAGTCTGATGCACTTCAGCTTGGCAGTGTTGTAGTCATTAGTGACTGTGGGGCACTAGTCATTGACTCACGCCGCTTGTCCACTCAACAGCTGATAAGTTTATCAGCTGATCCCTTCAAAATTGGGATAGATTGTATGTTCGCAGACACATTCCATGACTTATGACTAAAGTTAGTTCAAGATTTACCATGCAGTCTGTTAAAACCGAAGGCATTTTAAACTTTAGTGGTTGGTGGCCATCACTATAACAAAAACATGTCTTTAAAATAAAAGCCTTGGAAATAAATTTCCACGGAGTGAAAAACTGACTTTCAGTCCTCAGCGTACGTGAATTTTACATATTCAAATAAAAATTTAGCAGCAGTTAAGACACATCCATTTATTGATTGTGTACCGGAACATTTTTGTCATATAAACAAACCGTTGGGCAATGATCTACCAGCTCCTGCATTACAATATGAGGCAATGGTCCCTCTCTCAGAAGACAGAGTGAAAGACATAAAGAATACAATGCAATACATTATATCTGATTATATGGACCTTTGTAATGAATTAATCACACGACCAGCTACGATGCAAGATGGTCGTGGGGTCAGAAGCAATGTTTCTATTGATATACCGGATGATGAAAACCTGCTATGACAGAAAACCTTTGATTGCAGAAAAGGCGTTATAAATTTGTTTACTTTTATCTTTCAGTATCAAAGCAATTAATTCAACATTCAACAGTAAAACTACGTTAATAAAGATAAATTTTATGATTGAAAAATTATCATTACATTTTTAACACAGTATAAAAAACTATAGGATGTTTTTAGTGTTACCTGAAACAATTAGTTTTGCTGACTCTGCCGCTTTTAATCACCGATTCCGTTGTAATACAACTGAAACAATCATGAAAAATACAACGTGAAAACATAAACTCACGCATTTTGGGTCATTTTGTGTGTGTGTGTGTGTGTGAGAGAGAGAGAGAGAGAGAGAAAAGTAAAGTGAGAAAGAGAGAGAGGGAGAACTCGCGTCTGAGCATGTATGCACTTTAAAGGAACTAAAAATAAATATAATAGAAAATCAAGAAAATGTCAACAAATGTGTTTTCAATGTTTGTTTGACACTTTGTTTGACAATAAATATATAGAAAATGGATATTTAAAATATAGTACAATACGGGAACGGCAGCTCAGGGTGGTGAAACGGATGATAAGGGTGTGACAGCTCTGTGAACGAAAAGAAACATTTTTGGTTAAAAAAATAATAATAATAACAAGACGTGCAGACTCAGTACCACAAATTGCCGATCGAATAATGTCGATGTGGTGGCCCGTCTTTTATGAAGTGGTAGCAATATTATGAAGTTTTGCAAGTCGTTGGTAACAATAACGTTATATGTGTGGATCAAAATATGTGTGGTTAAAACACAAATTATAAAATATTATTTAGCCTTTGAAATGAAAACCATGTCATACATCATTTTTACGTATATTAAACTCAACACAAAACATTCACAAGAAAGTACTTTCTCTCTCTCTCTCTCTCGCTCTCCCTCTGTCTTTGATTATTAGTGCGAACTGGTTTTTTACTAACTCTCTACATATATCCATGGTGTGTGTGCTGCGTACGTGTGCGCGTGTGTGTCTGTATGTGTGTTTGTATGTTTGTTTGTTAAGATTCATTAACAGGTATGTGGGATCTACAATTTAGTCGAGTTGTTGCAGCTAATCAGAGTTAATCATAAATACGATGTCTCACGCAGGGGTGATGATATTTACAGGAGGGATGAAAAGGACCGGATCCACCCCCAGAAGCTCAAAAGTTGGCAAGACATTTGGTTAATCTCTTAATTTTCAAGTTCTTAATAATAAATTTTTCAGCTGTTTGTGATAATACAGCAGTAACACTTTTTTAAATATAGGTCTACAAACAAGTTAATATCACAACATTTGCGTGTAAGTTTGAAATGTGAGATATACGAAAATCAACTGAGTCAATAAGTATATTCTAAACAATGTTTCAATAGCGTTTATGTTTACTGTTATTGCATTATGGGTATTGAAATACATCATGTTATTACAAGTTTTCCAGCCACTTTAAGGATTGTAATATTGATTAGGGTTAACTTGTTTTTCTTTCCTAGATTTGCTAGTGGTCCTCACGGCCTCACGCCGTGGCCGTGACGGCGTGGCGGTTTGCCGTGGTGGGCCTCACGGGGTGGTCTAGGCACGGCCTTTGGTGTTAACACAGGGTAACGCTGAGCTTTTGACGGAGACGTTTCGATACCGCGTAATCGCCTGCAGATGGAGTTCATCGATCAAGAGTTCAACTACTCCTCTTCCAAGACGATGAAAACTTGCAAGCAATAATATGGACGCATTATAAAAACAGAGAATGTCACACGTTTTTCCACAGCTTTTGGTAGTGAAAGTTTGTCACTACTTGAGAACTGTCAGCTAACCAGATTTATAAACTTTTCTTCTATCATTGAAACACTGAAACAAACCCTCCTGTAAACTAGTCAAAGAAGATGGACGACAGAAAGCAACCGTATCTCAGTCCTTATTCTCCTTACACCCCGGTGGCCGTTACAAGTTCTTGGTCATTATACATAAAACGCAGTAAAGCACGGAGTATTAAGAAGAATGAAGAAGCGCATCTAGCCAGGTTTCAAATGTGATTGTGGCAAAGAATATTTACGGTGAAATGGTGCGACAGGGTGAGACACGTTAAAGTACTGACGAGAATAGGAGAGGAAAAAAGACAGCTGAAAGTGATGGAAAAGAGAAACCAAATCTCTTTGTTGCTATACGTATATTGCGTAGAAACTGTCTGCAGCTAAGGACCATAGAGGGAAAGGTGGCAGGAAAGATAGGGCGGTGAAGAAGAAAGATTGGCATGCTTGACGACATCAGAAATGGAAGGAGCTACAAATAGATAACGTCAAATCCACAGGTGCTAGAAAAATTAAGAGTATTCAGTTGAAGCCTGTTATAATACATATTGCTACGGTCTTTGAGATGAAAAACAACTACGTAACTATCTTGACAATTCTGGATTGTCGCTTTACACGTTTCTCGGCTTGTCCAGCGCGTGCAGGGTGCAGCCGCCATCGTTGGAGGCTGTTCCAGACGCGGTGAACCTGGGGCGTCTGTGTCAAGGTCGTGGAGACTGATCTAGTCTCCAGACTGTTCGAGCGCTTGTAACTACGCAAATTATCTAGGCACGGCGCCCGGAAAATGGAAGATTATTTTGAAACCTCTGCGGGATACATATAAGCGTCACCGGCCGGATTAGTTTCCAGTTAATACATGGCGATATTCAAGTGCGTATAGCAGATTAGTGAGACGAGATCATTGTGTTAAATTAGTACGGAACTGTAGTAAGTTGAAATTTATTGTTGTTTGTTGGACAAATGTAACTTGGGCTATTGTATTAGAGTACCTTGTTGATTTGTTACTAATGTCTGTGTCTAATTAAAGTTTGTAATTTGCGACTTTATTGGTGTTGTTGGGTTTTCTGTTTCCACGACGTTCTGGGTGACCGTTGTAACATTATACAAAAAAAATGTTAAACCAGGCGTCTGGCTGAATAACATATAGGCGTACATATAGTCTTCTTCTTCTTCTTCTTCTTCTTCTTCTTCTTCTTCTTCTTCTTCTTCTTCTTCTTCTTCTTCTTCTTCTTCTTCTTCTCCTTCTTCTTCTTCCAACCAAGCATTATACTAATAGCCTGTTACGATCTGATCATTCCACCTCTATTTTGGTTTTCCGAGGGATCTCCGTTCCCCGATCGATATCTGTACATAATCTTTGCCATTCTCTCAGTGCTCAGCCTAAATATAGTATAAACAATATCATACGTAGCGGTGAAATTTCTTTAAAGGTCTAAGAATTTTTATTTTTTAAAGTATCTTTTGAAATGGTATTCGTATATTACATGTTCTCTCCTAAATTCTTTGTCAAGTTCAATAAATAGAATTTACAATTCGTGAATTACACCCTGTTGTCTTGATAAAAGTAATTTACCATTCATTGCGGTCAGGTCACTGGGTTTGTCTAGTCTGTAGATAAAATCCAATTACAACCACCATCGTCGGTTAACAAAGACATTTCCGTAAAATGCACTCTTTAATCGGATAACGGGTAGAGATAGTTTTGTTTACCTCCAGCTGGGTGCTTTGTTCCCTCTATCTCAAACTTTGTCTTGAAAACTAAGATAATGGGAAAACGTCTACCTGTAGATTAGATGAGTCTATGAATTTTGTTTACTACAAAAGTCGTTTTCTTCCAGTTAGATGGTCTGGAAAAATAATTTTTTGTCTGTTCGTGTGTAGAATTTCATAAAACTTGAGTCAAATATTAAATTATATGTAGTTCCTAATCTGTATGTTGGGAATATATGTTGGGCATTTTATGCAATAACTAAATCTAAGAGTAAATAACGCCAAAATTATACGTAGTACTTTATGGCAAAGTTATCGTTATAACAAAATTGAAAGTAAAGTTGGTCTGTCTGGTCCTGTTGCAAGCTCAACAGACAGTAAGACGGACACAAGGCTAATTTGATGGTCTAGCCTCGACAAGTATAGCTTTACGCTGAAGGCTAAAATTGTCCAGTGATAAAAACAAAAGTGTAGAAAATTGTATCCTTTCCACATACAGTCATATTTAAAGGGAAGTTAATGCCCAGCATTAGAAGACTGTAGCCGAAAGTTATAATAATAATAATAATAATAGTCTTATTCCGATCTTCTTGCCACTAGGAGTTTCCAATTCCTGAATCCCGTTCTTCAAAAAAATTGTACCTACTTTATTTTCAGTACCCGTTACCTTCTTTGTCTTTTCAACCCCCTGAATCATCCAACTTCAGACCATAATCCTCCAAGACTATATTTCTCCTAACCTATCTCTTATTCTCTCACCTCGATCCAACTTTTCTCAAAATGCCTTAAACAATGAATTCTTCTATATGCAATAAATTTTGTAATAGAATCTTATTACAATAGTCTCGTGTATTGTTTACAGGATTTATATCACATTTATTCCTCATCCTGCGACTTTCTACATTTTCATAAGCTTATATTAGATTTCTCTTAAAATTTATTAATAAAACTGTTAGAAGTTTTTTTATAAGAAATGTTTTAAAATAGATGTATTTGCTGCTGCCAGATCCTTCATACATTATCACTTGCCTAAGCAGACTTGTTTGATTTAAATGATAAATATGTTCCAAGCTTTCAGCTGAACTCCACTCTCCAGTTGTTCTATCCTGTACCGCTCTTCTAAGTTGATCAAATTTATCACCATAATCAAGTCTGTCAACACATTTCTTTTTCTTTCTTGCACTCAACCTAACTTACCTTCTATCTTTCTCTCAATTAGTAGCTTCTGTAGACCGTTCCTTCTCAAAATGTGACCAGTCCAGTTAATTTTTTTTTCTTATGGTTTTCTGTTCATCTGTTTTCCTAATCGTTTCTTTATTTTTCTATGACAGCAAAGTAATTTACGTTATTCAGGATATTAATGAATATTTGAAGAGAATCATATTTGAATGGCAGCCTCGATTTCCGGCAGTTATCTTACTTTATTACTTTATTTCTTGCGATTTATAGTTGATAGGAATATTCTGTAAAGAATAAAATATTTATTTTTTTTCTTTACTTCTTAGGAAATTATAACACTTTTTTATAAGAATTGAGGTGATCAAGGCAAGGTAGCCCGAAGACACATTTTTTAGAAATTCAAAGTTGAAAGTTTAATCAAATTCTCAAGTCATTTAACAGTAATTACTGGCGTTTAAGAACATAAATATTACCTTTATTTGGTGGTGAACAATCTGCGCCCACTACTTGTTAGCATATACGATTGTTACACATCATAGCTACTAAATGCAGTCCACATCTCAATGTATGAAAAAATTTCATCCTGACATTATCTTACTCCTTTCTCCTCAAGAAATAGTGTATTAGGTAAAAATTCAATCTGTCTATTACAGAAAAACTAAGTAAATTTTATTTATTATAAAAATATACGTAAGGCATACAGATAAAATATGTATTTCATATACAATTTTTTTGTACAGAAAGTATTTTCAAACAGGCAACAGTGGTCTGTTTAATAATAAATACAATATTACAACAAGTGAGAGGGCAATCGCAGTGGCAGTGGCAACAGAGCAATAACTAATTGTTTCAAGCTACATTGTCGACGTAATCCCAACTGTGTTAATCCGTTATATTGCCGCGTCAGCTGTAAGTGAATTGCTGCGACTTCTGCTTCAGATTAATTGCTACACTTTGTTAGCATTAAGCTGCTGCTGCTGCTGCTACTAATGTCACACTGTGTTCTCATAAATCTGATCACATACACTTCGTATATAAGACAAACTCTGGGAAGTGGGACTACAGGGTGACAGTAAAGTCACGCAACTGAAAATGTCTTAACACTGTAGGTCTGCTTATCAAGCCTGTGGTTTCTTCATAATTGTAATACAATTTTAAAACAAATTAACATACAAAAAAAAATAATAACGAATCTATTCCAAGCGATTAAGAGTTAGTCACGGTACGCTGCCTTACGTAATCCGTCCGCCATACAAAGCAGACAGCGTGGCCAAGACTACGTTTCACCACCCCAATATTACCACATGGTTGGTCAAATATTACCCTCAGGTGTTTTCCACATGGTGTTCCCGACGAACGTATTAAAATCGACCAAGTCAAGGGGCTGTGATTAGCCGAGACTTGGGAGCTGAGCTTATACAGCTAACCTTGTGTTACCGGGCGACTCTTACTCATACGCGGTAAACGTATTCGCGTATTGTTCGCTAATTTCTGCCGTAAGTGTCTTTTGTGTCGCTTTGCGGCTCTGAAGAAGAACCCCGGTCGCTGGGATTGAAACGTAAGCCGACTGTGTCGCAAGTTATCAGCAACCGACCAAGGCCTAACAGCCCGGTTCCATTTACACCGGTCGTGTAAACCTGCGTTACAAAACATCACCCCAAGATATTATCCTGGTTACTCATTTACACTGGCTGTCCCGATCTGGAGGGGGGATGTGGAACATATGCACCTTCATTTTATGGTGCGCCCGGGAATCCAACCAGGACCTTTGGATTAGTGACCAGCCGCCCTTCCATAATAATAGATTAATACAATTACAAGCTCACAACGGATGTTGGCAATCTCAACCGCGCTGATAAACGCGTGTATTAACACAGTGCGATGCCATCCTTTTTTTTACTGTTTAGCTGCACTGATATTTAAAATGTACTTAATTTTGTTTTTCACATATCTGGTGAGCTTTCTGGATGGAGAAATCATTGTCTAAAATAAAAATGACATATTTTGAATGAAACGTCTACTAAACTGGCAACAATGCAGTCTTTTCGACGATAGTGGAGTCGTTTTTACCTTGTTCATAGACTACGGTTGGACGGACATTTTTAAACGTAGGTTTTTCCTACAGAAATTAACGTAATAATTTATTCCGTTTATGTCGGCTTGACCGTAGATTACATAACAATATTTTATCTGAGTTAAAAATGCTGTGAGATTGCAACGCACCGCCTGATCTATTTTTAAAGTACTGTGCTTTGTTGAAAGTTGGATGTAGACGGCCTTTTATTATCAAGTGATTTTAAACTCAGCGTCGTGAGGCGACATTGAATAGTTGTATGAGATAACAGCAACGCCTTCTGGCTGTGAATACCGGAACTAGCGGCTGGGGACGCGTTGCACTAGCCATACAACCATCCGTGCTACAGTATGCCCTGGTCTTTTACGGACTGTTGAGAAGAGGTTTGTTTTCATTTATCCAGTAATTTGCATGTTTTTAAAAGTCATGGAAGACCTGAACATAAATATCGAAATCGATTATTTCCTTATCGGTTGCTAGATTTATGGGTGAGATTTATGAACAAGGAAACAAGAAAGTAAAATACAGGCTACGGAAATGGAGTTTTTAAGAAGAGTTAATAGGTGTTCTAAACTTGCCCGTATAAAAAACGAGGCCATAGGAGAATAATTACAAGTTTTTAACTTTAATGAAAGACTAAAAGATTATAAACAACCGTAGAAAGAACATTTACAAAGAAGATTAGATTCAAGACTGGCCAAATAATTCTACAAATATAACGCTTTAAGACCCAGGGCTAAAACTTATTTACCCTGGTACTATAGTCAATGAAAAATGACACCACTCTCAAGAAATAAAGAGCAGAATTATAAAGGCAAGAGCAGTGTACACTAGCATTAGCAGTTTATTCAAAAGCCACGATTTAACAATAAACACAAAGACGAGACTTTTACGCTGCTAGTATTATTGGTCCTCTTCTACGGTGTAGAATCTTAGGCTTTGAAGCCACAACTAAAACATTTGAATCTTTCGAAATATGGCTTTACCGCAAAATACTGAGCATTTCATGAACAGCACATATAACTAATGTTGAAGTTCTTAGAAAGATGAAGAAAGAAAATGAAGTTATTAACACAGTGGAGATAAGAAAGCTTCAGCATCTGGAACATTTCATAAAAAATGAACAAAGATTTTACTTATTGCAGTCCATACGGCAGGGAAAAGTACTTGGAAAGAGAGGAGTTGGGCAACCGTGAATCTCATGGCTGAGAAATTTAAGGACCTGGTTTGACATGAATACAACTGACTTACTCCGTGCAGCAGTACAGAAAGTTAAAATAGTCTGTATGATATCCAACATCCGAACGAATAGGAACTATCAGAAGAAGAGGACCCCGGTGTGTGGGTAGACCCAGGAAGAGATGGCTGGAGGATCTTTGAAGGCGGAACTAGAGCGTACAGTAATGATGATGATGATGATGATGGTTGTTAGAAACGACAGAGGAAGTGGTGGATGCGTCCAATAATTGGTGACCGAACTTATAAAGCACAGTTAAGGAACATAATGAAGAACTTCAAAATATCCCGACGTTGTTTTTTATTATTATCGTATGTCTGTAAATTCACTTCAATGCCTTCTTTCTAAAGTACGTGAAATAAGTATGCACAGAGATACCTGCGTTAATTAACGTACTTGTAGCCGGTAACATTGCGTCATTCAACGGAAATAGAACGGGCCGTCATCCATTCGTCTGCGTTATGACCTTGAAGACGGTCTTGTGTTTCGAGATTGTGAGATAAATTCAGCTACGTCCAGTCACTTCTTATTGCACACCAATATGTTTATGTTTCTTTCGTTATTAAAAAAAAGTGTTAGGTTATAAAACGTCCGTCTAACCTGTCTAAACTGTCCGTAACCTCAGAGCATCTAGGCCGGTAGCCGGCCACACCTAAAGTACAGCTCTTGCATCGTGGACCACGCGGAGTTCTATTGAACCTCTAGACGTGGCGTAATGTCGAGTTACTGGCTTGCCCAGAAGTATCGTTCTCGAAGCTGATACTTTACGTTAATTCTGTATAAAATGACAGTGTGAATTTACGAAAACTCTTGTAGGAGAGTCCATTCTCAGTAGAACGTTCTTGAAGACGTTTCCCCGCTTCTATAACTTTTTATCTCTATAACTTTTTATCTCTCTTTTCCTCTATCAGGAACTAGGCGAATCGTCTGTTCCGGGCCCAAAGAAATAAAATCACTTTGTGACTTTAAAGTAGGATAAATGTCTTCTAATAACGTTACCAACGTCCCGTAGAGTCAGACCAGTGGTAACAGTGTGCTACTTTTGTGGTCCTGGTCTTGTTCTGTGTTTTCTTTGAAGACCCACTTCCTTTGTCTTCCGCCTCTAGTGCCGTTGGGAAACCTTCGTCATCCGCTCTAGATCCGTTGACTATTTGACATCTTATCCCTGGCCGGGCCTTCACTGGGCAGTATAATATGAAAAAAAAACAAGAACTACATTGTAAAGCTGGAGTATAAAAACAATAAAGACTTCTAGCCCCCAAAATCCTAATACCGACGGAGTCAAAAACCGAGAGTTGGTCAAGAGAGATCAGACAGGAAAGATTAACGAAAGGGATTTCACACAAGACAAGTTCATCACTGTGAAAATCCAGCTATTGTGCATCGGTCAGTATCCACAAGGTGGGTATCCCTAACCTATGTTTTCTTCATAAGTAAAAGGTATATTTTACGTACAGTGTGTCTACATTATTCCCACAAACACTTACAAGACTGGAGCTCTTGCGTCGGTAAAAACGTGTCTAAACAACATATTATTAAATTTGATTGGCACATTAACATCTAGAACCATATTTAAAAAGCTTCGTAATTTTTTGCATTCGATTAAGATTTGAAGTAACTTTCATCAATTTTTGAAGCAAGCAGCTGGAGTAACTAAGAGAGAACAAATCAATTATATGGCCATCAGAAATCTGTTCCAACAGGAATCAGTTATCGAGATAGTAGAGGGAAGAGCACTGTAACGGTTTAAACGTGCAATAGGAATGGGGCAAAAAGGACGGAAATTTTTCAACGAAACAAAAAGGAAGAGGAACAGACAATGTTTGGAATGGAAAAGAGGGTGGAAAAGAAAAAGTAAACTAACACCGCTAATATATTTATTTTTAGCAAGGCATAACGTTTCATTTTTATTGAAGTGTATATTATAACAAGAAAGTTTAGATTTACTTTATCACTATTACTTTCTTTTAGTACTTTTATACAAAAAAAAACTTTTTTTGGCTGGACGCGAAACTCTACAATATTTTAATATAAAACTTGAAACTTTTCTTAGATAATGATAAACAAACATTTTGTACAATCCTTGTAAATGTTTCACTAAACGCTATGTAGTTTTTAGCTAAACGAAATGTAGTGTTTTAGCTAAGTGCTTTGTTGCTAACGCAGAATACACAAACATGAATAATGGATGTTTGCAGATTAAACTACTTTGATGTTTAATAATATAAAAATTTATGTTAGGCAAACAGACAGAAGCAACATTGCAAACATATCCACAAACTAATACTGACGTTATAGTGTATTTCGAACAAGACCATTCATGAATCTGGGTCCGTAGAAGGGAGAGGACCACGACCGTGGGGGCACGTCCACAATAAGGAGGAGAAAGCGGGAGACCAAGATTGGATTAGGCCAAGCCTGGCAACCTGACTATAGATTATACTGCATTGAAAGCTGGTGAATGGAGGAACAGGTGGAGTAGGATTAGAAGGAAAAGAAGGCCTGGCGGAGGAGGAGGAGGAAGAGGAGGAGGAGGAAGAGGAGGAGAGCCGAAAGAATGGAATGAGTGGAGGAGAGTAAAGAGGAGGAGAATTACAATTAAGTAAATTACGTGATGCTATATTATTAAATCGTGTGTCTTTGATTTGCCTTAGTCGACCTCCCTAAAATCTGTCTCGAAATTTTTATGAAGTTTATGAGTTACTTCATGTCCCCTGAACAGGTAACCAAATTGTTTCAAGGTAAGATGAGTAACTGGGCAGTCTACCAGTTTAAGACTTGTTGTACTGTCTGATTTTCTATTATCCATGAAAGCTATTAAAGACGTTTTTATATCATCCACTTTTTTGACAATAGTGATAAACATTCAACCTACTTGACTTGGTTTCTAAATTTTTCAATTCTTGCTGTATATTATTTATCAATTCTCTATACAAATATCTTATTTTGAATTGATTTTATTCAAATGCGGGTATTGTGATCTCTAAGTTAAAGATATAAAATACTAGAAACTTTGAGTAAAAATGGCGTAACCTTATTGAATTAAATTGTACATCTGTTTGACCTTCAGCGTCATTTTGACATATACATTTTTTTTTAGAAAGTTTTAATTTTCTACCAAACTTTGTTCAGATTAGTCAAAATATAGTTACATAATCTCTTACCTTCATTTGAAGTTATAAATTCAGAAATGTTTAGAAGTATTTATCGTGTTATGTGATTTTGTCTGTTGATATAAACCAACACTTTAATGTGTACACACATTCTCTTGCTCAGAAATATTGGCTGAACGCCATAATTCTTGTTACTTACCTATTACATATATTTTTTGTTTGTAGAATCTAGTTTGCTTTCAGTGTTGTACGTCAGTAAAATTCCAATACCTTATTGTAATTTGTTAATCAATGACTTCTTTTAAAAAAGATGGTTTACATTGTTTACACAACTTACCTCTGTGCTTTAATTTTAGTAACAATAAATTAAGAGCATTCTAACAAGTTTGTAAGTTAATTATTCTTAGATTTTTACGTTCAATATGTACGTGTTTTAAATGGATCACACTATTTACACACTATATTAGTTTAGATATTTACACTTATGATAATTAGAGAAATATATTTCAATTAAATAATATAATTGGCAATACTGTATTTCAAAGCAAAATATCATCTCTATCAAATTCTTGGAGCTCATATAAAACTGTCGTATTATTTCACAAGTGACATTCGCTGTTTGTGACTGTAAAAATTATCTCTAGCAACGATGGCAAAATTAAAAATTGCCGGCGGACAGAAAACGACTACTTACTTCTATTAAATTAAAGATACGCCGTAGATTCTTATTTTCAATAGATAGATAAAGTTGTCTTTCACTTGAAACTTGTCAGATTTAACTATCAATTACATAAAAATTTAAAATACATTACGAAAGTACTGAAATAGGTAATTTTCTGCAATAAATTCTACTAGATCAATTTAAGAGATCTATTCATAATATTTAAAAGCGTGTAGACCGTAACAAAAAGGCAGGCTAAAAGAAACCTTTAAAGGAGTTCTTGTGCTCACAGAAAACTACCTCTTTACCAATTTTCGTGCATTTCTAGACGGTAGAATAAATTACAGCAATTCAAATTTTGGGTAACAATCACGATATTTTATAATTCACTTCCTTTGGAATCTTGTAATTTTGATTCCTCACAACCAATTTAAATTTACAAAGTTTCATTTTAAAGCGTAGAGTCAGACAAAGCAAATGATAATTATTTAAGTATTTTGCTTAAAATTTCTAATGTTAGCTTCATTGTAAATATATTCATTGTTTGGCTAAAGGTGACTAGACATAATCGCCTGTGAAAAAATTCTTTAACGTTGAGGTTATTGCATTAATTTAATTTTACTAACATGTGTAGGAAAAAACAAGAAATGAGCTCTTATATTTGGTTAAGTGATGCAAGTTACTGATTAAATGAAATACCTAAAATCGACCATTTTGGGGCCTTTGAAGGGCCTTAAGTTAGAACAGAGGTCACCTAGATGGTAAAATTTATGTTGTGGCCATAGTTTCCAAGGTACTTCAACTTACCTCAGTAAGAACAAAATCGGTACACCACACGCGCAAACGTTCTGCGAAAAATATTGAATTTACTCATATATATATATATATATATATACACTATTTTAACAGTCCTAACTGTCATCAACAGAATATATACAAATTAATCAATTTTTATTTGTTACTTAACAAAAACAATAGAAGGGAAGTCGGGATTTTCGTAATTTTAATGATTATTTGTTGATTATCTAATATAAAAATTTAGTACATAATGTACTTTATGGAAATTATTTCATTATAATTTGTATGTGTAAATATGCTTACAACAAAATACTGAGCGACATTTTCGGCTCTGGTTGCTTACCAGTAATCGCGTGACTTAATAATCGACGAAGCTAAATTATAAATTTTAACTCATCAAATATTTTCAGAAAATAAAGACGTCTTTATAACACACATACAACTGTTATTTATGTTTTACTTGAATATGGGCAGTACGTGTATTACGAATGCAATAATAAGAATAGGAAATAAATCATATTCATCATTTTTTTGTTCTCAACACATAGACAGAATATCTGCACCACGTAATGTTGTCTGACAACAACAAAGTTTTTCAAAACATCGTTTGCGACATGAAAATACATTTGTACTGTAAGGAGCGGGGCAGCGAATAACACAAAATGACGAATGAAAAATAGATGCAGTAAACGTCGCAGCATGTGGTCGATGTGTGTGTGCTGTACACTTTGCTAGGATACAATTGTGTAGCGCAGCGTTCACATACGCGCCCGCGCGCACCCGCATACATGCTCTTTTGTTGTGCGGTTTTGTAGAGCGGAATATTAGAAAGAATGAACATGAAAATATAAAATGTCTCTTGGAAGGAGGAAATGAAATTAAAAAAGAAATAAAAATAACTACTATATCACAGTATATGTGTGCAACCAGTGAACAGTGTAATACGTTTTAGTATCACATTGATCAGTGAAGCGTTGTGACGGCGTCAAAGAT
This sequence comes from Magicicada septendecula, assembly GCA_034769895.1. Classification (NCBI taxonomy): domain Eukaryota; kingdom Metazoa; phylum Arthropoda; class Insecta; order Hemiptera; family Cicadidae; genus Magicicada; species Magicicada septendecula. The sequence goes on along the minus strand of CM068367.1, from coordinate 1,355,088,217 downwards.
TCTGTTCGACGTACAGCTACTACAGAAGACTGCTAATCTACGGTCTGTACAAAACAACTAACAGGTATTGCTAGATAACAGGGCCAGGAAGATTTTGCTCTTCCTGAGGTGCTGAACTCGCTCACCATTAAAAAAAAATAGCTTTCATTTATTGTTATATTATATATTATTGTTATATTATTATATATTTCCATATTTTGTTACTTATGGAGGCAAGACATGGACACTGATAGAAAAGAAAAAGAAACACTAAAAAGGTTAAAATAAAGATCATAAGACGTGTTTATGGCCCGGTGAAAGAAGATGACAAACGGAGATGGATTAGCTACTGCATCACGAAGACGTTGTAAGGTTCATGAAGGCTCAACGAATACAATGGTTATACTACCTAGAGCGGATGGATGGTCAGCATATGCCAAAGAAAATGTTGAGGTGCCAAGTCTATATAAGCAGAAAGAAGCATATTACCGACCTAGCATAAAGGTGAAGTGCTGGAAGATTTCAGAAGAATGGATGTGATTGGTTACACTGAGATCGCATGGACAAGAGACTTTGGAGAGGATTGGTGGTAAAAGTGCTGGAAAAGAAGAAGAAATTTCTGTATTACATAATTTTTTTATTTATGGCGAAATTTATATAATTTATAATTACTCTTCGTTTTTTTAGTAATGTACCAATCTTAATAGAAGGGGTCGGAGGAAGATAGTGCTAACCCACGTTTTTTGTAAAAACAGACTTACAGCGCTATCTAACATGATTACACTGTACTACAGCATAACACTGACAGCTTCTATTTTTCTGCACCAGATCGTTCTGTCAGCTATATGCATTGTTTTGACTCTGGTAGTTCTCAGCTAAACTTGGGTGGAAAACAGTGCTATCCCACATAAGCAATATTGTAACTATGTGAAATTCTCAACGAAATGTTGTGCGAAGACTATTCGAGGCTGATTCTAACGATGAAAGTAGTGATTTGGTTGATGATAGTGATACCGATCCCGATTATTGTGCTCGAAATACATCAGAAGAAGAATCAAACGTGAGTGTGGCTTAGCATTGTTTTGCCTTTAAAATAACCTCAAAGTAATTGTTGTTAGCATTGAAATTTTTTGTTACGTTCTTGTAATACATATCTTTTCGTCTACTATATGGTATTTTTCTAAAGGCATTCAGTACGTAATCTATATTTTATTTTTTAGCCTATTCTTTTTAATTTGCCAAATGTAACACAAAATATGATTTGAGGGTTAGCATTATATTGCCCCAAACTTTTTTCTAATCACTCGTCAAGCTAGCTTTGTGTTTTCATAAAGTCTCTAATTTATAAAAAAAAACTATAAGCAGAAAAAGATTAAATGAATTTTTTTTAAATTCGTAATATTTTTTATATTTATGAAAATCGTAACTAAAAACGTAACTTATAACTAAATATACTGTTCTTTTAAAGTATGAATCAGATCAAGGATTGCTGAACAGCCAGCCAAGAGGTCTCGTTGATAGTTCTACAAGAAGTCACCACACCCATCCCCACCAAAATCAGCCCGTACCCGTAAGAGGAAAAGAGGTAGTTCAAAGAAGCAAAGAAATAAAGAACGGAGAAATGCAGGTAGGGAGTACAAAAACTTTCAGGGCCAGCTTATTGCATCACGTACAATAGGAGAGTTTTGCACCTGTCCCCTTAAATGTAATGAAAAACTGTCAGATAAAAGTGGCATAGACCTATTTGATGGTTTTTGGAATTTAGATGATTTTGACAAGCAAAATGCCTACTTATATGGATGTATTGTACCATACGATGTCAAAAGGCGGTATGGAACAACCTCGCCCTCCAAGTCCCATCGCCAAAAATCCTACTACTATATGGTTAATATTGAAGGAGAAAGAGAGAGAATCTGTAGAAAATCATTCCTAGCTGTACATGGTCTTCAGAATAACAGAGGCCGCTTAAATAACATTTTGAAACAAATGAAATCAAGCCCTACACCAAAAAGTGACATGAGAGGACAGCATAGTAATAGACCTAATCGTCGGTCTGATTTACAGGTACAAACTTTTCATGATCACATAAAATCCATTCCAAAATATACTTCCCATTACAGCAGAACACAAAACCCAAAACGTGTGTACTTTGACAGTAACCTCAACATCACATCCTTGTATCGTGATTATTTGTGAAATATTGTGAGGAAAGCAATATTCAGCCAGTAAGTGAGGACAAATTTAGAAGAATATTCTCTGAATCGTATAACATTGATTTTAAACTCCCAAAATCACATACGTGCAAGACGTGTGATACGCTCGAAATTACCATAAATGAGAGTAAGACAGAAGAAGAAAAGAGACAAGCTTCTATTACAAAAGATTTGCACTTAAAGAGAGCTAAAGCTATGAGAGATAAACTAAGAGAAATGAGCGCTAAAGCTAAAGAAAAGCCTGATGATATTCATGCTATATCTATTGACTTGCAGCAGACACTGCCAACTCCAAAACTTTCTTGTGGTCCGCCATTTTACCTTCGTAAACTGTGGACCTACAATGTTGGTGTCCATGACTGTGCTGTAGGCATTGGTCACATGATCACTTGGGATGAAACTGTTGCAGGTAGGGGAAGTGACGAGATAGGCAGTTGCATTGTGAAATATGTTAAAAGTAGGGGTCTTAAGAGAAAAAAACTAGTTAAATTTTCTGACAATTGCGAGGGCTAACAAAAATTTATAACATAATGGCTCTGTATCTGTACCTGATGCAACAGGGTCATTTTGAAGTAATAGAGCATTATTACCTTATCCCAGGTCACACTTATCTCCCGTCTGACAGAGACTTTGGCAAAATAGAAAAATATCACCAGAGTCATGAACCTAACGTGTATACCCCAGATCAGTGGCGAGATATAATAACTAAATGTTGCCGAAAGACAAAGTTTATTGTGACTCAACTCACCAAAGAGGACATTTATGATATATCAACACTAAGAGATAATATCAACACAAAAAGAAATACATGTAAGGATGGACAAAATGTCACCTTTACAAAAGGCCTTTGTTTTCGGTTTGAAATAGGATTGCCTATGACAATGAAGATAAAGTACTGCGTAAACGAGGATTCAGAGAGGGTTCACTGATGAAAAGGGGTAGGCCTAATACACAATGGAAACTTCACCAAAAATATCAAGAAAGCAACTGTATCAATATAAAAAAATCAACGATATCAAGAAACTGCTACCTTATGTGCCTTCAATTCATCACCCCTATTTTGAGGAATTGCGTCCACTGATACAAGGCAAAACTACAGAAGATGAAGCAGAAAATATTGAAATAGTTCAATAGCTTAAATTTTTGTTAACGTTTTTAATACAAAGCTAATTTTGTACTAATAAAATGCTGTTTTTTTCATGAAATATTGTCATCAAGTGTTTGCTAAAAGGCTATGCTAACCCTCATCATTACTCCATCGTTAGGGGGAAGATAATGCTAACCCGTGCACTTTTTTAAAAAATTGAACAAATATTTAATATAACTAGTCTAAATTAAATATTATTAAGTTATTCCAAGAGACAAAAGCATGTTCTTGTAGAATTCATAGAAGGAATTACTTGGTACTTGAAAACCTGATTTACAGATTTCCATAAACCTTTAAATCGTAATATCTCAAAACTAAGTTGATGTGGGTTAGCACTATCTTCCACCGACCCCTTCATTTAATTGTACAATAAACACACAAAATTTTACACATTCGGATTTAGATTACAATTCCTTCTTTCAGTTTGAAGCTCTGCTAGATTTTCATTGTTTTTTTTTCAAATGTTTGCTCTTCTTTTGGAGCTGTAAATTTTTCTTCAATATCATATAATTTTTGCGATTTTATCAAAATGTTTACCACCTTTTAGACTCTGACAACATAACATTTTGTAACTATATACACACTGCGGTTAATCTTCCCTTTATTTTGATAACAAACACGGGTTTCTGTAATTTTTTTTACAATTTTGACACCCACACATTTTCTCTACCGTTCTCGTATTTTTAGAGACCAAACTCAAAATCAATAAGGTCATCTAAGATAAAAGTTTTCATACGCCTGCCCAGTATTACGAAAATCGTTTGATGCGTTCAAAAGTTACCGCGAGACGTACCACGACAAACACACAGATAGGTAGACAGACAGACATCTGCCAAACGGTCGAGTCAAAACTAAGAATTCGCTTTGTTCAAAAATATTGTTTATGAAACGTCTACTTAATTGTGTGTGTGTGTGCGCGCGCGCGTTTAATCGAACGAGGTGAAAAATGCTGTATGCAAACGCGTTATCGACGTAATTAGGAGCTGCTTCTCGGAAGGGGTGTGAGATTAGTTTGAAGGTTGAGCCCCCTCCCCATTTTCCTAAGAACGAAATTGAAATTCAAGATTCTTCACACAAAATTTAATAAATTAAAATTTATAAATTTGATTTAATTTTAGGTTCAAAGATTACACAAAAATTACCACTAGGATCAAGGAAAGAAGACGACGATCATAATTACCGAGGTGTAACTAAATTGCATACCCAACGCCTAGAAAAGTTCAATTGCCATAATGAATGTGTGTAGTACAAAGCAGGCAGTTTTAGATCACACAAGTGATCTAACGTATTGTGTTCCTGAGATCTCTTGATATTTTCCTGAGCTTCAATGTGGCCCTCGAACACATTTAAGTTGGTTTGTTTGGTACGTCTATCAAGTAGACAGTCCTACGCATTTATATAAAACAAAAGATTTAATTTGTTTCTCTATTTGTGAGCCTTTAAACTTGCCTGTGAAGACGACGACATTGTAAACTCAATAAATTTTCAACTCTAAGGTGAGGACCTGCATTAGCATAGAAATAGTACAGACACAGTCTAACGCGCGAGGTACAGTATGGCTATAACTTACACTCGTAGACAAAGTGTCATTTCTGTTCCGGATATTGTCTGCTGTCACTTGGGATATATATATATATATATATATATATATATATATATACACCGACATTGTTCGTGCAACACTTATTGTATATATGCTGCCACGCTTTCTATTGTCCAACCTCTCGCTCCCTCGCTCCCATTTCAATTCTCTTTAATATTCTACCGTTTTGTGTACATACACGTATACATGGGCCTCCCTATCATAGTAAGTATTTGTCCATACTACTTGCATAATAAGATGGATATCCGTTTCATTACTGTATATAGAGGGTGAACATACTGTCTTCAACAAATAAATTTGTTTAATATTGTTACGATGGTCTCACTAATCGTCGTATGGTACAGTGGAAAACAAAACACAAGACACCAATGAAGTCACTAAAAACCAGCTTTAATTATCACAATTAACAGTTTGTACGATCACAATCAACAAGTTGTTCAGTACGATTATACTCGTACAATAATTCAAATTAAATTTGTCCACACGCAATAGTAATGTCAACTAATAGAGTCCCGCACAAAATCACTTTTCACTAACAGTCACATGAAACGCACCACGTAATCGCCCCCAAGTAAACTGACTCCTAAGCAGCAGGTGTTCGCTTTTTATAGTCTGCAGAGTTCCATAATATGCGTCCTTAACAAGCACTAGAAAATTCTGGAGGATACTTCAGCGCGGCCGTGGCGGAAACAAGCACGTACTGGGCCAAGCGAGAAATTCGTAGAACAACGTTCTCCACAGAAACAGCACGTTCCATATTGCGTAAGAATATGAATTAAGGAATAAACTGTTTTTATTTAAATTTAAATATTTTGTTACTGAAAAGCTTCTATGCAACCAGAGGATTTGACGATTCAATTCGTAATTTATAGTGTTTTGATTATTATTTAGTAATATTTAAAATTTCAAGTAAATTATTTTTGTTTAATTTTATTTAAATTATCCTTTAATTAGTGAATTATTGTTACTGTGAATATCTATACCAAGCTTTCCACTTATCTATTCTGTAATATTTTTGTACAAATTTTACTGTCTGAAGACTTTCATCATATAATAATTTCTAATTATTGTGTAGGTGTCAGTACATTAAATTTGTAGATATTCGGTTTTAGATAGGCGTTAGAGTTTTGAAGAAATCCATCACGTCATTTTCTGTTCGCCTGAAATTAGTAAAACTTATGACAATCTGGGTATTCTGTTTTCTATATACCATGTTAAATGTACATTTTTACTGTTAAGTTTAGATATTATATTTTATCAAAACGTATGTTTTCGGTAATTTGAAAAAACATTCTAAAGAGCTGCAGGTATTTTCTAATCTACGGCAATCTTTTCGTAAATGTCGTTTTCGGAATCACTGGACAAACGTTTATGATCTTACTTATGTCGCCATCTTAAGTACAGAATTGAGCAACAGGTATAACATAAACCTATATCAAGGGGTGCAGCACCGAGAATTACAAACTCGCTATATTTTATTAACGTTTAAATTATTTGTCAATATTTCCTCTCTATTCTGTACAGCCCATATATTTTTACTGTTAATTTTAAATGTTTTATTTTATCAAAAACTATGTTTTTGATCCTCTTAAGAAATGCTGGAGTTCTGAAAGGACAGTCAGTAGTTCTTAACGGCATTGTATTCCATCTTTCTCGGTACCCATGGATGAACATTCAAGATCTTATGTCGTCATCTTCAGTATAGAATTGAGCAGCAAGTACCGTGTTCCCTTTTCCATGGATAACACAAACCGATATCAAGTGCCTGCAGCACAGAGAATTATAGACTCGTTCCAAGACACAGCCATCAATATTCATTTCACGCCAGAGGATTGTCAGTTTCAGCATGTAAAGTGGATAATATATGTAGCTAAGTAGAAGAGGCGGTTACAAAGACATTAGCAGCGCGTACATTACATATATATTACCGCACTTGTGTTATCAGCGGCTTAGGGTCGTTGACTCACCCCCTTCCCCGTAGCACTGTAGCTATATGGGGGTGACGTATATTGATTTCCCATCTGTAGGACCGACACAATCATACGCCATGACTACACCATAAATTAAACGGCTTGATTCATTTACCGACATTACGTCCGTCTGTCCTACGCTATCAGTAAATGCGTTATATACGAGCCAGCAGCGTGCCGTCCAACCGTGTGTGGGTTTCATGAGTTATTTTTCGCTGAGTGGTTTTCAATTGCAAGTTACGTTCACACAGCATTTGTCTTTAGTACTTTGATGGTATAGTTTGCTCGCCACTCTCTCTCTCTCTCTCTCTCTCTCTCTCTCTCTCTCTCTCTCTCTCTCTCTCTCTCTCTCTCTCTCTCTCTCTCTCTCTCTCTCTCTCTCTCTCTCTCTCTCTTCGGTGTTCACATATCTATTTAGCTTACAGGGTTTTTATTTTTCAAAATATATTACCTATTTTTCTATAAATTCATGCTATGGTTCGTTAACTCTATTTTTAGTGCCAGCTTTGACATTGAATTATAATTGCCTCGTCGTCGTCGTCCTCCTCCTCCTCCTACTACTACTTCTTCTTCTTCTTCTTCTTCTTCTTCTTCTTCTTCTTCTTTTCTACTCCTACTCGTCCTCTGCTGCTTCAATTTCTTCCTTCAGGGAACAGGCGAACCGACTGTTTCCTTACCGAGTCACGAACGCTTACTGTGTCTTCCTACACCTCTTCGACCAAAGACTTGTATTATAGCCAAACATTAAGAAGAACACAGAGAATCATCCTGCCTCACCAGACATTGAAATACACTTTACGGAATAACTAAAAATTTGTATTTACATGTTTTGTTCTTTGTTATTCTTGTAGATTAGGCTAGTATGTTCTCATTTTTATGTAGTGTCATGAGTTATTTGTTTTTCACCTGTTATTCACTGAATGGTTTTCAATTGCAAGTTACGTTCACACAGCATTGTCTTCAGTACATTGATGGCATAGTTTGCTTCCCACTCTCTCTTCTCTCTCTCTCTCTCTCTCTTCTTTCTGTATCCACACATCTATTTAATTTACAAGATAATACAATATTTTAGTTTTGAAAATACATAATCTACTTTTGTATAAATTCATGCTAGTATTCGGTAGCTCTATTTTTAATCTTTCTATAAATTGGGATACATTTGTTTCAGTGTTGCTTATATTATTTTATCCTAAGCGTACGTTATGTGTTAGGTTGGTTCCTGGTTTTATTCTACCTCCTCCTCTTCTTTTTCATCTTTTTCTTCTTATTTTTCTTCTTCAGTCATGGAGCAGACGAATCATCAATTCACTTACCAAATAATCCACGTCTCGTATGTCTTCCCATACCTCTTCGACTAAAGACGTGTGTTGTTAAACGTTAAGAAATTTTAATTGCTTTTTTTGATTATGCTGAAAGATTTTATTTTTCAATATACACTATACACTTGTAGTTCATTAATGTGTTCTTATTTATTTAAATTATTTTCAAAAATATTCCTACGCTCAGGAATTGCCTACTTGACACAACTGCACGTGTTGTGTGATAAGCAGGATTACGCAACACTCCCGATCTTGCCAGACGCGCCTTCCAGTCTTTGGTCGATTACTCTACCGGTATACCTGTCAATCTTGTCACGTACTGCACCACTATACGAGCTAAGTATAAAAACGTATTTCGTATGCAGCTATTCTAGCCCACGTGCCTGACAATCTCAACAAGGCTCGCGGCGTCCGAGTCAAACTGTTTTCCATGCTATCTATCCTGGCTCTACGCACTGAAATTACAATCTTCAGTATCTTTTGCTTCTTAGGTCAGAGCTGACCTATGCTGCTGCCGTCTGGTGGGTACTTTTGTCAACCACTAACAAGTGTAGCCTGGAACAATTTCAATCCAGACCCTGCGTTCCTATTCGGGGTCTCCTTGGATCGTCAGAAATCATGTAATTCGTGGAGGGCGTTGAGTTCCTACTCTTGCTGCTTGTGTCCGGTCGCTAGCTAAAACTCTCTTTGCTTCCACAGCAACCTCTTCCTCCCCCTACCTCAAAACCATTGGTAGGTATGCACCATCTCTACCAGTCAGGGTCAAACGCCATTGAGCGATTTTTGATGCCCTCCGTAGAGCCAGAATATTTCTAAATATCCCCGAGCATCTTTCTCTTCTTTCTGTATCACCTACGCTCCTCAGGAAAATCCTTCCCCAAGCATGTCTCTAGCACACTGCTTGGCTCTGTCACTATTTGCCTCCGGCACGGAGGTTCTCTACCTTGCTGGGAACGACCAACGCCTCAAGGCATCTGCCCACTGTGTCCAAGGCGGGTGGCAGCTGCCTCCCTATCGCCACCAGGGGCAGTCCTATTAAAGAATAATGAATATTCCTCTCAATTCCGGCGCCATCTAGCGGATGACCGCGTTGACTTGTCCCATCCAAGTTTTAGCCAACCTGTCGTGAACGTCCAGCACTGTTTTCATATAGAAATCATTGGGCACGCCCCAGAAGTTGCAATTGGGTCATGTGTGCAAAAACGCCCCATTACCCAGTGCAAAGCAAGACAAGAAAATTCTGTCTGAGATTGCGAAGCGAAGCAATAAGGGGTTGAGATGTGCGGTTAAATGTAAAGCAATTATTAGTGAGGGTTATTGTGATCGGACAGCTATAACTAGTTACTGCATTATTTATTAGGATATTTACGAATTATTAGGTACGAGCGTGTTGCATAGCCGAAATTGTGAAGAATTGTCGTCAAACAAGTGTTTCCTGCAATTTGTTTTTTCCATTTGAAGTGCAATTAAAGTTGTAATTAACGAATCATTTGGTGTTCAATTATTGTAGGCTTACTGTTTCCACTGTTTGAACACGACGATTCACTCGATATTAGCAACGATATTAACACTTTGTGTGAAATAATTTTTTGTTTATATTTAAAAAGGTTTTAATTTGTTTATTTTCCTTATTACCTTCGTATGTTTGTGTGTGTGTGTGTGTCCGCGCGCGTGTGTGAGGGGGTGTATATTTATATATGTATATAATTACCTATAATGAGTAGTTCTTCAAATATTAAATAATTCTGCAAGTAAAATTTATTTAATTTTAATTAAATTAAATGTTTAATGTTTTCAATTAAAAACATACAGAAAGGTCAAAAAATGAATATCTGGTCAAATATACAAACACAATATACATATACATTTACAAACACAATAACAATAATTTGCTAATTAAATAACAAACTCAAGTAAAAACAAAACAAAACGATCTATTTTAAATTATAAATTTATTGAAGTAAATAAACAAAAAACATAAAATATTTCCAATATAACCGACGAAACATCTGATTAAGTAAATAAACATTAAACAATCAAAAACTTAAATCAATTTAATTTGATCATTTTCTCATATTAAATTTGATTACTCGTTATTTTTTATATTGAAATCGAATCAATTTGAATAATTGTTAATTCATTTATAAACCTAGTATTATACTGATATAATCAGTGAAACGTACATCAGGTGAAAATACAATAATAAATTTTACTTGCACAAGTAGTTAATTTTTGAAGAATTGTGCAAAAAAATCTGCAAGAAATATTGAAGAATTACGTACAAAATAAACACACACATACACTCACCGTTTTACATAAATTAATTATGATTTCTGTTTGGTTTGTAACCTTTTATTAGGCTAAAATTATGAAAGTTTGGAAATTTTTGTGTTTATTTTTATGCAATGTTTATAGCTAAATTGTGTTTATAGAAATAAGGCTTCACATGTACAGTCAATAGTGAATTTTATGTAAAACAGGTTTTTGTCTTCCCCATGCAAAAAAATATATATATAATGCAACTGAAAAATTCCATTTTGTAAATTTACACTTTTGAAAGTCTGATTTAACGTAGGTTTCGTTTTTCGTAATCATCGGTTATCTGTTCCAAAAGACATTTTTAATTATGTGTTTTGAAATTATTAAATTTAATTTTTTTTACATGTCTCTAATAAGGAAAGACAGATAGCCCACAATAATAATAAGAAAATAAATAATAATAAATATAAATACCGTATGTAAAGTGTATATTATTGATTATAAAAATATGTATATATATTGTATTAATTGAAATACATTTTCTTATCTATCAAGTGTGCTGTAGAAAATGTGCCTTGAAATACAACAACAAAGATTAAGATTAATTACGTCTGGACACAGATGACTGATAATCACTTCCGTATTAATTTTAAACATTACGCCTTGATTTACAAACTATTTAGTAGTAAAAGTTATTTATCAGCGAAACTATGTGTCGCATTTAAACAGTACTGTAAAGCTGAATAACGTCTGAAATGCTGCCGTAGAACCTGTGCAATTATACGTAAGGTACGAGTGCAATGGACGTCAACAGTTGCAACTAATTACACTGTTGCACGGCAACGTCCAACGTCACGGCAACAATCGTTCTCATTACCAACAATCGTTTCGTACGCACCAACAATACTACCACATGTACACGTAATGACTACTGTTTCCTGTTACAACGACGGCGTTAACTTTGTATAGAAATTAGTTTTCAGAGTAATTTGCTAGACATTAAGTTTTGTTCCTGTCTAGACGTCGCGTCGCGCAGACAAAATAGTTGACTCGGTAAACGCAATCAAATGAGGCGACGAATTTTGTTAGGTACGAATTTGTCAAAATATTAGTAAGCTGAATCAAACAAATTAAGTTAATCCGTTGTAGTGGAGTAATATTACACCTTATATACATATTATGTACACGTCATTTTATGTATTCTCAAATATATTATAATTTATTACCTAGAAACGTTAGTCCACATATACAAAAAAGGAGATGGTAGTGACTGTGATAACTAAAGAGGGATGACCCTGCTTAACATATCTTAAAAATTGTGTGCATCTATTCTTTCAAGTTGACTCCATGCAATAACGGCGACTATTCTCTCATAGATACAACATTGTTTCACAGAAGGGGAGATCATGTTTTTATTGCATCTTCACAATACTCCTGGTCATCAAAAAATCACTGTGTGTGTGTGTGTGAAGGGAGACAGAGAGTGTGAGGGTGGATAGAGCAAGAAGGGGGATTAGCAAAAGAGTGGGGGGAACAAGAGATATGCTAAAACACGAACTGACAACGACAAGACAAACGATGTTTGGATAAGGGAGGGCACACGGCGCGAAAAGCAAACAACAACGTGACAGAAAATGAGGTGAACTTGATCCCCTAACGTCAGGCAGGCAAAGACAGCGTTGGGGACAAACGCGGCCCCTTGTGTATCAGCAGATTATTATAGATATAGGTCGGCGGCGGCGCAAATATGGTTTTCTAATAAACCCTCAGCGACGACACTTCAAAGCCGCCGCCTTTAATCAAGTTTATCAGGATATCAGATTACTTTGCTATCTAAGTACGTCGATGTCGCACTGCGTTAAGGCAAGAAAAAAGTAAACATCGTTTAAAACAATGTTTAACGGATTTTCTCAAGGTCTTGTGGTTATGTATTTTATTAAATTTAAATTACAAAATCCCGTGCAAATTACACCGATAACTTTTAAGAGCGGTATTAAAGGGCTATCGATAATCAATAAACGAAAGTGAAATGAATAATGTATTATAAGTATTTAAAATTTGTCTAATTTCTACTTCTTCTTCTTCTTCAGGGTGTGGACTTCACGATTCGTTGCCCACTCCTTGGTCTGACCATCTTTTCTTTGATCATCCAATATTCCGCCGTCCTATCAGATTATAAACCAAAATTTGTTTCGGTATTCTGTTCTTCTGCATCCTTTCAACATGGTCTATCCAATCCTGTCTGTATTGCTTTATCGTTTCGTTTAGCTTGTATGTTCCAAGGAGGTTCCTTATATCATCATTTCTTAGCCAGCTCCTCCGTGATACTTCTAGTTCTGATCGCAAAAATCTCATTTCACTTGCCTGTATCCAGAATTTGTCTAACGCTGCGTCTATTCATAAAAGTTGGACTTCTAAAAAATTATTGTCTTTAATTCGTGAAAACCTAAGCATTAACTCGTTTTTGTTGCCAGTCCATTATCATCACCACTGCCACACCTTCACTACCACACAACCGCCATCGTGATCATCCCTCAAGGGCAACAGTAGCATCAAAGTTTAAAGTGAACGCCTGTTCCAGACTAATGAAAAACCTATCTCATCACCGCTTCTATTTCCAACCGGTGACTCTACGATGGCTCGCTTGGGAAGTCTGTTGCCATCCATCCGTAAAGAAAAGTTGCGCACTGGTACCTATTTTGGTACGTCTGCAGAGTTCTATCATATTTCATTCCTCCAGAGTTTCTCTGCTGTCCCGTTGTAAGTGCTCGTCGTATGTACAGCTGTGTGCGTGTGTGTGTGTGTGTGTGTGTGTGTGTGTGTGTGTGTGTGTGTGTGTGTGTGTGTGTGTGTGTGTGCGCGCGCGCTCAAGAGTGTATGCATACAAATGTTTATTGCTAAATAACTCACATAATAAAGATAATACAGTGAATAATGCAATATACGTAATTAAATGCCAAGACTCCAAACGATGTCACACAGGCCCAAATAAACAACCGAAAAAACGTTATTTGGAACACTTAAATGCATACAAAAAAGCAGACATATAAATCTAACTTGGCCACACATGCAATAAGTACAGGACACGAATTCCCAGACACCACCAAGATGACACTGATTGATCACATACCACACAAAGGCACGATAATGAATATATGGAAAAAATTGTAAATATATAAACATAACAGACAACACAAACTAGTACCTGAACAAATACATATCATCACAAAACACAAAAGAATATTCAAAATTCTTACACTTTAGAAACACTCAGAAAACAAAAATACGTATATAGCTCACCCACACTCAATGACACGAATCTAAGCTTCCAAAAGGCAACAGGAAGTCATAGCAACAATCAACCTGGACATAAGCATTCCAGTTCCAGAAGACTAAAAAGTAAGATATCTGAGGATGGAAGAATATCTAATTCCCGAAAAATGTACCAAGTCAGGTAACAACATATCTTGATTTTAAACTAGTAGTACATATTACATTATGTGTGTGTGTGTGTGTGTGTGTGTGTGTGTGTGTGTGTGTGTGTGTGTGTGTGTGTGTGTGTGTGTGTGTGTGTGTGTGTGTGTGTGTGTGTGTGTGTGTGTGTGTGTGTGTGTGTGTGTGTGTGTGTGTGTGTGTGTGTGTGTGTGTGTGTGTGTGTGTGTGTGTGTGTGTGTGTGTGTGTGTGTGTGTGTGTGTGTGTGTGTGTGTGTGGCAGTTTCTGGTACCACCCGTGTATAACATTTTCACAGTACCGACGTTTCGTTCGTAATCCAGAGGAATATTTTCAAGGCGAATTGATTTCGATTCGCCTACGGATTGTAAGAGATTATGTCGAATTATATATTATGTATAAAAAGTAAAATGCACTCCGCAGCCAAATCGATATCAGTACGCCTTGAAAACATTCCACGGGATTACGAAACGAAGCGGCGCGGCGCTATAAAAATTACATACACGGATGTACATAAAACCTGCTACAGCAGATATCCACCGTGAAATCCTTCCCACGAGGTTTTATATGTACATGCAAGTACGTATGCATGTATACACATATTTTTTAATAATAAATAAATAATATTACTTTCTCAAGAATAAATTGTTTTAAACTATACAGTGTTTCATTAATATGTACACAATGCCATAATCTTTAATTTACTATCAATATAATTTTTCAAGAATAGTCTTGTAAAGTATATATATATATATATAAAAATATTTGATTATTATTATTGTATATATTGTTACTATTATTAGTAATATTAATAACATTTTTCTTACAAGAATATATTTTTATTATTTTTTTAATATAACATTGTTTCAATAGTATTACCTATCATCGTCACATACACAAGTTAATTAAATTAAAAAAGGTTTTAAATCAATTTAATTTTGCCGTAGTAGAAATCCAAGGGTGTTTGCCATAGTACTGTGGTTTTACTGGCGCACTCCTTTTTGAGTCCTTTAAAAACCGTTTCACTGAAGATGGCCTCTAGAGGTGGGGCCAAAACGTCTGATTATAACATCCATCAGGATGATTATCATGTAATAAATAAATAATAAAAGCGAAAAAACTTAACAAATTTAGTCTACATACAAGACAGCTGTCATTAACAATTTATTTCAAAAATTTTATTAATTTGTACGTATTCTGATGTCGATAGTTCAAACGTTGAAAGATTGTAATATTAAAAATATATATATTACACAGTCTTGTAAGAAAAGTGTTACTTACTAATAATAGAAAAAGCTATGCAGAAAACGTTTTGTGTTTATTTTTATATATATAGAGACAAATAACGTTTATGAAAAAGTCTCGTTTATATGTAATCGAACCTCGTATCTAAACTGAACGTGTTTGGTCGAATAATGTTTGTGGCAAGGAGGTCTCTGAAAAAGGAAGAAGTTACACGCATTAAGTATACGGTCTCAGAGTAGTCTACGGGCGCATAGTGACTAAATGCCATCAAGGCTGTGACCCAGATTGCAAAGGCTACGAGGAGTCGCTCCCATTAACCCACACGCTGTATGTGCAATGTTATTGCCAACGCGTACCGTAGAGTCTACTTTGTACGTAATATATTATATTGTGAAGAGAAATATTTACCTCTCTTGCTGCGACGTTTTCCCTCTGCCAGCTATTCTTTACAGCAACTGTGCCCTGTTGAGTTGAAATTTAATGTTAATAAAATCAACAAAAAATACAAACTACATTTAAGAAACATATAAAAATGATTTTATAAGAACATTTTATGATTGGTAACACTGCAGCCGACACGTTATTATTCGTTGGTGACCAGGCTATCCTGTTAAACTCGGAAAGCGGCTTGCAGATGGTTGTAGACTCATTGAAACGAATCTGCATGGATTTCGGGTTACAGATCTCTATACTGAAGACCTACGTGATGACTTTCCGTGGAGTTGATACCAAACGAGCAAACATTATTCTAGATGGTGCTGTTCTGGAGCACGTCAATAATTCGGAGTAGTTGGTTTATTATGTGTCTTACATTATAAACCATTATGTTTTCTTTAATCGCCAAACATTTACGAAAATAAAATTTTTTAAATACTGCATCGATTAACCAAGAGCAGTCAGAAAATTGCAAACGCAGAGTGCTATTTTTGTCTACACGAAAATAAATTATTTAAAGAAGGGGAACCGTGGCTACCGAAGTCAGTACTCTGAAAAAGGCGTAGTCTGGAAACTGCCCGGGGAGCAATTGTCGAGAAGCAACCCTCTCCTTCGTTCTCTGTTCCTTTACGTTACAAGTCACAAAAATTGTCTACCCGTTCGCTTTTGTCTATGTTAACTGTTAGTAACATGAGGCTGTAAAAGACAAGGGAAGTCAGTATGTAGACTTTACCAGTAGTGAAGAATTTTTATTCTTATATTAAAATAGTGAAAAAATTGTAATTAGAAAATTCTCATTCAATAGTAAAATCGTATCGTGCTAGACACAATAATTAAAAATTACAAGAACGAAATATTTCTGATAAATAAATAATCTTATATAAATTGTACAATAAATTTTTAGAATCACAGTTTACGTGGCATACAATTTGTCAACAAAACCGCACATATAATTTAGGTTATATTATTATCGTGTTCTAGGAAGGTCATAACAATACGTCGGAGAACGTTGAGTCACTTGCAAACAATTACACTGTTGCACGTCGCGGCAACAATCGTTTTGCGACACGCGGTCCAACAATTCCAACTCTTAACGACATTACAACAATGATGTCAGCTATATGTACAATTAGTTTGCAACGTAATTCGCTAGACATTAGTTTTGTCTCTGCGCTGGCGGAATGGTTATGCGGGAAATGTAATTAACAGGCAGCAAATTTGTTTACTTTGCTAAAGGACTTTACGTGTAGAACTAAATAAATTAAACGTAAAGGACAACCTTTTGAAAATACGACTTGATAATTTAAAAATAAAGGTAACATAATTACGTTGACTAATGTTGATAAAGTGAGTTGTTGATAAATATCATACAGTATACTTTTTAGCCAAGTTAGTGAAACTAACCTCTGATCTAGGACAATGTTGTGTGTGTTGTGACAAATAGTGGAACACTCTTAGGTTTGAATTGAAAATTATTGTTGATTGGTTTTTAATGGGGCTTTCTACGGTAGCGTAACGTTTTTCTGGGCTCCCCCGCAGGAATCCTGTGCGGCCCCCTCTACTAATTTTACTTATTTCACGACAATGTTTCCTCTTGAGTACTAACATCTCTTTATATAGCCGTGGAAACTACTAAAATTATATAACGTGAACAGAATAGCTATTCTTTCTTGTATGATGTATGTCCAATTAATAAAATATAACATTTGTTTTAATTAATAGTTGGATTTGTTATTTAGTAACTTCGACGTATTTGATCGATGTAAAAAAAAAATACTGATTATCTGACATATCACTAGTAAGCAATAATTATAATTTTGTCATACATTGCATTTGTACGCATTCTAAAAAAGAACAAATTTATTAAATTTAAAGCCATGAAGACAGTGAATGTTTATATCGTAGTACCCTGAATCGTACAGTATATAAAATTTTATATCATACACTTCATTAATTAATCTTATATTTATAAACAAACCAATAATCTGTTTCATATTTACAACTTTGTGTCATCTGATTATATCTTTATAATTTGCAATAATTTTACTATAGGGCAAATATTGGAACTGGAATTAAAGAAAAATATTCTGATATAAAGACATTGTATTTTACAAAAATAGGATTTTTGTTTTTGAAAACATTACTTGAAATCCAATTTTTAACTGGTACAATCTGTACATTCTTACACTTATCGAATACGCTGAACCAATGGTCATTTTAAATCTAACTTCTGCAGATGCCGTAACTGGTGAAACAATTGTTATCCTGACATCCTTCACTTTAAAACTTATGCACAGCCCAAACACACGTGTAAGAGTCAAGCAGTATTCTCCGTAAGCCTCTGTAAGCGTTTAAAAATATTATTCGGCTGGTGTTTTGTTCAGTTTTACTAAACATTTCAAACAGAGTGGTTCTTCAGTTTTTAAAATTAGCATTATTGTCGCACACAACACAAAACACGATTACACAAAAACGATGACTCACAATCAATTGAAAGGCCTAGAGAGTTGACGTTTGTAATGAAAGCTAAGTCACGTCTAGAGTCACAATCAGTTTTCACTGCCTTGTCTAAAGCCGCGTACACACTGAGCAAACGGAAGGTAGCGAAGGCATGCGCGCCAAGCGTCAACGAAAGAATTCGGCGTTCGTTGGGCCGTCCACATTTACAAGGAACGAAGCCATACGCTTCAGTTCGGTTCCGTTCGGTTTTGTTCCGCTTAACGAGCAAACGTTGACTAAGGCGGACGAACGGATTCGTTTGCTACTCTTCGATTGCCTTCGTTCGCTTCGTGTGTACGCGCCAAGAGGTATAAACAGTCACGTCATTATATAGTCATTATATAATACAAGGTGTGTCGTATTATGATAACAACAAAATATAAATACTTTATTGTTGTATTGGAGTGTTAGTGGTCTCAAATATTTTACTAGTAATTTTATACAAACCACTATTTTGCCTTTGGTATTGACGAGCGCTTTCGGCAGGCAAGCCATCTTCAGGTCATTTACGAACCCACCACTATTTTGCCTTTGGTATTGACGAGCGCTTTCGGCAGTCAAGCCATCTTCAGTTCATTTAACAACCCACCACTATTTTGCCTTTGGTATTGAAGAGCGCTTTCGGCAGTCAAACCATCTTCAGGTCATTTACCAACCCACCACTATTTTGCCTTTGGTATTGACGAGCTCTTTCGGCAGGCAAGCCATCTTCAGGTCATTTACCAACCCACCACTATTTTGCCTTTGGTATTGACGAGGGCTTTAGGCAGTCAAACCACCTTCAGGTCATTTGCCAACCCACCACTATTTTGCCTTTGGTATTGACGACCGCGTTCGGCAGGCGAGTCAACTTCAGGTCATTTACCAACCCACCACTATTTTTCCTTTGGTATTGACGAGCGCTTTCGGCAGTCAAACCATCTTCAGTTCATTTAACAACTCACCACTATTTTGCCTTTGGTATTGAAGAGCGATTTCGGCAGTGAAACCATCTTCAGGTCATTTACCAACCCACCACAATTTTGCCTTTGGTATTGACGAGCTCTTTCGGCAGGCAAGCCATCTTCAGGTCATTTACCAACCCACCACTATTTTCCCTTTGGTATTGACGAGCGCTTTCGGCAGTCAAACCATCTTCAGGTCATTTACCAACCCACCACTATTTTGCCTTTGGTATTGACGAGCGCTTTCGGCAGGCAAGCCATCTTCAGTTCATTTACCAACCCACCACTACTTGGCCTTTGATATTGACGAGCTTTGGGCAGTAAAACCATCTTCATGTCATTTACCAACCCACCACTATTTTGCCTTTGGTATTGACGAGCGCTTTCGGCAGGCAAGCCATCTTCAGGTCATTTACCAACCCACCACTATTTTGCCTTTGGTATTGAAGAGCGCTTTCGGCAGTCAAACCATCTTCAGGTCATTTACCAACCCACAACTATTTAGCCTTTGATATTGACGAGCGCTTTCGGCAGGCAAGGCATCTTCAGGTCATTTACCAACCCACCACTATTTTGCCTTTGGTATTGACGAGCGCTTTCGGCAGGCAAGCCATCTTCGGGTCATTTGCCAACCCACCACTATTTTGCCTTTGGTATTGACGAGCGCTTTCGGCAGTCAAACCATCTTCAGGTCATTTACCAACCCACCACTATTTTGCCTTTGGTACTGACGAGCGCTTTCGGCAGGCAAGCCATCTTCAGGTCATTTACAAAAGGGTAAAAGGGCTTTGGTAAATGACCTGAAGATGTCTTGTCTGCCGAAAGCGCTCGTCAATACCAAAGGCAAAATAGTGGTTTGTATAAAATTACTAGTAGAAATAAATAGTTTAATAATATTTATTATATTTCAAAGCCTTAAAAATATGTGAACATTTCATGTTGAATCCATGGTTCGTAGAGCTACGTTATCTGGGACGTAGTAGGAAAATCTTGTTATTTGTTGTAGAACGTGTACAGGATTCGTACTAAATTTCCAAACCAAAATTCTTCTGTAATTTTAAAATTAGGCCTATATTAAAAGCATTGCAGATTTATTTAAAATTCAGTTTATCGGTTTCAGGAAGATGAAAAAGGAAAGTTGAATTATTTATTGACTTATTCTCAATTTCTCTTTAAAACCTTCAGGAATATACAAGGAAATAATTAATATTCAGCATCAGTCAGCACTTAAACGTTAAGGTAAAGTATTTTAAAACCAACCAGCCAAATTTATATTAATTTTCACGAATTTTTCCCCGATGAAAATTTCAAAATTTGCATACCTAATGTAGTAGTGAGGTACTCTTGTGTATTTGTTCAATGTTTGTTTGATGACATATATTTTAAATTTTATATATAGTTGACAGTCTCTTTGATCGTCGTATGGTATACGGTGAAGAACAAAATACAGGTCGCTAATAATCAAGTCACTAATTAAGTCACAATTAAGTAACTAATAAACAGTTTTATTTATCACAATTAATAACTTGTAGTCAACAAGTTGTTCAACAAGATTAACTCGTACCATAATTGCCCAAACGCAATAATAATGTCAAATAATAAAGTTTCACACTAATTATAACACAATAACACTTTACACAATATTTCGACAAACACACCATCCGCGCTAGGGAAATCGCTCACTGCCGACTGATTCACAAAGCCAGCCTCTGTCCCCTAATATACGTAGCGCACGTGTCCTAGAATCTTTCCATCCTTACTTAATTCCTGACTCTAATGCGTATTTCAAGTGTGCACTTGAAGAATCTGGAACCTACTAGAACGCGGCCTTGACTGAGGCAACACCAGCACTAATAGAGGGGAGGAGGCTCTTGGCTGTTCTAGGCGTTTCCATTCATTTCAATCTAATTAAGACGAAATACTGTTCTAAATTAATAGACGCAAAACCGAACAATTTTATCTTACTCACCAATTCACAAATTAATGTAAGTAGATAAAGTCACAAAAATTATAAGCAGATTCGAAACCTAGAATATATTGTTTTTTACACTAAAGACTAAACTAAATACTCATTATGTCTAAAGCTGTTATTTTTCAATGTTAAATTAGGAAACTAAATTTGTGTTCTTGACTTCAGTTGTGTAAAAATAAATCGAAATACTTTTATGCTTATTGCATACGTGTCTTATATATATATATATATATATATATATATATAATTTAATACACTTATAGAATTTAAAATGTTTTTTATTTTAAATTTTACCCCAAAATTCATAAAGTATATTTAATTTTATAAAAGTTAATGACACGTCTCTGCACACGTAGGAACTACAGGCATTGTTTAGTATTTGCCTACACGCCTAAAATATACGCCTATTATA
Organism: Magicicada septendecula; assembly: GCA_034769895.1. Classification (NCBI taxonomy): domain Eukaryota; kingdom Metazoa; phylum Arthropoda; class Insecta; order Hemiptera; family Cicadidae; genus Magicicada; species Magicicada septendecula. Next base: position 1,355,066,769 of record CM068367.1, on the reverse strand, counting down.
CATACATACACACATAATAATACACTCGTGCTCATATGTGAATTAGCTTTTAGTGTATTTCGTTAGAAATTATTCTCCTTCCCTCCGTGTCTAAACGTGTTGCTTGTGTTCCTTCGCGCTGACAGAACAGTTGACGTAGAACGCAATTAAACAGGACGACGATTTATTTACGATGGCAGAATGTCGTGTCTTGGATTAAATAAAGACAGAAAAAGCAAGAAGGCAACTTTCGTGTGTCTAATACAATTACATGATGACACTGGGTTTTAACGGGAATTGCGTCTTTCTTCTTGTTAAGTCTGTAAGACTCGTGTGAGAAAATTCACGCCGTCAAAGGTGTCACATTCGTGATACTAAATAACAGGCTTCTACCGCAATAAAACGTTAATTGAAAATTAGACGAGTTTCCCATCAGCAAGAACAATCAAGGTAAGTTCTCGTGGGAGCCTACATGGCAGCAGCTTCAGTTTCGCGCGTGCCTGATAATCTTGTTTTCATACCTCCTCATCCCTTTTCATTATTGAATTACCACATGAGGAGTTCACAATCAAACCGCAGCTAAGTCCATATAACATGATTGGATGCGGAACAAAATTTGAAGATTATGCCTTCATTTACATTGTGAAAATGGACTACTCTATAGTGCAAGTTACTACAACTAATGAACATGCTTTGCTTGTTATTATTATAGCCTGAATAACAACAGATTTTGAGCAGTGGCTTAGAGATGGGCTTTGCCAAAACACGTCCGAAGCTAACAAAACTTTTAGTTATTTTGCACATGCGCCCAACAAGCTTGTACAATTTTTCAGCCGATACCGGGAAATCGTGTCGAGTATACGTACTCAAAATATTTAGCTCCTGCCGTATATGTGTACCTTCTATGATCAAGGAAAGAATACCCTGCCACGTAACTGAGAAATCTCATTTCAGCCGCTTGGATGCGACTGACCTAGACTTTCCTTAAAGTCGAAATTGAGGCAATTTAGTAGTGTATATGTTCTCTGGATATGTTACTAGCATATCGCAGGGTAAGACAACTGGTGGGGCTGCCACCTACAGACTTAACTTCCAGCACGATTTTCTGTCTGGGTGCCCTCCCCATAAACTGACTGTCTTACCACACTAAAGATATCCATAAGGATCTTTAATGTTGTGGTTTCTCTTTGCCTCCCACACCTACGCCATTGACCAGTGGAAGGACATCCTTCCTTAGTGGCAATTTCTCACCCCAATTCCTCTCCATTTACATTTTAATGTTTTTTGAATCGTCGTACAGGTAGATCTAAATCTATTTAACTTGTTCCCCACTTCTCTGTCTAGACCGCACAAAATATAACATACCATTGGAAATCCCGTACCTGTTACAAGCAGTAGTCGTTACCACTACCTTCTGTCATGTATTTATTATTAATTAATGATACGATTTTTGAAAACGATTGTGAAATCCCGATTAAAACTAATACAGTGATTTACAGATTAGATCTGAAGTAAAGTTACGGGATCCCTAGTGTCAGAGGAAACACTGTTATGCGAGTCAAGGAGAAAGGGGTTTGTAAATACAAACAACAACAAGACAAATGATGTATGAACAAGTGTGAGAGGGGGTTTGAACATGAATGATGTATGAACAGAGTATGAGTCGTGACGAAGGACAAGCCACGCAAACAAGGTGACAGAAACGAGGTGAACTTGATCCTATGATAGAGAGGGGAGAGAGAGAGAGAGAGAGAGAGAGAGAGAGAGAGAGAGAGAGAGAGAGAGAGAGAGAGAGAGAGAGAGAGAGAGAGAGAGAGAGAGAGAGGTGGACAAAGAAGACGTTGGTTCTCAGCAGATTATTATACTGTAGATATAGGTCGCAGCAACTACGACCTTTTCTAATAAACCCCAGCATCGTCGACACTTCAAAGCCACCTTTAATCAAGTTTATCAGGTTATCAGATTACTTTGCTGTCTAACTACGTACGACGATGTCACAGGGCGAGAAAATAAACTGTTTTTCAAACAATATTTTGAAGGTGATTTCAAGGTCGTGTGGTTGTGTAGTAGTGAGTTAAATTTCATTTACGAATACTTAAAAAAGAACTCAAAATTTCCCATTATGGGACCACTGATTTTAATTAAAATTACCTAGCGCATTTTCAGAAATTCGAATGTCATTAAATTATTACAGGCAGTTCCAATATAAACATAAAAGTTGTTTACATTTTAGTTAGCAAAACTTTCTGAAAGGTGTTAACTCTTTAAGAAAACGTTTTGTGGTGTCAAATAACGTTCTAGTGTACATCATGAAAAGACTCAAGAAATGTAACAATATTTAATTCATCATCAGCAGCAGCACGATCATCATTATATCATTACCCTCATCGTCATCATCATCATCATCATCATCGTCGTCATTGATAAGTATGTCCTAAGACAGATTTCACCTGAAGATTACTCTCTGCGTTGTTCTATACTATGCAGCTCTCTTTAGCTGTTCATTATTTCTCCCCATCTTCAAAACTGCCAACACATTATATCTCTCCTACCTTTTATCTTTCGCTCAATTAGTAACTTCTGTACACAGTTCCTTGTCAAAGTGGGACAAATCCAGTTTATTTTTTATTTCTTTTTACTCTTATTAAACTTCTGTCTTCGTTTATTCTCCAAAGCACTTTTATATTTATTACCTTTTCTTTACAGCTCATCTTTTCCATATTTTCTTACGACCAATCTTTTCAAATACTTCTTTCCACTGCTGCTAATCGGCCGTATCTTCGATACATACAATGCTACATAGGCTCTTTAAATGTACTGGAGAGACCAGGAAACGTTCGCCATTATTGTCCTAGTCTTCGTGAAGAGAAAACGCGTTTATAAAGACAGAGCCACGTTTATACATAAGCGGCGAACGAATGTCGGGATCGAGTATTCCCCATAATAAAGGGATCACCACCTTCACCAAGTGCAACGGCCTCCTAAGAGGGCGGACTAGCGGGTGACATTTGAGTCACTCTTCCTGCCTTGCTTTAAGAAATCACTCCTAAAGTAGGCAGAGGAACATAGAGTGAAAGTAGAATGCGCGTGTCGGCCATGAGAAAACAAGGCTTTATAGTGTTCTATAGTGTTATTTATTATATGTACGTTAATTAGATTACATATATGTTACTGTGAAAGTGCGATGTAAGGTAAATCTTAAGATTTACCGGTATATCCTAAGATTTACCGTTTTATGATGGTAAATGTCCGAAGACTTTTTACACTGTTTGCATTTCGGACTTTACCAACTGTTAGTGGTGAACGTCAAGATTTACCGCTGCGTTGTGATAAAAGCTGCACTCGGAGGTTTTCGTTGGCTTGCCGACCTGTTCAGGCATATTACCAACAGTTAGTGGTGAACGTCAAGATTTACCGCTGCGTTGTGGTAAAAGCTGCACTCGGACGTTATCGTTGGCTTGCCGACCTGTTCCGGCATATTACCAACGTGTTTCTTAGTCACATTTATTACCAATGCGTTGTTTTTATCGCAAAGGCTCAGTTTCTACTTGTATTCGTGAGGTACATATATGTTTTTATCTTTCGTTTATTAATATTATACTTGGTATTTGTTCGGTTTTCGGTCCAAAACAATGAGTGATGTAATGAGTAAACGATTTTATGAACTTTTAGGGGAATCGGTGCAAAATAAAAAAGACAACAACTTTTATTTATTCAAATGAAAATATAGCACTTTGTTAGCTGAAGTACAAACAGCAAAAACTGTGACTTATAATCAATCTGTGCACTACAGGCGTACGAAACGTTATAATATTCTCAACATCGGTGGTGATGATAAACCAATACCACCTGTTTCTGCGGGATGAAAAGAGATCCTTTACTACATTTGTTTTCATGAAATATTTAATGTAATACACGAGAAACATATTGCTATTGGTCACGGAGGAAGAACGCCAATAATAGTGGAACTAAATCCCAAATATAAAAACGTTACTGTAGAGTCAATTGCTACTTACTTAATGTTATGTAAGACGTGTCAAAAAAAAAAAATGTTATAAAAAGGGAATTGTTGTGAAATTTATATTACATAACGAAATTAATTCTCGTTGCCAAATCGATTTAATCGACATGTAATCCAACCCAGGTTATAAGTCGAAATTTATACTAGTATATTAGGACCATTTAACTAAACTCGTTCTTTGACGAGCATTTCAATCAAAAAGAGCTGAAGAATTGCCTTATCATCTGCTGATTATTTTTACTACTTTTGCCGCGCCTAATATTCTTCACTCCGATAATGGACGAGAGTTCTGTAACCAAGTTATAACAAGTTTAGCTGACATGTGAAAATATGTTAAAATTGTGCACGGTAAACCAAGGCACAGTCAGTCACAGGGATTTGTCGAACGTGCCAACCAGGATATTGAAAATACGTTGGCCACTTCGATGAAAACAAATCAAACCACTAAGTTGTCTGAAGGGTTAAAATTTGTGCAAGCAATGAAAAACAGGACTTACCATGTGGGCATCGAATGTTCACCGCATGAAGTTATGTTTGGTGTTCCAATGAAAATGGGTATAGTAAGTTCAGTTATACCACGTATAACTGAGCAAAGCAAAGCGTTAATGCACAAAGCAAACTCCGAAGAAGATTTTGAAGAACTATTAAATACTACAAATGACTGTGATAGTAATCCAGAATATGGCGAAAAAATAAACAAACAATGAACGTCGTAGAAAATGTCTGCAAGGTAGTTCATGTAGAATGGAAATACAAGCTGAATTTTCAATAACAGATGAACTTGAAATAGTTGAACAACCTAACAAAAGTAATGTAACCGCTACAACAAGCAGGATCGATACAGTGAAGTGCTTTCGAAAGAGAGCCGCCGAAGGACGTCAAAAAGAAGCAGAAAAAAGACAGTTGTCTCTTCTTAAAACCTAGCTAAACCTTTAGTTGGACAGAATGTGAGAGTCAAAGTGGCAGATATAGACCTGGCAAAGGTGGACACAAAATCAATCATAGCTGCCTTACTGAATATTGAAAATGATGAAGTTTATCAACTTGGTACAACCGGTAAAGTTACATCTTTATAGACAAGAAACCAGTTCACATTGTGTACAGAAAATTTTATTAGCGTTGCAGGAGTAGGAAACAAAGAGGATAAATTAATTAAAACAAAGTAAAAAACTAATTAATAAATTATCTTTAGTTAGAAGACAAGGATTCAAAAAGTGTAATTGTTTAAAAAAGTGTACTACGAAGACGTTTTAGTGCAAACCCTCCTCTTTGTTGTGCACTTCTAAATGTCATAACAGTTAACCTTCCTGCAACAAATAATTTTTCATTTTGATTTCTTTATTTTACTTTTATTACTTTATTATTTTTTTATTTATTTGTATCTCTTGATTATTGAACTAAGAAAACACTAAAAAGGACTCGTATTTGTTTTCGTCACTAAGATTACATTCTCACAAAATGGCTAAAAAGTTTTAAAATGTTCTTTTTTCATAAGATGGTTAAAAAGGTTTTAAATGGTTTTTTTTTTAAGTACACTTTGTAAATTTTATAAATTTTTATATTTTTGGCTGTAGGTTAATTTTAGTAGTACAATTTATTGTACATCGCTAAATAAAAATTATTTCAGAAACAAGCAGTAGTGTCATGCTTTATTATAGAAATAATTATTTTTTTAATTTAAAATTAAAAATATTACGCTTTTACCACAATGCAGCGGTAAATCTTGACATTTACTACTAACTGTCGGTAAAATTCCAATATGCAAACATTTTAAAAGGATCTTCGAACATTTACCATCATAAAACGGTAAATCTTCAGATTTATCTTACTTGGCAATCTTACAGTAACATATATATTGACGACATGTTGATATCAGGGAAATGCGGAGTGACCTCGGGACTTAACAAATCAATTTGTACGGATTGCCTACTACATGCAAGAAAATTATCATGATTTACAAAGATCCGTGTTTCAGTTACAAGAAACAGCAAAGAGTAGTCAGGTTGTAGAGTGCGGATCAAGTGATTGTTGCGGATTAGTGGAAAGTGATTATAAATGTTATAAATAGTGCGGAACTCAAATAGTCTACATTATTATTTGTGTGTGGACAAATTTAACTTAAATTATTGTATGAGAGTACTTTGTTGATTTCAAATTGTTATTTGTGGCTAGTTAAATCTGGTAAGTAGTGGTTTCATTGGTGTCTGTATTTTGTTTCCACTGTATAATACAATCACTGTATTCGTGAGACAATTGTAACAATATATAAATACAATCATGTCAACTTGCAGAAGACTGTGGTATGATCACTTCTAAAGGATGACGGAGGATCGATTGCCAAAAGTGGCGCGAAAATATAAAGCTATTAATTAAAGAAACTGGACCGTCTGAGGATGATACTGGTGCCGGAACAGGTTTATATAACCTATTCCTTGTGTTGAAGAACATAAAGAAGAAGAAGAAGAAGAAGAAGAAGAAGAAGAAGAAGAAGAAGAAGAAGAAGAAGAAGAAGAAGAAGAAGAAGAAGAAGAAGAAGAAGAAGATTAATTTTTTGTAATACGACGTAAAGTAAATCCGGAAAAGGATATTTGTAGAGGCTAGAGAACAATCAGTTTTATCAAGAATTTTTCTTGTTAGGCCTAAAGTTTTTTATAATTAAGAAAATAAGTTTGAGCCTAGTACTGAGACAGTTGTCATCACAGAATAGAAAATATCAATGTATTATTTTTTTAGCTGCCAACATTGTGATAGCAGTGGCTTACTGAATCATGTGTTGCGTGTTACGCCCTGACCCCGCTGAGCGCAGGCGAGAGAACGCGACTGAATAGCGAGAGGCAGACGACGCTTACAATAAAGGGAGTCCCAAGCGGATTGTTTCGGGAGCGGAGCCAAACAACGAGGGGTGCGCGACTTTCACATGATATTGAACAGGGTAAAATGTTGGATTGGACCAGTGTCTGTCATACGCTAGGATATGAAGCGTCACAGACTCCGCCGTTACACGAAAAGCGCTCGTTTTGAATAGACTATAACAAACCGTTTTCAGTTTTTATTTTGTTGCAATTGTTCACACATTTTTAAAAGGAAATAACAATAATAATAAATGAAACTAATCATTTGTTGATTTCAAAAAGGTCTTTGATTCTGTTGATAAAATAATCCGAGAATTTGGTATTAAATATAAATTGGCAAATCTAATCCGTGAAACCCTTTACGGACACAGTCTCAAAAATAAAATTCATGGGAGAAATGTCTCAACCGTTCAAAATAAAAGTAGGTGTAAGACAAGGTGATGGTTTATCTCCAATTCTTTTCAACTGTGTCCTGGAGAAAGTAGTGAGAATTTAGAATGAAAAATTAAAGGAATGCAAAATATGACCAATCATGTTGGGAAGAAGGAATAAACTACATAGCCAGTAGAATAAGCTTAAGAATTTCTGCAGAAAAAAACAAATTTCTCACGAAAATGAGAATAGCGCCAAAATTTTATAACAGTTATTGGTCGAATAGAGAAGGTTTGAAAATTTAAGTATGTACGAGAAAAAATTCAAGAGAATGGTTTAGAAAAAGCTGCTATAGAAGAAAAGATTAATAAGATGGAAAGGGCATATGGCATAACTAAAGTTATTTACAGTAAAAAGTGCATATCTAAAAGTGCGAAAATAAAGCATTACAGTACAGCAGTGAAGCCAGAATGCCTATATGCAAGTGAATGTATTGTTTGCGTCTTACAATTTAATAAATTCAAACTTAGATTAAACTTAAGGTTACGGAATACGATTAATTGAAGTTGACAGTTTCAAATTTCACGTTTTTTACATTACTAAAAGATATAACATCTGAATTTGCAGACCTGATGTTTTGAGTACATTCTGGATTTACTTCAATAAAATAAAAGTTATCCAGGAAAGTGTATCCAGAATAGCATATCTATAATGTTATAAAATTTGAAAAGTCTGCTTAATCAACTTTGTCTAAAACGTACCCTGTATTATTGCCGTATTCCTTCTCTTTTGTTAAAAAACTGAATTTTCCATCGTAAGCAGTGAATACTACTGCATTGTCCATAGCCACCACAATTGTCTTGAAAGTAATTTTGTTTACATTGAAGCAACTCGCGGCGACGTCACCCACCAACTCTCGGTTAGATTCAGTGCAATCCAATTAACTTGCTAATGCTCAACATCATGGTATCCGCTTTAATCAGGTGAACATTAAACCTAACCTATTTGCCACGAGTCGGTTTGCTTTTCCTGGTGAATGTCGTTTAATGGGAGGAGAGGAAACATCCGTCTTACCTCATTTTGACGGTGCGATGCCTTCCAGTACGCTAGAATTTTTCTGAACTACATTTAATATTTACTTTAATATTTATAACTAAATTTACCTCAAGATATACTTTTTTCCTATTAGGAACATGTTTCGAGAGTTCCTGTACTCTCATCTTCAGCCTTCGCCATCTTGTTTCTGGTGAAGTATTTGTGTGTTGGCTTCTGGATGTTATTAAGGTAGTTTTTGTTGGTCTTTGGTCTTTTAAAGTTGCATTATTGTGTGTGGTTGTGGTATCTGTTTTTGTATTTTGTGTATTTTGTATTATATATTGTGTATTATCACAACCACACACAATAATGCAACTTTAAAAGACCAAAGACCAACAAACTACCTTAATAACATCCAGAAGCCAACACACAAATACTTCACCAGAAACAAGATGGCGAAGGCTGAAGATGAGAGTACAGGAACTCTCGAAACATGTTCCTAATAGGAAAAAAGTATATCTTGAGGTAAATTTAGTTATAAATATTAAAGTATTATATACATCAAGAAACGGACTGTAGCAGAAAGTGATTGAAATTTAATATTTAATATAAATTTGAGAGAGTATGTGGACAAAGTCCTAAACATCTTACATTTCCTACGTAACAGTAACTTGTCAGTTATAAAAACAGGTACCTTGTTGGAATAATAACTTGACTTTCTTTCCAGTAACCATTTAAGATTCTTGCGGTTTTTCTATGTTAATTATAAGACTAGATTTCTTTTGCAAGTATATATTTAAAGTTGTATTAATATATATAAAAACCTAATATACATCTATATCTATAAAAATGAATGTTTGTTTCTTTCTTTCTTTCTTTGTCCCGTATGCGTTCCTATACCATTCATCCGATTGCGATGAAACTTCGGTGAGTTGTTGTGCGCACGCCCGCGAAGGTTTATGAATTTTTTTCGATGGGGTCCTATGGGGGGTTCTTGGGGTCTTCCACATCTCCTCCTAAACCACTGGACCGATTTCAACCAAACTTGGCACAAATATTTTATGCAACGGGAGAACCAACATAGGGTAGGTGTTTTTTCGGTGGGGTCCTTTGGGGTCTTCCACATCTTCTCCTAAACCACTGGACCGATTTCAACCAAACTTGGCACAAATATTTTACGCAACGGGAGAACCAACATAGGATAGGTGTTTTTTTCGACGGGGTCCTTTGGGGGGTCCTTAGGGGTCTTCCACATCTCCTCCTAAACCACTGGACCGATTTCAACCAAACTTGGCACAAATATTTTACGCAACGGGAGAACCAACATAGGATATGTGTTTTTTCGATATGATCATTCGGGGGTCCTTTGGGGTCTTTCACATCTCCTCCTAAACCACTAGACCGATTTCAACCAAACTTGGCACAAATATTTTACGCAAAGGGAGAACCAACATAGGATAGGTGTTTTTTCAATGGGGTTCTTTTGGGGGTTCTTTGGGGTCTTCCACATCTCCTCCTAAACCACTGGACCGATTTCAACCAAACTTGGCACAAATATTTTACGCAACGGGAGAACCAACATAGGATATGTGTTTTTTCGATATGATACTTCGGGGGTCCTTTGGGGTCTTCCACATCTCCTCCTAAACCACTGGACCGATTTCAACCAAACTTGGCACAAATATTTTACGCAAAGGGAGAACCAACATAGGATAGGTGTTTTTTCGATGGGGTTCTTTTGGGGGTTCTTTGGGGTCTTCCACATCTCCTCCTAAAATACTGGACCGATTTCAACCAAACTTGGCACAAATATTTTACGCAACGGGAGAACCAACATAGGACAGGTGTTTTTTTTCGATACGATTTTCTGGGGGGTCCTTTGGAGTCTTAAAAAACTAACTTATTAGATCTGGTTACTATGGCAACCCAATGGAATAGATTCTGTTCTAAATATATTATCGCATTAAATTGAAGACCACGCGAACGAAGTCTTTATATATTATATATACAAACACTTTCTTTCTTTGAGTGGCATTGCAACGCATGCCGGGTACTCGCTAGTATATAATATATGTACTGAAAAGTAGAAGTGTCGCGTAAAATAAGTAGTCGAGATATAGTGTACCAGTTTAAGTGGAATAATGATGCTATTCTTTTATAACAATCTACTGAGATTTTAATACAGTTCATAAAAAATAATTGATGTGTCTGTCTAGATCTTTGTAATACCACTAAAAATTTTCTTTCTATACAATAAGATAAATTAACATATAAAAATACTTTTTGCCTTATTTAGTATAGACTCTTAACTGATGTGATAGTGCCTTTCTTTTTTACTATTTTTTTATTGTACATAAATAATATAGGTTCACTTCCATTCGACGTCGATTAGAAACGACTAGTTGTTCCTGAATGATCCTGGATCTGAATAAGAACATGGGTTGATATGGTCTGTCCAGCCTCCGGGACGCTTTCGGGCATGTAGATGTTTCTCTCGAGCACTTTCACCGCGAACAAATATTGTTACTGGTAAAATAGTGTATTATGCTTACACTTTTTCCAGTCGGCTTAAATTGTTTATATACCCTAATCGGGTATCTTGAACTTACGCGGAATAGCACGTTTATAATCATTTTCTTGGAGTAACTCTTAGTAACTATTAAACTCGTTAGTAGCGATTAATGTCTGATCGTGATTAACGCTGATCGTCATGAACCACGCGCTGCTTATCGGTACACGTTATCGACTCACAAGAGAGACTCATCTATTCGATTAATGATAGGCCTATTGCAATCGACTGAGTTCTAGTAATCTGATTGTTTCTTCGGTAAACCCTAATCATGATTTTTCTATATATAACCAATATTCATGAAAGCTTCCGAACAAAACGCTTCTTGTTCAAAAACTTTTTTTACATTCTACTGTGCAGGATTGAAGATGGATTAAATTTTCTGTAAAAATTAAATAAACTTATACTCTTTTATGTTGCATCTGTTTCATATAAACAAACGATTTACAGTTGGTTGAACACCTTCAAAAAATATTGTCGCTGACGTGAAGATGATGATAGGTTACTGACAGACATATGAAGATTTTGGTTTAGTGATCCACGAATATTCATCAGTAAGTGATCAACGGTAAATTAAGAGTAATATTTGGTTATTTTAATCTATTATTAAAAACGTCTAGATTCTCTAAAAAATAATTTAAGAAAATCGCATCCCCATGAGACAACAAGTCGCATATTATTATTTGCTTAAGAATTTCAGGTGTAAAAACATCGTAATAACACCGAAATATGCGTATTCGCGGGATATGTCGCTGTGTAATCTTCCGTGTTTCCAATAATACAAAACACCCTAAATCACAAGGTTTCACTGCTGCTGTAGACGTAAAACAAAAATCGCCAAACGAGCTAAAGACTAAACCAAAACGTATTTTGAAGACGGGAGAAACGTTGACATTATCAGGTTGTGTCAAACGGATACTACTTTACAATACAATACAAAGGTATGAAAGGCATAACTGGATTGTATAACTGGAAAGGCAAGTTAATTGGATTGCATTGCATCTCACTGAGAGTTGGTGGGTGATGTCGCCGCGACTGTTGCTTCAATTTAAACAAAATCACTTTCAAGTGGTGGCTATGGACAATTCAGTAGTATTCACTGCTTACGTTGGGAAAGGATGAATGAAAGGCATAACTGTACGAATGAACAAAAATTGCACTGATTTTTCGATCAAACTTTGGATATTCTTACCAAGAGTAAAACTACATATAATATTTACGTGAGACAAGCTATTTGTTTTACTCTAATATGAAACAATTATTCTATTGCTTTTTTTCATAACAACGTTTCTTGATACAGTAATATAGGAACTGTGATTTTTAAATAACTCGGTGATTTTCCTTTCAGTTTAAATAATTCAGATTCGTTAACGATCGACGTCGACGGCTTGATACTCTGACACGTTTAGCAATAAAATGAATTCAATTTTAATTTAATCGCTACTTGAAATTAGAGTATTTCATACTATATTCAACAAAATAGTGTAGAGGCTGTTTTTCTAAATGTTAATTGGGAAACGTTAATTAATTAAATTTTAATTGAAGTAAAGTAGGCGTTGCGTCGTTGAGCCGTGCCAGTTTAATTTTATAAACAGCCGCCGTTACTTTGAGTCTTCTGCCACTACTACATTTAATTATACTCCTTAGTATTGTTTTTATAAAGTCAGCTGTTTGCCGTCCAAGAGTCAGTCAGTCGTTCCTGGAACACGACGCATTTAATTCGTCGTCTTTAATCTGATTTTAATTACTTTCACTTTCTCTCTGTCTTTTGAGCGTATAGGGGTTAGTTTTATATTTTTGTATGTTAATTGATTAGGCAACCGAAATGAATTCTGTTTGTACTGTGTGGAAGCATAACTATATATTCAACACGGAATCGGAATTATATATTGGCAAATATTCTTATAATTGAAGAAAACCTTTGTGAACATGAGAGGTGTCAACAACATCGTGTTCACAAATGATAAAAGTGAAAGAACGGAAGCTGCTCGGGGACATATGACGTAGGATATCCATGGGTAAAAGAGCTTTATGAAGGTTGACATCATTGCTGAAGCACTGGGATGAAAAAACGATTTGCTAAATGGTCTATTTAAAGAGTGGTTTTATGGAAACACGGACTGTAAAAAAGACAGATGAAAGGTACCTAGGGAACTTTAAAATTGTTGTTGTAGCGAAGAATGATGAAGGAGAATAAACTGATAGAATGATAAAGTATTGAGTATTCAGAAGATTAAAAGAGGAAATACAGCTGCTGAAAGTAGTAAGAAAGATAAAACCATCTTGGTTGGGTGACATATTGTCTAAAAACTGTCTCTTACAGAATAACTTGATATACTCTGTAAAGAGTATAGTATTGTTACGACCATCTCAAGGATCGTCGTGTTGTTCGGTGGAAACAAAATATAGACACCAATAAGTCACTGATTACCAGCTTTAATTAATTACAAATAACAATTTGTAATCAACAAGAAGCTCTCATACAGTTATTTAAGTTAAATTTGTCCACACGCAATATTGATGTCTACTATTACAGTTCCGCACTAATTATAACACAATAGTCACTTTCATTATTCGGCAAAAACCACTCGTTCCGCACTCTATAAAATCGCTACGTGTAACTAACTCCTAAGCCGGCCGCTGTTGCTTATATAGGTCCCGCAGATGTTCCTGAATAATATTATTTGTTGTGGCGGGGTCCCAGCTTTATTTTTGTAGTTAAGTGTACTCGAACAGTCTGGAAGGTGCTTTTGAGCACGACCTTGACAGAGACACTGACCTACTCGGCTAACCGAGAAACCTATAGAACTTTCACATAACTGCAACTACCGATTTTACGACAACGTTATATAATTGTCGTAGGAGTATTTGCAAAATCATCCTCATTTAACGTTTCCCCTTATGAAAAACATCTCTCAATTTTTAATCAAATGAAATGACTACCACTTATAGAAATAATTTATAGCATATATAAAGAGAGCATTTATCAAACGGTAATAGATAAATTATATTAATTGAAAACAATAGTACACGTTATAAAATTTCAATTGTAATATTTCGATAATCACTGAAAACTAATATATGAACCCTAAAATTACAAATCCCGTAGGCTTATCGAAATTACACATCGCGCCATTGCGAAAGTCGTTAACTCATTATCAGATTTTCAAACGACTTGTCTGTTAATTAGCGAAGTCATTCAAAAGATATTAACCCTATGCTCGTATAACATTAAACGACCAGTTATAAAGTTTATTAACAAAAATTAAAGACTCTTTTATTTTCTTATTTTACTCTTCCTTTATCTTATTTTATTTTGTAATTATTTTGTACATAATAAAACGTGTAGTAAGATTCAGTCAATTAACCAGATACAATTTTAATTATTTATTGTAATTGTTGACGTTTTGAAAAAATGTATTGCCTTCATCAGGATCTACACAGGGATATTTAGTATATTTATCGTGAACCATTTTATTTGATTCTGTAGCTGTATACGTTACACAAATGTAAAAACATTTATCTTGACCAAAGAACAATCAGTTCGGTAAAAAACATTTTTGTATCCGCTTTTTCATCATCATCATCATCATCCTCAAGGTTAAACCAAGAATGGTTTGTTCCGGTCTCAAATAGACAAATATTACACCTGGTCACTCCAGCGCTTCCTCGCACGTCCCACACCTCTCCGTCCCCTCGGCTTAGAGTTCCATAGTTGTCTGGGGATGCGGCAGTCATCCATTCGGCAAAGATGTTCCCACCAATTCAGCCGATACTGGGCGATCCTGTCATAATATTCAGTTCCTGCCGTATATCTGTGTTTCTTCTATGATCATGGAGAGTATACCCTGCCACGTGTCTGAGAAATCTCATATCAGCCGCTTGGATTCGACTGGCCTGGCCTTTCGTTAAAGTCCAATTCTTAGACCCATAAAGAAGTGTGGGAAGAGCCACCACCCTGTAGAATTTTAGGCGTGTTCCTTTACTTCCTGACTTCAGGGCTCGTCTAATGGCCCCGCACATAAGGTTGAACTTATGCAACTTATTCACCACGTCATTGCTTGCATTATAAGACACACTGTAGCCCAGGTATTCAAAACTGCTAACTTGTTCCAGGACAGTACCATCTATAACAATTTTTGCCCGTACGGGATCGGTTCCACAAAAAGCCATCACCTTGGTCTTAATTGTGGATATCTGCAATCCAGAGTCTTTGCAGATTCCAATTAACAAATGTATACCCATCTGCAATCTGTTTTTGAGAGTCCGACAGAATAGCCTGATCGTCCGCACCCGCTTTTTAAATCAATTTTTATTAAGTTTTTACGTATTAGACAAATAGTAAAATAGTAATAATAAAGATGTTTTACTACTACTAGCAAGCTGGCTTATTCAAGATCAAATAACTGGCATAGTGTCAAGCACGGATGGAACAGGGCTGAAGTGTTTTAACTATTGCTGTTACGTCCGACCGGAAGAAGCCGACGCGAAACGGAAAGAAACGAGACGAGACTATAGCACCTGCTACTTTCCCGTAGCTACAAACTGTGTCTTGTCCCTTAGGCGAGTGTATTAATAGAGGGATTAGGAAGCGAATAACTGACAGAGGCCGGGAGGGGGAGAGGGAGAGAGAAAGAATGTGAGTGTGTGATTGAGTGAAACAGACTGAGGGTGAAGGGGAGAGAATGAAAGAGAGAGGGTGAGAGAAATCCACTCAGATTACCGCGTACATGTAGACCTATATTAGGTCGTGCGCAAGCGACCCGTCACAAATTGAGTTGATGTTGTACGTAGTAATTACAATTTAGAGAGCTTGACAACCCCACCAAATCATGTGTCATTTCCAGCCGACATGACTTTATAGTGCCGTGGCGTGAGCGAGTGTATCGATATACATTTAACGTAGACTAATATCGCACGAAATTACAGTCAGATTAATAAGTACGTACAATGCAGTGGCTGACGAATTTTAATTAAACATTTAATTGCGTTCATGATTAAAATATAACTCTCTATAGGTCGCATGAAAACACAACAACTTATAGTCTTGACGTGTGCGCTTTTGGACTCCTACCTACCGCCGTGAAATGGAAAACGCTGGCCAGTAGATGTGTGGGCAGGCCGTCGAATAGGTGACTAGATGTGTGAAGGCGGATGACACAGGTTAGCGACTGTACTTCGCTGGAAATACATACATACACATGCCTCGTCACCATCGTAAACGACCGATGGGACACCGCTAAGGAAGTACAGTCTAGCACTGGAAAAGCCACGGATGCGTTCAATAAATGGGGAAACTTCTTAAAGTCGCGATTTAACAACGACCACAAAGATGAGACCTCTACGTTGCTATGTTCTCTGTCATATATTACGGTGTAGAAACATGGGCTCTGACAGAATTACCCAGTAAAATATTAGACGCAATTGGGATGTGGCTGTACCGAAACGATTAATGGGGGCTGTCGTGTTACAAAAACCGATATTTTAAGTGGATTAAAAATAACAAGTAAGTTTTGATGACTGTCGCTCCAGCATCTCGGTAACATCACGAGGAACAAAGAAGGTATCACCTACTTCTGTCTAATGTGCAGAGAAAGATACCCGACAAAAGAGGTTGTGGTAGGAGAAGAATCGCGTCCTTAGAAAATCTGGGTAACTGAACCTCCAAGTAAACAGCGGAGCTAGTCAGAGAACCTTCCAGCAGAGAAAGCACAGCCAAGACAGTTGCCAACATCCAAAACGTATAGGGACCAAAAAGAAGAAGAAGAGAATATAATAATATTAATTGAAATAATACTAATAATAAAATTCTATTATTTTATATAAAATAATATTTCAAAATATTAATATATAAAATAATATTTTTTTCTTCATAATAAAGACGTCCGCTTAAAACTATAACATATCGCACAATACACAAGGGATTTTTTTTCTCTCCATCACGTTGAATAGATCTAAAGTCTTTTGACCTCGAGAATACTATTATTTTTATGTGTATGATGTTACTATACTCAGTGGAATACACGTACAACGATTAAGTACTCTTACGAGACGTATGAATTGGGGCCGCGGCTACTGCTGCGTCCGCTGTTCGTCGGAATCAATTGCCGTATTGATTTTATCACCACCGACACCAACACACACACACACACACACACACACATATTGTAAGGTGTCAAATCTATTACAGCTTTTATTACAAAATGCATTTATTTAATCTTACTCCATTGGCGCAAATATTTTGTGAGTGATTACAAAAATATTTACATTACTTAATAATGCAAATTAACTTGAATTTACATTAAAAATTGTATATAATATAATCGTAACGCTAACAATAGATAAACACAATATTAGACTAATATTCTATTCTATGTTCTCAACTTACCACAAAATGCTATCCCTTCAATACGAATGCAAATTAAAGATGCAAGTTATAAAGGATTTTCTTTAGCTCTCTTACTCCTCAGAGATGGAAAATACTTCAGTTTTTACACAACGTCTCAATTTCGTGTGTGTTTTTAATCCAAGGACCAAGAAATTTATAATCTCCCAAGTAATTTTTATTTAGTGACATGAAGAGTTAAAATAAATGATATCTCCTTGTCTACAACATAAAAGTTCTTCTTCTTCTTAGGTATAATACTTCAAATATAATTTCACATTTATCTTCTTTCTTCCGCATATTAACGCGGACATATGCCAACTGTGCTAATTAGTTTACAAAAAAAAACAACAGTGGTTTCATTCATCAATTCAGTTGAACATATCCGCAAAGACTAGGAACAGAATGTCGACCAAAAACTTAGAAGAAATCATCACATACCGATTGAAGTGATCAAATTGGGAATTCAGAGTTGGAGAGTGACACTGAAACGCATTAAGAACTCAAAGGGGAAAATCTCTAGGAATCCGCATATCTCCAGAAAACACAGCATTAAGCTATAATTCCCCAGAAGAGAAGAGTTGATGAAACCTGTTAAGACATACATGTAGATCAAGGTGATGAAGCTGAAGCATATACTTTGAATCGTGTCATTAATTACCAACAAGAAGTCACAAGGCAGATTGAAATTTTAGTTTATCTATTCTTCGATCAGTCGAATGCTGTACATACCCGAGCGCATAAGAAGTAATGTAAGATTGTAGTTAGGTAAAGAACCGATAACGGAAATAACATCATGGTATAAAGAAAGATATAGGGACCATGTTGTGCATATATCCCTAAATAGAATACCAAGGCAGGCTAGGAGCTGTAAGTCTGTGGGAAAGCGAAGCGTCGGAAGACCGAGGATAAGGTGGTGAAGCCGGAACAGGCAGAAGCGCCTAATCCTTATAACTAAGAAGATAAATGTAGTGACCCCCCCCCCATAACAGTTAATTTTTCACAATATGTTCACTAAAATTATTTTCCTGGCTGTTGGGACGTGGACCCCTTCTTTGTAGACCACACGTTTCGGATATCCTAAATATCCTAAACATTTAATACTTAGCATTTCACGCTCAAATAGACCTTTATAGAAAATATGTACACTAATATTCTTGTTTTTGTTTCAATTATTTAAAAATTTACATACAATATTTAAAATTTATATTTGAGGAAGTTTTATTTCTTGAGGAAAACCAAAGGTTGCACCCCTAGAGATCAAATACGAAATGAGAATATAAAAACTGAGTTAAATGTATATTCTGTGGCCAGCAGAATAAGGGAAGGGCAAATAAAATGGAGACAGCAAAGCGAAAGAATGGAAGATATGAGACTACCTAAACAAGTAATACGACTCAGACTTCAATGAAGCCTCATATAGGTAGACCAAGGAAGACGTAGTACACCTGTAGCCGCGCCCTCAGAACCGGAACGCGAGATACCCGCCTACTCAAAAGTCCCGTTGCCGCAGGATGACGAGGAAATCCATTGCCGCCGCCACCCAAGCCTCGCTACCCCAGATCAGGCAAAAAGCAAGGTAGACCTCAGGCCAAGAACACGGGCCAGCCAAAACCTGTAGCTCACACTTTCCACAAAATCAAGGGATCCTTGGCATCCGCCTCGCCCCAAGATAAATTCCTCCTATTGGTGGAAGCCCGCCGTATTATTGGTCTGCTATGAACGGACAACCACGGCAATCCCTCAAGCGAGACCTCGAGCTCGTGGCGTGGAACGCCAACGGCCACGCTTCCCGGGATTCTGAGATCTTAGAGTTCATTGCCCGTCACAAGCCCGATGTGCTTCTTATTGGTGAGATGCACCTGACGCCGCATCGTCGTTTCCGACTACCCAACTACGTGTGTTACCGGGACGACCGGTTGGATCGCGCAGGAGGGGGACTGCCATCGCGGTGAAGGCGAGTCTTCGCCATCACCGCGTTGTCCTGCCTCAGCGGCGGAACCTCGAGTGCACCGCGGTTGAGCTCCATGGTGCTCTCGGCGGTCTACTCGTGGTTTCCGCATACAAGCCTCCACAAACGGAGCTCCTGTCGAACGATCTGGAGGCCGTCTTTGGCGCACACAGAAGGGTAGTCCTGGCGGGCGACCTGAACTGTAAGCACCCTCATTGGGGGAGCCGCTTGGTGAACCCAAACGGGGCCCGCTTACGCAGGTATGCTGATGCGGCTCGGGTCACAGTCATGGGCCCTACCGGGCCTACGTACTATCCCTCGAGGGCTAACTCCCGCCCCGATGTACTGGACATTGCCACGCTCAGGGGCGTTTATTGCCCGGTTCACGTCTCCGTCATTTCGGAACTGTCCTCGGACCATTGCCCCATCAGTGTGCATATAGCTACCCAGCACTCTACCGTCTGCGACGAGCGGCGGGTAATCGAGTGGGAACGCTTTGGCCCGGTGCTCAGTCGCCGCCTACCTGAGCATATCCCGCTCGACACTACCCAGCATGTCGACGAGGCAGTTGCCTTATTCGACACAGCCGTAGTCTCGGCGGTAGACGTGTCCTCCCGGATGAAGCCGGGGCTCACGCCCGACTATCAGCGTATCCCCAAAGAGGTATCTCAGCTCCCCCGGAGGTACTCTTCTCGTCTTTTGAGGAGAGGACTCGGTGTCCGCTCTCTTGATGACACCGTGAGACGCCTGGCGCGTAGATTCTATGTTCGTTCCGACAGAGTGACCCACAATTCCCTCATTGCCGTACTTGGTAAATACACCCCGCGATCAGGTGAGTCCTGGGAGCGACCTCGTTTGTTAGTCCCGGTGGTATAATCCACCAATCGCAGGTCGCTTCAGACCCCCCCCCACAATTAGGTAAAAGTATATAATGAACTCAAATAGATCCAGTGGCAGGAGTCCTTTCTGAGACTCGGGACACTGCACTACTCGCGACCCCCAGTCGTGTGTCGCGTCGTTATTTATTCTTCATAAGGCAGAGCAGAAGACCACTGAGGATGACTGCCGCACTGCAGTCAAAACGTTTGTATCTACAAAAAGAGGACTACGGCCCAACAACGCAGAAAATAATTTTACTGAAATAAGAGAGTCCGCTATCTGAATCTACAAATAAGTATATCGCTAAAGCAACACTAATTACCAAATAACCCCTACATAAGATAGAAACAGGTAATTGTGACTAATCCTAGAAGACAGAATATAAAGGAGGAGATTAGAATATTGCGCTGTACAAGGAAATAAAATAAAATTAAGTAAAGATACGAAAAATGACATGGAAATAAGAACAGTTATTTCCACATAGTCGTGATGCTGCTGTGTTAGGATGACTGTCTGGGGGTGTGTGTGCAAGCGTGTTTCGCAAGAGGGAACACTGACTGCTTGTTGAACACGTACTGTATTTCGAATACTGCTGCGGGAAGCAAATAGCAGCATCTTCAACGACAAACAATCTACACACGCGCGCGCGCGCGCACAAACAGGCAAACATTGTAGCCTATATATATACAGAGCGCTCCCGAAAGGCGGTGGCAAGCTCCGAGAAATGATTCTACTCATTAAACCGAAGGATAAACGTACAATAAACATATGCCAAAATGTGCTTCCATTTTCCATCTGTGTGTGTGTGTGTGTGTGTGTGTGTGTGTGTGTGTGTGTGTGTGTGTGTGTGTGTGTGTGTGTGTGTGTGTGTGTGTGTGTGTGTGTGTGTGTGTGTGTGTGTGTGTGTGTGTGTGTGTGTGTGTGTGTGTGTGTGTGTGTGTGTGTGTGTGTGTGTGTGTGTGTGTGTGTGTGTGTGTGTGTGTGTGTGTGTGTGTGTGTGTGTGTGTGTTCTAATTACGTACTGCTGACCGGATTGAGATGTGG
Organism: Magicicada septendecula; assembly: GCA_034769895.1. NCBI lineage: Eukaryota > Metazoa > Arthropoda > Insecta > Hemiptera > Cicadidae > Magicicada > Magicicada septendecula. The sequence continues at coordinate 1,355,045,682 of CM068367.1, read as the reverse complement.
AGTTGAAATTTAGTATACGTAATAAGTGTACTATTTCTTATAAAACTGTGTATTAAACATTTACAAAACGGCGGTTGATTAAAAATTTAATTCAAAATTTTCCAGAACTCAGTACTTATACCACCTCATACCACTTACAAAATTATTTTGCTTTCTCTGAATCCAAAAACAACTTGTTAATAGAATTCGGATTAAAAAAAAACGGATATATTACATAAGTTTGATATTTTTACTTGTATTTGATATATTCCATTATTTATTTCAATTTTCTAAAATTTTGATTTTTGTATTGCTACGCCCATTAGGTAACGCTCTCGAAAGTGAAGACAGTGTCGGTCTACAGTATTCTCGGGCAGCCGAGCAGGTGCAGCGTATCGTCAAGGCCGTGTAGTAAAACGGCCTCTAAACTGTTCGAGCTCTTGTACGTAAGTAATGTTGGCACGCGACCACGAGTATTCTGGAACATCTGCGGTATCTATACAAGCGTCTACGGGCGGCTTAGCGGTCAGTTACACCTGGCGATATTGTAGAGTGCGGATCAAGTGGTTGTTGCTGTTTAGTGGAACGTGATTACTGTGTTATAATTAGTGCGGGACTCTAATAGTTGACATTATTATTGCGTCTGGACAAACGTAACTTGAATTGTAGTATGAAAGTACCTCGCTGATTTCAAATTGATAATTGTGACTAATTGAAGTTGGTAATTAATGGCTTCGTTGGTGTCTGTAATTTGTTTCCACTGTACAATACGACGACCCGCGAGACCGGCGTAACAATACATATTTTATGTGTACTACTGAATATGAGTGAGCATCCGTTACTACGTGTGTTCTTATGAGGAAAGCAGACTAACTGTTTCGTTATGAAAGAAATGTAACATCTCCAAAATATTCGAATTTCATAAAAGATTTACCAGTAGACTGCTAATAAAAGGGACAATTTTGTATGTAATAAACACATCTTTTGTTACAAGTACTGAGTTTTTTGAAATATAAAATTCAAAGTTTCAGTGAGTTTCATATTATCTGTGGGACTATCAACCGTATTTTTAAAAACGAAGTACGTCGAAATGCAAAATTAAAGTTCTACAAATTTATATCAGTTCTTGAACTGTCTTATAGGTGTGAATTATGTACACCAACCAAGAAACAAGACAGTAAAATATAGGCTTCGGAAATGGTGTTCATAAGAGGAGTTAAAAGGTGTTCTTAGCTTGCCCGTGTAAGGAATGCGGAAATAAGAAAAGTGTAACAAGTTTTTATCTTCAATGAAAAATTAAAAGATTACAATCAACAGTGGAAAGAACACTTAGAAAGAATGCCAGATTTCAGACCGGCCAAACAAGTCTGGAAATACAAATCTATATGACACAGGTGTGTGGGTACACCCAGGAAGAAATGGGTGGAGGATCTTTGAAGGCGGAAAAGGCAGGACTTTTCTTATGCCGTGTTGTGAAAATGACGATGATTATGATACAATTTCAGTGAGCAGCTATTTTGAAAATTGTTAAAAAACATTTAAGTTTGTTCTGTATATGTAATAAACGTAAAACGTATTGTGTTTACAAAATTTTAATCTTACCATCATTTCGCTTACCAGTAATTATTAAAAAAAAATACACAAATACACACACACATAGATGAAGCATTTGTCGGTAGGCCTATATGTTAACTGAAAATTTTTCCTTCAGTTTAACGTGTAGAATCACTTCCTGAAGTTTGGCACTAACTTTTGTGAACTCTCTCTATATTAAAAATTTGTTACGAAAAGATCTTGTCGTGATATGTCAGGCGTTATCAATATACGATTTTGATTCTATACTATTTACTGCCGTACGTAAGAGTGACAAACGATCAAGACACTTTTTTCTTTAGCCATACTTGAACATGTTTCGAGGACAATACAGTATGGCCATTGTCAGCCATGTTGCACTGCCCACAACAGGGATAAACAAACGACCGACTTTACAACACCGGTTACCGCCGAGCAGGACTCAGCTGGACAATGCACGTGCCAACAGAAGCCCGCCAAAACGTATCAACACAAACAAACCCCTTTCAGAGGCAACAAACAAACAAGGCCATGACTCGTATTATCCTTCAGCGAACAACACATACCGCGCCCACGAATAAACCACAAACAATTTTTTTCGTAAGCTCCCACGGCCGGTGTCAATATTATCAAAATAATTAAAAACCGGGCTGTTGGGACGACGTCTGTTACTATTTAACAGACATTGTCGACAACCGTTTTCAATCCCATGCTCGCGAATCTTCTTCAGGCCACAAAAAGCGACAGAGTTTTGGAAAAACAGTTACGACTTAACAACCGAATGATACCCGATAACCTGGGGGGGGGGGGAGAGAGAGCAACCAAAAAGTTCGAAAAATTGGCGAATCGCTTTTTCTGGTCCCAATGAAATCACATCCACCCGCCAACGTTTCATAGGCATTGCTATACGTTTTTCCATTCACTTCTTATACATAACGGGTCCACACTTGGTGGATTCGGATTTAGCGTAACCGAAGTACCCTAAGCATGTACCCCATGATGTACGCACCACGGGATTACATTCTCAATTTGCTTCAACCTACATTTGGTGGGATACGTTTCATTAACCTTTCCTATCTGGTCTCGTTTGACCAACTCTTAGACTTTTTGACCCCGACGCTATTACGTTTCGAAGGTTAAAGAGTCTTTCATTTTCATACTTCAACTGCAGTCAGTCCTTCTTGTTCTCTTTATTTTTGTTTCATGTGTTGTATACTTTAAGTATGTTAAATTATTTTAACTTTGTTTTTTTAATAACTGCAGAGGCTTAAGCGAAATCTGCTTTAGGCTTCCCTTTTTACTAGTGAAAATATGACTTGGCTATACTTGTCAGCCTTAGAAGTTGTAAATGAGTTCCATTCGGCAGACAATTGAATACTATATAATCGGAATAAATTATCCGAACGATCGTCAAGTCCAGAGGGTTAAAGTGCACGGCGCATCGTCTGAAGGAGCTCGCTTAATCGTTGACTCCTTGTAAAGACTAGGTAAAGTAGTAATTAATTAACAATTGTATCTAAAGAAGTTGTTATGGTACTTGTACTAGAACAAAAGAGTAAAATTATTAAATTAGGAGTTAAACTGAAGAAACTATTAATTTTAGAAAATAGATAATGAACAGAGTTTTAGAAGAATGTTCAGTGTTAAAAGAAAGGTAATTAATTTGCATTACTGTGATTCATATAAAACCCAACTAGTAGCATTTTTACTATAAGAAATCGAAATAATAATTGTTGTAGTGCATCAAGTTACCTATTTATTGTTAAATAAATTATGCTTTGTTGGCATCTTTGACTTTTATAATTGTTAATCAGACAACGTACTCCTACTAAACTCTATTTGCTAAGCCACTCGAGCGAATAGTAAACCGTCTATTTCATTATCATAGTACGGTTAGTAGCTACCCTGTAAGAGCCCGGTCAGGGTTAAAGATGGCAAATGGTCAACGGTGATAGGGGCGCAAATTTCAGGTTGATTTCCATAGGCACTAGGGACGGAAGAACCTATGAGGTGGGTCTCCGAATAAAGCACATAGCAGGACCAGAGGCTCTAATTTAGCACTAGTAGCACTGGCTTTACACTACAGAACCGTGGTAACACCATCAGATGAAATTTATTTACTCAAAAATCGCTAAGGAATAAGCTGGACGATTAATGCCGGCCGCACATTGGAGCGGCATTTTGTTTCTCGACAGAACCGTTTTGACTCTTCGTTTTGCAACGCGTCGCTTCTGTGGAGCGAGGCTTGAGACATTGTCTTAAGACAAAACAATTTCTCGTCAGCTGTTTTTGACCAGTGAAAGAGTGTATTCGGTGGGTTCGTGACAGTCATTAAAATAAAAGGCATGGGCTAGCTAACTGTAATTTAACCTCCTCTTCTTGCGTAGTTAGAATCAAGTGCATGCGCAGTTCAAAACGTCGCAAGATGTTTTGTTGCGAGACATAAATTGAAGGAGCTTCGTCTTGGTCGCGAAGGGCCTTGCAACGCTTCTAGACAATGTCGCAGTCAGTGTGTGGCGCTTTTTAGATCCTAATGGCAGTAGAGTCATCTGCGACGCTTTGTGACACAATGCGCCAAAACGGTTGTGTCGCAGAACAAAATGTCGCTCCAATGTCCGGCCGCCCTAACTCTGTAAAGATTAAAACTGGGCGGCAGCAATACCAACTAACGCGAGGGAACTGCAAATGTACTCGACTACCGTATGTATTCACAGATATTCTGATGGAATACGAAATTGCCCGAAGTGCGAAAGAAGAAAGAAGTAACAGTGGTATTTTGTTCCAATACGGTCATTCGTTGACTTCACCGTGTAAAATAAGTGAATTTAGTCGACACAGGACGAAAGTAACAAGCGCCGGAAACGGAAGGAAGACAAAGAATAAGAATGGTATTACAGCAGTCACCGCTCACTTCCCGACCTGATTACATTCATTCGTTGCTTGTAACAAAAACGTACAAATTTCTTCTTTTCTTTTCTTTATTTGTGCAACAAAAGAAATTTGCATTCCTTCACTGGGTCTTTGTTTCACAGTGTTACTTGTAAAATGAAGTAAATTAGACAGGACTTTCAGAGGCATATTACCTTGTTTGAATGTAATTGGACAACGCCTTAATTTGTTAACTCACAAAAGAAGTGGCTTATGTTCATGTTTTATTTTTATCGTTATTGTTTTATTCAGACCCACTTGCAACAAACTGCGTAATAATATTAATTGTGTGTGTGTGTGTGTGTGTGTGTGTGTGTGTGTGTGTGTGTGTGTGTGTGTGTGTGTGTGTGTGTGTGTGTGTGTGCAATATTTTATGTAAGCTATTATATATTATGTAATTTACATTACATTCATAGCTTCTAACACTACTGTGTTGAATAAGTACTGGATGCTAACATACTGTTACGACATCACAGAACAATCTACGTGTTTATCGAACGTTCCAGAGGGATCCAGAATGTAATACGGTGGTGTACGTGACTCTCGACGCATTCGCGAGACTTTTCTGGAAGCCGCCAGCCGCGCGGACTGTGTCAAGGCCGCAATTAATTACGTCGTACACACTGGCGCTAACACGCATTTTGGAATATTCTGGTCTGTGAGCCTTGTATAAATACAAGGCGTCAGCGGCCTTAGTTTATCAGTTATAATAGCGATATATTACAGTGCGGTTCGAGTTTATTGTTGGGCGATACTGTGTGCGTTCAAGTGGTTATTAGTGAAGTGGTGTGTTTTATAATCGGGCGGTATCTTATAACATAATTGTGATTTAATATTAGTTGACATTTTATTGCCATGTAGTATGAAAGTGCATAAATGTTGTGCGCATAACAAATTGAGTGCACAACCAAATTTTGTAAGATACACACTATAAGTCATTTATATTAGTGTGGAAATTAAAAATTAGTGCGCAAATTAGTAATGAAATTACATGCAGTTGAAAACACGTCACTTGGGAAGGTCTAGAAACCGGAAGTTTATGTCCGCCAACACGTGGCCGACTTTCGCGAAAAATCTAGAACGTTGTAACACATGTAAAAATGCCGTCACGTGCATAGAGCTATAAAAAACGTGTGAGCCGTAAGTTACGCAGTCTCTAGCAGTTTTTAATAAGGCAGTCTGTCACAGTCTCTGGGAAGTCTCAGTGTATAGTCGAGGGAGTGGCTAAATGAAACCACGAAGTCAGGCACGGCGTTCGAGATCTTCAACGACCGATGGCTGTCAACGGGGACTGAATCGGGAGCGACTTGCATGGACAGAACGCCGACGAGGAAACCCTGAGATCGACACCTTACCTTAAGAGGACAACGGAGGGTGTGAAATCGTAGGAGCAGGCCTGCCAGTTCGTCCGTACTGATCCAAATTATCCCAACAAATTGAGGAAAGTAAAATTATAAAACTATTTGTAAAGTATAAAATAATTAAAGAGTCTTTTTAATTTTCTAACTGTTAAATATTACAAAATTTATATATTTTTAAACTCATAAATTTTAGATATAAGCCTTAGCTGTATGTTTTGTATAAGAAAACGAATAACCAAAAAATGTATGAATTCACCCAATAAAAATTTATTTCTTTGAGTTCAGTCAGTTACAAACTTGTTACCCAAGTGGTCAGAGCTGTTGGGTTGCGCGTCGTGAGACGACCCAATGGTATCCTAGTACCGAGCCTCCTATGAGGGGCTCCTGCCTAGTGGTCCTGTCCAGACGGAATATTGATTATTTAATTTTTATTGGTCGTTACAACGACATGCTCGTACTAGGTCGACTAGTACAGTATTTGTCGAGGCCGTTTCCAAGATTCACCTGGACGTATTCGGTACTTGCCAAGGCCAGCTATGAGAGGGTTTGTCTGGGTCCTCGCAGCTCGGACGTAAAATTTACGTGCAAGTCGCCTTGCGGTGTCATCCAAGGAGCGGACACCGAGTCCTCTTCTCAGGAGACGAGAAGAAAACCGATAGGGGACTTTGGCCGCTAGCCGAAGCCCTCTATCGAGAACGCTTTGCAACCTTCTTTTATGAACGGTTGCGAGGTAACCCCAGACGGGAAGAGCGTAGGTAATGATCGGCAACAGATACGCGTTGACAATCAACTTACCCAGCTTGCGGGTCATAGCCTTGTTGGCAAGTATCGGAAACAGTTGCGCGAGACGAGCGGACGCTTTCCTTCGCATCGTCTCAGCGTGGGTACGCCAGGTGAGCCGACGATCAAGGTGGACACCGAGGTACTTAACTTCCCTCGACCAGGGCAGGTACGTTCTACCGAGTCTCACTCGGCCTCGTGGTTCTTTCCGGCGCTTTGTGAATAGCACCGCGGAGCTCTTGGTTTCGTTGACGGCAACTTTCCAGCTTTCCGTCCACGTCGAATACGCATCGAGTGCGCGCTGAAGTCGTGGGATAGCAAAGTCTGCGTTCCGATCGGCGGTATAGACCGCCGTGTCATCGGCAAACAAAGCCATCTGGACTCCAGGCTCTCTGGGTGCGTCGTTGACATACACGGAGAACAGGAGAGGCCCTAGCACGCTACCTTGAGGTACCCCGGCTGTGATACGTCTCTCGGAAGAGACGTGGTCGTCTATTCGCACGCAGAAAGTCCTCTCCGTCAGAAAGCTAGCAATCAAGCGAAGGTAGCAATCTGGGAGCTGGATTTCCCGGAGCTTGAACAAGAGCCCGTCGTGCCAGACACTATCAAAGGCCTTTTCCACATCTAGGAAACAGGCGACAGTCTGCTCTTTCCGACACCCGGCGTCCGTGATGTATTCCACCAGTCTCATCAGTTGATGAGTGGTGGAATGCCCCACACGGAAGCCGAACTGTTCGGGGACCAGTACATCGAAATTTCGTAGATGATCTAGTACTCTCCGTTGTACGAGACGTTCGAGGACCTTTGACGTGGCTGACAGTAGACTAATTGGCCGGAGGTTGCCGGGACGGGAAGCGTCCTTTCCCTGCTTCGGGATCACTATAACCGTCGCCTTACGCCATTTCTGGGGAAAATAGGCCAGTCTAAGACACGCGTTGAACAGCGCGACCAAGAAAAGTACTCCTCGCTCCGGGAGTCGAGTAAGAGCGGCGTTCGAGACGCCGTCCGGGCCAGGAGCTTTTCTTGGCACGAGTTCAACGAGCCGATCTGTGACCTCTTCCCTAGTAATGGGTTCGGGCTCCGTAGTGATCGGAAGAGACAGAAAGTCTTCCACTTCGTTCTCGACTTCTTCGTCGAAGTCCCAGTCCATGGGCGGGTTAGGTGCGAACTGTCGCTCAAAACACGCGCCCAAGTACTCGGCCTTCGCCTCCGGGCGAGCCAGGATTTGACCGAAAGGTCCAGCAATGGCCGGGATGCGAGGCCGGCGCCTCTTCCCTACCAACGCCGAAGGTATCCGGTAAGGGCTACTTTCGTCCGATCCGTCCCCTGCCTGGGCCACGGCGAGTTCCCAACAGCGTCTCCGGTAGGCCTGCATTTCACGACGTAAAATGCCGGTCGCCCGGTTGTACGCTGCCTTGTCGGCCGGATCACGGGTCCGCTGCCAGCGTCTCCGGAGGCGATTTCTCTCGCAAGCGAGAGCACTCGTCTCCTCTGGGATCCGCTGCCAGTGGGGCGTGACGCCAGGCTTCATTCTGGAAGACGCGTCGATCGCAGATACGACTGCCTCATCAAACGCGGCAACTGCCTCGTCGACTTGGCGGAAGGTTTCGAGTGGTCCCGCGTCTGGCAATCGGCGACTTAACGCCGGGCCATAGCGATCCCATTCTACCACCTTCCTGACATCTCTGCGTACGACGTGCTGGGTAGCGACGTGTGTCAGGATGGGGAGATGATCGGACGATAGTTCCGTTAGCGCGGACACATGGACCGGACAGTCAATTCCTTGAATCACCGCTATGTCCAAGACATCGGGAGCCGCGTTGCGTTGTGAGGGGTAGAACGTAGGTTGGGTAGGCCCAATCACTTGTATCCTGCGAGAATCGGCAAACCTGCGTAAACGTTTCCCGTTTGGGGCAGTCAAGCGACTGTTCCAATCGCGATGTTTACAGTTCAGATCGCCGGCCATGATGACCCTCCTGTGTGCATCGAACGCGACAGCTAGATCGGGGTGAAGGAGCTCTTTTTGCGGCGGTTTATACGCCGCTACCATCTGTACACCGCCTAGAGTGTTTAACAACTCCACAGCGGTGCCTTCGAGGTGAGTCATTGCAGGCAAGACGACTCGGTGATGCTCGAGAGTGAGCCTCACCGCGACGGCAGTACCGCCACCAGCAGTGCCCGGTCTGTCGTTTCGATAGCACACATAGTTGGCCAGTCGTAACCGACTCGCAGGAGTCAAGTGGGTCTCATTGAGAAGTACTACATCGGGTTTGAGTCGGGCCAGTAATTCTTGGAGTTCCTGGATCTTGTTGGAACTTGTTACCCTGAAATATATATACATTATATATTGTGACGGCAGCGGTATGCGAAGATCTGCTCTCCGTTACCAGCGGCGGACACAGCGAGCCATTCAGGGATCAGCAGCAGAGACGTGACCAACTATGTGCTCGGAGCGAGTCAATCAGCGATCCCGGTTAGTGCATAAAACCCGGGCCGGCAGAAAATTTTTAGGCACTCTTCATCGCCACGCCATCGGACGCACTTCATCTCCTCTCCTCTCTCGGACGACATCGATGCGGAGTCAGCCGGAAGGAACGGCCGAAGAATAGAACCGGCGTTCTTGCGTCTTCGCCAGTTCCGCGCCAGCAATGGATTTCGCTGGGCCGGCAGCCGACTCTACAACCGATGCCGAAAGAAGAGGAGGACTGCAGTACGCCACGATCAGCGGGCGCAGCACGACCAACATCAGCCTTCTCGCCACAGGTCCTTTTTAGGGCCACCAAACACATTAGAGTGTACGATTGGCGCCATTTGTCATGCGGCAAGCCTTTTGTCCGGTGACAATATATATGTATACTGTATATATAGTAAATGCCATCTTGCTAATCGTTTCGTTATGAGCGAGACTTTTTGATGTCTGTACCATTCTCAATTACAGAATTGGGCTTTGCAGTCATGTAATTAGAGACAGGAAGGACCCGTCACGACAAGAAGGAATTGTTTAGCTAACCACAAACAAAAATTGAAAACGCCGTTTGTTATCATGTTTCAATAATGACTGATCTTGCATCTTAACCTGCATGTTTTGCATGTTATCACGCACTACTGGTTTTCCAATTAATTTCATTTTAGACTGGTAACTGAAGGATGATAGTTTTATTGAAAACATACTTCAAGGAAATGATTCGTGTAAGCACTATAGACGTCTCTCCCTTCGCTATACACACATATATAGGCTTCTATAAAATAACCTAAAGGAGGTTTTATTTTTAACATTTTATAGACTAAAACTTGGCGGCAGTAGTGTCAATGAACCTTTGACGGAACACGCTGTCAAATACGCTGACGGAATATGTAATTCAGCGAAGTGCAAACCACAAAAAAGCAGTAGCTTTGTTTTTCTTCTTAAATAACTTTGTTTATTTCAGCACGTAAAATAAGTAGGTTTTTTTCGACACGGAGCAGACAAATGACGGAAATAACAAGCACCGGAAGCGGAAGAGAAGAATGAATGGTATTACTACAGTCACCGCTTACTTCCCGTCCTGATTACATTCATTCGTCCCTTTTAAAGAAGAGTACAAAATTTTCATTTTTTTATTTTCTTTTTTCTCATTTTCAACAAAAGAAATTTGCATTCCCTGTTTAATCGTGTCTTTGTTTTGTTGTGCTTCTTGTAGAATAAACTAAATTAGGTACGACGTTCAAGTGCACATTATTTTCTTTGAAAGTAATCCCCTCTACGTTGCCAATTCACAAAGGATTTGCACTCTGACTATGTTTTATTAGCGCAGAGAAATATGCAATAACAATGTAAATTTGTTATAATTATTTTGTAGAAAATCATAATTATAATATCTCGGTAGCATGTCACTAACGTTGAACAAGAGAAGGGTTACAAAACCTCTGTTCTTCTGGTTCCGGACAGTAGTACATTGAATTGCTGTTTCTAATAATGAAATTATAGCAAGTTCTGAGTATTAATTCTCTCTATAGGCATAGTACTCTACGCCCTATAAATTACAGGTACAATACTTACTGTAGCTATGCAACAATACAAAATATAAAAGACAATGAAGTTATTATTAACCAAATCTGTGGTATATTATGTGGTTTTATAAGATAAATTCTGAAAAAAAATTTACCAATAGAAATGTTCTTACAAAATTTTACGAACAGGTCATATCAGTCTTGATCCGAATCACGGTCAAATGGAAGACATATTTTTTGCAATTGGAATCATTAGATAATTATTTTTATACCAGATTACAGGTTTTGTACGATGAGAAAATACATCAAATACAACAATTTGACACGCCAATTAGGAATGGAAACAACAACATAAATAATCAATCCAATAATCAAGGAACCGTGTAATCCATACATAACTATAAATAAAACCCTCAAAATGTTATAATGTGCAGGCCATTTGCAAACTAACATTTTGGAGGACTTCAGGGCTTGTGCAAGCGACGTGCGAGTTTGCCTTCTGAGCTTCAACAGAGCAGCCCCCCCCCCCCCATGGGACAACGGTGTTTGGCGGTTTCTAGATGTAGTCTGCTACTGACCTTGGGATTTTAGTTAGACATAGTCATGTTCAATACCAGCGTTTCCCAAGGCCGGTCCAAGATTTATCTGGTACAGACGGGTGTTGACCGAGAGCACTGATAAGGGGGTTACCCTGGAAACGGGCGGCACAGTGGCTGTAGAGTTTCCTGGATAGTTAGCGTACAGCGGCGTTCAAGGAAACGACACTTAGGGATTGCCGACAGTCTAGTAATGACCTCTTCTGGCCCAGCCCAAACTTCGGTCTAGGTGAGACTGCAGCAGTAGCTGTGTCGGACGTCCCGCACCAGTCCGTGATGTCCATTAAGTATACAGATGAACCCTAGTAGCATGGGGCTCGGGCCGCTTGTTCTCCCCTCATCGTCGGAGTGGCGTATGTTGAGGAGGAGGAGTCTTAAGTTGGACCAAGCGAGAGGTAGAGGATACGGCAACCTGGCTTTCCACTGGACTGGTGGGGTAGTGTTGCTCGCCATCAAAAGTTGGAAGAAAAGCCGCAGGCCTGCGTGGGGGATCCTGTGGGTCAAACCCGGAGGTCAGAAAGCGAAAATTCTTTGGTTGTCGTGTTGATCAGCGACGTGCTAAAAAATGGTACCACCAGCACTTCCCCTCCCCACGGCGTTCACGAGTTGAGGAATGGTTTCGTGATGGCTATGGTTGTCCAAGCTAATATAGATTTTCCCTAAAACTGGTCACTCTGGGAGTTCAGGTGTAAGTTCTGTGGTCCGTATGGACTTTGCATGGGCCACACCCGGTTCCTCCTCTTGTAGAAGGTTCTCCGACTTTTAGTTCACCTCGTCTTCGACGTTCGGACGCTTTGCTGTATCTTACACTTATAGTGGTGTAGGTTACATACGCGGTAACAATGTGTTTGCCTAGGCGGCGGGACTTAGAATTGCTGCAGATCAGCGGTCTGAGACAAACGTTTTGGAAGACCTAATAGAAGACGATAAACCTAGTATAGCAAGTGTACTTAATCGTGGAAGATATAAAAGGCGATTAAAATATTCAGAAGCATAAGGAAACCATCATCATCATCACCCTCAAGGCTTAAACCAAGAATGATTTGTTCCTGTGTCAAATAGGCAAATATTACAGATAGTCACTCCAGCGCTTCCGCGGACGTCCCACACCTCTCCGTCCCCTCGGCTTATAGTTCCATAGTTGTTTGGAGATGCGGAAGTCATCCATTCGGCAAAGATGTTCCCACCAATTCAGCCGATACTGGGCGATCCTGTCGAGTATACTCATAATATTCAGTTCCTGCCGTATATCTGTGTTTCTTCTGTGACCATGGAGAGTATACCCTGCCACGTGCCTGAGAAATCTCATTTCAGCCGCTTGGATGCGACTGGCCTGGCCTTTCGTTAAAGTCCAATTCTCAGACCCATAAAGAAGTGTGGGAAGAGCCATCACCTTGTAGAATTTTAGGCGTGTTCCTTTACTTGCTGACTTAAGTGGTCCCGCACATAAGGTTGAACTTATGCAACTTATGCACCACGTCGTTGCTTGCATTATAAGACACACTGTAGCCCTGGTAGTTAAAACTGCTAACTTGGTCCAGGACAGTACCATATATAACAATTTTTGCCCGTACAGTATCAGTTTCACAAAAAGCCATCACCTTGGTTTCAATTGTGGATATCTGCAATCCAGTGTCTTTGCAGATTCCATTTAACAAATGTACACCCGTCTGCAATCTGTTTTCAGAGTCCTACAGAATAGCCTGATCGTCCGCAAACAACGAAGTGTCAATTGTAGAGTGATCAATCATAAAATGGTCTGAAAGACACATCTGCCAGCATAAGGAAATGAAATCCAAATATAAAAAGAAAACATCCTTGTCATAGGAACGCACAGACACCCCATTCGTTCTGCAAAGATTACTGTCTATAGGGGTATCAGTGAACGGTGAGCGCGCGGAGGCAACACAGTCTGCTTCTTGATCACGTACGGTTTTCGCATGCTGCTGCAGGAAGCGGATAACATCAGCTTCCACTGACAATTTACGCCCACAAACATATATGTCTCTCTCTCCTCTCGCGCGCCCGCATGTTTGTGTTAGCTAAAGGGATGTTTTATTTTTAACATTTTAAAGATTAAAACTGGGCGGCGGCGGCGGCAGTATCAATGAACGTGCGTCGCCTGCAAATTTACTCCACAGTATACAGACGCTGACGGAATACGAAATTCAGAGATGTGCGGAAGAGGAAAAGCAGTAGCAGTGGTGGTAATTTTTTCTTTCAAATACGGTCATTCATTTCTTTCATCGTGAAAAATAAATAGATTTAGTCGGCCGCGGACAGAAAAATTACGGAAGTAACAACAAAGCATGGAAAGCGAAACAGAAAATAAGAAGAACTGTATTACAGCAGCCATCGTTCACTTCGCCTCATGATTACATTCATTCCTTCCTTTTCTTTTCTTCATTTGTGCAACAAAAGATATTTGCGCTTCCCTTTTAATCCCATCTTTGTTTTTTTGTTGCCATAAATTAGGTTTTTTTTCTTTAGAGTAAAGTAAGTAAATTAGACACTACATACAATTTGAAATTGTTTCGTTTGAATGTAAACGGTAGACAGTCTGAAAATAAAGGTATTTGTTGAAAATATTTTTCATATTGCTAATTTACAAAGGGGTCTTTATTGTACCCATATTTTATTCACACACACAGAAATACATAAGGAAATGTTAATAAAAACAATATATTAACAAATACTGACATGAACTAGTTTTATTTTAAAATATGCGATGTTCCAGAGCACGGTCACATTGTCCAATATAAATAGCATAGCATTCTGCTCAGTGTATTTCATAAATCCCATTTTTTCAGTATATTTGACCTTGGTTTAAATAAAGTTTTGATTTTAAATAATTCGGACAATCAGGGTTTTACAAATCATCACTTAAAACACAACTACTTTATAGACACAAAAACCGTAATACTATTACACAAACATACAAAAAGGTAAACAAATGGTTTAGAAGAAATATTATAAATTATAAGAGCAATTAAAAGTACGCTGGTGAATAAGTTGCATAAGTTCAACCTTATGTGCGGGACCATCAGGCGAACCCTTAAGTCAGCAAGTAAAGGAACACGCCTAAAATTCTAAAAGGTGATGGCTCTTCCCACGATTCTTTATGGGTCTGAGAATTGGACTTTAACGAAAGGCCAGGCCAATCGCATCCAAGAGGCTGAAATGAGATTTGTCAGACACGTGGCAGGGTATACTCTCCATGGTCACAGAAGAAACACAGATATACGGCAGTAACTGAATATTATGAGTATACTCGACAGGATCGCCCAGTATCGGCTGAATTGGTGGGAACATCTTTGCCGAATGGATGACTTCCGCATCTCCAAACAACTATGAAACTATAAGCCGAGGGGACGGAGAGGAGAGGTGTGGGAAGTCCGAGGAAGCGCTGGAGTGACTATCTGTAATATTTGCCTATTTGAGACCGGAACAAACCATTCTTGGTTTAAACCTTGAGGCTGATGATGATGATGAATTAAAGGTACGCGTAATAAAAATTTAACAAACTAACAGACTGAATTCTTTGTATCTCTTTTATGAAAAGCTGTTATTTAGTTTAGTTTAATATACTTAGTTTTTACACTCATTTAACCTTTAATATTCTACCTTCTTCACTCTCTCCAACATACACACCCCTACACACATGACCATTTACACACCCTTAACACATGTTTTACCACTCTACAGCCTAATAGGCTGAAAAAATAATTGTCAAAGGTTAAGAATAAATTGTGGAACTTACCAAGTGTTTTCGTGTTTTTAAAAATCTTTGTAATTAAATATTTATTTACGGAAAATCTAAAGTGTTCTGGCTAAAGCCTGTGACCTACAAGCTGAGAAATGGAAAGCGGTAACAGCCACATAATCTTGTACAAATAATATCCCATGTGGCGGCAGATGACACAACGAAATTATACAACACTGTGCAGAGTTATAAAAAAGTGGTCACTGCCTTTTAAGGATAAACAGGACTATTTATTATAATATGCTTATAAAATATTAGTAATATTACAGAAATAAACTTTGAAAAAAGATAATGGCAATTCGGGGCAAGGAGCCAACATGAACAAAAGTAATAATGATGATGGAATCCTAGAACTGGTAAGCCATTAAACGTTTTTGGGAAATGTTATTGGCTATGATAGGAATTATGATGTTGATGTTAAGTTAGATAAGTTCCAAACGATGTGTGGGACAATCAACAGTATTTTTAAGTACAAGGTACTTCGGGATACAAAATTAAAGTTCTACGCAGTTATGGAGCCCCTGTATGACCAATGGGTGAGAATTATGGACAACAACCAAAAACAAGATAGTAAAATACAGGCCTCGCAAATTCGTTCTTACAAGGAGTTAAAAAGTGTTCTAAACTGGGCCGTATAAAGCGTGAGGCTATATGAGAAGAGTTACAGGTTTTAATTTGAATGAAAAATTATGAAATTTCAAACAACGGTGGTAGGACACTTAAAAAGAATGTCGGATTCCAGACTGGCTAAACAAGTCTGGAAGTACAAATCTCTAGGACTCAGGTGTGTGGGTAGACCGAGGAAGAGATGTCTGGAGGATCTTCGAAGGCATCTTTTACCTACGCCGTGTTGTGGAGATAATGACATAATATTATCATTATGATTAATATTATTATGATTAATATTATCGGAATACTTATCTACGACTAAAAGCTCTTTACGCTGTATTTTGTAAACGATCGAGTAATTATAGCTGAAGATGAGGATGACATCTCTTATATGCTTAAAAACGTAGGCGAAGAATACTAGAATACTTAACGATAAATACAAATAACACTGAATATATTGTCGTCGGAAATACGTGCAAGGCTATATTGTTGGAACAGGGAGTTGTGGAGGATCTCATGGTTTAAGAATACCTTGGTGTCATGGTTACAGAAGGCGGCACACAAGCAGTAGAAATCAATCGTGTAAGTCAACGCTAGCAAAATTGACGAAACAGTTATATTCTCTTTTATGAAGAAATCAGACAACATACAAAACATAAATTAATGTATATTAGACTATAGTAAAGAGGTATTTTGAAATAGGGAAATCAAGTGTGGGGAATTGCAGAACATATGAGGGAAAGATTTACAAACCGTAGAAATTAAATCCTGTAGAAGGTGCTATACGCATACATTTTAAGATAGAATTAAACATGATGAAACAAGAGAAAGAATGAATACGATTACTAGTATAAATGACACAACTAAAGCAAAATGACTGTGGGGGAATGTGTGCCGTATGCGTAAATATGCGTAGCCAAATAAATTACTAGAATGGACCCCCTCCTAAAATAAAGAAAAAATTGAGGCCGCAAAATTTAAATGCTACCTTTTTAATGAATGAAAACTATATGTAATGTACTTGTAAAAACAATTTTATATTTGTGTATAAATATATATATTTTTTTTTTACAACATTTTTACGAGTTTAATGTGTTAGCCCCATGTTTTTGGAAGCCATTTTACAATACTACAAACGATTTTATTTCTTTAATGTGCGACAAATCTTTATATAACACTACAACACATTAAATTCGTGTGTGTATGTGTGAAAGGTGTAATCGTAATAATAATAACGCTATGTAATCTGGTTAAAAATCATTTCAATATTTATTAATAAAATTTCTTATTTGTGTTACGAATCAAAATCATTAATATTTGCACGTATAATTACTACACATTATTAATACTCTTATATTACACCTAGACATATTATACAACCTTATATTCTAATACATCGTTATAATTATTATATTGCTCTCAGCTAGCTCATTAGTATTATACTGATTAGATTATCTAATTTTCTAAACATCTAATCTCCTTTTAAATTACTGCATATGCATTGCTTTCTAATAAAATTCTCTAATGACTTTATCAATTTAAATACCAAAAATTATAGATTCCAAATTATATCTTCTACGTTACAGATAAAATGTATAGTTAAACATTCTTAAATATTACGTTAATTATTATAAAAAAACATATTTACAATTATACAATTTATTAATTCATATTTGAATTGAATTGTCTCATTCTTTCTTTTTTAATTATTGTCTTTTGATTAAGTCTTGGTTTTCAAGTGCATGGTTGTTTGTCACCTTAATGTAGTGGTACATCGGCAGCGTGTCCTCTTCGGTCCTTGATACTGGGATGCTCTTTTGTCGTCCTGGAGTCTTGGAGTCCTGGTCCTTCGTCCGTCGGATTCTCGTACTCTGCATTACTGCATGCACTTGGCTGCTCCCTCGTCTCCCGTCATGGCCTCAGGTTGCAAGTGCTCACACGAACTGATTAGTAGTCGTGAAAGTCCTGACTGCTGAGACTTGACGGCTGAGATGTAACTGTTGTTGTTTCTACGCAGAGTCTCTGGCTGCCATAGTAGTCGATCAAGAAATGAGTTGTACACGTCAAACAGTGCCTCCGGCCGCTACGATGGTTGCTTGAGGAAGAGAATGATGTTAGCGCGTCTCCTGTATTTATACCCAGGGCGCCAAAATCATGCTCGACAATATTCTGCATGTCTGAGATTGTCGAGAGCGTCACTTCTAACCCACGATTCTTGTCACATTTAATTCGCTCGTCTTCGCGAATTGCGAAGTCTTTTGCACATTACCCGATATTCATTCTGTCGGTAATTTATATGTGTTCATCATGTTCAAACCGTTTTTCTTTATCTTAATTAACCTAAGTACTATATATTTTTATTCTCCTATAATTCCACTTCTTATCCGTTTTTCACTATTTCTTATACACATATTCGTCTTATTTTTATACACATTTTGGTGTATATGGTTTTATGCTATTATGCACAAAAGCTTTACAAATAAAATAAATGCCAATAATTGATAGCGTTCCTCAAGGATTGACGCTTTTCAGGAATGGACAGGTAGCACACACGTAACATACGTGTGTACACATATACAGAGCAGCTGGCGTGATTCACCTGTTCCAACCTGCACGTTTGGTCGTTCATATTGCAAGCTGAACTATTATTATTAACAAAATGAATTATTTATTTAATCTAATTAATTCTTTTAATTACTTCGTGCAATGCACAGTACCCTATACATTTGTACTGTTGCAATATATATTGCAACAGTACACAGGATATGAAGTTCATTTAAGTGATATACTACTGCTATATAACATTTTCTGATGGCCATAGACATGTTTTAAATTGATTTTGTTCTTCCTTTGTAAAGTAGTCATAAGTTTTGAACTAAGCTATGTTTACAAAAGTATATTATGTCAAAATGTTCACAATTTTATTCTCTTTTATGCCATGTGAAATATTTGTGTGTAAGTGCTGGGGTGCGCGTGTGATTTACATTTTATTTAATAACTTCGAGGAAAATTAACGTTTCGTTCTGATACTTGGACAGAGTATTCTCATGGTTATAAGCTACATTTTCCATATAATCAATTTTCCACAACTATAATTTTTGATATGGTTTTTTTTAATGAAATCAGTCTTCTTTTATTCTCGTTATCTCCTAGAAAGTAATAAAATTTGTAGATTAAATCTAGACAGGCCTTTGCAGAATCGGACAGAGTTTAAGCCTGATTTCAGTCTATCAGTGTTCTCATCTGTGACGTTGCTAGAGTTTCAACCAATCATAAGGTCTAAAAAGTTTTCGAGATGGTCCTTTGTCGAGGGTACTTCGCTCAGTTTATTCCAAAGACTCGTCATAGAATGACCGTACTCACTGTCACGAGTTTTTCGGGACAAGACAGGTCGTTTTTCTTTAGACTTAGAAGTTGGTTCAGGGTTTGAGTTCTTCGTAACCATTACCACTTAGAGAACTCAAATAATAAATAGATCATTCTAGTGCTTTCCCGCGTACAGTAGAAGATTTCCGCTAGGGGCAAAATATCTACCGAGATATTTTGATAGTAACGCGAGAACACTTCAAAAAACCGGAGTTTGTGTAAGATCAATACACTATCTATTTTACCCAGTTTTAATCCCCTAGATTAAGAAAATTTAAATTATAAACAATAACAGTCCATATTGCAGTGTGTGTGTGTGTGTGTGTGTGTGTGTGTGTGTGTGTGTGTGTGTGTGTGTGTGTGTGTGTGTGTGTGTGTGTGTGTGTGTGTGTGTGTGTGTGCGACGTGAATTGTCAGCGTTAGTGAGCTTCGGTCGGTCGACGTGCAGAATCGCAGCGGTGCAGTGCAGTCGAACAGCGTGCGGAACGTCGAGAGGCTATGCAAACAGTGGAATTCATCGAACAAGTAACATACTTGTAAAACCAGCAAATAGACTCAATTATTGAAAGACAACTCTTTAATAAACAATTTAATATTATAAAGTAATAAGACAATAGTAAACTTAGTGTGTTAATTTAATAAATATTCCTACCTCCAGATATAGGCTCTGTTGTAATAATTTCAATATTACCTATCTATGCAGTTTCAAATTTGTATTGTTGCAATATATATATATATATATATATATATATACATATATTCTCAAAAATATTTATCGAAGGTACCCAGTCTTCGAAGAGGTTCAGCGTTTTAATTACTTTGGTATGAACTCGACAGGGATAACCAAATCTACAAACCGATCCTTTAAACACAAAGAGACACAAGAATAAAGATGCATAAAGTGATTGTGTTGTCGACATTGCATTATGGAAATAAGGAGCCACGGGTTCTCAGTAAGAGACAACAAAACCACATACAGACAGTACTGATGAAATTCGTCAGAGCTGTGATTGGATGTAGAAGATAATAAAGGATATCAATAGCGGACCAATTAAGAAGTAAGAACGGAATTGTAAATACATAGGTTGGAGGATAAAACAACAGGAAGCCGGAAATAGACGACGTTGGGTGGATAACATGAACAGAACGTACACGGGTACACGGACAGACTTGCAGTCCAAATCTGGCATTATGTACAGTCAAGAAGAAGAAGTCGTAGAAGGCCAAGAAAGACGTAGCTACCGTAACAGGCAATTTTTGCCTAACAATTGAAATACAGAAGAAGAAGCTAGAATATAAAGATTAAAAATCATAATTTATACTGAACATAAAAAATATTTGTGCACTTTAAAACAGGTTTTATATTTATTTCTACGGGTATATTAACTATTGAACCATGTTTTGTATAATTCTACTTAAAATAAAGGGATACCGTTTATTCTACACTTTTATACTAATTATATAAGAATCTAAGTATAGTTCTTTACATAAATGATGAGCAAAGAATACAAACAAGTGAAATGAAGTTCTTGAGAAAAAACAAAGGTCACACCCTCAGAGATCAAATACGATATAAATATATGAGAACAGAGTTAAATGTGTAAACTATGGCCAGAACAGTAAGGGAAGCACAAATAAAATGCATATATCGAAATAATGGAAGATATGAGACTACCTAAACAAATAATAGCATACAGACCTTAAGGAAAACGAGATATAAACTTAGGTAGACCAAGGAACAGATGGCTGCAGTGGAGACAGAACAGGCTGTAAGCCTATACCCTGACATGGGGAGGAAGAAGAAGAAGAAGAAGAAGAAGAAGAAGAAGAAGAAGAAGAAGAAGAAGAAGAAGAAGAAGAAGAAGAAGAAGAAGAAGAAGAAGAAGAAGAAGAAGAAGAAGATTTCTTTATATATTATAATAATAATTATAATAATAATAAATACTTTGTTTTAAAACTACAATATATTTTTATTGCTTTTTATAATTTTTCGACAGTTTTAAATAAGTGTCATCATCAGACGTACAACGTAAAAATAAATCAATTGATTTAAAATTTCTTTAACAATTTATTTATAACTTACATTATACATCTGATGATGACAGTAATTTAAACTGTTAAAACAGTAGAGAAAATATTTATTGTTTTTCTACATTGTAAAAAACAATAAAAAAATATATTCTTGTTTTGAAAATAATACAAAGTATTTGATTGTATAATATTGTATTATAATTGTACAATATTGTAATATTGTATAATAAAAGTACTCTGAGTAAATATGAATATTTCATTTTGTGTGTGTGTGTGTGCGCGCGCGCGTAGGGAGCGCCTATACTAACAGTGTCTTGCCACTATATATTTGTATAACTTAAAAAAAACTCATGAGCGAACTACAGGCGTTGCCGACAAACGTTCACCATTGCAGTCTTTACTTCAAAAACTGTCCGACAGATTTCGCTACATTATTGCGTACCTACAAAACGTGTATTGTACACACACATTCCACCACAAATATTTCTCGCGGTGTATTGCAGACAATAAAATATACAACATACAGGTGCATACTCGGTATTGGAAACTGGTGTACAGGGCTGTGTTAAATTTTTACTACATTAACTTTCTGTAGTATTATATATTAATTTTGTACATTTTCATAGTAATCTTCAAGTTTCTAAACAGGAATCTACGTTTAAAGTCGATGTTTGAGTTTGATAAAACATTTGATTGGGGGAATATAGAGGGAAACGTTTTGTAAAATACATATCGGACGGAAAAACTTTTATTTTACCTAAAGTTTTTAAAATCCGTTGTATTTTATTTGCTCGCGCGAACACGAATGTGTACAAATACATTACTAATTCAGAATACATAAGTTTCTACATTTATATATCTAACAATGAATAAACTGTCTAAATATAAAATAAAATAACTTAAATTCAACAATTAAATTTAGCAGAATAAGAACTTTTCAAATATCTAAATATGTAAATTTTACATGTGAACTGTGAATATTATAAATTACATAAGAAATTTTAAAAAAGAAATAAATTTTATACCACAATTTTATTGATCGAAAAATGTTAAGCATTTAAATAATTCTTAGAACGATTTAAGTAGTGCTATTAGAACGCATCATATTTCTAATAGGACGAATTTTCCTTGAAAAATATTATGTCAACAGTAATTTTATATTTGCAATTTCTTTTTCGTCAGTCTGAAATGTGAAGTAAATTTAATTTTTACAGTATATTATATCAGGTATCATATCTGTACATTTACTTTCTAAGTATAATGATCATACGTATACACACATATCTGATGTACAAGGCGCAAACATAAAAGCAAGGGCATATATTTCCGGTTTCTTTTAATTAACCGGATATTTTAGTATTTTTTATTCTGTCGTAATTATTTCATTTTAATACTGTCACCTCTTTGGACATTCTTTTCATAATGTTACGTAGTGTTCGGAAGTAACTGAAATACGCTAAATTGCCACGGCCTAGTCGGGTAAATGTCTTATAAATACGTCCACACACACACAGACACATAACCATATAATTAATATTATTTTCACTTATTTCCAGTACTGTTGCCACCGGCAACAGCGGTTACATGGACGCCATGCTACTACACTGATTACAAAAAAAAAAAATATAAGGAAAATTAACAACAGTGACATTGAACATACCAACATTGAAGAATTTTGGTGACTTAAAACTATGATATTTTACAGTAATATAAAGTTTATTCCCTCTTGGAGCTGAGCCTGATGTAAACAAAGCGAAGTAATACAACGCAAAGGCATGCACAGCACAACGTTAAAACTTTCTTAACAGACCCAAAGAACTATAAAATCGTTTACCTTATTTTTAGTTGCATTAATCCCAACTGTATTGAAAATAAGTATGTTTAAATAATTCCTTATAATCAATTGGTAATTTCTTTATTTCTAGCAGTGAATTTAATACTCTCAACAGAAACTATCAGCTGATGACATGCATATGATAAGCTTTGCATCGACAGTACACTGACTTGATTAGTACAATAGTAATGTTCTGGCTATTCTAGGGAATGGTAAGTAAGAAAGTCAAATGACACCACTTGAAGAATCGAGCTGGTAAGCAAATAAGAAACGTATTTTCATCGAAAGGACAAGAAACCTAAGTTTATTTATATGTAGTAGTTTTATTAGCTGATATAGTTGTCATTCACATGTGATTCTTTACCACTGGAATGGTTTTTCTGTGCCACGTAGTTTGTATTTTTTCATTTTAGAATTAAAAGCCTGAAGATGATTATCAATTTCTAATGCAGATGGAAAATTGTAATTTTAGACAATTAAAACAGTAGTGGCCAACATCACATCCATTTTCCTTAAATTAAAAAGACATTCTGGTGGTAAAAACAGTTGAAGTTTGTAACACAAAGACAACAGTCTGAAATATTGTATTGACTGCTTACCAACTCGCAGGTAGCCTTCACTCACAAACAGCCTGTTGAGCAGTTTTGTAAGAAACTAACCCACTATTAACACATAATTTATTTCTAAGTAACTCGTTAAGTCTCTTGCAGAATCCTTATGTGATGAATATATACCAAATTATAATCACTTGTGCAAGTAGAGTTTTCTTACTTTTATCGTATTATTTCGACCTGACGCAGGGTTCACAGAATACATCTTATCAGCGATTTATAAATTAGAAATTTCTTTAATAGAGATATATTATGTAAACGTGCGTCATGTTGAAATAAAACGACGAAAAATAAGAACATTCTACTGGCAGAAGTAATTAAAACACACACACACACACACACACACACACACACACACGCACGCACGCACGCACGCGCATACCCTTAAAATTAGGAAAAATGTTTTCTAATGAGTTTTTATATGGAGTGTTATATGGTTGTGAGTGAAAAAATATGGTATGAAGGACAAAAGGAAACTTGACAGCTTTTGAGACACGGTGTTATCGCAAGATGCTAAAAACAAAATGGTCTTACAAAATTACAAATGAAGAGGTGGTGAACAGAATAGGCAGTGAGAGGTGTTTGTTGAGAAGCATAATTAGAAGACGGGTAGAACTTTTTGGACATACACTGCGCCATGAAGGACTACTAGAACTGATGACGGAAGGAACAACAGAAGGTAACGGATATAATGGAAAACCACGGCTGCAGTATATAAAGCAAATTGTGGATGATGTAAATTGTGAAACGTATGAGGAATTTAAGAAGGAAGCACAAGATGGATCAGAATAGAAGACTGCTGCAAACCAACCTTAGGATTGAAGGTATTAGAAGATGAGGTATGCACACACACACACAACGTGCATGTGTGTGTGCGTGCGCGCGCGCGTGCATGTGTGTGCGAATATTATATCAATTAATGTATCAGAATAATGCGTGTATTTATAAATCATGTATAAGAATATTATTTATCGACCGTATTAATTTTGGTTTCTAATTGATATCGAGTTCCTGTCGTAATAAAAATGCAGTTTTTAGGCGACGCTTTTATCTCATATACATGCATATATTGTTGTGAGTCCCAGATATACACATCACGTAACACTATACACTACGCCAAGATACGTACAACTACATTAAGATACATATTAGTTACATTTAATTCCACTTTGTATAACGCGTAGTGACAGTGTGTGAATCTATTACATGATTGATACACGTAACCCAACGTAATAGTCAGTCACTATATTATTATAATAATTTTATATTATATATCAAAGTATACATATGTATATATATACACTTTTATGTATATAAAAACGCGAATTATATTTATCTCAGACTCACAGCCGAAACCAACATTTTTTGGTCGTACCCTAATAAAGAATGTTTTGCACAGGCTTCCTAAAGAAACGTGGCGTAAATACAGAGTTATATTATTTAAGCGTCGCGTTTCTGTTACCAAACACAACTTGTGAATAAAAACGTAAAGGGCAGAGAACGGTGAGCACAAAACCACTTGACAGCCACAGCCATCGTGTCGTCGTCGTCGTACTGAAATATTACGGTTGTGCCAATCGGGTTGAATTACTTCTCATCTGTTTTACACGTTCCGAGAAACCAATTCTACTTTTATCGACAACATTCGCCCCGCCATGAATCTATTTTCCTGTTTTGTTAAAACGTAAAACCTATGGTCACGTAATAGTTAGTTATGCATTGTTTCACCGTTGTTTGTTATTATATTCATTGTTAACTATGACATTTTTTGCAGCCAATACATAAAATATAATACTAAATAAAAATATATTATAGTAGGTCTAATAATTTTAAAAGAGTTATATTAGAATGAATACATTAACGGGCGATGACATTAAAGTTTTAATGGTACGTATTACAAAGCAGAACTGCTTGATTCCTGCAGAACTGCTTAAAGCTGGAGGTGCTGATGTGGCGGTCGCACTGCACTCCTTAATCGTGGACATATGGCAAACGGAACGAATCCCCATGGAATGGAATAAGTGCATTATATGCCCCATTTATAAAAAAGGCGACAAACTTCAATGTAGAAATTACAGAGGCATTTCGTTGCTGTGCACCTCCTACAAGGTTTTTGCGTACATCTTGAACCAAAGGCTGAGACCCCTCACAGAAAATATAATACGGGAATACCAAGCTGGATTCCGACCTGGAAGGTCTACAATCGACCAACTCTTCTCGGTAAAACAGATACTAAGATGCGGATGGGAACGTGATATTGATGTGTACCAGATCTTTGTGGACTTCAGGCAAGCGTACGACTCTATTAATAGAGACAAAATCTACACCATAATGCATGAATTTGGAATACCAGGCAAGCTGGTAAGATTAACCCAAGCTACTATGCAGCAGACTGAAGCCCAAGTAAAGGTGGATAGCCAACTAACTGAACCCATAAATATTACACGGGAACTAAAGCAGGGAGATGGGTTGGCCCCAACACTATTTAATATTGCATTGGAATATGTAATTAGAGGCTTATCAATAAATAGCTCCAATCTGTTAACAAATAAAACTGTACAGATAGCCGCATATGCAGATGACATTAACATCATGTCAAGACGGATCACGGCAGCTAAAGAAATATTTATAGAGCTTAAAAACAAAGCCAAGGAAGTTGGGCTAGCCATAAATATGGATAAAACAAAAATGCTTATCCAAACAAGAAGGGACCAGGTTCATAACAACATCGAGATAGAGGAGGACACAATTGAGGTGGTGGACAATTTCACGTATCTCGGAGTGAATCTAGCAAAGACTGGATCAGAGGAGCCGGAGATCCAAAGACGGACCACCATGGCTAACAAGGCGTACTTCGCATTGCTGCCATCATTTAGGTCTGGGGATGTGCACAGGGAAACAAAAATGAAAATATATAGGACTGTCATCAGACCGGTGCTATGCTACGGGTGTGAGGCATGGGCAATCACACAGAAAACAGTCGACATAGTAGATACCTTTGAAAGGAAAATCCTCAGACGCATTATAGGCCCAATACAAGAAAATGGCTCATGGAGACTGAGATACAACAACGAACTGTATCAAATATATAAAGAGATACCAGTCTCAAAATTTATAAGAATTCAAAGATTGCGTTGGGCCGGACATGTTATGAGAATGGAGGGTGGCAGGGACCCTAAGAGGGCTTTGCTGGGTACATGGGAGGGAACGAGACCTAGAGGTAGACCGAGGAAGAGGTGGGAAGATGGCGTTGCAGAGGACGCGAGAGACATGGGGATAAGAAACTGGAGGAGGGTTGCAGTGGATAGAGTGGATTGGAGGCGGAGATTGGTGGAGGCCAGGGCCCGACTTGGGCTGTAGCACCATAGGAGAGAGAGAGAGAGTATTACAAAAGCAAATTTTAACGATAAATATTAGTAATTTATTATCTTATCGTTACCAATATATAATGTTTGTTTTTTAGAGAATTTCTTCAATGCAGAGGGTATATCCTACCAACACAGTACACAGACAAATTGTATACATACATGTATTATATATTCAACACACAAAACATATTACATTATACATTAAACATGTACAATCTGCAATAAAACGGATATAATATCAACAGATCTTCAAACATCTGTGGGGAATGAAGTCAACATCAAGTTGGATTAAAGAAGTAAAAATGGATTTAGAGCAAAAATAATATAAACGCGGAAAAAACAATTGAAAGACACGTTTTTTGGGCAAAAGTGTTAAAAATAGAAGGAGTCCAGGGTAGGAGAGAGACAAACGCAGGTTCAAAGTGGACTGCAGACTGGAAGAAGAGACATAGTGAAAATATGAAAGAATATTGGAGAAAAAGAAAATAACAAGGAATAAAGAATTGAAATTGGCATGTGAAACTCAGATGGACGATACAAATAGAAAAAAAATAACAATAGTAGTAATAATAATAATAGTTAAATTTTTTTATTAAGTAATGGCATCCACAACCGTTCATATAGCCATCCCAAACTCCTTGAAGATTTTTATTTAAGCGGGGAGCAGAACGATTGTATTCTGGTGTGAAGAGAGTGCATAAAACAGTATGAATACCTTGCTGTATGAACTTTCCTTAACTGGGATGTATTTCAAGAGAAACGTCAATACATCATAGGAGAAAGACAAATATATTTCACATATAAGAAAACAAACAACAAATACCATGAAATTATACACAACGCAAAATTTTTAAATTATCAGATGTCCTATTCAAAGACTCACTCTAGTATCTTCACAACATTCTTCTTAAAGGCGTTAACATTCTGATTGAAACACTCGACGCCTTTACTGTCACAAACTCTATCTGTCATTCTGATACCAATGAAGTCAACACACTATGCCGCAAGTACCTGAACAAAGACATGTCTTCTTTGTCTTACGTAAGGAACTCTGTAACCGCCTCGAGACATCTACCTCAATAATGCCGTGAATACTCATATCCGCAATTCCTTTGTAGGTACCTTGTTTAGTTTCCTGTGGATCTCCCGTGTATTATCTTGAAATAAATACTGCAAGTAGGTATATTGTTTACCTGAAGCACGTTTCACAGAAATTATTCATCGATTTGTTGTGCACAAATGAGTGTATGCATGCATAAAGAACACACCTTGTAATGCTGTTATGTTTGTTTAGAGTCATAATGCCGCAACGTTTAGACTTGGCCTCATACGACGCAAATTGCTGACTGATGCCAGGAGATTGCAGATAATAAAAAACTCGTTTTTGGACTGCCTCAGTTTTCCGATCCTTATATGTATCCTGAAATCACAGAGCACTACTCCATTGCGAGACAATGATTTGATATAGCTGCAGGATGGTATTATGTGGTGTAATAATAATAATATTTTGATGGTAGGGAAGTGAGTATCAATGTACTCGCAGGGGCAAACAGACATAATATGGGAATCCAATTATCGGTTACCGAAAAAACAAACGCTCTCATTCTACTATCATTAATCGTACACATTACTTGACACATAATACCCATTATCTTGACTTTTTTATGCACACATAAAGGCTTTTTTATGGCCGCCAGGCTTACTACTAGTCTTCTACCATTGCTGCATATACCCCTCCATGGTCAACGTCGCAGTTTTTGGAGGATACTCGGGTAGCTATGTGAGACCCGTTCCCACTGGTCCTCCCATTGGAAGTCTGAAGTAACCCGCTCTCATCTTCGTGTTAAGTCGTCATCTACTTTCTTACCAGGGAACAGGTTTGAAGAAGTCAATTGTGAAATCGTTTCAGCCCATACAAAAATGTTTATATATCTTTTGTAGAAGTGAAAAATCAGTTTATGTGAGAAACTTTTAAAGATTTTTTTTTTTTGAAATCAGCAATCAGAACTATCACATACACAAGAATGTAAACATATAAAGTTTTATAAGCTAATTTGATGACTAATGGACATGAGGCGGAGCTGCATCCATCGAAGTAGCCCGTACTATCTTCTCAGGTCAGTGGGCCATTTTCTTTTAAGTCATCTTGTGATGTCTGTAGTGGTCAGGTCGGATACTAGTCTGTTGGTGTGTCACTGCAGTCTGTCATAATGCTTTTGTGCTCTGGCTCTGCATTCTTCTTCTACCAGGGGTATGTTGAAGTCCGTATGAAGTGTATGATTTCATATGTACCATTCTGCACCTGCTATTTTTCTCAGCGCTTTTGATTGGAAGCGCTGAATTATGTTGACGTTTGACTTACTTGAGCAACCCTACAGCTCAATTCCATACGTCCATTGGTTTAATGATCGCTTTGTACAACAAGATTTTATTTTCCAAGGATAATGTTGATTTTGTCCCAAGTAACCAGTACATTTTTCTCATCTTGAGCTCCAATTCCTTCCTTTTGTTGATTATGTGTTTTTTCCACGTTAATTTTTGTCCAGATGAAGTCTCAGATATCTAGCTCCATCTGAATGTGAAATCTGCACATTATTTAGATATACCGGTGGACATTCGGAGCGTTTTAGGGTGTGTGTTACATGGGTGCTTTTCTGTTCATTTACCTTTATCCTCCATTTATGTAACCAATTTTGCAGCATGTCTAGGTGTAGTTGTAGTCTATCCGTGGCAATCTGTGGATCCTTGTGTCTGCATAGTAATACTGTATCATCTGCAAATGTGCCCTTTTGTTTGTTCGGTGTAGCTGGTATATCTGACGTGTATAGGATGTACAGCAAAGGAACGAGGACGCTTCCCTGTGGCACTCCTGATTGGATAGAAAAGATGTCAGAGAATTCAGAGTTATATTTAACTTGGAAATGTCGTCCATAGAGATACGATTTTAGGAGCAGGTAATACTCGCTTGATAACTTTATTTTGATATTGTAGAGGAGTCCTGGGTACCAGATTTTGTCGAAAGCCTGCTTTACATCTAAGTACACTGTTGGGCAGCTTTCCTGGAAGTTAATTGCTTTGATAATTTCAGAGACGATCCGATGGCATTGTTGTATAGTGGAATGATGCTTCCTACAGCCGAATTGATGATCAGGGAGAATTTCATTAAGGAGTTTGTCATCATGTATTTCTTAATGATTAGTTTCTCCAGGAGTTTTGATAATTGTGGAAGTAGACTGATAGGTCTATAGGATCTGACTTTATACTGCGGCTTGCCTGGTTTGGGGATGAGTATTAACTGTGCAAACGTCAGTTGTATTGGCCAGTATAGAACTCTAAGAATGGCATTAAAGAGTGTTTTTATGTACTGAATTGCTTTATTTGGTAGTTCAGACAGAACCCTCCCGTTTATTAGTTCATAACCTGGGCTTTCTTTTTATTAAGGTAATCGATTACATATTTAACTTCCGAATACTTGAAGTTTTTGATTTGGAGGGACAGTTGCAATGGTGCCTCAAGAAAGTTGTTGATTTCAGTATCTTGGGTGTGTGAGTAGGGTGTAAATACTTTAGCGAAGTGTTGAGCAAATGTAGCTGCTTTTTCTTGGTCCGATTTGGCCCACTCATTGTTTGGTTTCCTTATAGGAGATTTTATAATTTGTGGCCTCTTGCGGCTGGTTGTCACCTTCCAGATTGAATGGTCTGCTTTTGATAGGTTGCTTAAATAGTACTGATACGTTTCCTGTTTATTCTGTTTAATTTTGCGCTTTAAGTTGTTTGGTAATTTATTAAATATGTTCTTGTCTATGGGGTTACGAGTCCGCTGCCATCTAGCTCTGGCTCTTCGTTTTTGCTTAACCAACTGGAGAATTTCATTAGGAACGTTGTTTTCCTTTCGGATGTTATTTATGACAGTTGGCGTAGCTTTGTCAAGGTGTAAGTTTTGACAAAGTAGTTTCCTAAAACTGTTCCAGCAGGTGTTCTTGTTATACAATGAGGGTCATGGGGAAGTTTTGATAAATGTTGAGCTTAATGTTGCTACCACAGGGGTGTGGTCAGATGTCAGATCTAGACAACTTTCAATATCCAAAAAGTTGTTTGATATCCCTTTGATGATGAAGAAATCCAGTAGGTCTGGGATTTTGCCCGGGTCTGAGGGCCAATATGTGGGTTCCCCAGTTGATAGGTGTTGATAGTTGGATTCTTTCAGGAGGTTGTACAGCTCTCGGCCTTTTGTTGTTGTCAGTCTAGAGCCCCAGTGGGTGTGTTTACAGTTGAAGTCTCCACCACAGATAAAGGTGTTACCAAGAGACTCAAAAAATGGCTTGATGAGATCTTTCTTAATGCGATGCCTTGGAGGACAGTATACAGAAGAGATAGTAATTGGGGTGGGAAGCTTGTGCACTTGTATGCTTGTTGCTTGAAGAAAGTTCTCTGCGTACTTAGGAAGTTCATAGTGTATAAGTGAGCTCTGTATGATAATTGCTGTACCTCCGTGTGCTTTACCATCGGGATGTTCAGTGTGACAGGTGTCATAGTACGGAATTTTAATGTAATTTTTACTTGTTAGATGGATTTCTGTGACAAGAAGTACATTAATATTGTTTATTTTTAAGAATGACTCCACCTCAGGTAGCTTTAGTAATATACCGTTCGCATTCCATAATGCTATACGCAGTGATTGGGCCATTTAGTGGATGAGTTTGTTGATGACAGAGGATAGCATGTTTAATATCATTATTTTGTTGAATTAATTGATTAAACAAGGTTTTGATTTCATCAAGGAACTTAGATAGTGTTAAACATTCTTCTTGTTGTAGAGTTTTTGATTCCGGCTAACTACTTCACTATATGATCTACGGGGATATTGTTGTGGCTGGCATGTCATATTTGTAGAATCTGCAGTAGGTTGTGTTGTGACGTGCTGCAGGGTTGATGTTCCTTGCCTATTTTTTCTTGCAGTTTCTTATAAACGTCGCATCCACGGTAATTAGCAGTATGGTTGCCTCCACACAGAGCGCACTTAGCAGGTAGGGCTTTGTCTTTCTTACATATCTTCGTGTCACGTGGTCCTCCACATTTTACACAAGCAAAAGGGAGAGTAGAGTAAGTTTTTGTATGGTTGTACATTTGGCATCTTGTGCATTGCAAAATTGAAGTATTTTTGCGTGGAGGTTCTACCCTGATTACCTGGTTATCAATAAATTGTAGACTGTAAATATCTTTATTATTTGGTACTGGCTCCAGGTCCACATAAAACAGGGGTAAAGGCTCTTTTGATATTCTGTGTTTTATGTTAGTTACAGCTCTTACTTGAAAGCCTTCTTTTCGTATGCTGCTTTTGATCTCTTCTACTGGTACTGTGGGATGTAGATTGCGTATAACTACTCTATAAGTTTCATTTTCTTTCAATTGATATGTGTGGTGGTGAATTCGTATTAGAATCTTTCATAAATTTAATTAGTTTTCTGTATGTTTCTGATGTATTGGTGTTGATCTTAACTAGATTGTTTGCTAGCGATTTGGTTGTATATTGCTCAGTTTCAGCAACATTCGTTAAGGCCTTTCTCATTTCAGTGTAATGTAATGTACGAGTAAGTGTAATGTAGTGTAATGTAATGAAGCGTAGTCAAAACTGGAAGTAAGTACAGTTCAAAACTTCAATGTGTTCCAGATCATATAAGCACGTTAATACAAACAGTTTTTTAATTAAAAAGTATTTTCTAAATATCATACGTAATATTGTATAATAGAAGAACTTGAAATGTAATGACTAATTTTATATTGAATTAAACATTCATAAAATTTAAAAATTAATTTTGTATTACTTTTTTTACTTCTTATGTTCCGTAAGGAAATGGAAGTATGGTGATCGCGAGAAAATCGTGTTCGGGATAAGGGCTGATTCTGATTATAATACCTTCAAAACATAAAGAAAAGTCATTTTCCGAAAAGTGTCTGCGTGTCTGTATGTAGAATTATTGCTATGGCACAATAACTGCCACAAATTAAAACAGAATCAAATAATGTTTTCCATATGTGCCCGAGTTGTAGAGGACTCAAAGACTATTGATTTTAGTGAAGATCGGTTAAGGGGGAGGGGTAGTTCACCTGCAAACGTTTTACATTTAACAAGAGTAAAGTAATTAATTTTGATAAATAAAGTATTATCCTGAAAAGAAGGTCATAATAATTAATAATCCACTGTAGAAAGGGGCGGCTCTGTAGACCAGTGGGTGTGGCACCTGGCTACTAATCTAGAGGTCCCGGGTTCAATTCCTGGGCCCGCACCATAAAAATCAAGGTGCGTTTTTCAGCCCGCAGGTCGACTCAGCCTGTTGAAAATGAGTACCTGGGGTAACATCCAGGGGATAATAATGGGCGGCTGAAACGTAGTGTTGGCCACACTGCCTTCCTTGTATGCCGTACGGCTCACATTAGGCAGCCTACCTTGCCTACTCCTAAGCTACTTCGGTGGTATACATGGGAGCTATTATTATAATTAGAAAGGTAGATGAAATATCTATAAATAAAAAGGGTAATTGAAGGGAGAGGGGGTAATTTTCTATAAATGAAAATTTTATTTGAGAAGGTATTTTTTATATGTATACTGCGTTATCGGCAACAAAGAAGTAATTTCTATGGAAATATTTCATTTCAATTTGTCAAACATAAAAACTTGATTTACAAGGTAGAGGATATTTTTTTAGAAATTATCGAGCCGAATTCAAGTAAATGATTTTAAATATAAATCTTTAAACATGGTAGTCGTGTATGGTTCTCCATATCGATTGTTATCTTCCTTTACATTATTTATCTTTAACTGTATAGGTATCGGGAAAGTAAATTCTGCACGTTTCTGACTTTAGTACTAAATTAGAAATCTGTGTCATCTGAGCTCAGGTATTTGAGCGATTTTATAATTATTGTCAGAGTATTAAACAGAAGTTAATCTGGAATTACATTTTCTCGGTATTAGAAATCTGAATGAAACCTGTTTAGCGAACTTTATTTTCAGGAAAATTACCTTATTCCAGAGCTCATTCTAGGGTTTCCTTTTTTATTATTCGATATAAAACTTAATTTCCCATCTAAAACCGAGAATAATGCTGCATCTACCACAGCCACCGCGATCATCTTAAAAGTACTTTAGTTTAAATTGAAGCAACATTCGCGGCGACGTCACCCACCAGCTCTCAATGCAATCCAATTAAATTGCTAATGCTGGTTTTAATCAGGTGGGCACTAAACGTAATCTGTTTGCCACAAGTTGGTACCGGGTGAATTTCGTTTAAGCGAGAACGGGACTGTGTGTCTGTGCGCCTTATCTCATTATGACGACTATTCCTACGATAGAATCGTTTATTTACTTTTAAGATTTTGTATCTCTATTTTTACATAATTATAAATGATACATACACACTCATGCGCGCGAAACAAAGGCAGAAACTTATTGTTAAGCTATATTGGTATACACCAATACACATATATTGTTTGAATCAACTGTCGAAATTCTTACCTGCATTGGATTTCTATTTAAATTTGGCAGTTAATTAAGTAACCTAATCTTTTACAATACACGGTACTCAACTTAATGGTAGAAAATGTGTAATGACTGTATTCTTAGCAGACGACCGAGCGATAATTGCAGAGAGTAAATGTTTGTTTTTTCAAAAAGCATTATATGAATTACATATGAATTAAATAAACATGAATTACATAAAATTATGTAAATATAATAATAATTAAATTCTATGAATATTATATGGCTTATAATGTTAATTTACGATGTTAAGTAGCGATTATATAGTTATTATATTATATAAAATAGAAGCTATTATATGAAATAGCAAAAAATTACAACTTACAAAATACCATCGCAAAAAAAAAGCAAAAATAATGACATTTAAATGTAAAGAACCTATTATTAGCAAAATATTTGTTAACAATATTAAGATTGAGGAAGTAAGTGAATTCAATTTTCTCGATAACAATCCACTATACAAGGATGGGATAGATGTAGGCAAAATAGGCAAAAAGATAGAACGATGGAATTACATAAATGGTACAATATAAAGAAATCTAAAGAATAAAGCAAAGAACGATACATTAGTAACATTTTACAATACTATGGGTACCCCAAGTTTCTTGTATAGCACTGAAACACGGACAATCACGGGAACAAATGAAAAAATGAATCCAAACAGCAGAGATGGAAGTGCTGCGGAGGATCGCGGGTTGTGCAAGGAATGAGAAATACACAAATAAGAAAACAATTACAAGTTGCCAGCTCAAGTAACCAAATTAGAGACTACAGGGATAAATGGGAACAACATTATTTACACTGAGAAGATGCCAAAGATTCTGTATAGATATCGACCGCAGGGGCGGTGATGCCTCGAAAGCCCAAATAGGATGTGAAATGATCGTAGCCTAATGCTTGGATGGAAAAAGAAGTCAATACAAGTTCAAGGGATGTGCATACAATTTTATATACATAATGAAATACATTTTTGACAATGATGCAGAAGGATTTGGTGAGTCTACTATACTTGCATCAGCGGTCCACAAATAGTGCAAATACTTCTAAGACAGTCACAAATTAGTTGATAAGAATAATAAGAAGCTGAAGTTGTTGTTGTTGTGTTTCATGAATAATTCTTACCATGAATTAATAAATTCAAACTAGTATGGATAATAAAGACTAGTACACACGTACTCACGGATATATTGTTACAGGCGTTTGAAACAACTGTCGGAATTCTTAGCTTTATTAAATGTATATTTATATTTGATATTTACTTGATTAAATAACAATTTTTCATTAAAGTGCCTAAGAACTTGCACACATTTTTTGTAAATAATTTAATAAATTGTTTGCTCCTATGTAGCGAAACTGTTGCTCAAGACTACTATACATCAATGAAAGGTTTACAAATAGTTAAAATGCTTCTAAGACGGTCGTGAAACACTTGTACACGATAAACCTAAAATTAATGATGTTGGTTTTATGTACTGTGAATTTTTACCATCAATATACGTAGACTAATATGATTAATAAAGAGTACTATCTGGCCACTGGAGGTCGTTTGCATTGAGCTAATTGTACAAAAACTAGCCAGATTAACAGATTTTCACAATCATAGTGCAGCTTACACGTCAGTCAAGAGGTTTGGGACAAAAACAACATCTTAATATTACGACCATAATATTCCCCATACGCATAGAAATGTTTACCTATTGAGTTCTCAATTTTGAATTATTTTGTAAAATATTTTACGTATTATAGTGAGTAAAGTATATTTGTAAAAAGTATTAGATATCCATGGAAACATCACTCTTAGAAGTGAAAGATATGAACTTAAAAGCTGAGGCTAAGTTATTTGCCATTTACGAATTATGGTCATAAACTTCACTACCAAAAAAAGCAATGCAGTAGTTTTCAATTGTCTGGTGTTTAGTTTATAATTTTTTTGCTTTACAATTGTTATTTTTTAAAGAGGTAGAATAGTAATTGGGGATTTCATGTTTTTAAATAATTAATAAATTAATAATACTGAAATTTAATTAATAATACATGCAGTTTGTTTACAATAGTGAGCGAGTTCTGTAATCGGGATTACAAATTACAAATTAGATTTTTCTATTTGATTAAATTCTTATTTACGTATTTATTTCAGCACATTTTACCGTGATGTTGTAAACGTTTGTTCTTGTTACTGTAATTTTTCCGTTCTGGTCGAAGAAAGTAACAAACTTATGTTTTTTAAACACCGAACTTGATAATGATGAAGTTAGCAAAACACCTTAGCCAGAACAAAAAATTTTCATATATTGATGTAATATTATTACGTAATATTTATATATATCAGATAATACTATCTATATTAAATAATATTTTTTTATTTTCTACGAGAATATATTTTTTATATAATTGGTTTTACACACTTTCGGTGGTATTTATTAGTGTGATCTTCAGAAACATAAAAAAGCAAAAATTAAATAAATAACATTTTTTAAATTTAATATTAAAATAATATTATTTTAATATTATTAAATACATATAATTATTTGTTTAATTAAATATTAAATAACTAATATTATCTTTATTTAATTAATGGAATCGTTTACAAAATAATCAATTATTTCTTATATACTTTTCTAAACATGACAGAAAAAACTAGCGAAACAGAATAAAACAAATTAAATAAAATATATTTTCTCGTGAATAATAAAAAAATATTAGTTATTATCAACAATTATAAAAAAGAGTTATAATGAAGAGATTTGAATATATTATATATTGCAATAATAATATTTATACTGTATATTATATATTTATTCCATTTTTAAATAATATATGTAATAATTTATATTCTATATAATAACGAAATAATTAATTTTGTTATTTAAGCCTATATGTAATGAAGTGTATAGTTTTCGATATACAAACCACATAAATTTTAACCTCACGATAGTTTAAGTACCCCTAGTCAAAACTTGAAGTCGAAACTAATTATCCTTAGTCGAAACTAGAAGAAACCTTTAGGCGTTATTGCAAGGCTTTTATAGTGGTTTTTATACACAAACGTGTGTGTGTGTGTGTGTGTGTGTGCGACAGTTTTTTGACTTTTTGTGAACCTTACATATGTGAACAAACGTTTATTCTTTCATGACGTATAATTCCAATAAACCAAACAACATCAATCAGAACGAAGTGATCTGTATCGACTAAAATACTGTACACTGCAATACATTTTGTCGAAACGTCAACACAAATATTTGAAAATTCTATGTAACCTATCACCGAACATTTCCATAACCTTTCAAAATACGAGTTGTAAAAAAAAAAAATTTTTGTTAACAAACTGAAGCCTCTCTGTAACTTGTCACACACTCACACACACAGGTAAACATGGAGTACATAGTGTATTCATTAATATTTATGTGTTTGTATTTACCTCATGTTCCCCAGTTAAATTTACTCGTACATTAACGTATTTAAATAATTTAATTTAAATATTTATTTTAGTATCCTTATTTTTTGAACATTTATATTGCCATTCGTCAGAGAATTGAAATTCATGACACAAATGTGTAGACTACTTTACACTTCGCATAAAGCAGTGCAAAGTATGAAATTACAACACTATGTTTTCCATAATCGTATTAGCATAAATTATATAGCTAGCCATTTGCCTGAGCTACAAAACTCCCTCACTATTTTGAACAAGCTGCATGTATTATTAAATGAATTTTAGTGTTAGACAATTTTTAATTATTAAAAAATATTAAATCCCCGATTACTTTTCTACGTTTTTAGAAAATAACAGTTGTAAAGCAATCTAACATAAAAAACTAAACACTAACGATTTAAAACTACTGCGTTGTTTTTTTTTTTTGTAGTGAAGTTTGTAACCATAATTTGTAAATGACAAATAACTTAGCCTCCGATTTTAAGCTTATGCGTGTTTCCATGGACATCTAATTATTTTTATAAATACACGTAATTGACAATAATATGTAAAATATTTTGCAAACACACCTTACGAAATTTTTGAAGATTGTAAGACATTTGCAGGTGTGTCGAGAGATTTTGTATTTTGAATAAAATTAAAAAAATAATTTTGAACCAAACAATGACAAACTTAAACGACTGTATTTTTTTTTTGTTTTAGTGAAGTTTACAACCATAATGCCTAAATGACAAATAATTTAGCTTCAGTTATTTAAGTTTACGCGTATTTCCGTATACATCTAATGCTTTTGACAAATATACGTAACTGATAATAATAATATGTAAAATATTTTGTAATCACAAATCAAGAACTTTTTGAAGGCGGCAAGAAATTTGCAAGGGGCGTTGAGAGATTTAATTTTTTCATATTATTAAAGATTCGAATTTTATATTGTGAATAAAATTACTCAAAACATAAGTCCCCTGTAGATTTAAAAATGTGTCTTAAATTTCGTTTACCATTTTGCCGCGTGGTGGTCATAAAGTAAAAACATTTTCGAAGTAAACAAACACACTACATTCAGGTTTTTGTTAAAGGTTACTTTAGTGTAAGAGACGGCATTGTTTTTTAAAATTTCCTCAAATTTTAGATTTTCTTTTTATCGCTCTTTGTATTAAGCCAAAATTCAAACACTTAACATTATATTTAGATTTTGATCAATACGGTCAATCTCAAATCAAATACGAGCCACTGAGGTAAAACTACGGATGTGTATGCCACGTTTTTGGAATATCAATTGATGAGTACAAAAGGTATCGTGACACGCGTCCAAGTTATACCGACGAACACAAACAAATACGAAACGGCTGAGTCAAAATTGAGAACTAACTTTCCTCGTTTAATACAATTGTATACGATAATAATTTTTAATAAATTCTTAGGAAGTAATTATTTTTTCAAACAATAACGCATATACATACGTTGTAATTTTAACTAGATACAGTTCGTTTTATTGACGTACAAATTATGTAATATTATTTTTTTTAATAGTCAATGAACAGTGTGACCACTCTGAACAAATAAGGAACATAATTGAAAAGGCAAGAGTAGTCTACAATGAATTGAGCAGTTTATTAAAAAGTTACGATTTAACAATAAACACAAAGATGAGACTTTTACGCTGCTACGTATTCTCGGTCCTCTTCTACGGAAAAAACTGGAATCTTTCGAAATGTTACTTTATTTTAAAGAAGCCACAACTAATATCTTTTTAAATATGGCTTTACCGAAGAATACTGAGCATTTCATGGACAGCACATATAACTAATGTTGAAGTTCTTAGAAGGATGAGGAAAGGAAGATAAGTTATTAACACAGTGACGATAAGAAAGCTTCAGTATCTGGGACATCTCATGATAAATGAACAGAGATTTTACTTATTGCTGTCCATACTACAGGGAAAAGTAATTGGAAGGAGAGAAGTTGGGCGACCGAGAATCTCATGGCTGAGAAATTTAAGGACCTGATATGGCATGAATACAACTGACGTATTCCGTGCAGCAGTACAGAAAGTTAAAATAGTCTGTATGATATCCAACATCCGAAACGGATAGGAACTATCAGAAGAAGATTTCAAAAAAACAGTCAATCTGTGTTGTCTTATTTTACACATGTTTTGAAAAGTACTGCACTTGGTGAGGATTTGTATAATGTTTGAAAACAATTTCGAGTAAGACAATTCATTTTGATAGTTCTATAAAATTATATAATTTTATAGAATTATATTATAGTTCTATATAATTAATTACTAACTGTGTCCCTTTTATTTTCAGATTTATTGATAAATATAACCATAAAAGATTATATATTATTTTTATAATAATATACTTAAATTCGTGTCGTTGAATATTTCAAAAATTTGTAACTGAAAATTCAAAAATACTTATAAACTAAATTTAAGGTTTCCTTGTTTTTTTGTAATAAGAAAATCTCAGACGAGTAGAATGAAATTAGATTCTTAGTAAGTTTTGTAAAATGTAAATACAGAAAAAATAAAATGTAATTTTTTCATAAAGTAAAATCTAGCTACGCCATAATGATCACACTCACTCTTAAATCTTTTCTAAAACTTGCCATAAGAGAAGAGTTTAAATATTTTATACGTGACTTTAAAATGGCTTCTGGTTCAGTTATTTTAGATGTATGTCATATCTTTAGATTATGTGTGTATTACGTATAATATTTTTGCTGTAACGGAATTTAAAAAAATGTGACGCTACTATTGTAAAATTATATTATTTTTTATATATTATATTCATAATTCAATTATTCTTGTTTAATGAATTTTAATAACATACAATATTCTTTTTAGAAGAATACTTTTCTATTTATTTACATGTTTCTGCAGTTTTTTCTTTAAAATCACTTTCAGAATTAAACACATAAAGAAATAACTAATTAAATTTAAATCCAACTGATTAACAACAGCTGTTCAATAAAAAAGAAATATATTCTTGTGAAAAAAAGAAAAATTTATTTAATATTGTCACTATAAATAAACATATATTTTCAAAGCACTCAACATCGAAAATAATCAAAAAGCTAATATAAAAAGTTAATTAATATTTAAGGACCTCGCTTTGAGTGATTTTTTATTTCTGAAGACGAAACATAGATATGTTTCGAAACGCGTAAATCAATCGAACGCAACACGAAGTCACACAATGGAAGAAATGCGGTAAATATTATACAGATTTTGTTAATATAAAAATAATAAAATTATTTTCAAAGCACTCAACATCACAAATACTGAAAGAGGTCATATGTACACCGTAATCACACACAATAATACCAGTATAACATACCAAAAACGAACAGGAAACCATAACAACAACCAACCAAAACACAAATACTCCACAAGATATAAAATCAGGAAGGTTGAAGATGGGAACAACAAGATTCCCGAAACATGTACCAAATGAGAGAAAATAACGTCTTGAGGTAAAAAATTTATAAATATTAAAAAGATAGTTGTAGTAGTAGTAGTAATAGTAGTAGTAGTAGTAGTAGTAGTAGTAGTAGCAACATCAACAGTAGTAGTAACAGCAAGACCCGTATTTTTTTTTTTATTTACAGAAAAATTATTCTAATAGAAATTGTTCTGGTTCCCAAAATGGGAATATATTATTCCCACAAACAAACTCCTCGGTGTGTATGTGTGTTTTATATTTACAAATATTTCTGAATTGCATATAAAATAAAAATAATGTTTTTACTAATATTGCTAAGTTACAGTAAGAAGATTGTAAAATTAAAATTAAAGATTATTGTAACACAAGCACCATCTGAATGCAGCGTAAAAATTTAAATAAGGAAAATAAATGTAAATAAAATTATGTTCTTCTTATTCATGTATTAGGAAAACGCATTTTATTCATTACTAAATAATATTGTAAGATTATATAAGCCTTTTATTCTATACATTTATGTGTGTGTATGTATGTATGTGATAACAAATAATGATTATGTCTGAAAGTTTTTGTTTGTATTGTATAGTTGTTCGTATTTAAACCTGATGCTCGTTTTACAGAATAAATCTGTAGCATCAGAAATTTCTACAAGAACCATAAACAATAATTATGAGTTAATCCACACAGAAACTCTAGTGATACAGAAGCATTCTGTGAAACGTGCATCTGGTTGAACTATGTACAACTATAAAAAATTGAAAGAAAATAATTTGTGTGTGTGTGTGTGTGTGTGTGTGTGTGTGTGTGTGTGTGTGTGTGTGTGTGTGTGTGTGTGTGTGTGTGTGTGTGTGTGTGTGTGTGTGTGTGTGTGTGTGTGTGTGTGTGTGTGTGTGTGTGTGTGTGTGTGTGTGTGTGTGTGTGTGTGTGTGTGTGTGTGTGTGTGTGTGTGTGTGCAAGACTATTGTGACTTAACTCTGAAGATAAGATGAAATCGTTTTTGTATGTAATCGTATATTATTATAATTTCTTATTACTATTACCAAAAATAGTTAATTTATTACACAAATTATTGTTATCATAAATATTGACAATGGTAGAATAGTAACAAGAAACACATGTCTTGTCGACACATTTGTTGTAAAGACGTCGATCTGCATCGAAATATATTTCAGACATATTGCTCTACATATAAAAATTATTGTATAAATTTTATTATGTTAAGTTAGCAATAGCAGTATGATATCGATAATATGCAAACATTAGCAGATATGGGATGAAGGTGTCATCGTTCGGTAGACTAAGTGAAAGAGAGCAAAACGCCTCCAGAAAAGATATCTTGTCTTCTATCAGAGCAAACACGAACGTAAAAATAACAAAATGTTACACACACAGCTTTATTCTTAATTAAATATTTTAATTTTCTTTGTTATTAAATTTTAATTAAACTATTTATTGAATTATTTAATTTTTTCATTATTACTACCGCAGCGTAATCGTTACAATTACCGTTAATACACTACATTATTGTCTATAAAATTATTATAAGTTGGACTGGGCAGGGATGAACGTACCGTTTTGTAAAAGAATTACAAGCGGAGAAAAAGAAATATTATCCTCTACTGAGATAAGAAAGTCAAGATAAAAGTACACTGCAAGGTTACAAAGGTTATCAACTGTACTGACAATGTATCATCATTATCATCATCGCTATTATTATTATTTTTTGTTGCTGTTGTTATTATTATTATTATATATTATTACTAGTGTTACTACTACTACTACTACTACTACTACTACTACTACTACTACTATCAATAATATTAATTATAGCAGTAGTAGTAGTAGTACTAGTAGTAGTAGTAGTAGTAGTAGTAGTAGTAGTAGTAGTAGTAGTAGTAGTAGTAGTAGTAGTAGTTGTTGTTGTTGTTGTTGTTGTTGTTGTTGTTTTCAAGTGCTGCAGATTCACAAGAGAAAGATGGCACTGGAGACGGAGTCCGTGGAGTTCACGCC
Source organism: Magicicada septendecula (assembly GCA_034769895.1). NCBI lineage: Eukaryota > Metazoa > Arthropoda > Insecta > Hemiptera > Cicadidae > Magicicada > Magicicada septendecula. The sequence goes on along the minus strand of CM068367.1, from coordinate 1,355,002,460 downwards.
CGACAGCGTAGTTGAGGCAGGGTATGCTTAGAGGCATGGCGGAATGGGACTGCATCTCTGCATTCATACAGTGGGTCCTAAAAAAAAAAAAAAAAAAAAAAAAAACAGGCACAACTTGCACCCAACGGGAAGTAGAAGATAAGAGACAACTAGAAGAAAGAGCCCGGATAGGGGCGAAATAGGGTCTATCCTGAAATAATACACTAAGTGGTTCCAGGATGGATATGAATTATAGAATATATCAATTATTCCTGAATTGTAGGTGAGTTTTTTAGTGGGTGAGTCCCACACACCAGGAGAAACACGGTTTCCTCTGACGATGTATAAAGCATTTTCCCCCTCTTAAAAAAAGTAGTAGTAGTAATACTGTCTTATGATAATTACCCTACTCTGTTAATACGACAGTAAAGTATGATGATGACGTTGAAGTCTTTTTGTAGTGTTTCTTTTGTGCCTGATATGTAATTGATTCATCACAGACTATAATCGTGTCATCAAGTTGGCGATGATGATAATAATGTTGACGGCTACAGCAACGTCGACGATGACGAAGATGAAGGGAAGAAGGATTAAAATGATAAACCTTACATTGGAAACTAAAATGAAATTGTAATAATAGAGTTACTCTGATAATGACAGTGTTGATTATCCTTTAAATGAATACCCGTGTGTGAGTGACAAAGCTGCATACCGTATCAGCTATCCACGACAAAACCGTCCAAATCAATAATCACTTACCTGATTGTTTGAACCCATCCTGTTCGACAACAATAATCATCGTAATTATACACCCCTTTACTATACATAATTGATTCACCTCCCACCCCATTCACATTTAGTTTAAAACGCGTTTCCAATTATGTTGGAAACAAGTTTACAAGGGAAAGTTCAACTTAATTACTTCCAATTTACAATCAACGAGTAAAAGTGGCGTTTTGTTATTGTGTTTTCAATAATAAGGTGTTATTGAAACACCGATTAATTGAAACATTAAAAACAGGCATAAAATAATATATGTTCTCAATGACTCAAACTAATTTTAAAAATAAATTAAAATTTAATTTTAATTTCAATTTATCGTAATTACAGTAATAAATACAAATAAAGTACAAAACAATATATAATTATTTATTTTATTACTTACGAAAATCCAAAACTGTTGACTTTAGTAGGTCACATCACCACGTCAACATTAATTTCTAACAATATTTTGTAATAAATATTTATTCCCAATAATTTACAACACGAAACAAACACTTAATTGATATATTTCTAAATATAAAATTTAGCTTTTATATTTTGTAAACCAATCACACGCGCACTTTTCAATGAGATTCGTACAATTTAATTAAAGTAAATAATTAAAAACGAAACCAAATAAAAATAAATAACAAATATCGTCGACGGAAGTGAGTAGCACTGGACCAATCACGAAACGAACCCGCGGCACTCGACAAAACACACGCGGGCCAGACAGTGTACGCTACACGACTGACCGACTAGGGCTCGATTCCCCCTAACTCATACCCGCGAGAGAGAATCGGTCCTTGCGCAGTATCACATTTGCCGCTTTTACTTATTACTTTACTCGAGCCGTGTTTTTTGTGTTTTACTACTCTCCGTGTTCGCCTTCTTCTTCTTCTTTTTTCCTTTTTTCTTCTTCTGCACATTTATTCAGCATTTAATCTCTCATTTCGCCAACATCGTTAGTAAGTAATATTTGAAACTGAGTATTTTAAATTGAACGTGTATGTGTGTGTGTGTGTGTGTGTGTGTGTGTGTGTGTGTGTGTGTGTGTGTGTGTGTGTGTGTGTGTGTGTGTGTGTGTGTGTGTGTGTGTGTGTGTGTGTGTGTGTGTGTGTGTGTGTGTGTGTGTGTGTGTGTGTGTGTGTGTGTGTGTGTGTGTGTGTGTGTGAGAGAGAGAGAGAGAGTGTGTCTGAGTCTGTGTTATTATAGACTGCAGTTATTACACGGATGAAAGTGGTACAAACACTGCCAACTGATTCTTTCTTTATCGTTCAGCGAGAAATTCAATAGTTTTAAATGTTCTAACCTCAAAATGTATTTATCGGTTTGGCAATTGTTAAACTTTGAGCACTTAGCTCGTTACCTCTGTGTTTAATGCTACCACATTACCTCTTTGAGTTGATTTTGAAATTTGTCTACACTTCCGACAAAACGTTACACGCTACACTTTCCTATGACATATATATATATATATATATATTTATATATATATATATATATATATATATATATATATAGCATTCATTTCTCAGAAGTATTCATTTCCCTTTGGTGTATCATGATCATCATCATGGTCATCATCATCATTTTCATTCCGAGGATTCTTCTTCTTTCTCTCCTCAGAGCTGGGTGGGCTTGGAATACTTCCCTCCCGAAGACAGTTTCTTAATCACCACGTACCTTCTTCCTCCTCTTTCTTATCCATGTACTCCTAGTCTGGCCTTCCCCTCCCACCTCATATCCTTCCACCTCTTCCGTCTCCTTCTCCTTTCCGTTCTCTAAACCTCATCTTTATGCCGCTTCTCCTATTTTCCTCCTTAACTTTATTCGCTGACTTATATTCTTTCTTCTTCTTCTTCTTCTTCTTCTTCTTCTTCTTCTTCTTCTTCTTCTTCTTCTTCTTCTTCTTCTTCTTCTCCTTCTTCTCCTCCTCCTCCTCCTCCTCCTCCTCCTCCTCCTCCTCCTCCTCCTCCTCCTCCTCCTCCTCCTCCTCCTTCCTCATCTTCCTTCGGGTTTTCTCCTTCTCCTTCTTTTATTTTTCTTCTCCTCGTCGTCGTCCATCTCCTCCTTCTCCTCCTCCTCCTCCGCCTCCACCTTCTTCTTCTTCCTCTTCTTCTCCTCTTTCTTCGTTTTTTCTCCTTCTCCTTCTTTAACTTCTTCTTCTCCTCGTCGTCATCGGCGTCCCCTCCTTCTCCTCCTCCTCCTCCTTTTTCATCATCATCATCATCATCATCATCATCTTCTTCTTCTTCTTCTTCTTCTTCTTCTTCTTCTCCTTCTTCTACTTCTTCTTGGAATCTAACGCTCTCACTAGCTCTTTATCTTTTGCTTACGTGATCTTATTTGTGCGTGCACATGCATATGAACGTTTTGATGAGACTACGTAGTATTACTTAAGAAGCGGCTCCCACTTTTGTCTACAACAAAGGTCTTCATCTAGTATTGCGTTTTACTATTAATCACACTACCTAAATGTTTATACGATAAACAATGTTACTAACATACTACGAAAGCAACTAAGAATTTTATGGAAAGCAATTTTACACATCAACGTATATTTTTAAGAGTAACAGAAGTTTTTTTTTAATTCTACGAGGAAAAGAAGTTTGTTCACACTGCACATTACTTTGTTTTAATTTTTGGTGATTTCTAAGCCAATATCAGACTCTAATAATGTCTTCTTTTCCAGTCTTTTTCTTCCTAGACTGTTTAGCAATTATTCCACATGTAAATTGTTTTTTTGCCACAAAATCGCAATTTCTTCAGACGAGTCACACTTTTCTTCAGAAAAATCGTAATGCATTTCATCATCATTATCGTCTTCAGTGAGGATTAAACAAAAACCATTGGTTCCGGTGCCAAGCGTATAGACTAGGGCTGGTCACTGCAACGTTTCCTTGGAAACTCCACATCTCTGCCCCCTTTCGGCTTGTTATTCCAATGTTGTTTGGGAAGTCGGTCAATCCTTGGCGGCTAAGGTGTTCCGAACATTTCGGCCGATACTGGGAAATTATGTCACGTATACTCATAGTATTCAGATCCTGCCATACATTGACATTTCTTTTGCGATTTTGAAGAGCATATCCTGCCACGCGCCTGCGAAATCTGATTACGGTCGCTTGAATACAACCGGACTGGCCTGGACCTTTGTTAAAGTTCAATTCTCAGACACATAGAGAAATGTGGGAACGGCTATATCACCTTGTAGATCTTCAGGCGCGTTTCTTTATTCGTTGATTTTAGAGTTATTCTGAAGATCCCACACCGACAGTTGAACTTACATAGGTTCTTCACCATGTCACTGTTTGTAATATAAAACACATTACAGCCTAGATATTCAAAATTACTGAACTGCTACCGTCTAGAACAGTGTTTTCTTGTATGGGATCGGCTCTATGAAAACCTATCACTTTCTTCTTCAATGTAGAGATCAGTAAACTAACGCCCTTGCAGATTCGACTCAGTGTGTGTACAGTCATGTCCAAGCCACTTTCAAAATTCGACAAGAAAGTCTAGTCATTAGCAAGTAACATTGTGTCAACTGCAGAGTTACCGATCATAAAACGTTCCGAAAGGTTCACCTGCCAATTGTGTACGACATCGTCTGTACACTGTATAAATTAAAAAGATACGGTGACAATGGGCACCTTTAACGTACCAACACTAGGCAATACTTCATCAGGCCAACACTAGGTATTGTGCTCCGCTTTCCCGTCTCAATTTAGATTTTGTTTCCTACATAAAGACTTTCAACGGCGCGAAGCAGGCGTTGCGGGATTCCTTTCTTCGCCATTGTTGCCAACAACCTGACCCGAATGCACTTTATCATTTGCCTTTCTAAAGTCGATCAAAGTAATGTATGGGGGCAACTGATACTACTGTCTATTTATTTATTACTTGATTTATGCAGACCACTTCCAGAAGATGGTGCAAAACTTTTGGAAACGATTCTATTATTAAACTGAAGGCAAAATGTGTTATACGTGATTTATATTCGGCCTATTAGGCCGTTGTCCAGTACGAACAGACGTTTCGACCGCTTTTCTGGAGGCTATCTTCAGTGCGAGAAGGATTAGATAACCAACACAGTACTCGAGAGCTACCGAGTCGTTCTCTCACTAAAGATGGTCTCAAGAGGTGAGGTGAAACCGAAACGTCTGTTCGTAGCGGCAGCAGTAAACCACGGTCCAATAGCCTATTATTGTGTCACGGTTATAGCCTATAACCACGGTTATAGTGATTATTTGTCACGGCTATAGCCTATAACAACTGTTATAGTGATTATTGTGTCACGGTTATAGCCTATAACCACGGTTATAGTGATTACTGTGTCCCGTTATAGCCTATAACCACGGTTATAGTGATTATTGTGTCACGGTTATAGCCTATAACCACGGTTATAGTGATTATTGTGTCACGGTTATAGCCTATAACCACGGTTATAGTGATTATTGTGTCACGGTTATAGCCTATAACCACGGTTATAGTGATTATTGTGTCACGGTTATAGCCTATAACCACGGTTATAGTGATTATTGTGTCACGGTTATAGCCTATAACCACGGTTATAGTGATTATTGTATCACGGTTATAGTCTATAACCACGGTTATAGTGATTATTGTATCACGGTTATAGTCTATAACCACGGTTATAGTGATTATTGAGTCACGGTTATAGTCTATAACCACGGTTATAGTCTATAACTACGGTTATAGTCTATAACCACGGTTATAGTGATTATTGTGTCACGGTTACAGTCTATAACCACGGTTATAGTGATTATTGTGTCACGGTTATAGCCTATAACCACGGTTATAGTGATTATTGTGTGAATTATATTTTAACACATTTAAACCCGGTCATGAAAGCCTCAGTTATAGATGAGGGGAAAATATCCAATAGACACATTTTGAAAAATCCTTAGTTTCTTTTATAACAGAACAGGTCAAGCAGACACAGTAAGGAAAGAAAGCAATTTTTCTTATAAAAGAAATGTACGATTAATATCGTAATATAATATCTAATCCTGTAATCTCTGTTATAATATAAGAGTAAACGCGTAATATTTCCGTTATTTACAATCTTAATTTCTATAAACCGGGTATAATTGGATTGAGATGAAAAGGGCTATTTGTTATTTAACGAGGCTTGTTTTGTTATAAGCACACTGATTTTTGTAAAATTTAAAATTAAATATTTAAATCATTTGCTATCTTGAAAATTTATAAGAAAACATTGTGGGCTTATTTAGTACGTATATGAAGTGGTACACTTACTGTACACAAACTCGACACCTTATTCTGTTTTTCTTTTCCACGTATGAGCCACTGTAGTCTACGTTTGGTTTAAGTGGTTACTCCCTTCTTCTCCGCACTCTTCCTCCTCTCTAACATCTCCTTTATTTTTGATCAATGTTTCTCCCTCCGTTTGTCAGCCCAGATGGCACCTGTCCTCTTCTTGGGGTTTTCCTGAAAACCTTGGGCATTTTGTAATTTCTTTTTGAGTGGCAAGGATTTTTTAATGTCTTCTTGAGTAATCTGGAGTTCTGTGTCTTCTTCTGTTTCTTTGAACCACGGTATTGAACATTTTAAACTTTTTGAAATAGTTAAAAAGCTTTCCTGTTAGTGTTAACGAATTATCTTTTAACAAATGGCATTGGATATCTGGCTGCTGGCGTCCCAAAATTCTGAATTTTTCAGAAATGAACACTTAACTCTTATTTGGTTATCGTGTTCTTTCATTTGATATCACACACAGGCTTTTGCAATTGTTTCAACATTTTAAACCCTTTATATTTTTCCCTCTTGTCCTCCTACCATTTGGGGATGAATATTTTTTTCTGATTCTGTAGAGTAAGTGTATGGCCAAGCATGCCACGTTTGACTCAAATCGGTTGATGCGTTCAAAAGTTATCGTGAGACATACACCCAAAGAGATAGACAGGTTGACACACAGACAAAAAAATATCAAATGGTCAAGTGTGTGATCGACTCGCTTCCCTTGTTTAATAACTTGGACTGAATAACATTATTTAAAGAGTACGGGAGTCGTGGTTTACGAGAAGTTCACTCATTTGTTGTTTTGTACGCAAATATGCAGACATATTCTCTGATTTTTATTTTCCTTTATCTTTTTTTTATATTGGCACATCATCGTGATCATCTTCGCAACACGGCATATGCATGGTGCTGCCTGTTGCACCTTGGAAAATCCTCCAGCCATCTATTCCTAGTTTTACCCACACATCTGTGTTTTATAGGTTTGTATTTCCAAAACTTGTTTAGACAGTCTGGAATCTGACATTCTTACTAAGTGTTCTCTCCAACGATGTTTGTAATCTTTTAATTTTTCATTCAAATTAAAAACTTGTAACTCTTCGCGTATGGCCTCATTTTTTATACGGTCAAGATTAGGACAACTTTTAACTCCTCTTAAGGGAGGCCTGTATTTTACTGTCTTGTATTTTGTTTGTTGCCCATAATTCACACCCGTACCATAGGACAGTACAGGGACTGCCATAACTTTGTAGAACTTTAATTTTGTACCTCACCGCATCTTGTTTCTAAAAATACGGTTGATTGTTCTACAGGTCTTCTGGAATTTAAATAAATTAACATGAATGTTATAATTTCTGTCGTAGCTAATATCATTCCCCAAATAATTGAAGTGACCCCCCTTTTCTAGAATTCGATCACTAATCATTATTGTGTTCTTATTGGCTCCTTGCCGCGAAATGCCAATAGGCCTACCTTTGTTTTTTATATCTGTCCCGCGATATGATAACTACTGACATATTAATGTTATATTTTCTCCATATTTATTTAATTCATAATCAATAATCAAAAGACTACATATCGGCCGCATTTAATTGAGGCGATTTATCATTTTTCAGTGTTTTTGTCGTGTTGCATATTATGTATTACGTAGTTTATTACTGTTACGGCACGGCGCGGCGTCCAGAATAATTTTGCTGTTGCTGTGTATAGAAAGTGTTTATGAGGCTAAAAAAAATATGTTTTCATTAAATACAGTGGAAATGGTTTATAAGTTTCCAAGAGATAATGGCAGTTGTCGTCGCCTCTTTATGGCGGTGGCAGTGGCTGAGATGTTTACTGCGAGAACAAACCGTCGGCCAGATTTCGCAATTCCCGCTGCCAACTAGATATATTTCCATTACACTAACGACTTTGTTGTTTTGCTGTTGTTCTCTTGTATCTCATTGTATTATCCCTCTGGAACAATGTACCTACACAGTATACTGTTGAACGTCTGGGTCGTAGCTGCAACTGCGGATCGAAAACTAAAGTCCATGTCTAGGAACACTGAAATCCCTAAGGCCAGTCCTATATTAAATAAATGGATTATCGATTATCAGTTAGATACATTTATTATGAAAAAAGAATTCAAGTTATGTTTACAAACTCTTTTCTTCTGTAAGCTAAATGTATGAAACATGCTGGTCACATACATACATAGGCTACAAAATTACGTGCTGGTCACAAAATTGAATATACACAGGCTATATTGATGTATATTATTAATACAAAATATTTTTTATTTTTACAAAAATGTTTGTAGGCCTATTTGTTTGTATTTTACACACTGTTTCGACGGTTTTTGCTTCTGTTATCTACGGAAAATATAGGCTAAATGTACAAAGACAATAGTAATATACAATTAATTAAGTAAACTTAAAATCACTTGTATAAAACAGCTATTGTAGATATATATAATGTATGTGTTATATGTGTGCGTGCGCGTGTGTGTGTGTGTGTGGGCGCGCGCGCGCGCGGGTGTAGGTTGTTTATAATGTTTTTGTCCGTATCGGCCATCTAAGGACCACTTGCCAAATTTCAATTCTTTACTCTTTGTTCTTTCCTTTTTTCAAATATTCTTTCATCTTCTCACTGTGTCTCTTCTTCCTACCTTCAGTCCACTTTGAACCTGCGTTTTTCTCTCTCCTACCCTAGACTCCCTCCATTTTTAACACTTTTCCCCGAAAAACGTCTTCTTCAGTTGCTTCTTCTGCGTGTATATTATTTTTGTTCTAAATCATTTTGGACTTCTTTAATCCAACTTGATGTTGACTTCTTCCCCCACAGATTTCTGAAGATTTGCTTTGTCAACCTATTGTCGTCCATCCTATATAAATGTCAAAAAAATAATAGTCTTCTTTTTCTCATGGTATCTTTTAATAATGTTTTTTCTATTATATTAATAAAATTATATATATATATACATATATATAAACACACAAACATATTAATGTGCATTAGCTGTTATTGAACAAGCATTTCAAGTTTATTTAATTACTTCTTTATATATTAATACATGCTGAAGATACAGTAACTGTCGAAACTGTGCAAAATATAAATAAATAAAATACATTCTTGTAAAAAATAAACAATATTGCTTATTATTGATATGTAGTATTAAGAAAAATAGGATTGAGCCATTTTAAATGTATTGATATATTGGTATAATAGTAGCTAGGATGATTTTTCATAAAAAAGTGCTTTACAAAAGGATATTTACTTCTTTTTGAAACATAATAAATACTTACATTATATTTGTGTCTAAGTTGCAGACTAGACGGGAAAAGTTTATTTTTAGATCAAACTATAGATTACTTTTATCTGTAGTCTGTGATGGAGTTATGATGTGTTTGAAGTAAGAATGTTGGGAATATAAACGATTCATCTTATAAGCGACCACACTTTTAGCCTGTTTACCCGGTAACGGAAAATTACCAAATACTGGCTACGGAAGTGAGTGGCACTGGACCGTATTCACCATTGCAAAACAAACCCTTAACGGTGTACGCTACACGACTGACCGACTAGAACTCGATCCACCCCCCCCCCCCGGACCCCGCTAAAACTGGAGATCGGTCATTGACAATATATGAAAAAGCAGCATTACCGTGATAAAACACAGATTGTCGTGTTTGTACAGTAGAAATCAAATGACTTTACACCAGGCAAATCGCTATTTAGAGCTTTAATGTGAGTATAAACAAAAAAACTTAACCTGACTACCACACATCAAACGAACCACTGAACGGAGAATCCTCCGTTTAATTTACCGTCGTCCTCTCAAAACTAAAACCAGTATTACCGCTCTGTATGCCCTGAATAAGCCCTTCCCAAAACCTAGACTCTTCCCTGCGTAAATTATACTGGAAATGTGCCCAGCCTGCCAAACATCGGGCGTCCCTCCAAACCATCGCACCCTCCAACCTCAATCAACAGAAAAACCACGAACACTTACAGTCTCACTAACCGCATACTGGCTGTCGCCGATGAGCTTCCATTAAAAAATGTAGGCCGACACAGAAACAACTAATTAACAAATCGCAACAACCACTCCACCATCAATCAACACCGATCACCTAATCTATAACTCTTCCTCACTTCACACCTAATTTTATGCCTTTTTAAATGAGTCCCCTCTTGTCGCCATATTGACACTTCCCTCCATCTTTAGTGTCCTGCGCTACTCGACCCTGCTTGGCTGTTTTCTAGTTTGGCACTCCCTTATCAGTCTCCTCCAATCCTCATTTGGCTGTTGACACTACATTCTGGGTGCCTCTACCTTCTCCGCTTCCGCCCCCGACTCCACACTCCAAATACTCTAACGGCTGAAGGGACCTCGTCCTCAGAACAGCCTGAAACTTGTTCTCTTCATCAAAACTCAAACAACACAAAAAAAATTCAAAAATTCTCCAAGTACAATAAAAATGTCACCATTGCCCAACACACAGTATTGTAACAAACAAAAAATACCTCCGGATTAAGATTGTAGCAATAAACAGCAATTACACAAGTTCGTACACAATAATTTGCAATTAACACTTTACATAGAACCACCTGTAAAACACACGCACATAAACAACTCAACTCCTTAACGCCACGCTTCGAGGACTCAGACTGACTGGTCGCTTCGCTTGTACTCAGTTTTTGTGGTGCTGCGTGCGACAAACATGGCCTGAATGACGGTAGAATATTAGCCCACAATCTGTAAAGCGCGTCCGGAAATTTCGGGAAGAACCGGGAGCATTGCGTAATACTGCCGCTTACACAGAGCGTGCTAAGTCATTACACGTGTTTTCTGTTGTCTCAGCGTAGCAATATTAAAACCAAACTTTTTATCTTTTAATATTGAATTAGGCTTTAAAAACAAGAAACTCAGGTTGGCTCCCAAAAAGATGGCGGGCGTTTGAAATAAGATTGCAATTTTGGCTGTCAAAGATGGTGGGAATATTATGCTGTCACCATAATGAATGTTTTCTTGACACCATTCTAAAATGTACAGAGTGCACTTAAAGTTTGTAAACACAAGTGTTTTCCGTCGTGGAACACGCATTAGTATAAGAAAAGTAATGGTAAAAATATTATTAAATTGTATAACTATTTTAACCGAATCACTAATGTGGTATACAAACGTTCAACACCCTCTACACTAATCTTTAATTCTTTCAACATTAGTATGGCTTTCTTACTTATTATCAATATACATTTTTCACTCTAAGTCTCCAATTTTCCATTTAATTATTTTATTTTTCCCTATATGCGTGAATATATTTTTTATTTTCTTTAACCGCATTCATTCGCGTGTTGTGAATTTGCATTTATACTCCTTTGCTTGATTTTATCTTTGTTTTTCAACCTCCTAAAAATATATGGACGTGACATATTATGGTCATATTCTCAATGTGTTTCTCCGTTTACGCTAGATATTGTACATACTAATTCAGTAGAGTAATTTCGGAGCGGGATCAGAGGATCCCTCCCAGAGCCATTAGAAATTTCAACAGAAACCTTAACCATTTAACGTATACTTATTCGAAGCTATTTGTGTGTGTGTTAAAATACGGCTTATACTTGACTGTACAAATAAATTTAATTACAATATTTTTACAATAAAATAAAATGGGGTCAAACTTCACGCCAGTCTTATTCCCCCCCCCCAAAAAAAAACAAGCAGCTTCTAGTTACACCACTGTAGGAATAACTTTATTAAAAAGGTTAAAAAATTAAAATTCTTAAAACCGTAGATGGTTAGCGGTCGTTGTAGGAATATGTAATCCTATACATATTTGACAATGGCTTAAGAAGTCGAAACATCTCACTTGACAACACACAACACTACTCACAATATTCACAATAACGTAATTTTGAAACGAACAACTAACCTCAAGCAAGCATAAAACGGAAACAAGACACTCAGCTGTGCTGCTAATAACAAGTTGGCCAACATACAAGAACCGAAAATCCCTACAATAAATGCAAAAAGTACATTATATAAAATGGCGTTCACATTAGCCAAACGCGCTCTCGATCTCCTGCCCAATATCACGTACATTGGTTCGGTTATTATTTTTCTTAGTGATTTTCTTGTTATATTTGAACAAAAACTCATATCTTCTTAAAAAGGACATTTTGACGTAACAAAATCACAGATAAAAAATTAAAATTTTTTTTTTCTTTCCTGCTCCCCTTAAATAAAAACCGTGAAACTTACCAAGTGTTTGTATATTTAAAAAACCCTTTGTCGCATACATAGTATTAAAATTAATCTTTACAAAGGTTTTTTTATCTTTATAATTCTTAAATGTACTAATATGGGAATTAGGCGTAACAGGAGATTCAAATTGGCTGGGCGTGTAGCAACACTGTACTCTCATCGTTGGCCTCTGAAGATGTTGGAATTTGTTCCCGGTAGAAGACAACCCCTGGGTAGACCGAAGAGAAGGTGGAGCGACGGGCTCCGTGGAAACCTTATCCAGTTCAGGATACAGATGAATTAATCAAGGCGGAGTGCAGCAGGAGAAGGAGTCGGATGGAAGAGGTTCTTGTAGTGGGACGCAGTCGCCTGGGTCTTATCACGTAAAGTAAAATTAATCAACATACACAAATACATACAGTGATTTGCGTATGTTCTACAACACAAGCTATTTGCTTGTAATTTCTACACTTACTCCTTCTAATTCGCTGACTTGCACTGACATTCGCTGGCTATGTCATTCACTTTTCTGTAGTTTTTTGTACTTTCTTACCTATTGCTGTTACGTTTCTGTTTTAGAATCTTCCTTTCTTTTGCCTCTCTTTTCCAAGAAATAATCTGGAACAATGGTGACAGTTGCCTGTTTTTAATTTGACACTTCGGGTGAGGGTTGGGCTTTCCATCTCGCTAATATTTCTATAAGCTCGTGGGTATTAAGTAAGTGCTGATTATAATTATTTAAAAGTAAAGGAAAGGAAGAGATACGCAGATAAAATTAAACTGAGGGAGAGAGGGAGAGAGAGAGAAAGAGAGAGAGAGGGAGAGATAGAGAGGAAATTTCATTCACAATTTTGAATTAGTCTAAACCTCGGCCGGTAGATTAGGCTACCTTAGGCCTACCTTAGGTACCTTAGGCTACACCTAAAAATCACTAGATCATACATGTACCAGCGTACAGCGTGGAGAGTTCATCTGAAGCTAGGGGCGTCGCGTCGTTGCGTACTTGCCTGCCATGGCCTGGCCTGTCGTCTTGCGCAGCCCTTGGTCTCTCTCTTTCTTTCTCTCTCTCTTTATATATATATCTATCTATCTATCAATCTATCAATCTACCTATCTATCTATCTATCTATCGCTCTCTCTCTCACTCTCTCTTCCGAATTAGATCTAAGCTTTTGTGGTTTGTCTTGCTACCTATCGTTTTTACCTTATTTAAGCGCATTGTCTTTTGTATTGTCATGACTGGCGCTTATCTCACTCTTTCTCACTCTCGTTCTCTCTTTTAGTTCTATTTGTGTGTCTACATCATGGTTGTGTGTCCATCCGACTCTCTCTCACTCTCTTTCTCTCTCTTTTCCTCCCTACCTTTCTATCCTCCCTACGTCTCTTCAAATAACCACGTACACACAAAATTAGTTTATACAATTTGTCAGTTCCCGTCGTTGGCCAACCCAATGTGGAGCACAAAGAATTTTTTACTTAACATTGTTGAAATTCGCAGTACGCTGTTTAAAAAGAAGGCAAATCCACCACCACTATTCTGTTCACACCACACACACACACACACACGCGCGCGCGCGCACAGAGGTAATTAGTTTTTTCAGTTAAGCCAGCACGTAGTAGTTCTCTCTACAACCAGCCAGCATCAGCATTCGGCATTCCCAACAGTGTAGTTTGGTCGGTCTCTGCGGAACAATACTAGTTAAATTACAAAGCAAACGAACCGCTCGCCGCCAGTGGCAGAAATACACGTTGTTTACTAAGCCACGGGTGCAGAACATCATTAGTTCATACTTTATAAAAGCGAAAATTTGTAATAGTAACTAACAAATACGGTTGCGTCGTAAAGCGTGATATTGCTTTAAAAAGCATTATGTAACATAGATGTTACATTACAGAAAGACACAAATAACCTAGAGATAAATAATAAATTATTAATAGCAATTATTAATGACTATTTTATTAATATTAAAGTAATTATTACACTTAAATTATTTGATCACACGTCTTCATGTCTTCTGGGGTTGTTATTTCTACCCATTTTTCTGTTACTTAATTTACTACCATTAAGCTTGGAGTGCATTTACAAATCGTTGAATGATTCTTTGCGTTTAAATTCTTTCACTTTTTTAACAAGATGCAGTAAAAGGGTCAGGAGAAAAGGATGAGAGCCAAGGAAACTAAAATTTTCACATAGTACTCCCTTCTGTTAGTTTACACTTAATATTATACTCCGGTTAATTTGGTTTTGCCAAATATGGTAAGGGTCTGTAGATATTTAATGATGGAGATTTAGCACATGGGGAAAACGATACGGGTCAAGCTGTTTAAAAGTGCTTTTTCTTGACTTGTTCCTTAGACATTAATAGTTTTTCCCCGACCTCTACAACCTCTAAAACAATAAATTAAAAATATGAAAAACCCATTAGGGTGAAAATTTCCTTCTTTTCAACCTTGATTATGTTACGTATTGTGACGATTTAAATTGTAACAGTAATCGTAAAATAAAAAAAAATTTAAAAATTAAGTTTGCGAGCGATTAAGCAATTTTAAATCTCACTATAATATCTAAAACCCCTGTGTGTACTCAGTATGAGAATAAGTAGTAATTAAGAAGTTCAAAGAAACTTTAATAAAAAGGCAAATTGTAAATAGTTATTATTGTCATATTTAACCCTTTGCTTGTTGTCAGGCGATGACCTGTTAATTCCGGACTCGACATGTCTTCCGAGTCGTCTGTAATTTAGGATAAGATAAAAATCATAATGTTAATAATTAAAAAATCTAAAGACACAGATAGTCGTTAAAATAAGTCACTAAAATTGTATATGTTTATTAAGGCATAGTTTTTGTAATTAAAAATGTTAACTTAAATAAAGGTAGGGACTATATTCTCGCGGAGTAGTTGCCCCTCTCTTTTGTTAAGTACCAGTCGAAGCGGGCAGAAAAACTCTCTCGCTATGTTGACCTCACAGAGTGCAGACGTACGAGCGAAAGCTCTGATAAAATGTTGTTAGTTTGTTTGTTTAATTTAAATGTAGTTTAGTAACTACTACTATAAAAAGCGTGTGGCATGTACCATTAACTATAAATATGTGGTAACGAGAAGAAATAATATGTAACAACAAAAAGTAAGAGTGTTAAGCAAGATGACGACTCCCTTCAAGAAGTAACTCACATTTCAACATCATTCCTGAAGATGTGATCTGCAGGAACTGCTTAAAGACACGTATACCCGTCAGAAGATGCTGTTTAGGACATCCGAGAATCTACATATACTTACACCGAAGAAGCTTCAATCTCCTCTGTGAACTTTCTACACATTATTGACGAAGACCCGACGCAGATGATGACGGCGCGTACAAGGATTCCCAAGACGGACACCCCAGGACGAGGTTTCTACATTCCATTGTAAAGGTGACTCGATAGCCTGTCTATCGAGAGTTAATAATATTTGTTACACTACACACTTCCAAAAGAGACTTTTCAAAGACAATTAATTTTATGTAAACATTAAAAGAGTAAAGCTAAGAGTTAACTGTAAAAAACTCAAACATCATACGCTGTAACGCTTTATATATTGATGTATCTTATTATTATTCCAAGTAATAGTACCATTCTTCAAATGGTTAAAGAAGTCTTGCAAGCTAAGATAATGAATTGAAAATAATTAAAAGTCTTTACTATCAAATACAGAAAGTTAACCCGGATCCGAGGTATAGCAAAACAGAGTCAATTTGATCCCAAAGTTTTATAAAAGAATTTAAATACTTTAGTTTAATTAGTGATGTCATGGGATCTGTCAGTAACAGTTGTTAAATAAAGAGAAGTCGTCTTGTCACACACATAAAATGAGTGCGTAAATCAGTACAATACCTTCCCTTGTTTCCTTATACAGTTAGTAAGTAATTTGTTCAGTTTATTGGATTTGAATACAGTTCGTTACAACGTAGGCAGCCCATGTAATTGGCAGAGGTCAGTTAAGATGGGTTCCCTGGATTCGTAACGCGGCAATACGTTACAGTATTTAAAAAATAATTTCAGTTAAATAACGTTTTTTCATTTTTGGTAGTACAAAATAATACCATATTTTTCAGTACTTAGGTACATATATCTCAGAAACTATGGTACGTAGGATAGTGAAGTTTTCAGGGCTGATGTAAGTCACCGTTCTGTACTAACTGAAGCAGCATTGTAGAACTAAAGTGGATACTTACAGTGTTACAAAAATAAATATTTATTATTTTCTTTAAAGAATTATAAAATTTAAATAAATATTAATCTTATTGTGGACAAGAACATAAAATGCTTCAGTATATATAAAACTCTTAAACATTGACTGAAGTCACAACTAAAATATTGGAATTTTTCGAAATGTGGCTTTATCGTAGAATACTGAGCATTTTATGGACAGCACATATTATAACTAATGTTGAAGTTCTTAGAAAGATGAAAAAAGAAAGGGAAGTTATTGACAAAATGAAGATAAGAAAGCTTCAGTATCTGGGACATCTCATGAGAAATGAACAGAGATTTTACTTATTTCAATCCATACTACAGGGCAAAGTACTTGGAAAGTGAGGAGTTGGGCGACCGAGAAAATCATGGCTGAGAAATTTAAGGACCTGGTTTGGCATAAATCAACTGACTTATTCCGTGAAAGTTAAAAGAGTCAGAAGAAGAAGACTATCAGAATACGATACCTAAACACACACACACATACAAGGCGGCTACAAAAATTTCAAGCTATTATCTTATCAGGTTCCCGAGATAAGTGTATCTATATTTGGGAAATTTAACATTGCCAACATAGAGCCTACGATTTTCCTTAAATATATTTGTTACCAGAAGGAGACTAGAGCAAATACACATGCCAATAAACGCAGTGAATGGAAACTACTGTACGTTTATTAGTAAATAAATAAAATATATTTTCATAGCTTTCTCTTGCAAGATTATTTTTCAATAAAAATAATATTGTCTATACACTTACTCAGTAAAATCATCATCATCATCATCTATCTGTCCAGGATTAGGCAGGTTACCTGTTCCGGCTTCACCATCTCCCTCTCGGTCTGTCAACATTTCTTCTTCCGGTTGGCTTATAATTTAGGATTTTTCTTGGAATTCTCTCTGGAGACATGCGCATAACATGCTCCTTCCATCTTTTTTTATAATTTTTCGCTAGTTCCGGTACTGGTTGGCCTTTTAATTCCTGTCTTATAATTTCGTTATTTATGTGATCTAATCTTATACAACCTTTCACAGATCTAAGATATTTTATTTCAGACGTTTCCATCTGTCTATAATCTTTCTTTCTTGGTGCCCATGATTCGGACCTGTATAATAGCATGGGGACTGCCATCACCTTATAGAATTTTATTTTTGTTTCTTTCGTGGTCTTTCCTTTGAGTGTTCTCCGTAATGTCCCACATAATTCTTAGGAAGTTGTTTGTATTATTAAGAATATCTTTGTCTTCTTCACATGTAACATCACATCCTGATATTAATGTGTACCAATATGTAATTGAAATGTTGGTAAAGAGTCTTGGAGATTGTGTAGATTGCCGTTATCTACATAATACTAAAACCCTGAGGAATGCTCACTGTTTAACAGTTTTACCAATAAATCCTACTCTCACGTCCAAGAAGACATAATTGTATGTCGCGTGACACCCGGACAATGCATGGCGTACAGTGGCTGTGCGTTAAGTAGCAAACGAGTGAGAGTGAAAGGTGAGTTTCCGGCGCCTCAAACTGGAACATAACTGCTCAGGTATGATAACCCCGACAGAAAAGTCCCTGGTCCTCCCGGTGTGGGCGTTGTGCGGATGGCTGGTAACCAACCCATGTAAAATTTTACATACTCCTATGCTTCACACGATGCCTAACTAAGACCATGGCCTTCCTAGGAAAAGATTCGATTCGGACAAAAATTGTAATTTAAAATAAAAATTTTAGAACTCAGTAAAATAAATACAGTAATTATTAAATTGGTTTTTCAAGGTGAGATCGCGCTGTCGCAACTTGGATATCGTTGTACTAGGGGATCAATAAAATGAAATTCGTAGTTACATTTCACCGGTACAACATTATCCGCAGTAGAGGTTAGCAATGACACAACAAACGACTCCGTGTCGCAGACTACGGCTCCCCGGAGACACATTACAGCAGTCACCACAGTCATTTGGCGCTACAAATGTGAAAGCTCTGTACACCAGGTCAGCTGTGAGCGCGCGTCCATTACACATTATTACTACACTAGGTCACTAGTTTATTGGTCACTGGATGCCGCGCAGGTCACGACTCCAATGCAGTTCATCACTTCAGTTCAGTTATACGATCCTTAGAGTACGAGATGTCGTGTTGTTATCGTTAATTATAAGTTTTTCTTAAAATTAAAAATACTTCTGCAATTAAAATTTTATTGAATTGAATTATTGTATATATTATTTTATTGAATTATTGTATACATTATATTATTGAATTATATTGTTACGTCATGCAGGAAAGTGTTACGTAATACGGAATGTTCTACAAGTTTCTGGAACACTCCACCTGTAATGTGTGTGTGCGTACATAATGCTCCTACTTTGCGGCGAAGACAATTACGCGTCAAATATCGGGTCTATACCAGACCATACCGGTCCGCTCGTGATGTGGTCAAGGCCGCAATTAATTACGTGCTAGTGTTTTCTAGTAGACGCCTACTAGCGAATATTCTGGAACCTCAGCGGTGTATAAATACAAGTACTTCCGACGCTCAGTCAGTTATTATCGGGCGATTACACAGTGAGTTTGAGTGCGATATATTCGACTGCGGTTCGCAGTTATTGTCAGCGACAACAGCGGCAGTCTTCACCAACACGTGTGCGGATGCTGTTGGTATTTTTTTAATTATTGGAAACACTTTACAAATGGCGATTTCTCTTCTATTTCTTTAGTAATATAACGATTGTAGACACACAATCATACAGTAAACAATAAAATTCAAAACATTCGGATGTGGGTTACAATTCTTTCCAACCCGACACCCTGCTTAACTTTCCCAATTTTTTTTCAAAAGTACATCTTTTCTGGCCCTGGGGTCTCAAAATTCTGAAAGTTCCAAAACGTAACACTACATTCGGATGTTAGTTAAAATTCTCTTTACTACTTAACACAAAACTACTTAAACTACTTAAACCAAACTGAACCGTGACGACCCGAAAATTTTGGAATTTTAAAAATTTTTTAAATTTGAGACTGGTTGATATTTACTTTTTATTAGATAACGCCCACATAGCTTTTGCGTTTTTTTTCACAATTTTTATCATCTCAAATTTTCGCCTCCCACCAACCTTTTTTGTAGTGGAGTTCAATTTATAAAACAATAGGATGCTGTAGGGTAAAAGAATGGACAAGCATGCAAAGTTATACGAAAATCGATTGATCCATACGAAAGTTATAGTGGGACATACCCCAAGTAGGTAGACAGATAGGCAAATGCTAAACGGTCTAGTTCAAACTGAGATCTATCTTCGCTCGTACAAATATCAGAACGTCTTGTACCGATCGTACAAACTAACAGTAAACCAATGGAAGCAGAAAAATAATAAAGAGAAAAGGAAGGCCAAGGCGGGAATGGAAGAGAATTATAGATACGCGTGCGTGTCCAGGCATGCTTGTTTATTATTTTTTTTGTGTTGGCGTATGTGTATGGGAGGCATAAGCTCCTTCAGCTGCAGAACTCGCTTAAATTTGTAACATTTTTGTAGAATTTTGATTTCTTTATCAGTCTCTAATACATTTTCAAACATTTGACATAATACATTATCTTACTCGATACATTTGAACTAAAGATACACATTTTCAAAGCAAACACTACATTCGGATATGGGTTAACGTCATTTCATTTTATTCTGAGTTTTAGCATAAACTTACAAAATTTTTAAAGAATTTTAATACTTTTGATGTCCTTAAAGTTTTTAAGGTTTCAAACCTAAACACTATATTATTCGGATTTCAGTTAAAATTATCGTTAATTTGGATTTTTGAGATTCTTTCAATATTATTGGTACATATTTTGTAGCTTGTTCCCTGAATTTTTAAAATTTCAAAAACTGAACACTGTGCTCAGATTGTGGTTTAAATTCTGTTTAATTTGATACGCCACATGGCCATGTTGTATTTTTGAAAATGTTAACCCTTCACATTTTAGCCCCACGCCACACTATATTTGGAGGGGAGAATCCGGAGAAAAGACTCTGGATTGCAAATATCCACACTTAAGACCAAGATGATGGCTTTTCGTGGAACTGATCATGTACGGGCAAACGATGTTTTAGGTGGTACTGTCCTGGAACAAGCTAGCAGTTTAGAATACCTGGGCTACAGTGTGGCAATACAAGCAACGACGTGGTGCATAAGTTGCATAAGTTCAACCTTATGTGCGGGACCATCAGGCGAACCCTTAAGTCAGCAAGTATAGGAACAAGCTTAAAATTCTATAAGATGATAGCTCTTCCCACAAATCTTTATGGGTCTGAGAATTGGACTTTAACGAAAGGCCACGCCAGTCGCATCCAAGCGGCTGAAATGAGATTTCTCAGGCAGGTGGCAGGGTATACTCTCCTTGATCATAGAGGAAACACAGATATACGGCAGAAACCGAATATTATGAGTAGACTATACTCGACAGGATCGTCCAGTATCTGCTGAATTGGTTGTTGGCAACATCTTTGCCGAATGGATGACTGCCGCATTCGCAAACAACTATGGAACTATAAACCGAGGGGACGGAGAGGTGTGGGACGTCCGAGGAAGCGCTGGAGTGACCAGCTGTAATATTTGTCTATTTGAGACCGGAACAAACAATTCTTGGTTTAAACCTTGAGGATGATGATGATGATGAATTTGTAAAGATTGATTAAGTGTACGACAAGATTATATACATACCGAATCCTAAATACAGACAAAGATATTCAATCGTTTAAATTAACAACGTACTTACTTCACTTCAAATCTGTGCTGTTGGTGTCTGTTGCAATTACTCTGTAGTGTTAAGACGTTTAACGCTACAATAAACAGCTGTGGCACTCAGCTGGATTCCACAATCTCCTCGCACCTACAGCTGTTTCCATTACACTAACGACTTTTTGTGTTTCCTTTTAGCCTTCTTTCTGCTTACTTTTGTTGTTATACTGTACTTCGTTACCTTGTAGCGTGTTTGCCGTGGAGTGAAACTGTGTCGACTCTATGACCTCAATACGTGTCTCTGAGCTGAGAAGTAGGTGTGAATAAAATAATCCAAAACCAATCTCTGTATACATTTGGTGAGAAAATATCGATAAGTTAGTAGTAAAACTACCAAAGTTCAGCTTTTAAATAAGTTTTAATATGTTTAAAAATGACGTTTTTTATGCATTTCATTTTTCAACAGCTACTTAATCAATTAAAAAACTATATTATTAATAATGATTAACCTTATAAAATTTACCTTAAAGAAGCCACAACTAAAATCTTTTTAAATGTGGCTTCACCGTTAACATACTGAGCATTTCTTGGACAGCACATATAACTAATGTTGAAGTTCTCAGAAAGATGAAGAAAGAAAAGGAAGTTACCTTAACACAGTGAAGATAAGAAAGCTTCAATATCTGGGACATCTGATGAGAAATTCACAGAGAATTTACTTATTGCAGTCCATACTACAGGGAAAGTACTTGGAAAGAGAGTAGTTGGGCAACCGAGAACATCATGGCTGAGTAATTTAAGGATCTGGTTTGGCATGAATACGACTGACTTATTCCGTGCAGCATTACAGAAAGTTAAAATAGTCTGTATGATACCCAATATCCGTAACGGATAGGAACTATCAGAAGAAGAGGTTGCTTTGTAAAGGTCTGCCGTATTTTTGTTCTCTTCCGCTTTGCGGCTCTGAGGAAGATACCCGAGGGGCGGGATTGAAACCGACCATGACCGAACAGCCCGGCCTCATTTAAACAATAATGTTGACACCGGTTGTGTTAGCGTACGTTATAAAATATTGTTTTAAAATTGTCACGTTTGATTAAGTGTACGATAAGATTATATACAAACCGAAGCTTAAATACAATGAAACATATTCCAAAATTTAAATTAACAACGTACTTACTTCACTTCGACTAACTGTAAACACAATTAACCTACATTAGATAGCGAAATAGTGATTCCGGGCCGCAAATAAATCAATGCTGTTGGTGTCTGTTGCAATTACTCTGCACCAGAGTGTTAGAATGTGAGTGTTAAGTCGTTTGACGCTACAATAAACAGCTGTGCCACTCAGCTGGATTCCACAATCTCTCGCACCTACAGCTGTTTCCATTATACTAACGACTTTTTGTGTTTCCTTTTAGTCTTCTTTCTGTTTACTTTTGTTGTTATACTGTACTTTGTTACCTTGTATCGTGTTTGCCGCGGAGTGAAAATGTGTCGACTCTATGACCTCAATACGTGTCTCTGAGCTAAGAGGTAGGTGTGAATAAAGTACTGTAATCCAAAAGAAATCTTAGTATACAGTTGGTGAGAAAATATATTAAATTGCTAAAAAGTACAAGTTTTCTAACACCTAACAACAAAAGCTGTTTATTATATCACCGACGTCTGGATTTAATCTAATATTTGGTTTGCTGCATCGCATTACTTGTTAAAATCATCCCATTCTAAATCGGCTAGACCTTTAAGATGAAGAACCTACTATAGTGAAAGAATATCAGAAATGGCGTTTACCAATAAATACAAATAAGACTGCATATATTGTCTAGAAATACATACAGAGTTATATTGTTAGAACTGGGAGTTGCGGAAGGAGTAGATTCATACATACGTACTTTGGTGTCATGATTACAAAAGACGGGACAAGTTTAGCATTAATAAAAAAATTGTATAGGAGAAGGAAAAAAAGTGGCGAGACAGTTACAGTACACTTTGTGGATTAATCACATAAGTCCAGAAACAAAAATCAAAATATATAAAACAATAGTGGAAAATATTGTAACATAATTTCTGTAGTGGGAGAATACACAACACATGCGGTAAATCTTACGAGCCACGGTGCGGAAATGCTGAAGAAGGTGCTGTAGACTTGCCGTTGTAAGACTAAAAAATTAAGAAATAAGTAAATAATTTATTATATAAACCCATATAAATGTGACGAAATGGATGCTCAAAGGTTAAGAGAGAACGGGCATGTGTGCCGTAGGGGTTGATGACCAAATAAATTAACTAGAATGAAACCCTCCTAAAAGAAAAAAAGAGGAAGGCCGCGCAGACTTGAATGGAGGAATATGAAATGTAATGGCAAGAGATATGTGAACGATAATTATTGAAAAGACTGTAAACTTTGAAGCTAGGATGCGAAAAACGAATTTAAATGTTGTTAAAATCCCATTATACAAAATCACAAACGCGCGCGCGCGCGCGCGCACACACATATATAGTCTACATATGAAACAGCTGTTTTGAACAACAATTGATTAATAATGTTTTGAATTAATTAATTTGTATCTGATCATGATAGTTCGATTACTACCAAAACATATGTAATTAAGAAAATAAAATATATTTTTGTAAAAAGTTTTATTATCAACAATAATATAATAAACAACAAAAATATGTTAGCATGTACACACACACACACATACAAATCGGCTAATGTTTCTTCTTCGACCTAATTGTTTATATATTGGCAGTATTTTTGTAGTATTGTTTTCTTCATAAGAGGAGATGGAGATTCCTCCATATATTCTTATCAGTTTCTTCTGAATGTCTTTAATGCCTTGCCAGGTTCAAAATCATTAATTCATATACGATGTGTTTCACTTTACTTTCTGTCTAACGTGATATAAGCCGCAACATATTTCAGCCACCATATTTCAGGATTCCCGGTATGTTGATTTTGGTCGTTACTTCAGTGTCCAACACTGACACAATATAGAAGACTGGGTACAGCTTTCATGTTCTAAAAGTTAAGCACAATGTTCTGTACTTCGTTTAAGCTTACTTTTTTATTATTATTCTTCCTTTCAATCACTAGCCCTGCAGTTCTGTGTCTGGCCCATGGTAACAGTGTCGTCCCATCACAGCCAGAAGTAAAATTAGCCAACTATGTAATTTACTAGAGAGATTTTTGTGCGTGTTTATTACTTATCGATCACAAGCAAGCCAGATAAGGCCGCTGTAGTGTTTGCCTACAGTGATAGATGTCGGCAGGGAAACAACGTCGGGACCTTGATTCTATCCCACGGCCGCAGCATAGCGTTTCGCTTTTGAGTCGCAGACGAAATTACTGTGCCCACCCTTGACAGAATATTCTTAGATTTTCCACACATTTAGTGGATCTGTTTAGTTTCCTATTAATTATATTCATAATTTATTCTCTTGTTCATTATAATTATTAATAATAAAAATTATTTTATTTAGAAATATAATTTTATATTTATTTGTGTTTTATCCCACCATTTCGAACGTTTTTTATACTATGACTTTGTGATTTATAAATATTATATTATTTATATATATATATATATATATTTATAAATGATAATAAAATAATTAAGTAATAATGTAAAATAAACTGTTTTGTATAAATATTGCCATTTACTAAACAAGAGACGTTATATTAATTAAGTTGGTCGACATATAGATAAGTAGATGTACTTCTTAAATTATTACAGAATTTCCATGTTCGAACAATTTTTCTCTCACATGACCGTTGCCTCAATACGTCATCTAACTTTCACTTTTATTGTGAAGATATCAATTATGTGAACAACAGACTACTGAGAAGCAAACTCGTTAGTGGTAACACAGAAATAAAAATGTATAAGACACACTTATCAGAACGGTTGTTGGTGAGACATGGACGCTGATAAGGAATGAACAAGAAACAGTAGGAAGGTTTGAAAGAAAGATTGTAACACGTGTTTATGGCCCGGTTAAAGAAGATGACGAATGGAGATTAAGAAATGGCCAGGATCATGAAGACAAGAAGACATAAAAATGAGCCATTGACTCACGAAGACATTGTAAGACTCATAAAGGCTCAACAAATACAGACAAATTTAATAATGTACGATAATATACGACGATGTACAAAATCGCTTATGATATACAATCGGTTAGTTCACCTAGAGCGGATGGAATATCAGCATATCCCAAAGAAAATACTGCAGGTCTATAACAGCAGAAAGAGGGACCGATCTAGAATAAGATGGTTGTACGATATGGTGAATGATCTTAAAGAATTAGTATGAGAGGTAACGTTGGAATGGCAACGGACAGAAGACTTTGGAGAATATTGGTGTTGGAAGCCAGAGGTCACGTTGGGCTGTAGTGCTGATGAGGAAGAAGATTTACCTGCGGTTTCCACCATGACGGTTTTAATATGTATTAAACACGCCTCACAGATATTGATATCAGTGAATTTTAATACAATAACGTCATTCTTACCTAAGAAACAGTATAAAGCGTCGTAAGTAGGTAAACATGTTTATTAGTTGTTCAAGCCTATTAATGACGGCGGGGTCACATGCGGCTTATCTACCGCCAGTGACTGACCCCAGTGGCACATAAGTGGAGTCGATACCTCCCAGAACTATTAAAAATTTCTAAAATTATCCATAGTTACTTAATGGATGCTAATTTCTAAGCCAGTTCCACGTATTAACATAAGAGGAATAATTGCAAAAATACAAAACATTACAATATTTAAAAGTTGATAAAATATCCACACACCAGAAAACGAATGCAGGGGTATAACTCTTCTTCTTCTTTAGCACTACAGCCCAACATGAGCCCTGATTTCCAACACCAATCTTCTCTAAAGTCTCCTGTCTATTTCACCTCAGTGTAACCCCTCACCATCCATTCTTCTGACATCTTGTAGCACATCATCCAACAATCTTATTCTCAGGTCGGCCCCTCTTTCTGCTTTTATAGACTTGCAACCTCAGGATTTTCTATGGCAGACGCTGATCATCCATCCGCTTAGCATTCGTTGAGCCTTTATGCATCTTTCAATGCCGTCATGATATAATAGCTATTGTATCTCTTGGTTATTTTTTATTCTCCATTCGTCATCTTCTTTAACGGGGTCACAAACATGTCTTACGATCTGTCTTCCAAACCTTCTTAGTGTTTCTTGTCCCTTTTTTATCAGTGTCCATATCTAGACTCCTTAAGTAAAAATAGGTCTAATAAGTGTCTTATACATTTTTAATCTTTTGTTGCGACTAACGATTTTGCTTCTTAATAGTCTGCTGTTACCAAATTCGCCCTATTTCTAATTAGTATGGCTTTTAGTTTATCTGAATTTTTTTTGCCCAGACATACTTCTTCTTATAGGGTTGTCTATGACGTGACTCTTCTAGTCTAATAGCTCTGTGGTTCAAACCGTCGTGGTGTTTGGACAGAAAATTAGCTTAAACAATTTGTCGGTTTCCAGCGCTGGTCCCAAATGTGGCCAAAAAAAATTCATTGTTAAAATTCGCAGTACTCCGTTTAAAAAGAAGAAAAATCCACCACCACTATTCTGTTCTCACCACACTCACACACACACACACAGAGGTAATTAGTTCTTTTCAGTTAAGCCGGCACGTAGTATTTCTGTGTATAACCAGCCAGCATAAGCATTTAACATTCCCAACAGTGTAGTTTGGTCCGTCTCTGCGGCACAATACTAGTTAAATTACAACGCAAACGAACCGCTCACCGCCAGTGGCAGAAATACACGTCGTTTAATTACCCAAGGGTAGAACATCATTAGTTCGTACTTTATAAAAGTCAAAATTTTGTAATAGAAACTAACAATTACCGGTCCGTCGATAAGGGTGATACTGGTTTAGAAAACGTTTGGGTGTCGGAGACAAAATGCAATTATTTGCATGACTCTTCTCAGTGGTGCGACTACGGGGGAGGGAACATGGGCTCCAACATTTCAAAGTAGCATGGTTTAAAATGTGGCTTATAAATAATTGTAAAAATAAGAGTAATTACAATAATTGTGAATTAATATAAATGTAGAATATATAATATAAAGGTAGAGTTATTTTTAATAATTAAAATCACTCTATATTTGGTAAATTACGTAAATTTTTAAATTTCTGCAAAGTTATGGCAGTCCCTGCAATGTCGTATGGGTGTGAATGGGCAACAACCAAGAAACAAGACAGTAGAATACATGCTACGGAAACGGCGTTCTCAAGAGCAGTTAAGAAGTGTTCTAAACTTGACCGTATAAAGAATGAGGCAACAAGAGAAGAGGTACAAGTTTTTAACTTGATTAAAAAAATTTACAAATACAAACAAAGGTAGAAAAAACAAGTCTGGAAATACAATCTATAGGACACCGGTGTGTGGGTAGAACCAGGAAGACATGGCTTTACGAGTTTTAAAGGCGGAACAGGCGGAACCCCTTGCCTACGCCGTATTGTAAAGATGACGATGATGATGACGTACCTATTTGTAGCCTTAAGAAACAATTACGCACGAACCACAAAACAAAAGCAAACCCTATTAATTTATCTGTACCTTTTTCGCGCAGATACACTTCCCTTCACTTAATTGTCTATAATAACTCATCTAGACTAAGTTTCAGTGGTTTTCGCTGCTCCTGTTTGTACACATTCGTGAGAAATTATGAAGATAAATTTTCGAATGCATTAAAAGTAGCAATTACTATTGCTGATAAAATTAGTTTGCATTGTTTTAATTAACATTCATTAAATTGATTTGATAACATTAACTTAAAAATGGGTAAGCCTTCTTGACAGAATGGACAGCGATAGTATACCTAAAACGGTTAACTAGTATAAACTGAAATCATGGCGTTCAATGCCTATTATGCAGTAGGGACAAAAGTAGTGGTACATGACTACTGTTCGGTGAAGGTACGGGATTTCCAGTATTTGGAACGTAATATTTTCTGGGCTCTAGACGTATCTGTGGAGAACAAGTTGAGTAAATTTAGATCTATCTGTGGGACAATTCAAAGAACATTAAAAAATAAAATTATACCAGAAATCGAAATTAAATTAATAAGAACATGGCGTTATCTACCCTGCTGTATGGTGCAGTCATGGACCCTGTGAATGGCGAATAATGTAAACAAAATCGATGCGAAACGAACCAAATTTTAGCAATAATTAAAGAATGCTAAAGTATTCTCTGCAATTTGAATATACCGAGTGAAAGCGTCCTCATTGCTTGAAAGAGTTGATTAATACAAGATTATGTTTTTTGTTTGGAAAAGGACTCTATGCTTACTTGAAGCCGCATATTTTTGTGCTGTACAGGGTAGTCGTAACCCCAAGGAAGGCCCAAAAAACGATGGTCTGACTCAATTCAAGTGAACATATTTGTAAATAAAAATAATAATAATTTAAATTCCTAATGTATGTAAGCTACTGAAACCCGAAAAGATGTCAACTACTCATGAAAGAATAAGAAGAAGCCAAGCAGAAGGTCTGGCAGTAGACCTAGAAAGCGTTTGAAGTAAGGAAGACTAATATTAGACTAATACACTAGATAGATATTCCATAAAAGAGAAAAAAGAAGATTAATTTTAATTACTATAAATAATCATTATTTATTATTTTGCGTAGTGAAACATTTTATACTGTTTTATTTTCCAGAGTGGAAAAAGATAGATCGTGAAATCTTGTTCGCAAAAATACAATTATTCTAAAAAAAAACTGCGCCCTTCCACCCTCAAATTGGAGGGGTTGTTGCTCTTATAGACCAATTACGTCACAAGTCACGTACCACTCCTACAACCCTACAATTTGTGTTGGTCCGACCATGGCAATTTTCTCTCAGCCCCCCCCCCGTCAGGCATGTGTACTACGTATATCCTCATAAAGTAAAATATTTTTTAATGTTTCTTCTTCCATTTTTTTTGTGCTAGTTCATGTTTATGTTATACAGACTAAACCATTTATACTGTTTAGTGACACGCGCTACACAATATTTGTTGTTGGAACTTTTATTTTTGTTGAAGAAAAACACACAGAAATCGGGACATCATAACTCACTTTAGTACACAGATTGTGTGTACGTGTTTGTGTGTGTGTGTGTGTGTGTGTGTGTGCGTGCGCGTGCGTGCGTATAGGCATACAACACACAAACGTGTATATATATATATATATATATATATTGTTACGACGGTCTCCTTGATCGTCGTATGGTACAGTGGAAAACAAAATAGAAGGATCCAATTAAGTCACTAATCCTCAGCGTTAATTATCACAATTAAACAGTTTATAATCAACAATATAGCCTCTTACAAAAAATTAAATAGAAAAATTGTACACACGCAATAAAATGTCAACTAATAAAAAACACAATATTATTACAATTGTCTCGCACGATTATAAAAAACATTACATTTCGCCAAAATACCTCGAACCGCACTGTGTAAATCGCCACTCAAACGCACTGTGTAATCACCCGACAATAACTAACTTGACAGTCGCTGAATGGCTGTATTTATACCCCTCTGATTTCCAGAATAATCTGTAACTTTGTTAAACAAACAGGCGCCCTCGAGCGCTGACCGGTATCGTCCGGTATGGACGCCATAGTTGACGCGTAATTCATTGCCGCCGTGACACAGCGCCCGCGGCCGCGCGATTTCTGATACAGTCTAGCTAACACGTTGAGAATCGCATACGCACACACATTACAGCCGGATTCCTCTGCAACATTCGATAAGCACGTAGATTGTTCTGTTATGCCGTAACACTTTTTCCGCATTACGTAACAATATCACTGTCATGTTATGGATAAGGTACATAACTTAACATTCCTTAGATAAGTATCGTCCAGCTTCCAACCGTCCAGAAGTATTCCAGCCTACTGTTTCCCAGTTTTGCCTTTTTTCTTTATTTATCGCCATGTTGCATTTATCTTGCAGGATCGCGTTCATTTTGGTCAAGAATACAGGTTTATGCCTAATTTTAATTACTGTATTTATCGCGCTGGTGTGTTTGCTGTACATTAAATACAGTGATCATCAGGTGTCTTTCAAATTAGCCTATGCGGACAAACTACCGATTGCGTGAAAAATGCCCTGTTTTAGACTTCAGTGGTCAAATTAAATTTTACACAGTTCAGAGTTTACTTATCTCTCTCCGAGTTTGGTAGCGTTTCATTACGGACTTGTGGCCGTTTTCTCTAAATTAATCGAGTGTAGGGAAGAGCACTTGAGTCACGACTGAACAAACGAGATGAAGTGATACTACGCCGAGCGTTTCCAAACCTGTAAACTCAATCGTTTCTTTTTTTTCTTTTTCTTCTGATAGTTCCTATGCGTCTGATAGTTCGGATGTTGGATACCATACAGGCTAATATAACTTTCTGCACTTCTGTACGTAATAAGTCAGTTGTATTCATGCGAAACCAGGACCTTAAATTTCTCAGCCATGATATTCTCGGTCGCCCAACACCTCTCTTTCCAAGTAATTTTACCTGTAGTATGGACTGCAGTAAATAAAATAGCTGTTCATTTCTCATCAGATGTCCCAGATACTGAAGCTCTTATCTTCACTGTGTTAATAATTTCCCTTTCTCTCTTCATCTTTCTAAGAACTTCAACATTAGTTATATGCGCGTCCATGAAATGCTCGATATTTTACGGTAGAGCCACATTTTGAAAGATTTCAATTTTTTACTTGTGGCTTCAGTCGTAGTCAAGATTCTACACTGTAGAAGAGGACCGAGGATACGTAGCAGCGTAAAAGTCTCAGCTTTGTGTTTATTGTCTTTGTGACTTTTGAATAAACTCCTCATTCTAGTGTACACTGCTCTTGCCTTTTCAATTCTGCTCTTTATTTCTTGAGAGTGGTCCTATTGTTCATTGACTATAGTACCAAGTTATGTAATTTGGCTTACACGTTCAACTGGCCTTTGGTGTCTTTTTCTCTACAGAAGTCTATTGTAGTAAAGGAATTACAGTGCACATAATTTAAATTTTTCGGGTCACTGTTTAATACAAACCATTATTATTCTCAAACGGCAGACTTTATATTGTTACGACAGCACCACGATCGTCGTATTGTACAGTGAAAACGAAATACGGACACTAATGAAGTCACTAATTTCCAGCTTTATTTAGCCACAAATAACGAATTGAAATCAACAAGGTACTCTCGTAAAATAATTCTAGCTAAAATTCTCTACATACAATAATAATGTCAACACTTAGAGTCCCACACTAATAATTACACAATAATCCACTAATCAGCAACAATCACTCGATCCGCACTCTACAATATCGCCAGGTGTATCTAACTGATTAAGCCGGCCGAAGACGCTTATATAGATCCGCAGATTCAAGAATAATTTTCCATACGCGTGGCAGCGTGTCAACATAATTTGTGTAGTTACAAGAGCTCGAACAGTCTGGAAGCTGCTTGAGTACAAGGCCATGACCGAGACACTGCACCGGTTCGACTAGCCGAGAACCCAGTAGAACGACTCTCTCGAATTTTCGAGAGCTTTACGCAGTTGTAAAAATATAATTTTTACATCTTTTCAAGAATCAGTCGTACGTAGAATTATTTATTAAAAAAACATCATCTTTTTACCCAGTGAGTAGTACATTTAATTACTGTAAATATTTTGTTATAATACGATCTACACTCTCGTTTAAGTCCTGCCGTCTGACAACCTTAATTAGAAGGGCGCTAATTGTTTTTCCAATTAGCATACACGCGACACACGTAGATGCGTACTCAATTACTGTAACCCCAACTTACATAATCACGCACATTTTCATGTATCGCACTAGAATTTTAAACATTTCTTCTTTGGTAAAACTATCTACGACAGTTATGTCGTGATGCTATCCAGTTCTCTCGGTCCCGTGCGTTTCTCTTCAACCGACCATATTTTTTTCAATTTCTGATGTCACCAAGCATTCCAAACTTTATTCTTCTTGTCCACTCTTTTGTTTCACCTTTCCATCCATCATCTTTGCTCCAGAAAGTTAGAAAGTTTTACGCAGTATATGCCCCAACCAAGAAGTTTCCTCTTTCTTACTACTTTCAGCAGTTATCATCATCGTCATCATCTTTACAGAACGGAGTAGACAGGGTGCTGCATCTTCTGCCTTCAAAAATCCTCCAGACATCTCTTCCTGGGTCTACCCACACACCTTTGCCCTATACGTTTGTACTTCCAGACTTGTTTGGCTAGACATTTTTTACATTCTTTCTAAGTGCCTTTTCTACCGTTGTTTGTAATCTTTTAATTTTTAATTCAAGTAAAACTTGCAACTCTTCTCTTTATGCATTCTTTGTTGCATTCCTTCTACCGTCAAATTTAGAACAGATTTTAACTCCTATTAAGAAGGCCATTTCCAAGGCTTGTATTTTACTGTCTTTTTTCTTGGTTTTTGTTCAAAATTCAAACCTATAGGAAAGTACAAAGAATGCCATAACTTTGTGGAACTGTAATTTTGTATCTTGACGTACGCTGTTTTTACCTTGACGCAGTATTATTTTTCCCTTATTATTTCTCTGCTATTATTGTCAACACGTCTTAGTTTACCGCCCTATCTGTCAGTGCATTTCTCTGTAATCATTCTTCGCCACAACCACATTTCAAAGTTCTCTCTAGGTGTCTTTCTTTTGATGGCACCGTGTTTCACTACCGTAAAAAACCACACTTCAAATAAAACATTTACGAAACCTCTTTCTCATGATAATCAAAATCCTTCTTCCTGACAGCAATGCTTTCAAAATCTCTCTTACTCATACATATCCTACTTCTGCTTTCCTACGGACAGCTTTTATTCTGTGTCAATCTACTCCTGGAATACTTAATGAGTTCACTTGTTTTACCTTCCCACAGTATGTTAACAAACCATTAGTTGTTGCCCATTCCCATCACTTTAGTTTTCTCAACTTGCAATTAATTCCCTTTTAAAGACAGTCTGTTAATCAGTACATACATACTTTGTTCCTCCTTTTGTTTCATCCATACAGTCCTGTCTGGGCCTTCCCCTCCTACTATGCCGCTCAATCAATCCCTTGATCAGGCTGGTGAACAAGTTTGAATGGCGTGGCAGGAGACTGCTTCTCCTTTACAATCAGAGTTCTCCATTCTATTCAAAACCTCATTATTAGACCCATGATATTATATCGTGGGTATATATATTTTATATATTTATAATATATAAATATATTATATAATGTATAATATGTAATATAAAAATATTTTTCGGCCCATGATATTCTTAAGGCCATTCTCATAACCACATCTCACAAGCTTCAAAGTAACTTTTTAATTTTAATTACTGATTTTGTAATTTAAAATATCATATTCCCATGTAAGTTATAATACAGGATCCTACACACAACCCTACATACGTATTTCAAATACTCGCTTATTATCACCAGAAAGCTTATTATGAGCATATCTACTTTCTAATAAAGGTATATGCAATAGTATATTCTACTTCATATACCTACATAGCCTTCCCAAAAATTGGTGCCGAACTTCGGGAAATGATTCTACTCATTAAATTAAAGGAAAACATATTTAAATACAAATATGTTTAAATAAATGCTTCCTTCTCTGTCTTCGTCTGTTTTCTTAGAACTTATTAATTACTGTTGAACGTAATGACATGTTTAGTTGTGGTATTCACAGTGAGTGTACTATTTCGTGTAAATCTAAACAAATTAAAATGTTACCTGAAAACGTTTACAAATTGTGGCTGATTAAATATTTAATTTCAAAATTCTACGAACATTGGTACTTTAAAAAAACAATTGACATTAAAGAAAAAATTATTCTTAATGCAACAATCCGTTGTTTATAAAAATCGGTAATGAAACATCCGAGTTATTACATTGCTTTCCTAACAAAACATGTGTCCTATTTTCATCCTTACGAGAACCGTGTTTTTTGCAGTTTTAAAAATTTAATGAAACGGGATTATGGTTTTTCAGTTTCCTGATGCTAAATGAAATAACTTTAAATAAATATTTAATTATTCATTTATTTAATTTTTTATTATTTACCATGATATACAATTTATGCTCTACTACAAAATAGGAGTGAGTACGTGAGTTTGGTTGAGACATGAGTTTGGTTAAATATAGTATTAAATCCACCAGAATTTTAGAATTTAAGATGGTTAAATCACGTTTTAACAAACTGAAGCAACTTCATGCAGGTAAACATCGTAGAACAATGTAAATGCAAATACGCTGTTCTTCCGGGGAAAATGGTCCACGTGTTTTGTTAGAAAATAAATGTAATATCTCCGTTATTTTTACCCAAACCTTTTTCAACTCTCCCTGTTTTGTCAATGCCTTCCAATAGAAAACAGTCATGTCTAATTCAGATAACCTTGCTTCTGAATACGGTATTCTGATAAATCTTTCTTTCCTCCAGTTCACACCGAGATTTCTTGGTAATAAATGTAATATATATTAAATTTATTTAGTGTAATTTATATATTTATATATACATTATTTTATTTATATTATAATTTATTTAATATAATTAAATTCAAATTATATTTAGTTTTTACAGACACTTGACGACCTTCTCTTAGCTCCTGCAACCCTCCCTCTCCAGCTTCACACCTCACATATTCCAATACACGCTCCAAACAGATGTCAATCACTCTCTTACACCCTCTGTTTAGTGTTCACTCATCTCTTTAATATTGGTTTAAGAAGTCGAAACAGCTGTCAGAGTTAAATAAAATCTGTGAAACGTACCAAGTGTGTATATATTTTTAAAACCCTTTATATATAATACAATTTGTATATTTAATGTTTAACATCTACATCAATCATTTTAACACAAATTATAATTACAATTTTCATAATTATGTTGGATCCAATAAGCCAACACCATTGAACCGGAATTAAAGTCTACTCTCTTTCCTTGGAGTAGTTGATACAAGAATGTGTTGTTGAATTCAGTGTTGGCACTCTAATAATTTGACAAGGGAAACGACAGCAATGGTCTCACTTCGGGTAGTGCAGGCAACAGCAAGCAGAAACAAGGTTACGGTATCGAGAACAACATTATTACTTTAGTTATGTCAAACTTTGTTTGTCGTTGTCGTTGTTCTTGTTATTCACTGCACAACACAATATTCGAGTGATAAATGACCCAAACTTTAGATATGAAAGAGTCACAAAGTGTTACTTCAAGTTTGTAGGAAGTACGTAAGTCATCGGTGCCGCGAACTGGTAACTTTCACGATTATAGGTCATGAACAACTGAATACACTTTTTGTGTTTTTTCTTCCTTAATTTTGTTCAGAAATGCATAACAAATTATAATATGCAATGAATTATGTGTAGAATAATTGTCTACGGCAAAAGTTTTGTGCTGTTTGAAAGAATCGTTGTAACTAAAAACTAAAAACTAAACTAAAAACTTCAACCATCAGGGCTAATTTTCTAGGTCATGAATGACTGGAAATTGTTATATTTATTTCTTTCGTAAGAATACATGAAAATATACCATAGTAAACTAGTCAGTAACTTTGTATTTTGTATTTGAATGGTTTGTCTACAACCAATTTTTATTGTCCTATTTCCGAAGCTATGGCAAAGAATGCTAACATGATTTCGTCGGCGAAACATTATAAGCGCAGGGCCAAAGTCGCGGCTTTGATCCCTCCCCAACCTTCTGCCAGCACCACCTGTCAGGTACTCAACACCTGATTCTGCATTTTGGAGTACTATTAAGTTACAATTATGATAATTAGCGTACGCGATATGCACGTGCGTCACTGCTTAATAATAAGGTAACTAATTAGTATTGCCAACTTTGCTGCTGGTAATAAGACAGACACTGCAATGTTATTGACTTGTAATCTACACGCGCGCGCGCGCGCGCGCGCGTGCACAAAGACACAAGCATTTAATATGTAACTGGTAGCAAATAGGGAACACAGAAACCAGCAAACCGCAACATCAAAGAGACATATTCTAGCTTAACGTTCTACGCAAAAGACACATCCCCACGATAACATTACGAGCAATCTCACCCGTCACAAGTACAAATCAAACTTAGGTTTTAATTTCAAACTTTTACTTAACCTAAAGACGTTTTTTATTGCATACCACAAAATTCTCTCTTTTCTTTACAATGTCGCTTCTTTGAAAATTATTTGTTTCAAAGATCATCAAATCAAGCAATATAGAAGCATATAAAATGTTTTGAAATAAAAAGACGACAATAAAATAGTTTCAAAAAGTTTTCTAAAAACAAATTGAAAATGCATATTAATATATTATATATATTGTAACGTTACATAACCCGGTCCCAATAAATTAAATCATATAAGAACATAAAGGTCAGAAATGGGTAACCTATAACTAGCTCTAAATTAAAGTATATCACTAAACATGATAAACAATTCGAGTGATATACGGTGCAAAGTGAGTTATAGTGTACCCATTGAGGTAAAAAAAAAATGAAAGTGAAGGTAACTTATTACAGAATTGTGCTGTAGGTTTGGGAATTATAAAACTATGAGAGTAGACTATAATACTACTAACTGATTCTGTATTTTATTTATTTATTGTAATATTTATATTGTATGGACAACCAATTGTTATACCTAAGTTAATGTTATATTTTTTCAAATATTTGTGTTATAATATAAGATAACCCAGGGTTCGTTTTAAAAAACATAAAAAATTTTAAATATCAAAGGATAATAAAAAATTAAAATAATACTATGAGGGAAATGGC
Source organism: Magicicada septendecula (assembly GCA_034769895.1). Lineage (NCBI taxonomy): Eukaryota > Metazoa > Arthropoda > Insecta > Hemiptera > Cicadidae > Magicicada > Magicicada septendecula. The sequence goes on along the minus strand of CM068367.1, from coordinate 1,354,965,460 downwards.
AACAGGAAGTAGTGCAGTGAAGGAATACTATGAGAGACTAAATAAATAATATATATAAATTTATTTAAAGATAATAAAATTATCAAATACTTATATACAAGGTCCTAAGAAAATGAACAAAAACTTATTATGTAAACCAAATTGATAAAGAAACCGGAATGGAAAAGAATTATTTTTCGGTAAATAAAATATAAATTTATAATAATTACAAACTGCCTATATAATAAAAATACTATGGGTTACTAAGAGTGACGGAAATAACAAGTATTGTTAATAATAATAAATTTGGAAAAAAACCTGGCGAGTTGACAAAATGATGCTACTACAATTCTAATAAAATATCCTTTCTGAAACTTTGGAGGAGTGAAAATTAGTACAAAATTAACAAGCAACATGACCACTATATAATCATCCATTATTTATCAAAATTAAATGGTTGTACTCCTTAAAAAACAGTGAAAGAAAACCTTCTGATGATTCAACCTAGTTTCGCCATAGTTCAAGTTGACGATAGAATATGAGCCAGACGGTAATGAAATTATAACTCAAGACGGACTTCACCAGAGAAAAAGCTTCATTCCAGTAAGAACCATACGAAGAGAGGTAATATAAACATTTCGTTTAATAGTTAACGAAGAAAACGCATTCCGAATGTTGGTATAGAACACGAAACTAGTCAAATTTAATCACATGTTTTTAAAGTAAACAAACGCACGCTGCTCTCTTACGGACATTCCTGGAACTACATACTAAACGAAAAAATAAACAAATTTATTTAATATTTTTTCGGTATTTGTAAAGCTTAGTAATTATCCATTTCTGACCATCTCATAACAAAAAGAACTTACCCTTAACCCTCGGGAATTATTAAGAATTATATATTAATTGATGTTTTGAAAATAGTGTAAAATTTGGTAAACAAAACCATATATGTTTTTTTCTTTAGACAATTCCATGTTTATTCGATGAAGTCGATATTATGTTTTATGTAAGGAAAGATCAATTGTGATACTTGTATTTTGGTGGCAGGAAACAAAAACCAATAATATAAATAAATAATATTATTGAAAAATGATATTGAATAATAAAGTGTGTTATAATTTTTGTAGTGGGTAGTTGTAATAGATTTCAGCACAAAAACAGAAGAGATCAACACATCGGATCAGATTTTGCTATAGTGTAGGCTGGTTGAACTAGGCGTGGAAACTTGTCTCACAATCAGCTGATTTAAATCACAGTGAACAATTTGAAAAAATCAGAAATCGTCTAAACCGAGTGTAAATAATTGGTACTTACTCTCTCTTCCTCATAAGGCTGAACAGCTTCCCTCCTTGACCCCAAATCACACACTCTCGATTTCTGTTTAGATTGAGTAACATTAAAAAATCCTTTATTTATTTTTTAAAACGTCAGTTATTATAATTCATAAGTGGCGACTGCGGAGAGGCGGAAACTTTAATATCTCAAACTGCGACGTTACAAGATTGGCGCATAACAACATTGGGAGCTTAATTAAATAAGATGAACACCCAATAAGCCACATACAAAGTTTTCGCTAAAACCTCTAGACAAACCGCGACGTTACAAGATATACAAATTATCATTTACTCTTTTTATAATTTGTTTTTTTATGCTGAGACTAGGACGTACATTTGGGAAGCATAAATCAGTTGTAACCAGGATATGTTCTCCGTAGATCCAAAAAAGGTTTCAGAATTTACTTCTAAAGCAGCAATTTAATATGGAAATCTAGTCTAAAAAAATTTTTCCCAACGCGTACAACATTATGAATTTAATACTGCTTTAGAGTGAACTCTATCTCCCTGGAAGGAATGCGACATAGTGAAAATATCGTAGGCACGCGCAGTGGTGTAAACAAACCAACGACTACTGATGAATACCGTTTCATATTACATTATCAAAACTCACTCAACGCTCTCTCATCTCATCTAAAAAAAAAATATTTTTCTCCCATATTCACAAACACTTTTAACGGCACAAGGTTGTAACACATCATTACAATTTCTGGTTTTTCAATTAATACTTTTCTTTTCCATCTACATATTTTATACTTGAATCTCACACATTTAAACACTAGATTTAATGATTTAGCGCCCCATGGGTAATGGCTTTTTACTTTCACGATAAGTAGTCCTTTAACAATGCGCACAACATTTTGATTTTTACAAAAATTCTGAACAATATATCTTACTACACACTTATTAAAATAATCAAGGAACAGTTTCCTTTTCTCACATGTTTTAAGTTGTTCTCCGATGTGGAGAGTTTAGTTTTCCTCCTGGACTGCATTCTCTTTGCTTTCTCGAGTATTTAACGAAGCCTTCCGATTTAATACAGTAATACGCATCTCGTATTGTTGCTTGATTCAGCGGATATGTCAGTGAGTTTCGTTGTTTCTCTTCATCATATTTTTAAATTATATTATTAATTATTTCGCGACCTTCACTTTGAACAACGAAATTTCATTTTCTTTCTTTTGATGACTCTTATAGCGATATTGCAGCTACAATTAACAAATAACAGGATAATTTACTCACTGACAGAATGCAAATGAAAGTACGTACATTAATCCTATGCGAGTGGATGCTAGTTTGATCGTGAACAGGGCGTGACATCTGTCATGAATCATTGGCCTTGACAAACTAACACTACAATCTAACACAAACGCTGTGCCGATCTTGCTCGGGATTTTCGTATAGTCGCGCCAAGGTCACGGGCTTCGGTCCCGCTCAGTCGACCTGAGCGATAGCGCACGGCGGTGTGTGTCACCGAAATTCAGATAACAGCCTCGTAACAGCTGTTTTGTTCCTACTACAAGTTTCCGTTACCGTTCTGCTTGAGTACAACGCGTGTTCATTCCCATTTTCTCTTCAGCCTCCGAAGTGCTCGCTCGTAGTCTGGCGACTGGAATTGTTACGCATTCGCTCCGACTCTACATCAATACTTAAACCTTTAAAAGCTCTCAGGTAAGCATGGTTGCAATTGTTCGTATTAGGTCAATGGGCATAGATGTTTTATATTTGTGTGTCTGTGTGATCCGTATATGTAAAAAAAAATTTATTTTGTAATGTATCTGTTTTAATGTAAATTGTACTTGCTTCTGGCACGTGGCGATCTGGTCCCGGTATGTTTGAAAATTTAATTTAGAGTTACTGTGCACCCACAAATAAAAGAGACTTAAATAAATTGAGCTGAAAGAGTTCTAAACATTTATGAATTGAATTTTAACAAAACTGAATTTATAAAATTTATGTACACATATTAAGAAAATGTAAAGATGAATTAACGTATGTGTGTTACATCCTGCACCATTAATGAAAATGCAGTGATCTATTTTCGAATGTCTTTAAGTAACCAGATAATAATAATTTCCAAGGTATTAGACACAGTGTGTGTGTGTGGTGTTGCTATTTTGCGGCAAGAAAGAGTCATAGGTGAATTTAAGTGCTGATATATTTCTACAAATAAATGATTTTACAGGGTCCTTGGACCGTAGAGGAATGGGAAACAGCTGACGTGATGGCACCTACACCAGCCATCATCAGGGAAATACACCGACAGTAAACCGCTCCCCCATGTCGCCAGCCACAGGGAGAACCAGTAGTTCCCGAAGAACAACCCATCAGCATGTAACCGCTGCCTTCTTCACCTATCAGCACCATCATCATAAACCACCATCACCGTAATCATAGCCGCTTTTCGTTCTCCAAATCCAGGTGGGAAATTTCCAATTTAAATTTAGCTACACCACACAGCATCATTTGATGGATCATTGGACATATACGTAATATTCTCAAGGGTTAAAATTATAATGACAAAAGAGACATTAGAACTTTCATGGACACATGTTTGTAATTTCCATTAGTAATACTTTGTACAAGAGCAAGGTTGCATTTATGTATGCATGTGTGTCTGTAATATTTGATATAGCTAATGACTTGTGTTGATATGGGGGAATATAGTCGTTCATGTCTAAACAGTTTAAAGAAGGTGTACAGTTAACTGATTTTTTTTACAATCCGCATTTATTGATTGAATAATTCAATACCAGTAAATGTATTAAACTAAATTGCTTAAATTTAAATTAAATAAAATTATTTAAATTTTGAATAATTAAGACTGTTTGCTATCAGTATCAATTTATAATTATAAAGACAAATTATTGTCAAAAAGCTCGGAATATATGTATCTTGTAAATTAATTTCAGTCGCAATTATGGTTTTCTATTGTTATGGGGGTAGCTCCATTCTCATTATTGGAATACAAGAATTATATATATATATATATATATATATATATATATATATATATACATATGTATGCATGTATGCGAGTTGCCTCTCAGATGAAATCACATGTATTATTATTATTTTATAAAAGGAAAGCCCAATAAAAGGTTGTTACTGTTACTGTTATATGATTGCTTTATTGCAAGCTCTGTCACGCTGGGCCCAGTACATTTTTCTTCCGTCTAGGACAAGTGCCTACTTTTAAACATTAAGTAACGACCCCTGAAAAAAAAAGGAAAAACATTTTTAAAAAATGTAAAATTAAGGGGGTGGTTTCAACACACTCACTCATACTTTAACTCCTCCATCTGAGACATAGAGTTTAGTCTCATGTAGTACTCGATTTGCCTTTTTAGATTTTGCCAGTTTTCTTCCATCTCAGCTAAGTGTCAATCGCCATACTCCAATATTTAGCTGTGTTTGCACAAGGTATAACTTACATGTAAACCTCAAACGGACACTTTTTATTTCTTGTTGATAAGAGAACTTTCAATTATTTTATTTATAAAAGGGGGAACGTGTTTCATTTCATTTTAACAGAAATTTTCCTTCGTATTTATTTTTTAACGGCATTTAGAAATTTCTCGGCCAACTCCTCAATAGTTACTATTATTAGAATGTCATCTGCGGAAAAAGCTAAGAAAAATACGAAAAACGTATTTAAAAAGTTCTGTCTATGGAACATTTTTGGCAGGGGGAGGAATCGAATCTGCGACGTAAACTCTAGCTTGTAAAATATCTTTCCGACGAAAACATGCCAAAGTTATTAAAAAAGCTTTGGAAATAGGTCGATCGCAATCGGCAGTAAACAAAACCTTTTAAATACAGACTATAACATATATCTTAAACATACTGCATAGTTTGATTTACTGTATTTTCATGCAGTGTTGCCGAGGAAATAAACACAAAAAGAGTTCAGCTATTCACGACCTATATAAGGGATAGGGTTGAAGGTTACCAGCACGCGGCACCGATGCCTTGTATACACTTCCTGTACTTGATTTAAGACTTGAAAAAACTTTCGTATCTAAACTTTGGCTCATTTATCACTCGAGGGGAGTCTATTCTGTTGTACAGTGAATAATAACAACAACATCGACAGATACAAACTTTGCCTGTTACATTGTAGTTGTTTGTCTGGTCGCCCGTCGACACAAATAACATAACGATCGTGTTGACTCCATAACTTTGGTTTTGCTGCTGCTGTTACCTGAGCTAGAGGCACAGTTTATTAACTGCCGTATCCTGTTTTGTTGTCAAAGCGAAGGTCTGCTCTACAAACTGGCGCATTCGCCATTCTCGGCATCTATCGTCCACTTGCTCCGATCCTATCTGACGGATCGCACCTTCAGGATCAGCGTCGATGGGGCGTTTTCTCGGGTTCGCCCTGCCGCGCCGGCGTCCCACAAGGATCAGTCCTCGGCCCCGTTCTGTACGTCCTGTACACGAACGACCTGCCTGTTTATCCCGGGGTCACGTTATCTCTATTTGCCGACGACGCGATGTTTCATTTTAGCTCGCTTTCGCCTTGGCGGACGAGCGTAATGTTACAATGCCAGTTGGCTATGCTTCCGGACTGGCTAAGGAAATGGCGGGTAGCGATCAATACGGAGAAATCCGAGGCGATCTGCTTTACTCATAAATCCATTTCCCGATGCCTATCCCTCTCATTAGAGGGGAGACCCATCAACTGGACTGAGACGGTGAATTACCTTACCTAGGCGTTCGGCTTGATCGGCGCCTAAACTTCAACGCCCACGTGACTGCAACCCTCAACAAGGCTCGTGGCGTCAGAGCCAAACTATTACCTATGCTTTCGCGGAACAGCCGCCTGGCTGTCCGTACTAAACTTACATTGTATCTACTGTTCCTCGGGACAGTACTCACTTATGCGGCGCCCGCTTGGTGGCCTCTCCTGTCGGCCACCAACAGGCATAGGCTGACGACATTCCAGAACTGGACTCTACGCTCCCTCACGGGGTCCCCGTGGTTTGTGCGAAATTCCGCCATTCACCGGGGTCTCCGTGTTCCCACTTTAGAGGCCTTCGTCTGGTCCTTGGCAACGAATTTGTTCACCAAGGCCGGCGAGTCCCCTTATCCGCACCTCCAAAGACTTAACAGCATGGAGAATACACCGCCCCCTCGCCGCGTCAGGCGCCCTAGGGCGCTGTTAGACGACCCCCCCTAAGTTCATCACATGAACCCCCCAGAAACGAACCCCCAACCTTCTGGAGACTGAAATTATCACCATCATTCACTACCTGCGCCTGCTGAAACTGTAGTCAATCATGCTGCGGCAGATTGGATTGGATTGGATCGGCTTTGCCGATTCGGCAGGGCTGTGATCCGGGACACGGGCTCCCGCGAGGTTGTGCAAATGCCTTCCTTGCGAGAGCCGACTGCCCCAATGACAAGTCCCTTCGACTTAGCCGCCGCCTTCGGGCGGTCGAGCCTCTTGTCCTCGCCATCGCGCCACTAAGTTTCCGTGGACTAGGTCCTCGGAGACCAAGGAGACGCGACCAGGCGTTGCAATTGGCTGAAACCATGACCACTAAGATCCCCGTTAGTACCTGCTTTGCTGATTCGGCAGGGTAATGACCTGAGACACGGGCTCCCGCGAGGTTGTGCAAGTCCCTTCCTTGCGGAAGCTGGCTGTCTCGGAGTCATTCCTTACCGTCTCGGCCGACGCCCTAGGGCGCTCGAGGCTCTTGTCCTCGCCAGTGCGTCACTACGTTCCCAAAGGTTAGCCTGAAGGGACCATGGTGTCACGCCTCGGCGGGACAATTGGCTAAAGCAAAAGCTCAAGCTTGCCTCCGTGGGGGCCATGTAATTTATCATGGACCCGCGGACTGCACCATAACTCCCTTATGCAGATCAACGACAGCGCTGACTTGTTGGCATCTGGCGTTTATCAGGCCTAGGCCTGGACAACGCACACAAATAAGGGCGCAAGACGCTCGCGCATCATCCATCCATCCATGTTGTCAAAGTACAAGTTTATTTATTTTATTTTATTAAAATAAAAATATATAGGTGTCGTCTCCCTACACTAAAGGCACATTTACACCTGCGTACAATTTACACAGTTCTCCATGTCTATCATTATGTACGCAAATTATTTAAGTTTATCAATAAAACAAAATACATACTGGCGCAAAAGGCCAGTCCTGTAAACCTCTATCCGGACTGCTTTCATCGTAACTTTTTGTCGCTTGGCTTTACGATCCCTGGAATCTGGGATCGCCCTCAGAAACTAAACAACATAAAACAACTTCCAATAAAATAGTATACAAAAATATTAGCAAAATATACCTATCTACGGCTAGAAAACCTTTCATAGCAATATAGGTCATACAATCATTAGCCACGACATATATAAGAATAGAAATATGAAACTAAAGAACAAAATAGGCTGCTTTGGGTACTACAAGTATTATTAAGTTTTACATGAACAGTTTTACAAGGCCTTTTGCACAACCCCCTACCAGGAGGACCAGAGACTCTTCTGTCAAGGTTACATACCTTAGCCGAAAAGCCCCGTTTAGGGGCGCAGGAGATTCGCCCTCACACTTATTTGAATTTACAGAAGACAATAGTGGGATCATCTGCAAAGGATGACAGAGGATCGATTGCCGAAATCAGCACTGAACTATAAAGCGATTGGTAGAAGAAAAGTGGGTCGTCCGAGGATGAGATGGGTACCGGTACAAGTTTAGTATAACTTAATACTTGAAGAGAAGAAGGAGAAGAAGTACAAAATAATGTAAAGTAAAACGATTCTTTCTTACCTGTGAGTCGCGGTTGAAAGACACTGTTCAAAGATCTAACAAAGGCTGGACTCCAACTCACACGGAAATTTCCGACCCCTACCGGAAATCTCCGACCTATTAACACCTCTCCCCACCTATCAACAACAGGTCTTTCATCATATTCGTGAAAACTTTAAACCAAATCTGAAGAATGTCTTTGCTTGTTTGGCTTAAACAATTCTCGTTAACCATGACGACAGCCGCCGTTGGTGTATTTCGTTTCATGATGGAGTGAGAAGTAGATGAGGGGGTGTGGTCTTTAGAAGGTAGACAGGGGTATGAATACGGAAGAAGACAGCTGTCCATCCGCACCCCCTATAAGCTCTTCTGCCCCATTCTCCCGGTCTTTCTCTGTTAACATCGATTCAAACCTGCTCCGTGCCGTTGGATGCCGACAGATGAATTGGGGTTTACGCCCGCTTTAGGTAAGCCAAGCGCCGCCTTTTGAGGGTGTCCTCTCACGCTTCACTCTCACGCCTGCTGCGGCATTGCCAAGAGGCAATCTCGCGGGATCACAACGGGCTGGCGGAAGTGTAACGACCCGTAGCGGACGTACAAATCCTGCCTTCTCCGCGCGAGAGTCCTCCGAGCCTCCCCACCAATCAGCAGTCGCGAATCGTTCCGCGATTCGACAGACCCCGGCAGACATCCTCTCCCTCCGCCAAATAAATAAAAAAGGGGGCTTCTATCGTAAACAAAAGCATTGAGACACGCTACAAAGTACTACACAAATCATCAGGCAGTCATCGGAGGGCACCCGGACGCTGCAGCTACTGAGCGCGCATGAATCTGTGTCCCCTGCATCTGGCATCTGGCATATCCAGCCGTTGTTAGGTCTTTGAACGGAATCTTTCAACCGCCACTCGCGGGTTATTAACATTCATTGTATTCTACATTATTTTATAATTTAGTCTTGTATTTTTATACTTACATGTTGTGTCTATCGTTGGTGTGACTTATATTGTTATGCAAATGTTTTTAACCGTAGTTAGGTATGTATTGCTAATATTTATTATACCATTTTACTATATGTTGTTTAGCTTCTGAGGACGATCCCAGATTCCAGGGATCGAAACGTCAAGCGAAAAAACATTACAATGGAAGCAGTCCGGATACAGGATTACGATGGAAGCAGTCGGGATAGAGGATTACGATGGAAGCAGTCCGGATAGAGGATTACGATGGAAGCAGTCCGGATAGAGGATTACGATGGAAGCAGTCCGGATAGAGGATTACGATGGAAGCAGTCCGGATAGAGGATTACGATGGAAGCAGTCCGGATAGAGGATTACGATGGAAGCAGTCCGGATAGAGGACTTACCTGTAAGAAATCGCCCATCGCTTAGATGCTTTAAATAAAGTTATTAACATCGACGAGGAAATGGTAGAGACTATTAATGTGTTCGTTTATCTCGGATCTCTGGTCACTAGTGACAACAAACTATCAGCAGAAGTAAAGCGCATAATTATATCTGCGAATAGACGTTGCTTTGTCCCTACTTCCTCAGCTAAGGTCAAGAAATGTTTCCAGAGCAACGAAATGCGAACTGTATAAAAAAAACTGATAAGGCCAGTGTTGACATATGGTTATAATACGTGGGCGCTCACGAAATCAGGCGACTTTTTGCTGGGATGTTTTGAAAGGAATGTTTAAGGAAAATGTATGGGCTTGTACGAAAACTGATCGTAGAGGCGAAAGTACAGCGTAAGGCTTCAGTGGCCAGATATTGTGAAACCAATTGATGTAATCTGTCACGTACGGCGTCATAATCGTTTAAATTATTCTCCGGGCTGTATGGCAGTGATCTTCCGAAATCTTCATGCTGATTGATGTTATTGGCGTGATCGGACGTTTCGGCCTCACCCATGGAGGCCATCTTCAGTAAAATGTATTAAAAAAAGCGAAGGCCGCAGTACTGAGGTTAACTGGCCCTTTTTTAAAGACCTTTCACTGAAGATGACCTCAAGAGTTAGACGAAAACGTCTGCTCACGCTAATAACATCGATCAGCATGAAGATTTTGGAAGACCACGGCCATACAGCCCGGATAATAATTTAAACGATAAAAAGTAAGTAGACTCGGATGGCTTGATCTTGTTATGATAATGTACTGAGACGACCCTATTAGGAAAGCATTATTGGGGAGGCCCCGTTTGGTCCAGAACACGGTTATTGGATAATACAAAAGGTGACCTGCAACACTGTTGGAGCTAGAGGGCAGCGGCGAGCAATGAATAGAGAAGAACGAATGGATATCCTGAAAGAGGTAATGGACTACCAAGAGCTGTGGCGCTATGATTATAATGACGAATTTAAGTGTCCAGAAGTAACTTGAGTGCAAGTACTAAAGTAGACAATTGGAAACTAAAGACTAGTGTGACGAGTACAAGTATTTGGAGGCTGTATATTCAGCAAGACGGGAACTAGTAAAGATTAGTGAAGCGATGGCTCCAAATACTGCAACTATAAACACTGCTGTTCTTTCCAGTCGGAAAATAATCAAAAATATGATTTACTCTACAATTTCAGAAAGTATACTTACCTGTGCGTCTGAAACTTGCGGCATAGATCATAGAAACTTCTTGAGGGACCAACATAAAATTAACTTCTGGAAAAGGTATAGGACAGGGCCGCCGTTAGGCTGCTTGCCGCCCGTGTGGAGTTTTACCTTTCCCGTTCTGCTGAATATCCTTTTCACATCCCTACTTTGCCACGCTATTTAATATTATTTCGATTAAAAATTTTTCCAGACATAAATAGTAAAATTGACAAAAAAATAAATATATTTTTCAAAAAATTATTTACCTGAGTATTTTCATGATATTTTGATATTATATAATTACGAATATAAACTTTACACAAATACGACACGTCTCAGAATTACACCACCAGACCGTGACCAAAAACAAGACCGTACTTTGAAACGTTTTAAAAGCATAACTAACAAATTTCTGTTACTCCTTACAAACTGCTGTTGTTTTGAATACAAATTGACAGTTCTAAAGGCGTCCGATTGTCAAAACAAAACATAAATAACTTTTTATCGTATCGGGTAGATACTTTATAGTTTGCCAGCGTTGACATGCAAGCGCCTGTCTACAAAACCACAAAGATACCGCAGCTACAATTCAGATATAACTCTCGCGCAACAATAACTATACGCTATCTTGGCAGTCAAAACAAAGGCTGGTGTCAGTACACTGCGGCAGTGCTAACAAAACAAATATCTAGAACAATTCAATAAACGTTAATGTCATACACCTAGACCTAATCGGTATTAATTGTTTTAATCTATCATGCAATATCTGCTGATAAATTTGGCAGTCTACGGCCGCCCCTTAGGTATGGCCGCCCTGTTATAGGATGTTCAGGAAACGCGTACAGAGGTCTCCAAAACGACGCTTATTTTTATTGTAATTACTCCAGTGAGACACGGGCGGCTTCCAGATTATGCGAGAAGAACTTACAGTCATCAGAGATGCGATTCTTAAAGAATACCTTAGACTGTACCCTCTTAGATAACAAAAAAAGAACGGTGAAGTAACGGGACCATTAAATGTGACATAAGTTTATCTAATTGAAACAACTAAAAGAATCGCTGTACAAATCTGCAAAGAATGCCACGCCGTAGATTGAGACCTGAAGGAGGAAGAGCTGTAGGAATTGGGTAGGTGCCAAAGGAGGTTGGATGGTCATAAGTATAGAAGAAGAAGAAGAAGAAGAAGAAGAAGAAGAAGAAGAAGAAGAAGAAGAAGAAGAAGAAGAAGAAGAAGAAGAATAAGAAGAAGAAGAAGAAGAAGAAGGAGGGGGAGGGGGAGGAGGAGGCGGAGGAGGAAGAGGAGGAGAAAGTAAATGATAAGTATGTAAGGTACGGCCGCATAAAAAGAATGCCGAGTGGAAGTTTAGCTATAAACACTTTAAATGGAATTCTAAAGGAATAGAAAAGAAGGATTTTTAACAATGGGCGCCTAGTATGTAGAACAAATGATGGAGAAATGCCTAATGGATGAACATGAGGAAAACAGGGGGAGACAGAGATTTACAATGGCTGGATTTAATCAAAGTAGAAATGTGTATCTGTAATAAGATTTTCGTCTTTTATGCTCTGTCAGATTTTGTTGTATTCATTGTATTACGATTTTTGGCTTTAGAAAAACTCGGGATTAAAGATTGTTTACAAAGGAAAAAGAAATAAAGAGCTTAATTCTTATTTACAAGCATAGAACTTTTGTTGCCTGTGTATACAAGCAATATACAAAAGTTTTCCTATACCGTTAACTCGTGGGGTATGGGGTTGTTTCTCTTACGGACCGATTCCTTCTCAAGTCACGTAACGCTACCTTCAATTTGTCTTGCTGCTCAAACGGCAGCCGTTTACTCTCACCGTCTCGGTCCACAATAAAGTGGTAAATTTACCCGTTTTTCTATGCAATTTATTACAATAATACAAGAATAAAATAAAATAACTAATGTTATTGCAGTGAAGGCAGCGTGAGTCAGCGAAACACACACATAGACTATGCAAATTTTACTTATAGTTGGCATAAGTAAAGAAGATCTCTTCTGACATCCAGTAACGTCTCCCTGCAAACCAGGAAGAAATTTATTAAGTAATTTCATTTGGAGACTCTGTACATATGATTAGAAAACCTAGACTTTGAGGAAAGTGGAGAGATGTTATCCTTAAGCTTTCCCAGTGTGGTACTGGTGGAGGGCCTTAAGAATACCGTGATTAGGAAGAATATCTAATGCTGACGTTTTGAGGAGACTAGGTGAAAAAAGACGTTGATTTGATCCATTGTGGAAAGGAAAACGTATGTGGTTGGGCACCTGCTACGGCATTTAAACTAGTTTACCAGCCTGATCCAGGGAACGGTCGAGGCCCAGGCGCAGTGAGAGAGGAATGCCCAGGCAGGAGTGTAGCACTACATATCAGTTGATGCACTTTGGGCAAAGCAAAAGTTTTTTAACTACTTTCGTAAGTCTATATACTTTTTGACGAAATGATCAGTTACGTAAAACAAGACATAACTGGGATAAATACCAAATTAAAAAGAAATATTATTGTTCATTATTTTCTCACGCTGCAAATTGCCAATATTTCCATCATCGCGTGACATAATATTAGTCTACGCACAGAAAAACAGGCTTTTACAATGATGGAAACATAAAGAAAATTGTCAGCTAACAGTGAATAAGATCACTACAGTTTTCACACCATCGGCTTGTATAAAATAAAAATTATTAGTGCAATTTAAAATAGATACTCTAAAGGTTTTGTAATAACTATTAATATATCTTGCAACTTTGTCCGGTTATAACTAGAGGGATTTATACTGTCAGGTATATTTCTCGGGCAGTCATCGGGTACGACCAAACCAAGGTCGCAAAGACGCCCGCTACAAAGAATCAAAGCAAACGGTCAGTTAGTCAGTTTCAACTTGCAATTTGGTGTGCGTGTTACCGCGACTAGTTTAGTCTAAAGTGATAATAATTCTAAAATATTGTATTCCAACTTCTGTATTTGGTGACTTGTATTATTTAGTGCAACAGTGTTGATTTATTACGTGGCATTCATTGTTTGTGTTGGACACTCGTAAAATTGAAAAATTGTTGAATACAAGTGTTGTCGGTGTTGTTGCGTCCAACTTCTCAAGGGCATGCCCAAAATTCCACAACTATTTAACCTTCTGTAAGCTGACATACAGGTGTTTTATCATATGGAATTTTCTCATTGTTTCCACTAAGAAAACGTATCTATTTTGCCATTTTCAGTACAACAATATACTACCGGATGCACGTGTGTACATCTCGAGATTAATTTATTGTAATTACCATATCTTTTGTTGTCAGTAAAACCCGGACTCACTTAAAAGCACCAAAACGCTTCCTTTTCGGACCAAGCGTTAATGCTTCTAGCTGACCACCAGTCACAGATATCATCTTGTTTGTTACGTCAATTATAAATTTTTCCCTTAACAACTCCAAGTGCACACGTGGAGCCTTACAACCCGAGACTCTAATAACTCCTAGAGCTTTGCTGGCCAGAATATAATATGATCACCAGTTACGATAACTTAAACACTGCGTTCGCTTAGTCTTACGGTTCGGTGTAAGGAAACTACTCTGTCTACCATGGGCTACCTCGACTTCAACATTGGTGAGTAACTTGTTGGTTACTTTTTGCGGACATAACTTTTAAAAATTCAATAACTTGATGAATAAACTTATAATCCTTTTAAATATGAACAACGGAGTCAATAGAAATAGAGTCACGCTTAGTTACTCAATTGTTACTTAACTGTTAACTTGTCGAAGTTTGCAATAAGTCATGAAATCAACGAAGTTTGTAACAGAGCAATTTATTGTAAATCTGCTGTAAGTTTGACTTAGCACCTAGTAGCACCCCCGCTCACTGTCCCGACAGTGTACTTGTCATCATCATCATCTGCAAGAATTAAACGAAGGATGGTTTGTTCCGGTTTCAAAACAGGAAAAGTCTAAAGCCGGTCACTCCAGCGCATCCTCAGACGTCCCACACCTCTCCCTCCCCTAAGCTTATAGTTTCATAGTTGTTTCGGGACGCGGGAGTCAACCATTCGGTAAAGATGTTTCCACCAATTCAGCCGATAGTGGGCAATTCTATCAAGTATACTGATAATATTCTATGATCGTGGAGAGTATACCCTTCCACGTGCCTGATAAATCTCATAGCTGTGATCGTCAACTTTTGATCCGTTTGGCTAGTCCTTATTTGAGACAATTTAGTAATGAATATGTCCCCTGGATACGTTACTAGCATATCGCAGGGTATGACTTATGGTATTGCTGCCAACTTCAGGCTTAACGGCCAGCCCGATTTTCTGTCTGGGTGTTCTCCCATAAACTGGCTGTCTTACCAGACTAAAGAGACCAGTTTTCCCTGTTGAGATATCCATAAGGATCTTTAAAGTGATGGTTTCTCCTTGCCTCCCACATCCTACCTCAATCACCCCAAGGGCAAGAGGGTGTCCTAACCTCTACTGGACAATGACACACGATTGACAATGACAGTTAACAAGGTTTCTGGTTTTAACAAGCTCATCATCAGATTTCCGATCTGATGATGAGCTGTGACGCTTGATAGGGCTAACCGGAATAATTTTTCTATAGTAGTGTGCAACAATGTTAATTCTGTTTGTGATTATATAACGACTAACACAACTTTCTTAATTAGTTTTCTGGTTGTTTGGGCACGGTAATATCCGTGCAACGTTTGCAACAATATCAATTTCAGTAATATATTGATATTTGTACCCTCAGGTATTTTTGGTATCGTAGACAGCTGTAACGTGGCACATTGTTTTCATCGTACGGTTTATGTATACTTTTATTACCTTCGGACGGATATTTCTCAACTCGCTGTCACGTACTGAGGTCACAAAGCGGCACAGATTCACACGCCACAGCAGATACAAGATAACCAACACTACAGTATAACGATAAAATTAAACACTAAGAAGGGTAAAAGAAAACACAGAAAGTCGTTAGTATAATGGAAACAGCTGTAGGTGTGAGATTACGGGACTTCAGCTGTAGACGTCAAGCTGATTGGCACAGCTGTTTACTGTAGTCATCAAAGGTCTTAACATACCCAAACCCTGGTGTTTCTGTATTGACTAACTGCTACAGCCAACGTCAGTGATTTATGTGTCATCCAGCTTGGTTATGCGCTACAATCCCGAGAGACTAAATATATTTATTCAAGTTTATTATTCATTTGTGAGTAACTTGTTCAGTTTTCTGCAGGTATCCCATGTAATATCTTCAAATAAATACAAGTATTCTTGGTTCCACAGTCGGATGAGAAAATGGTAAATACATTGCGCTTATGGGTTTTACGTCCGCTAGTATTACGCGACTTGAAAACCTCGACCGATAAAAATGAACTACTAGATAAGTCTATAAAATGTACACAGTAGTAACAGTATTTTAATTCTTTATATTTTGGTATTTTTTAAATAAATTTATCCCAAAAACTAAGTCTCGGTAAAAATAAAAACGTAAAAATCATTTAGTGCGTATTAAAATATAAACTATTTTTTATAGCTGAATGCTTTTACTCCTTAACAATAATTTTCTTTTTGTACATGTAGTCCATGTCACGTACGTGATGTACATGCTATTTAAATGCAATAATATCCTTGTCATAACAAAATTAAAAATAAATTTTCATAGCAAATTTTAATTTTTTTCAATCGTGAGGCATAAAAAGTACGTGTGAGAAAAATTTTCCATATTCAAGGTAAACTAATACGTTAAATAAGAGAATTATATAGAAAGATTAAAAATTAATTTTGATTTAACTTTTATTGTTCTATCATTATTGGTTTTTAAATTATTTAGTAAATCGTACAAATATACTTCAGCGGTGCGCACTGCCGCACGTTCGTTCCCGTGTTTATCATCCTGTGATAATCATGACCTGTTTATTTATTAGGTTTATTTACATCAGACGCACGTTTTACAGAAATTATTCTGTATTTTCAAGGGTTTTCTGAATTGTAATTGAATGTTTCGCTTAGAATACCGTTAACCGATAATCGATTTTACTTCGACTTATATTTTCCATTGTTGTAATATTTATGTAGTCGCTATTCACTATATATTTCATGTTTTATTTTATTATTCCCCTAAATGTATGATTTTAAATAAATCGTCTTGTTTTGTTTTTATTTGTAATTGTTCTTTAATTAGTAGATTAATATTATTGTGTTTGTAAATATTAAGATTTTCCCAAATATTCATTTAGTTACATTTTTGTACGTTTTTAATTAATTTGACATTTATAATGTCTGAGAGTATATGTTTATTATTCAAAGAGTGTGTGGCTAAATTAGACTTGTAAATATTAGGTTTAAAAACGGATTGCGATGTTCAATGAATCTTCGGATACTTTTTCCTTCTTCTGTGTTATTTGAAGGTATTACTTTTGTCTGGAGCTCGCACGGCCTGTGTCAATAAATTCACAATTACGACTAAAACTCCGGGCTGATAGGCCGTGGTCGGTTGCTATTAAACGCCATCACGTCGGCAACGTTTCGATTCCCCGTCGGGAATCTTCTTCAGGCCGCAACGAAGCGGCAGAGAATAAAAACGGTAAAAGCAACAAGGTGGCCAGGTGAAAAATGTTACCTTTATAATATAACCGACAAGGTATCAGCCAATCACAGAACAGGACGGTAAAGGGCTAGAGATCTAGAGATCCTCTGTCGTCGTGTGGCGTGTACTGTGTGCCGTGCTCATGTGGCCAGGTTTATATCGGCACCACGACGCGTACCGTCCGAACCCGCGTCAGCCGCTGCTGCCGTTTGCGCCAGCCGGAGAAGTCCGCATTTGCCGAGTATCCTCTCTACAACGCTGACCATCATGTGTTGTTCGAGGAGACCAGGGTCCTGTCGTCCGTCCGCAGCTACTATCCTCGCCTGCAGAGGAGTCCGTGGAGATACACAGGAATGCCCGTCGATCAATGAATCGGTGGCCTGCCAGAGCTGTAGGGATGCGCGTCGTGAGAACTATGGTTTCCTAGTTCCGAGCTTCCGGAAGGATCTCATGCCTTGTGGTCGTGTCCAGACGAAATATTTAATTTATTTGTGGCCCCTACAACGGCATGCTCGTACTAGGTCGTTCTAGTACAGTATAGAATCACCTGGACGTGGTCGGTATTAGCCAAGGCCAGCTATTAACGGGTTTGCCTGAGTCCTTGCAGCTCGGACGTAAAATCTACGTGCAAGTCGCCGCACGGTATCATCCAAGGGGCGGACACCGAGGTCCACTTCTCAAAAGTCGAGAAGGAACCGATAGGGGGCCGCTAGCCGAAGATCCCTATTGAAATCGCTTTGCAACTTTCTTTTATGAACAGCTGCAAGGTAACCCCAGACGGGAATGGCAAGTATCGGAAACAGAGACGCCAGACGAGCGGACGATCTAGGTGGACACCGAAGTACTTAACTTCTCTCGACCAGAGCAGGTACGTTCGACCGAGTCTCACTCGTCCGCGCGGTTCTTTCCGGCGCTTTGAGAATAGCATCGCAAAGGTCTTGATATCGTTGACGGCAACTTTCCAGCTTTCCGTCCACGTCGTGTACGCATCGAGTGCGCGCTGGAGTAGTGTGATACCCCTGTCAGCGTTCCGATCGGCGGTATATACCGCCGTGTCTTCGGCAAACAGGGAGATCTGGACTCCAGGCTCTCTGGGTACGTCGTTGACGTAGATGGAGAACAGGAGAGACCCTAGAACACTAACCTTGAGGTACCCCGGCTGAGATACGTCTCTCGGATGAGACGTGGTCATCTATTTTCACGCTGAAAGTCCTCCGTCAGAAAGCTAGCGATCGAATGAAGGTAGCAATCTGGGAGCTGGATTTCCCGGATCTGTACAAGAGCCCGTCATGCCAGACACTATCAAAGGCCTTCTCCACATCTAGGAAACAGGCGACAGTCTGCTGTTTCCGACAGCCGGCGCCCGTGATGCATTCCACCAGTCTCATCAGCTGATGAGTGGTGGAATGCCCCACACGGAAACCGAACTGTTCGGTGACCAGTACATCGAAGTTTCCTGGATGGTTTAGGACTCGCCGATGTACGAGACGTTCGAGGACCTTTGACGTGGCAGACAGTAGACTAATGGGGCGGAGGTTGTCGGGACGGGAAGCGTCCTTTCCCTGGTTCGGGATCACTATGACCGCCATTTCTTGGAAAACTAGGCCAGCCTAAGACACGCGTTGAACAGCGCGACCAAGAAAACTATTCCTTGCTCCGGTAGTCTAATTAGAGCGGCGTTCGAGACGCCATCCGGACCAGAACGTTTCTCGGTACGAGTTCAACGAGCCGATCTGAGACCTCTTCGTAATTGAATTGGCGGGGTGGAAGCCTGGCTCTTAATGCTCTTTGGCATGGTATACTGAGCGAGCCTATTGGAACGAGTCCAGATCAAGATTTTGTGTTACTTGCTGATACCTGGTCGGCAAAATTATGAAGGAAACCTTTGTTACCTGGCCGTCTTGTTGTTTTTACCTGATACAGGTATCGGGTAGTGTTCGGCGTACATCTGCCGCTATTGTGTATTTATTCTCTGTCGCTTCTTAGCGGCCTAGAAAAGATTCCCGACGGGGAATCGAAACGTTGCCGACGTGATGGCGTTTAATAGCAACCGACCACGGGCTAACAACCGGGTTTTTAATTGTAATAACGAAGATATTACATTTATTCAAGTTATCATTCATAATAAAGAAAGGCAACTACTGTGTTATTATTTTGAAACTTTTAGTGTCTTTAAAACTAACGTAAATTAAGATGAAATGTTTGGTTATATATGTACAGACGGTCTTGTATACTATTGCCAAATATTTACCTTTCGGAGGATTTTATCATAGGTAACTCTGGACTTAATATTGTGTTCTTTGCTAATGGACAGGCTATCCTATAGAACTCGGAAACAGTGGCGAAGCTAGTAGTTAATGAATGGGTAGGCAAAAATCTTATCTTAAATTTTTTTTAAGTAATCTGTAAAAGGACGGTGGTTCAAATCGGACGCTGAGGTAGCGTTTGCTGTAAGCGAATGGTTCCACAAACATCCGTAAAAATTTTACTAACAGGGAATCTACAGATTAGTGCAACAGTGGGACTCATGCCTTAACGTTAATGGAGACTTCTTTTAAAATCGTTGAATAAAAAATGCTTTACAGCTATATACGTCTTTTTATTGAACAATCCTTGTATTAGTCATACACAATTATACAACTGATTGAACTTCAAAATTTTAAACTTGATTAGTTTCTATGTATATATGTTTAATGTTACAAATAATTCAAATAACAATCTTGATCATCTGTTAGTTCAGTGGAATAACAGGGACACTTTTAATAACCGCATAACATAAACACACTTATAAACACCACAGGCGCTTTAACTTAACTGTTTGGACCACAGAAGTGAGGCATGCCTCAACGCTCTATGTGTACAGCGTGGGACAATCCCCCCTCCCTTCACTTCCCTATTGAACCCGCACATTGCTTACATACGATGTATACAAAAAATGCTGAGGCAAGTTCAGGTTGTCTCATTCGCTTTAAACGAGCTATGCCGAATCTCACCTGTCACCATCTAGCGGTCGCTCAGTAAAGCACGTTTCGGCTTAATAAATTCGACAGTCGCGGTAACAATATATAATCTTTACGTTATGTAGTTCATACGTATTTATAATTTTTATTCTACAGAATTTTTTTAGGGTATAGGCATTGCTTCAATTGCCTCCGTGTAACTTCGCCACTGCTCGGAAAGTAGTTTGCAGGTGACTATACACTCATTACATTGGTCCGGAAGGATTTCGGATTATAGACTTCTACACTGAACACGACGGTCATGGGTTTCCATGGATCCGATCCCGCAAAGAGTGAAAGTTTTTGTAGGCGGTACTGATCTGGAGGAGGATAGCAGTTTTAAATATCTGGACATTAATGTATCTTCTATTACACGCAACGACGTAGTGAATAAGACACATATATAACTTAAACAATGTGTGTGGGACAATCAGGACAATTCTAACATCAACTAGGAAAGAAATACGTCTGACGTAGTTTAAGGTTATGGCCCTTCCTACATTTCTCTATGGTACTGAGACCTTTACCGAAGTCCCAGGCCGGTAGTATTCAAGCAGTATAAGATTTACCAGACACGTGGCAGGGTATACTGTACTCTTCAAGACTGAAGAAGAAATTCAGACATACGACACGAACTGAATGTTATGAGTACACGAAATAGGATCGCTTAACATCGGCTAAAGTACATCTCAATCGAGTGTATGACTGCCATAAACCAATACCATCTCAAAACAAATACTGAATTATATAAGCCGAAGGGACGGAGATGTTTGTGGCGTAGAAGAAGCGTTGGAGTAACCAGCTGATGTTGCATCTAATTTGCTGTGTGAACTTCATAATAAAGTCCTGTAGCGAGCGAAAACAGAAAAGAAATAAAAAAGTCGTTAGTCGTGTAACGTTGGTTTGACTGCGGAAGTCTAGAAATCACATTTTATGGTACGTTAGACAGCAAATGCGGTAAAATCTTACCGCGTCGCGGGCCCACGCACACCTACACAATAGCTTTGATCTCACCGTTCCGCCCACGGATAACATTATCTTTCTAGCTTTTCCGTAAAAATGATATTTTTCCAGTGTTTCTACATTGTTTAGGATTTTTTTAACTCAATACCTTTTAATAGTCTCATGGAAATGGAAAAACCGTGATAATGCATAAAATTAAAGCAGGGTCTACGGGGGAAAAAGATTTAAAAAAATATTTTTAACGACAGTGTATAACTTTATATTCTTATGACATGAAACAAACTGTCTAATTCGTTTTTTTACCTTTTACTGAAATGTTAAATAATTTTAAATTGAAACTGTACACAATAAATTTAAAGAATATACACATTTTTCATACAAAACAGCAGCCATGAAATATTATTATTTTTTACTTAATATAAAAAATAACATTATAATTGAGAAAATAAGTGAAAAATAAAAAGCAGGAAAAAGAAACCGAAGAAGTGAGTATAGAAGAAGCAGAAAAAAAGAAAGTGGAAGAAGAAAGAAGGATTAATCGGTGGCGCCCTGGCTACGGATAAAGGATAAAGATTTGCGTACCTGTACGTGGAATGTCTTGTCTCTATTTAAGCCAAGAGCTCTTAACATCTTGCTGGTTCAGTTACACAAAAATCAACAGAGAGCTCTATGAGTTGTGTTGTGATATCAAGAGCTCTATGAGATCGCCCGATAGTGTGACATCAATTAGGATAGCTAGGCTGAGATGGGCAGGCCGTATACAGAGAATGAATAAGGAGGATGTTCTTAAAAAAACTATGAAATGCACAACAGAATGAAAGAGAGGCCCAGATTGATGTATTGATGGAATCCTAGAGGATGTGAAGGTACCTGAAGTCCAAAACTGGTGGACATTAGCTAAGGATAGGGAAGTTTGGAGGGAAATCCTGAGCGAAGCTGAGGCTCACGGTGGGCTGTGGAGCTACTGATGATGATGATGATGATGATGATGAATATGTATTTGCAATTAACAGTGATTTGCATATTATAAAAGTTAACACTTTTACATAAATTTAAACGTTTAAAATGTTATAAATAGGTGTCCTTGTCATAACAATATAGTGACAAAAATTTTTATAAAATATTTGACTAATATGTTCCTCTAGGTACAAAGCCTAGTTTAACTATATTAATTCTATTGTGTTTTCAAGGAAAAGTAATTAAGTTTTACAAAACACAGTCTTTAATATATATATTGCAACAATACATATATTTGCATATTTGCCCAGGGCGGTATGTTTGTAAATATTTAGCATAGAAAATATATGATGAACAGTTTTAAACAATATTATGCAGGATAAGAATTGTCAGAAAGCGTACACCTGCCCCCGCGAGTGAATACAGCGCTTGTGTGTTTGTGTGTGTGAACACAAACTACGACAGGCAAGAGTCTACGATAGGGTGATGCGTACGAATTCTCTGTAATCAGGTTTTAACCGGATAAAAATAAACTAATTAATACGTTTTAAACCTGTGAACAAAGACTTACCCCAATTATAAAAACACCATTACATTAAGGAATTTTTAACGAATATAGTGATGTCAAAGTATTGCAGAAATTTGCAATAATAAAGACGCCAGGTAATTTAATGTTAATTACTAGTGTAATTAAATAGTAATTAATAAGTGTGTTATATGTGAGTGATGAGGAAAAATTACGCAAACGATGATATTGTTCGTGCTACGAGGATGTTTACGAAATCGCGAAAATGAACCAAAAAGTTTGTAATTTAAAGGACGCTTTGTACGAAGTGACAATATCTAACAGGTCTAAAACAGTCCTGGACTTGTCAGATTGCCGTCCAGTATAAATACCACCGGCAATTTTGGGGCGGTCTCAGAGACTCAAGATATCTTCACACAACGTCACCCTGCTGGTCTGCCGACCGATCGACATCTTTACCACACACGCCAAGACTTATGGAGGAACTCTGGACCATCACAAACAACAACCCGTAGAGACAGAGAACACAGCATAAGCATAACCATCATCATCATCAAAGTCTCAGGATTCAACACACACACACACACACACACACACACACACACACACACACACACACACACACACACACACACCACAAAACGGTAACGTCGGCAGTACGCAGGTGATGAATAAACGATTATATTTTTGTTTGTGAAAAGAACTCTCAAAAATGAAACTTCTATGTGAACAGTAAAGACTTTAAGTTTTAAATATAATTACTGTACATAAAAATAAATGGTAGTTTAAAGAAAATAATTTAATTTAACAAGAAAATTTAAAAATACTAATCTTCTGTTATATGTTAAAATTTGGGTGTGTCAATATAATACATAATAGGTTGGAAGTAAATGTTATATTTTTTGTTTTGTTTATAGCAACAATTAATTTTATTCTTGAGATTGAATATTATTTTTGTTTGTAAATGAGTTGCTATTATTTAAAATTTGAGTCAAAGTCAGACACACTGAAATAAAAAGGTTTACATAATTTGTTTAACATGTTTGTTTAGCTAGTAAGATTATATGGTTGTTTATTTTATATGTCATGAACAGCATAGAAAGTTACATTGTATTTGTGTAAACTTATAAAAGAGAATATTTTTATTTATCTAAGATTGGAATTTTTTAATATTTGCATATTTTCTATTAATATTAATAAATCATAGAATGATTATTTTGAAACGGTTTTAATTAATTATTTCATGTCAACATCTTACTCCTCTTTGAAAATTATTTAATTATTGTGCAACTACATATACTTGACGCAACGAGAGTAAAAAAAATCTGCGACCTGGCCGGTGTAATACACTTCATAGTTGCGTTGAGTACATGGTAATGTATTTGTGTGAATTTTTGAAATACTTGTAACGTTGCAATATATATACACGGTATATATATTAAATCAAATATCTGAATTTAAAATAATTGAAAAACAACACAAACTGCTGTACAACACAAACTTCAACTAGCTGGTTTAAAACGTAACAATATATTGCCGAAAACTGACAGACCTAATGTACCTAATTTAACATATTGAAAAAACAATTTGAAAAATACTTGCCTAGATTGCGTTTATAAAAATTTGTAGTTTACCTCTATCTTAATAGTTACAGATAGTACAAGTAACTACATTGAAATGCATAAATGACATAGTTCCTTCAAGGTACAAAACATACGTGAGGCGCTATCTCTTAGCTAATAAATTAACTACTTCACTGTGGAGAGTGTATTGGTCCTTTTCGATGGTTTGTATAATATGGTTCGTGCGAGCTTGTGTGTGCGTGTGTTTATTTTTTCAAACGTATTTTTTTAATCTAAAAAAATTCTAATAATGTTGGATAATGCTTTAATAAAATGTGTAAAAACAAAATAATAAATCGAATGCTTGTATATTTTGAAAACGTATTATGAAGAAAATTACAATTTGGTTTGTTGTGCGAGGGCGCGCGCGCGTCCACGGGCATATTTCTTTCTCCGTAGTGTATAACAACATTTACTACAAGGTTTCTTGCAATTACTATATCTGCTTCTGATAGCTTCTATTCGTTTCGGATGTTGGATATCATACAGACTATTTTAACTTTCTGTACTTCTGCACGGAATAAGTCCAGAAAGCATAAAATAACCAGAAATTCCAGAAATTCATGCCAAACCAGGTCCTTAAATTTCTCAGCCACGATATTCTCGGTTGCGCAACTCCTCTCGTTCTTAGTACTTTTTCCTGTAGTATGGACTGCATTAAGTAAAATCTCTTTTCATTTCTCCGAGATGTCCCAGATACTGAAGCTTTCCTATCTTCATTGTGTTAATAACTTCCCTTTATCTCTTCATCTTTCTAAGAACTTCAACATTAGTTATATGTGCTGTCCATGAAATGCTCAGTATTCTACGATAAAGCCACATTTCGAAAGTTTCCAATTTTTTAGTTATGGCTACAGTCAAAGACCAAGTTTCTACACCGTAGAAGAGGATCGAGTATACGTAGCAGCGTAAAAGTCTCATCTTTATGTAAATTACGATATATAAAATAATAAAAATACACATATTCACATACGCACACCCGTGCGTACACGCACACACAGGCCTGAATTGCGGGAAGCCTACAAAATTCATCGCAACCCGAATCTCAACCGCCAGTATCTATACCCACTTCACCAACGTTTCCTAGTCCTTCCTTCACTTCCTTGTCCAACAGGTTTGTAATGCTAAAAGTCTTTAGACAACCTGCATCCGGCATCCTTCCTATGTATATCTACATATATTTATGTTTATATACATATTTCCTAAAATTTATTTACATATATTTATTATTTATTTATCAGTAAATAAATACAACCAGAGAAGCGCATAATACTCCGACACTCTCTGCCGATCTTTCACATGGTCTGTCTGGATCTTGAACCGGAAAATTTGTCTGGGTACTTGCAAGAAGTTCTAAAAATATATATTGAAAAACATAGGCCTATATAAAATAAACCTTTATTCCTATAACGTTAATAATATATTTCAGCTCGTTTATACGTTTATTTCAGCACATTAAAATCATCTGTCAGCACCTTGGAACCAAAAAAGTGTCTGGCAATTGTATTTTTAAATTTATTATATTATTAAATTGAATATAACAAAATTACAGACTGCTATAAAGTTGTATTCATTAATTTTTTAGCTCTTTAATGCCTTGAGGGCGGCTAGGGTATCAAATCGCCAGACTTCCCACTTCGTTTCTAGCAAGTCAGGTTGAATTTCTATACAAAGAAACTTATCAAGCGTACTGAAATACTGTAACTATTTTCGGCCGCAGCTCTTGGTCTATAGACCTATTTCTAAGACAGTTATTAAAATAAGTCTTATAAATAAATCTATGATGAATATTATATGTGAAGAATCTTGAATATCTCATTTGTCATGAGGAAATCGGAGAGTCCTACCTCCATGCTAGTCTCGTTTTCCCCCGTCCCGAAGTTAGTTTTATGACCCTCCCCAGAAAATAGTCTCAAACCTCCCACCCAGCTCAGAGGCGTATTTAAGGAGGGGCGAACATGACCGCGCCTCCCTAGAGGGTTAAAAAAAAAGTTGTCGAATATTCTTAATCTCTTAATTTTTTGACTCTTTTAATATGTTTTCATCTATTAACTCTTTTTTAATATATAAACAGGTTTATTACACAGCATTATATTTGTGTATCGGGGTCCCGTGTATCGTATGTTAGAAATATGATATATAGGAAAATAAATTTAGTCATCAGTGTCTTCTAAACGATGTTTCTGTAACGAGTATTTTTATTGTGGCTATTAACGTTTACTTCAATAGGATTGATTTCAGGTTGTTATCGTAAGTTGTCTAGCCACTTTGAAGATAGTAATATTGATTAGCCTTAACGTGTTTTTTTCTTTTATGTGAAACCCATTCAAACCGACACCGGACCCCCCCCCCCAAAACCAGTTTCTTTCTTATGCCACTGACCCATTTACGCCACTGTTCAAAGGTGCAAGGGAATAAACCGGATGGAGATGGTTTCTATGAACAGATAACAGCAATAGATGTAAAGAAGTGTTCGTAAAATTAGACTATCGGTTTATCTAGGTCGATTTAGATTTAGGTAGGTCAGTCACGTGGCAGGGTATGTATACTCTCCTTGATCATAGAAGAAAGACAGATATACGGCAGGAACTGAATATTATGAGTATACTCGACAGGATCGCCCAGTATCGCCTAAATTAGTGGGAACATCTTTGCCTAATGGATGACTGCGCATCCCCAAACAACTATGGAACTATAAGCCGAGGGGACGGAGAGGTGTGGGACGTCCGAGGAAGCGCTCCAGTGACCAGCTCTAATCTTTGCCTGTTTGAGACCGGAACAAACCATCCTTGGTTTAATCCTTGAAGAAGAAGAAGAAGAAGAAGAAGAAGAAGAAGATGATGATGATGATTATGATGATGATTATGGTGATGATGATGATTGATGGTGATGATGAATGATGATGATGATAATGATTTATCTAGGTGTTAAAAATGCTTTATTTCAATGGTTTTACGATATCGATTCATACTGTTCTCAATAGTATCGTAAAGTGTGTACGGGCCGTTGTGTTTATCTAGAAAAAATCTGGAATATCGGTTTTCAGAAAGACACTAAGCAGTAAGAGGCGCAAGAAAATGTAGATTACAATGTAACGTCTGCTGTTTGCTGGCGGCATTCCCAAAATACAAAGCTAAGCCTATCATATCCTACTTTACCTAGTGTGTGTTAAAAATAATACTGAGGTGGAGCATACGGCCTCAGTTCTTATTGTGTGTGTGTGTGTGTGTGTGTGTGTGTGTGTGTGTGTGTGTGTGTGTGTGTGTGTGTGTGTGTGTGTGTGTGTGTGTGTGTGTGTGTGTGTGTGTGTGTGTGTGTGTGTGTGTGTGTGTGTGTGTGTGTGTGTGTGTGTGTGTGTGTGTGTGTGCATTAAGTAAAATGAACATTTGTAGATAATACACACATGAGCGCGCTCTCTCGCTTCTCGGTGTGTATAACCGTTTGTAAGCGACGCAATACGCTTTAAAAGCAATACGCATGGGCTCGCTTAGGTTTATCTTTTTTTTAAGCAAAATTCGACTCTTGCTTTGTTGTACGATAGTTGTGTGTTAAAGTTCTTTATATGTACGTGTGCATGCGTGTTGTTTACTCATTTAGTAAATTAATAATTATTATTTAAAACACCATTAGGCCTACATATAAGTATTGTTACGTATGGAACCGAATTATGTCAAATATAATGGAAAACATGTTACACGTTCAAATTCACTAAACGTCTGGCCGATGACACGCCTACTTTGCACTATTATACGAGGCTGCACAGTAAAGCGATAGAGACATGTGAGCATAGTAATTATCTCAAGAGGTAAGAAAAGCTTCTAGCAGCTTCTCCTGGCGGAGATGGGAAGATTAGCTCATTTGCAGGGATGAGATTAAGTTAAAAGTTGGTCTCCCATTTCGCAGAACAAACGAGGAGCTCAGGGTTTCCTTCATCGTCTTCTTCTTCCCGCTCCAGTTCCCGTTCCCGTTCCCGTTCTCGTTCTCGTTCTCCTGGCGAATCACCTGTTCCCAAAGGAATATATCCACATGACCAACGCTTACTAGGACTTCCCACACTTCGTAGTCTAATAAGCTTGCAAGCTTGCACTGTATTTCCAAACTTCCGTAGGCAAGGAGCCATCTAGCATCATATTCAGATGAGTAATCCGAATCTCTTTGTTCTATGCAATACGATCCTGGATATTTAAAATGTTCATCTCTTCACGGATGCTTTGACTGTAGAGTGAAACGTTTAACAGATAGCAGGAATCTCATCTCCGATTCTTGCATCCTACTCGGATTTATTTTCGCCGCCATCCAAGTTTCAAAACCGTACAATAACACTGATACAGCCCTCCACCTTTTAAAATATTAGTAGAATTTGTTTCCTTGTTTTTCTCGTTAACGCTCGATACATTTACTGACATGTAGCCAACTAGTGGTCAACGTCATAATCCACACCATAAGTGATGTCACAACAACGATAGGGGAAATATGACACCTCCTCTCTACTCTATTATCAAATAAAATTTTAGCGCGCAAATATGATTTGCCGATAAATATGTTTTTCTATTTTGCACAGAGTTTTAGACATTTAACTGTTCTGTGCCTTTATAATCAAGACTCGATATGTTAAAGTTAATATGTTCCCAATTCGAATTCATGTAGCTATAGTCGTTTACTTTCTTTAATCATTATTTCCATACGATTGTTTCTTTGTGACTTTTGAGTAGGCCAAATGTCCTCTAAGGACGTTACCAGCGTTCTGTAGAATGAGGCCAGTGGTAGTACAAGTTACTGAGTAGAAGGCACTGTTGCATACGGATTTTAGCTCTGATGATGAGCTGTGAAGCTTGAAAACGCTAATCGGAATAATTTTTCTATAGTGGTGTGCAACAATGTTAATTCTCTTTGTGATTATAAGAAAGTACTGGAAAGAATGAGTAATACCTTATGGTCTCATTCCTTGATGAAGGGAAATATCCAGCCGCACCTCCAAGTGGTGGAGGATGGGCAACACCTATAGGTGGCTAACTCGCCTCTGGAGACTGAGTGACAGCCAGTATAATCTCTCCCTCCTCTATTTGTCATTGTCAAGTAGAGGTTAGGGCACCCTCTTGCCCTTGGGGTGAGAAATTTCCTCTAAAGACGGATTGACCTTCCACTGGTCAACGACGTAGGATGGGGGAGGCAAGGAAAACCCACCACATTAAAGATCCTTTATGGATATCTCAACAGGGAAAACTGGTCTCTTTAGTCCATGAACTGGCTAGTTCATGGGATAAGACCCAGACAGAAAATCGGGCTGGACGTTAAGCCTGAAGGTGGCAGCCCCACCATACGTTTTACCCTGCGATATGCTAGTAACATATACAGGAGACATATTCACTTCTAAATTGCTTCAAATAAGGAATAGCCAGACGGATCAAAAGTTGCTGATCACTGGTGTGAATAAAAGGAAAAAACGATTTGATATTGCGGAACAATTTAATATTAGCGTAGGGAGTATAAAAGGACTCGCTCATAAAGGAAATGAAACTTCAATGGGAACTTAATTTAATGGTTGTAGATTTGTAGATTCTATTTGAAACCGGAACAAACCATCCTTCGTTTAATCCTTGAAGATGATGATGATGATCATCATCATCATCATCCTCAAGGTTTAAACCAAGAATGGTTTGTTCCGGTCTCAAATAGGCAATTATTACAGCTGGTCACTCTAGCGCTTCCTCGGACGTCCCACACCTCTCCGTCCCCTCGGCTTATAGTTCCATAGTTGATGATGATGATGATGATGATGATGATGATGATGATTATTTCCATATCCTCTGTGACTTTTGATTACGTCAAATGTCCTATAAGGACGTTACCAGCGTACTCTAGAGTGATGCCAATGGTAGTACAAGGTGCTGAGTTCAAGTCACTTAGAAGAATGAACAGGGCGAGACAGAATAAGAAATGGCACTATTCGGGAAACATCATACCGCGCGGCAGACATAGTGGACTGGACACAGAAAAGGCGGCTATTCTGGAATCACCATGTCAAGGACGGATTATAACAGATTAGTCAAAAGAGCCCACAGTAGAATCGTCCAAAAAGCAAAAGACTAATCAGACGACCATCAGTACGATGGGGCAGTTGTATTGCTGCTTAATGTAGTTAGTTATAGACAAGAGAATCTGTTAAATGAAATGCAGAAGAAGAATACTTAGAAAACTAAAGTTTCAATATAGTTTACTTTAACCCAGTTTGCTATCAAAAACAAAGTTAATAGTCTTGCAACTCATCCCAGCTGAGAGTATTGAAACACGGTTAAACTATACTGCATCATATGTTTCAAGTTACATAAGCTGTGAAGGTGGTAACATATTGTTCTTAAGCTGAGTTTACTGCGATGCAATTTAAAACAGAGACGTGAGACAGGTGCAAACAACAACAGCACCCGCATATTTGATGAGCTCCTCCATTTAATAATAAAACTGGAAAATAATGTAAATAAGCAAACGCGTTTTACTTTACGAGGCTTCAGACTCAACGTTCGCCCTGTAGTAGGCAGTCAACTGCCCCGGTGCAACACAACACTATCCCGGTTTTTCCCTGTTTTTACAGTCTACATAAAGGGGAACCCCTACTGGACGCTGAGTTATGAATAAGTTATTGTCTCTGCAAATGAAAGGCAGTAAACTGAAGACTACCGTCCTGATCACGGCACTCTCACTCTCTCTCTCTCTCTTGGTCCATTCTGTCAGTAGTTTATAAATTTTACTTGTAAGATCTTTGAGCTGCAGAACTCACTCGATATTTTGAACGCAATGTATTTCCTTATAGACGAAGTGCAGTATTAGATAATTTTTCAAGAATTATGAAAAATTACAAAGAACCCAGTTACTTTACTAACTTTCTTTTTTAAAGTTTGTAAATTTTAATATTTGTCTGTTTTTTTTTTTTTTTTAATTTGTAAAGCAGACAGTCGTTCAGAAAATATTAAAAATTCTAAACTACTGGATCGGTGTATAATTGAATTTACAACCATAATACTCAACAAATAATTTTGAGTATTTAGTGCTTCTAGACATCTGTACGCCTATATTTATACTTTTATTTATTGTTATGCAATGCGAAAAAGTGTACGCCATTACAAAATATTCTACGTGTTTCTAGGCTATTCCAGTGGGACCCGGCTATAATGTTGTGGGCGTACGTGATTCTCAACATTCATTAGCGAGACTGTTCCAGACATCGCCGGCCGCGCGCTCTAGTGTAGAGTTGACGCGTATTCTGGAATCTCAGTGGGGTATAAATATAGTTATTCAGCGACAATCAGAAGTGGCGATTTATTCTAGTGCGATTCGAAGTATTGTGGGGAAGTGTTACGTGTTTTATAATTGTGGGGGAGACTATTAGTTGACATTTTTATTGCGGGTGAAGAATTTTTATTTGATTTCTTGTAAGACTTTGCCTTGGTGTCGGTGGTGGTGGTTGTGGTGTTAGCGACGATGACAATGACGACGACGACGATGATGATGGTTATGATGATAATGATGATGGTGATGGTGGTGGTGTGGTGGTGGCGGTGATATTACAGACATCGAGTTTGTATCTAAATAAAAATTTTCGTAACTTGATGCCCCAAATAGACAATTAAAATTTTACTTTTGGCCCGTGGGATAAACACTCCATATAGAGTTTGACTTTGATTTTGGCCTGTAGTGCTCTTAAAGATTAAAATATTTCGAATAAATAGTACGTTCGG
Source organism: Magicicada septendecula (assembly GCA_034769895.1). Lineage (NCBI taxonomy): Eukaryota > Metazoa > Arthropoda > Insecta > Hemiptera > Cicadidae > Magicicada > Magicicada septendecula. Next base: position 1,354,933,400 of record CM068367.1, on the reverse strand, counting down.
ATTTTTGTTAAAATATATTTAGTCTGATGCCCGGCATGGTGTTTTACAAAGTTTACAAAATTTTGGTCTATATTTTGGAGCCTGGCAACACAAAATTTTTAAATGACGAAAATTGAACATCATATTCTGAACTCGGTTAAAATCCTGTTTAATTACTTTGCAGGATTCGCTTTTGCTGCGGTGCATCAATACGTTATTATACAGTACGTAAATCATCCCCATTAATTTTAAGAATCATTTATCATGTATAAAGTGTCTCTCTCCCCCATCTTTCACCCTCTCCCTCTCGATATGCCGCACGCGTTAGTGTGTGTGTGTCTGTGTGTGTTCCGGGTTTGGTGCTCCATGAATTCGTAAATTTTCTTGACGCACTTCTTCCATACTCGGAAGATCAGCCTTCTCCAAATTCAAAGGGCGTAAGGTAGAAAATCATGAGCAGCATGAATGTGGCAGAATTGGCTCATCCGAAGTGTCATAGAAATCTTTTTGAGAGTGACATTTAACACCCGAATCCATCAGATCCAGAGTTAAGAGCGGACCACAAGTTGCATGACAAAATACTTTTTTTTTAATAATTTGTAATGATTAAAGGTTTTACAACGGTTACATTTGTATTATCGTTCTTATATTAATAATACACCATTGTAATAATCCATACGCGTGTAGTAATTATTTCTGTTCTGCCCCTATACAGACGCTTAGGGGAACAATAAATCTTCTTAAAACATTGGCAATCAGCAAAACATATCTCCGGCAATAGTGTAAAAATGTTTGTCGAAAGTACTATTTGTGTTACGCGTCGTTACAGTATTTTTATGTTCCTAATAATGGACAACAAAATCCAAAAAATTCTTCTTCTGCATTTTCTTCGCCTTCTTCTTCTTCTTCGTCGTCGTCGTCGTCGTCTTCTTCTTCTTCTTCTTCTTCTTCTTCTTCTTCTTCTTCTTCTTCTTCTTCTTCTTCTTCTTCTTCTTCTTCTTCTTCTTCAGGTTGTGGACCTTACAATCCATTGCGCATTCCTTGGTCCGACTATCTTTTCTTTAGTCTTCCAATATTCTGCCGTCCTTTTGAATTATAAACCAAAATTTGTTTTGGTGTCCTGTTCTTATGCATCCTTTCAACATGGTCTGTCCAATCCTGTCTGTACTGATTTGGCCTTTCGTTTAGGTCGTATATTCCAAGGATGTTCATTATATCATCTCTTAGCCAGTCCCTCCGTGATACTCCTAGTACTGAACGTAAAAATTTCACTTCACTAGTCTGTATCCGGCTTCGGGCTTTCCGTTCAGTGTCCAAGTCTCACTGCCATAGAGGTCACATGGCACTGCCATCACTTTATAAAATTTCAAAAGAGTATCTCTCCTGATCTTTCTATTTAGTGTTGTTCTTATTGATCCACACATGTGATTAAACTTCTCTAATTTTTATCGAAAAATTTCATTGCAAAAATGTTTAAACTTTCTGAGTACTATAAACGTTCGGGTACGTTCATTCCCTGCAGAACATCCGAAATTGGCACTAACGTACAGGTATGATTTATGAAATAACTATAACCGCACCTGTGTTTGTTTCAGTTTGATACACCACTTGTTATTTACTTTAAATACGTTCCATGAGCGCAACAAAACGGAACCGTATACAATTCACTCTTCGTTCATATTACTTCCTTCGCTAGATAAACCAAAAAGGATGTTCGACTTTTGTTAACATGATAATGTTTTTAGGCTGGGGGGTCATTCCACAAAATGCGTGATGCAAAATGTGTAACGTCATCGAAAAATGTAACGCTCCAGGTGATGTTAACTCTATATTTTTTCCACACTTTCGATTCCCCAAAGTCTAGAAATCTTCGGTCTCTCTCGTTTTAACATGATAATGTTTGTTATATAGTAAATGTATTTGTTATATAGTAAATATTTGTTACTATAATAAAAACATTATCATGCTTCGATGTTACGGTTTCGTCGAAATTTGTTTACGGTTAGTGAATACTTTGTGTCCCGAAAACGGCTGGTTCTAATCGAAATCGTAGGTCTATTACTCCTTAGGAAGGAATTCGCCAACATTTTACTCCGATTCCAATAACGACTATTATTTAGAAAAGTAACCACCAAAGTTTAAAGAAACAAGTTCAATGTAAAATTCGTGGCCATCAGGACGTACAGGCAGATTACGAGAGAGGTCGATCCACTCGCTCAGTCATCAAACGGTCTTTGCTTCCAGCAGACGCTAATTTAGTATCTAATTAGTATGCGCTCGCAGCATACAGTGCCGTGTGTTTTGCGCCGTATAAAGATTAATGACGCGCTATCTGGCGACGATAACCTGTAACATGATTAGCGTTGGCTGGCGTTGACGTGCCAGTCGTCGCTGAGTCGTCTATAAATCACCGTCTGCAGACGACATTAATTCTGTTCTGTTTGGTTAAAGACTGTAATGTCTTTGTGCAAGCAAAGAAAACTTCATAAATAGGCATAAAATATAAAAGTAATTTCTAAAAAAAAGAAACAATATTTGAACAAATTTTAGAAATTGTAATCTTAATCCAAAAATCACGTTTTTCTTGGCTGAAAATTGCCTTGGTTTCTACGTTGTTCTACAACACCATATGAGCTTATCGCAAAGAAACATCGCCAGCAGTATTCACAGCAACTACCGAGATCAACTATCAGACCGGAATATCCGTGTCCAGCAGATGACGGGTTTAAATAATGTCTAACAGCATTCGATCTGAGTAATGGTAAAAAAAAAAAATATTTTTACTAGCTGTTCTTATTCCGCCATTTAGTGTTATTCAAAATTGCACGGCAATCTCTCGGATTCTAATTCTATAGCTAAAAATAAGAAAAAAGTTCATATAAACATAGGTCCGAAAACGGTTCTTTAGCGAGTTGCGGCTCGCGAACCAGTTCGCCCTGAATTCTGCTCCCACGGTAAAATGACCCCATACTGAAATTCTTGGGGTACAAAGTGAAAGGTAAATTTGGAGGTTTCTTATGGTTTCTGATCTGAGTAACTGAATGAAAGAGGTCCCACAGCTCTATCTTAATTAGTTTCTAAGAAAAACTGCGTAAAACCCAAAACATTTGAGTCAAAAACACACATTTTTAGATTTACGATACAATAACTTCGTTAATTTCCCAATAAAAAAAATTTTAACTAACCTTGTAGAAAATTTAATTATGAAGAAATTGATGTGTATAATGTCTATTAAAAATAAGTAGAAATTTAAGAAATTTGACTTTAACTAAAAACAAGAAAAACCAAAATGCGTCAGAAAAGTGTACATTTTAAACAAAACAAAGGTTTTCGTAAACGTGTTCTCAACAAATCTAATTAAAAACAAACTAAAAACTTACATTATAGATTTTTTATTCAAATAATTAAATATCAATATTTTTAAATTGATAATAAAGCAGCAAACTGTCATTCAAAGCAGTTGTTCACTGTGGCCGCCATTTTGTTGAATGCAGAATACAGCTCGGCGAATCCAGGCAAACCGTGCACGTTTTATAGCATCAGAATTATTGTTAACAGTAGCTCCAGCTTCTATTATGGCAAGTCTCAAATCTCCTTGTGTACCAACAGAGCGGAATAAACTAACGACTTCATCCAACCCCAAAGGAAAGTCTTCTAGCACGAGATCAGGAGATCGAGGTGACCATTTTACTGGTCCGTTTCGACCAATCCATCGCTTACCGAATGTATTATCTAAAGGGTTCATCACATCACGACAGTAGTGAGCAGATGCTCCGTCATTCAAAAAACCCATCTACACCCTATCTGCAAGTAGAATATTTTCCAAGTGTTACATCAATTTCGTTTGCAAGAAATGTAACTATTGTCTTCCATGAAGCCTTGGTGGTAAGAAAAAAGAGATTATCACCAAGAAGGCCGCACCACACATTAAATAAAAAAGTATGTTGTTCATGTCTTGCAGCAGTCTCATGTGGGTTTCCTCTGCCCAAGTGTGGGTGCTGTGCCGGGACTTGAAATTTTCCCGGCATGTTTGAAAAATCGCGCCGAGGCGAGGTACGCTGTGGCTGTTAGCGGCAATGCCACTTTCATAAGTGACTCGCGACCGTCCTGAATGCAGTGAGCAACGACGCAATAAAGTATGCCCGTTGACCAACTGATCGACAATTTGTAGCAGGTATTTCCGAAGCCTCGTGGCTTTGCAGAAACCGTGAATCGGTCTAATTCCAATTTCAACTCTCCGACGGATATTATGTGGTCTGGCGGCTGGGCAAAATTCTCTTTGATCTATTATGCGTGCTTAATTTAAAAGTATCTCAGGTAAGAATAATTACATTATTCCATGTTATGTTAATGGGGGTTAGGTGTTAATATCTGTGTGTGTGTGATCCAAACGTGTAAAGTTATTTTAGTTGTAACACTTCCAGCCGTAAATTAAATTGCACGTTATTTCCGGCACGTGTCCACCTGGCACTTAACTGTCTTAAGAAAATTAAATGTAAATGTAAGAAAACTAAATTCAAAAGTAAATGTGCAAGGAAAATGTAAAGGTAATTCAATATAAATGTGTTCAATTTGGTGAATGCTAATGGATAGGCACATGTGAATTTTCAAGCTAATAACAGCATTGCTAATAATAGAGGGGTAGTGTCAACAGAATTGTGACAGTGTATGTGTGTGTTGCCTGTGTTTCGAGGCGAGAGAGAATGGTGTTGTTGTATTTTCCTGACGGTCCACTACAAATAAAAACTGTTACAGCGTCCCCGACCAGTCGGGAGAAAGGCAGGTCTGAGATGGTGACATGAACATCCGACACCATCGGCAGAGATGCCAACTAGGAAGCTCCACCCCCCCACCAACGCCGTCAACCACATATACTCCTGCTCCAGAAAACCAAAAGGACCGCTATCTAGAAGGAGGATGACCACGCACTTCGCAACTACCAGCACCACTCCTAACCAGCAGCATCACAGGTTCTTACTGGAATCAGCATTCTTCAGAATACAGGTGGGAAGTTTCCATATATTAAAACGCAACCACAACTACACTTCACCAGTTTCAAAAGCAGAAAGGACACGCATATAAACGAATAAAGTTTTCAATTTATAATGATTAGAATTTTGTAAGAAACTGTCTAATGGACATATACTTGTGATTTCTTATTAACTGTGTTAAACCATCCACTCAGGTGGTTTGATTAACGTTCATTGTTAATAGTATTACTAATTAAGGGTATTAATGCCCATTAAAAATATATAGAAGTTAAAAGTAAAAGATAGTGAATGCTATGATAATGATGTGATGAAACAAATAATTTTTTTATTACTTAGAACAAGTCTTGTGAACATGTGTATGTGTTCGAATTCACATTATTAACTGTGTTAAAAGCATTCACTTGTTGTACTCTTTTCATTAATTTGATTGTTGGTAGCATTGATAATTGTTTCTAGGAGAAAGGGCATATATATAACAGCATTTTCATACTGATGATGATTTAAAATTTGCTAGAACATGCCCTATGAATGTATATTGTCATTTTATTATTATTGGTACAAAAGCATAAAATGGTTAAACTGATTGTTAGTTGTAGTTATTACAGATTGAAAATATTTATAGTTGTTGATAAAATGAGAACTAGGAACTGGTATCGGAATACAAAAAATTCACTTAATTGAATATTATGTAAAATATGTCATGTTAGTATAAGAAAACACTAATAACAAAAAACTTGTTACTGTTAAATGACCATTTTATTGCAAGTCTTGTCCCCCTGGACACCAGCACATTTTTGCTTCATCTAGGCCAAGTATCTAGTTTTGATTTTTACGTAACGGCCTAACGGTGGCCGTTACGTGCTTCAAAAGATTAAAATGCCATTTCTTGTAAATTGTAACACTTTTCTGACGCATTTTGGTCTGTTTTGTTTTTAATTAAACTCAAATTTCTCAAATTTGTACTTACTTTTAATAGACATTATACACATAAATTTCTTCATAATTAAATTCTCTACAAGGTTAGTTAGAAATTTGTATTTGTTTATTGGTAAAATTAACGAAGTTATTGTATCTTAAATCTAAAAATGTGTGTTTTTCGAATCAAATGTTTTGGGTTTTACAGTTTTTTTAGAAACTAATTAAGATAGAACTCTGGGACCTCTCTTATTCAGTTACTCAGATCAAAAACCATAAGAAACTACCAAATTTACCCTTTACTTCATACCCCAAAAATTTCAGTATGGCGTAATTTACCGTGGGAGCAGAATTCACGGCGAACTGGTTCGTGAGCCGTAACTCGGTAACGAACCGTTTTCAGACCTATGTTTATATGAACTTTTTATTATTTTTAGCTATAGTATCAGCTTCCGAGAGACTGCCGTGCAATTTGAATGACCCTGTATAAGCCTTGTATAGTTTTTATAAGTTGTTGTGAGTATTCCCCTCTTTGTAATACTTAAAGTAGATATGAAAATGAAATTCAGACGGGCGGGCAAATGTAATGCAAACTGGGTTGGAAGCGTCCTTAGGTCCGAGTATCTGGAAAGTAGGACAGCAGAACCAGGCAACAGCTGTGAGGACAGACAACGCTGTGTGAAAGACGAACAAGTATCTGATGGGGTGTTTATTAATGGTAATTTATTCAACGGAAGGAAAGCGGTGAAAACAACTCGGCGAATCTTTACGCAGTTAAATGTTTCAAGACGACGACGACTGAGTTTTGTAAAAGTAAGTAAATACGGACGAAGTAAAAGGCGGAAGCAAGGAAGGAAGCTAAAGTTTGCAGTGTTTGTTCCGCTCAGAAGTAACTTTTGTAAGAGAGAAAAGTTACACGTTGAAAACTACATACAAACTTGGCTGCATCCGCTATCGGTGGAAAACACATTATACCTACCTTATTGCATACTCGGGGAAGAAAGTTGCGTGGATACGGAATATCAATGAATCGACCGACCAAGCACAGGGGATGTACTTCTAATACGCAAAACAGGCAACAGATTAGTAGAATTTCCCATGTCCCCTCCTCTTTAGAGTAATTACAGATAAGATTGTTCAAAATTTAAACTACGTACGCCTGTATAACGTTGAAAAAGATGGTCGTCTGAGGGAGTAAAAGATGGTGGTTAGAGAGAATGTTCATTTATTTATAAATTGTACGAAACTATTTTGTAAATTATGAATCTTCTACTATGATGTTGTATTCATTGTTCATAACGTAAAGATACCATAGATATGATTTATAATAAAGGTTTAATAACGAGCTGATATAATATATAGATCTCAATGTAAACATAAACACTCCGCAACAAAATCAGTTCTCGAGAAAATTGTTGGGCACAAACGTACGTTTCACGATCATTAATCAGTGTTTACGAATTCGTTTTTTGTAAATAGTAACTGTTTTACAATATTGTGACCGCCAGTGCACAGTGTATATGTCCTGGCGATTGTCTCTGACCGAAATCGATCAAAATTAAGAATTTGAGTACAGTAATTCAAATTTTATTATAAGTCATATGTATGGTATCTTTAGGTTATTAATAAATAATATACCACAATAGAAGATTGAGATTATAGGTCAAATTAGTAAGCAATAAGTGTGTGTATATTATAAACACATTACATTATAATTAGTTGTAAATTATGATTGAACGACCGAAGCGCATTCTCAGTTTTGACTCGTGATGTGTCACGTGATGTTTTGACTCGTGACGTGATGTGGCTCTACCATTTCTGATGTGTGTGTCTATCTATCCGACTGTCTACCTGACTGTCTTTCTTTCTGTCTATCTGTCCCTTTGGGGTATGTCTGATGATAGCATCAACCGATTTTTTTTACCCTATAGAACCCTATTGTTTCTGAGATTGATCCCTCCAGAAACAGCTGGTGGGAGGCAAAAGTGTATGGAGGGCTTAAAATTGAAAACCTCAAAAGCTCACAAGCGAAATAAAAAATAGGCTTTCATGTGTAAGAGCGTATCCATACGCGCTCGAATGTGGGAGTTTTACATGAAAATTAATTATAATTATTTCACATATGGTTTTCTTCCTACATCCAACAAGAAGTGACCCTGTTTTCCCAGAACAGTAGCTACGGATGTAGACCAGACGTTTGATAAATAATCCTGGTGGAGGGCAGCAGTAGCCACCAGTCCCAAGTTGAGGAGTAAGGGAAATGATCCTGGACCGGCTTCACTTTGGAATATTACAGGCAGTAATCTAGGTGGATTTAGTTGGGTGTAATACTGCGACTGCGGGGTGTGTAGTGCCCTGCCCTGGGTAGATGTGACTTAGTAGCGGTGGTGAAGGCAACACATCTAGAGAGGGTGTCCCGAACAACACCACTGCATGCTCAGAGGCAGCCCCACTACACGAGCTAGCCCTGCGCAACGATCTTAACGTGGCCAGGGTGAAATTTGTTTATCTATATATTTATATAAAACCAAAAGTCTGAGGATTTGTGAGTACTGAATACACACCGTTACATCGATTGCCACCAAATTTTGCATAGGTAACCTTTGACACAAGGCAAAAATTACTATCTAAATTGGAATTTGATATTCTGCCCTGTTCCCACGATTTAGACCTTTCCGTTGACGCGTATAAAGATGTCAACAGCACCATGGAGACGAGAATTAATTACCATAGTAACCAGTAAATAAACAAATGACATTTAGTGGCATCGGAACTTTTCCTTTATCCGTTCCTGCAGTTTTTATGTTTTTAATATGCGATTGTATCGATATATTTTCTAATTTTGTACACAAATACGTCTGTATATTTTGTAATTTTCTTAAACGATTATAAATTTTATGTTTATACGTATTTCTGATGTTGCAATGGATAAGGAATGAAATATATTAAATACTACTACTAAAGATGTCAACAAAACTATGGAGACCAGAATTAATTACCATAGTAACAAATAAATAAACAAGAGTTATTTAGCGGCGTCGGAACTGTACATTTATAAATTCTGGCAGTACATTTTCGATGTTTTATATAATATGCGATTATATCTATATATATTACGATGTGGAAAGTGTACTACTTGTAAATTGTCCTATTACTTAATGTAAAGCGAAAATACATGTTGTTTTCGTGTGTGATGTTAGGTGACAACGGTTTTTGGTTTTTAGTTTACTGCTTAAATAAATAAAAGCCATGGTTGAGGAAAACATAACGTTTAATGTGTTATACAATGTTTCTAACACAGTAACACTTAAAATAAAGAATTTTGCGTTTTTGATTTAACGAGTACTTGTTAAATATTTCCAAACGCTTTATAAATGGGTACTTTTGAATCTCCAAAGTCTGTTGCACCAACATAATAATTTTGTACAAGTTAAAATAGTACAAGTGTTGATAAGTGTCGGTAACAGGTTTGGAGAGAATTTTACTAATGAGTACAAAATTATTATACAACCTGACAGAACGCCAAATAGACATAGACAATAAAAATTATATTAAAATACTGATTAAAAGTCAAATATTTGCGTGCAAAACCGCGGATAACAGCTAGTTACTGATAAGACTCAAAAGAATAGCCGGACTGAAAATAATGGATGTGAAGGCATGCCGGGACAGGACCAATCTTATCCATGAAGTGATGATGATCATGGTGACGTTTTTCTTTTAAAATTATCAACAAAATTCTTTTTCAATAAGCATACATTTTACTTAAAGTAAACCGTTTGTTGCAGTATATTAAGAGTTTTATATAACTGCCATTTTGAGATATGAAGAAGGCGGTATCACTTCAAACACATTTTGTCAAGTTATAATGTAGGTCTAACCATAAGCAGTTGTGATTTCTGTATGAACTCCCACAGTGCATTCACCTTTTGCATTAAAAAAAATGTATCAAAGAACAAATTTTGATTTGTCGGGACGCTGTCATTTTCAAAATGTGCGACGCGAACTATTCGCGCAAAGTCTACGTTCATAGTGAAGGTAAGGAATAGATATTGATTGAAAATTAACAGCACTGTTAATACTGCCTCGGCCAAAACGGTGACAGTCGGATTCCTCTGTTGTAATAATGAGCTCTTAAAAGTATGGCACGTACCGGCACTGTCGATTTATGCACCAATAAAGCTGCAACGTTATTATGATGAGATTTTTGTTTCCAATCCACGGTGACGCGACGTTGCCACAATTACTAGTCTAGTCACTACGAGCCTAACCGTCTTGTCGTCGTCTTTCTGTTGTCAGTGCAGCCGTTGTTTAATCATGTGCAGAAACATGTCAACAACCAATGTAATTACACTAATTCGTGTAAAAAACAAATTGCAACTGATAATATTTGCTTTGATGCCGACGGGTAACGGTTTAAATGAGGCAGCTATATCATCACCGGAAAACAAATTATCCCATAGTTTCGATGTAATATACCTAGCTTTAATTTTCAGATATGACTCCCAATTTCCAGAATATTACAAAACAGATAAGGCAACATTTCTTGAAATATTAGATTGATTAATATTAGGTTGATTAATACCAACCTTGAGACATTAGGTTGGTATAATGTATTTTTCATCTCTTACGAATAGTTTGGAGAAAACTTATTAAAATTGTATATAAATATTTGCAGGATTGCAAATATTCACACTTATATTCACACTTAAGACCAAGGTGATGGCTTTTCGTGGAACTGATCCCGTATGGGCAAAGATTATTATAGGCGTCCTGGAACAAGTTAGCAATTTTGAATACCTGGGCTACAGTGTGTCTTATAATGCAAGCAACGACGTTGTGAATTAATTGCATAAGTTCAACCTTATGTGCGGGACCATTAAGCGAACCCTTAAGTCAGCAAGTAAATGAACACGCCTAAAATTTTACAAGGTGATGGCTCTTCCCACACTTCTTTATGGGTCTGAGAATTAGACTTTAACGAAAGGCCAGGCCAGTCGCATCCAAGCGGCTGAAATGAGATTTCTCAGACACGTAGCAGGTTATACTCTCCATGATCATAGAAGAAACATAGATATACGGCAGGAACTGATTATTATGAGTATACTCGACAGGATCGCCCAGTATCGGCTGAATTGGTGGGAACATCTTTGCCGAATGGATGACTGCCGCATCCCCAAACAACTATGGAACTATAAGCCGAGGGGACGAAGAGGTATAGGACGTCCGAGACAGCGCTGGAGTGACCAGCTCTAATCACTGCCTACTTGAGACCGGAACAAACCATCCTTGGCTTAATCCTTGAAGATGATGATGATGATGATGAAGAAAATTTTGCAGTTTGGAAAATCTATACATAACCTAATTAAATGTGTTGGCTTTTTCCGTCAGTGAAACGACTTTATTTTATTTATCCTGTTAAACGTATATTTACTAGAACAGAGTAGACCAGAACTAATAATTTTACACAGTGAATTGAAAATTTTACATTTTTAAATGTTTTTCATTTTTCAACATAATTCGGAATGTGTATTTATGGTAGTTTATTAATATAAAATGTTTAGCTATCATTTCAGAAGAACAAAACTATCAGAACGTGGCTGCCACATCTGCATGCTGACTTCCCGACCCGGCTCAGCTGTTGGCATGGCAACGTAAACACAGCAACACTGATACAAATCCCATCGGACTGTTAACGCTCCTACACTGGGCTCGCTGTATTTTGTACGCTTTCAGCATCAGCTGCCTTTTAAATATTTACTGACTGTGTCTGGATACAACGTGCCCCGCGAGATACTGTACATTTGTACGCTCCATATATTTTCCATTTCTTCATACAATGAAACCACATAATACCGCCTACTACTCCGTGTCCAGCATAGCAGAATTCTTTAACCTTCATCATTCGCTATATCTTATTATTTTGCAGCTTATCATACTCCATACAGAGAGCGGCACATTCTCAGTATTCTTAAACGCAATCGCGCTCTATAGAGGAAACCCGCTACTAAACACTTCTTGTGTTGCCTAATCAAGGTTTATTAGAAAGAACTGTACGACACTTATGCGGAAACGTAGGTTGTGCTTACAAATAAAAACTGTAAACGACCGTTCGCCTCTTACTACGGTAACTGAACTAGATGCTCCGTGAGCTGCAGAACTCGGTCACTATTTTCAACAAAATACAGTTATTATTACATAAATTTCGATAGTAGATAATTTTCAATTATGGAAAAAGAAAAATATCCCGATTACTACTAGTGATATAAGACTTGTAGAGCACACAATCATACAATAAACAGTAAAAATTCAAAACATTTGGAATTGGGTTACAATTCCCTTTAGCCTGCCATCCTGCTGAATTTTCACAAATTTTTTATTTATTTTTTAAAATGCGGTCTCAGAAGTTTAATATTTTAAAGCCTTTTTAATACACTCAGGAATCAATTAAAAATTACCTTTAATTTGATACCCGACATAAATTTTTACGACTCATTTTTGTGCCCCAATGTCAAACAATTTTGAAATTAAACAAATGACACTGTATTCAAATTTTGGGTTTGGTTACTTTTACTTCACTTAGTACCCCACATTGTTGTTTTGCTTTTCTACATTCATTTTAAACTGTAGGTCTTTTAAGGTTTGTCTGAGGCTATCACAGCCGGAGTTATCGTTATTAAAATTACTGTATTGTCTTCCGAGCTGTTTGGAAATGCTCCGATGCTGTTGATCGCAGCAGACGTTTCAGCCGTGCCTTTCAATTTAGCACTGAAGATGGCCGTCAAAGTCACGGCTGAAACGTTTGCTCCAAGCAACAGCATTAGACCACTGCCAAACAGCCCACATGACAATAATTTTAATAACGTTGTAGGCCTTCCAGTTTACGAAATTTCAAATAATAACAATTTGTTAAACAGTAAACACAGTATGTTCTCACTGTGAGGAAATACGGAATTAAAACAGTGTTTCGGCCACATAAGAAGCTGGCACAATTTTTAAAACCAAAGACGAATCCCGATTAACACTGAAGGTATCTACAAAACCCAATGCAGTTGCGGAAAAGTTTACATTGGCCAGACGGGTCGCCTGATTTCCACAAGAGTTCAAGAACATATCAGACATACGAAGAACTCGGCAGTTTAAAAGTCTGCATTTCCTGAACATGGTAAACTTCGGAGACGCATCTAATAATAAGATCATGTAATAGGTATTGTGACAGATTGATCCTAGAAGTAATAGAAATTAATAAATACAAGGATAATTTCAACAGAGAAACCGCCACGCTGAGTATGACTTGGTACCCTTTACTTTCTGGTTTGACAGCACGTGGGTTGACTGACCGCACAAACAATGCATACAGCGTAACACCCACAGGGCAGGGTGCACTTACTGGACCACCCATCGCCACTTCTACACTATATAACTGAGTTCGCTTGCCGGCGTTTTTGTCACTTATACCTGAGGATACTCATTGTAATATGAGTGAAACGTTGTCATACATGACATTTTTGACGCAGTCTATACCGGAAGAAGACTTCAAAAACATAATAGTAAACACAGTAAACTAATTTTTTAATAATTTTATTTTTAGTTTTCTAGATTATCCGAGATGGTTGTGACATTCATTAACCCGCATAATCGAGAATCCACTGCATTTTGATTTTCGCAAGTACCCTTGAAGCCGTGTTTTGTTAGCTCCGTAGTCGACTATTATACAATCCATTCCCCACGATCTATACGTTTCCTCAGTCAAAAGTACATACGGTTTGCATTCGTCCACATTATGTGTGCGTAATCTGCTTTACAGACGAACAGTTAGTTTTTCGAATCTTGTTAGTATTATCCTCGTAGAATTATTAACGCCTACCCATCTTAAATTCAAAACTACCATGTTTACAGGTTTAACTATAGTAAAAATAAGTATTACTTAAGACTAATATTGACTTAATATGTTAGCCGGTATATTGTTTCTTCCATCTCCTTCTACTAAAACCCTCCCTACTCTACCACAACCACCTCCTTAGCCACTACCCAATCCTCCCCCTCCACCGCCACCCACGCCACTCACCATTTGCCCTCTTCCTCCTAAACTCTTACCTCTTCTCCACCACAAGCTCCTTTCCCTATTACTTCACTCTCCTTCACTTCTCCGCCACCAACATCACGACCAAAACCTCCTCCTCCCACCATACTAAACCCTAACTTCTCCGCCACCACAAGCTCCCTACCCACTCTCCTTCACTTTCTCCTTATCACCAAGCTCCTTATCTTTCTCCACTCTCCTTCACCTTCTCCTCCGCCTTCACAATCACCAAAAAATTATTGGTAAATAAAAAAATGGTTCGAACGAAGATTGAAGGAAGTTACTTTTATTGTTATAAATAATAATTGCATTAGTCAAGTTAGCAGCCACATTCCGAACACCTGGTTGAGTTTCATTCGTAAAGCACTTTAGTTGTTGGACGGCCTTAGCGATTTGTGCGTAGGCGGTAGTAGATTATTGAGAAACAAACTCATTTGTTGTAACACAAAAATAAAAATGTATAAGACACTTCTCAGACCGGTTGTTAAGTAAGGAGGCGAGATATGGACGCTGATAAAAAAGGAACAAGAAACACTAAGATGTGAAAGGAGAATTGTGCGAAGTGTTTATGGCTCGGTTAAAGAATGTGATGAATGAAGAATAAGAAATAATCAACAGATAGACAAAATATTGAAACTAGAGTCCATTGTAAGATTCGTAAAGGTTCAGCGAATACAATGGCTAGGTCGCCTAGAGCAGATGTATCCAAAAAAAGAATCCTGAGGGCCAAGTATACAAAAGTAGAAAGATAGGCCGACATAGGATAGGATGGTTGGATGATGTGCTGGAAGATCTAAGAAGAATGGATATGAGGGGTTACGCTGATATGGCAATGGATAGTAGACATTGGAGAAAGTTGGTTTTTGAAGACAGAGCTTACATTGGGTTGTAGTGCTAAAAAAGTAGTATATTCTGATCTAAACCTTCTGATAATTCTCTTTCATATTATATAACAGTTTTTGTTAATATGCACACGTATCACGGTCTATTTTTGCGCTTTAGAATATCGGTAAAAAAGTGTTTTTGCAATTAAATCTTGAAGACAATCAAATTGTCAAAAAATTGTAGGTTTTCATAGAAAGACTTAAGATGAAGTGGTATTTTGCCATGGAATATAATACACCGCATTACTTTCCTGTCTGTTGCGTTTCCTAACGTTGCTTCTTGGCGTTGATTTTTGCACTATAAAAATAAGCCTTATAGCCTAATACACCCTATTCCCAACTTGCATCCTTTCATGTATCATCGTCTATACGGATACTTCATTGTCTATCATGTTACCCAGGTACTTGAACTTATTGACCGCATCAAATTATCCTTTTATCATAAATTATACAAAGGCTGTATAGACTTCTTCTTCTTCATAATACAGGAATTAGCATGTACGTTAAGTTTTGTTGATATTTACATTGCATCCCATCCCAGCGGATTTTCGATTCAGCTCCCTGTATACCTCAACCAGCCGCTGTCTTGTTCTGGCTGTTATCACAACATCGTCAGCGTTAGCACTTAGTTTGCTTGTCTTATTTATTATAGGTCAGAATTTACCATACAATGTTTCGAGCACTAAAAATTTTGTTTAGCAGTTGAAACGTTATGTTGTAAGTTCTAACAATGGTAAGAGTCCGACCTAACCCTTCTGATAATTTTCACTTACCACTAAAAGTTAGATTTAATGATTGTATAAAAGAGCTTATAAGAATCTAGTACAAAAGGTATATTACCTCAAAACGTATAACATACATTTTTGTTAACGAAAGTATTAGAGAAAAAACCTCAAATAGTAGACAAATCAGACAAAATTTTACTAATACGCCTAATCTACATTTGACAAATAGGTGGCTTAGTAGGCCTATTGGAGACTAGGTTAAAAGAATTTAATCAAATATTACTCTTATTTCTTAAACATTTTACGTAAGAACGTAAAATATTAAATGTTTTTATAGGTCATTGTACGAAATGTAATTAACCTACAAGAATAAATTCCACATTAATTATAGAATAATCGCATTTAAATTCAACAGTTTAACATACAGCCTGTTTGAGCAACACTGAACAACATAATATAAATATGGCTGCCGATGGCAAGTTCTTTGTTCCCATATTTCATACATTTTTGTATAGAAATGTCCAACCCATCAATGAACTAATAAAAAACATGATACAAATTTTAAAAATATGGTGTAAAGGCAGTTATTTATTAGTAAATATAACTCAAAAGCTCCTTTCAGAGTTGATAAATGCCTGTTGAAACACGCCAATATAGGCTTAATGAAATGAAATAACCTATACTTTTATATTACTGTTCTAATTAGTATTTACAACAATATAAATCATCTAATTTGTACGCAATATCAATAATAATAATACTCCTGTTGGTCAAATCGCAATATACTGATTAGCATGTAAAATAACTACTTTAAGATTTACATCAAAAGTCCTAGGACTATATGGACGAAACTACAATCATGACGCTTTACACTGGTGGAATTATTACTTCACATTTTTTTTTACTGTTAAGTATATCTCTTACCTTCTTCGGATGAAAACATTGATACATACATCGCGCAAAAACACAAAGTAAATAAAATAAATCATATTTCGATAAGAAATTATTACTATCAAAGGTCACTTCACACTCACAAGCTGCGTCTATTTTAAAACTAGTTTGTTTCATGTTCTTGATTTCGTCGTCGGATTCAATCAAAACATTTGTACAATTATACAAAAAGAGTAAAAATATAGTTATTTTTTGTTAAGAAAACGTGCAAACGGTACAATACAAATCAAAACATTACACTGTTTGTATTACAATGAAAATATGACAAAGTTAATGCAATAAAAGTTTCAATATGAAAACCAATTGATGGAACGTTCAGCGCCACCTAGTGACTGTTTTCTGTATTAACCATGGTACTACCCGACTACCCGAACGTCACAGGTTTGCAACTTGCAAATCGTTACAGACATTACAAATAAACGAAAAAATATGAAGAAACTACAACATATTATTGTGAAGACATACAATACATTTAATGATGCCTTAACCTTTCACAAACTGCGTTTACAAGTGTTTAATGGCAATTACGTCGAAGTCGTTTTGATTCATAACAACATTCGTATAAAATAAAATACAATCAATAACATAAGCGTTGTAAATATATTTAAAACAACATATAAACAATTGAAAAACGAATACGGCTGCAAGTAAGAAGTAATAATTACATTATGCAATTAAAAATATTTTAAAACATACAGACAATTAATTATTGTGTTTCAAGAAAGAGTTGATTCAAATAATAAAGCATTCCACAATAAAAATTTTGTTTTGTTGCCTATGTTAGTCAAACATATTGAGTCTTAGGCTTGTTGCTTACAAGTAGAAATGTAACTGACGTTTTAAATAAAGTTTAAGTAATATTACATGTCTGAGGCTTTCACGACCAGCGTCAATGCTAGAATCTTGGCTTGCAGGACTGTAACAACTTTGGGCCACGGCCTTACAGCCCGATAAGAGAAGATTCTAGCAATGTTTAAGTAATATTACATATCTGAAGCTTTCACGGCTGGCGTCAATGCTAGAATCTTGTCTTGCAGGACTGTAACAACTTCGGACCACAGCCTTACAGCCCGATAAGTGAAGATTCTAGCAATGATTAAGTAAAATTAAAACATCCGCACGTTCGGAGTGAACGTCTATTGTTTTCTGGAATTATGGCTTAAATTAACGAAGTTCATTTTTGTTCATAAATGGAAGGTGCATTTGAAATTTATTGATCATTATCACCATCATCATCTTCAAGGATTAAACCAAAGAAGGTTTGTTCTGGTCTCAAATAGGCAAAGATTACAGCTGATCACTCCAGCGCTTCCTCGGACGTCCCCCGTCCCCTCGGCTTATAGTTCCATAGTTGTTTGAGGATCCGGCAGTCTTTCATTCGGCGAAGATGTTCCCACCAATTCAGCCGATACTGGGTAATCCTGTTGAGTATACTCACAATATTTAGCTCCTGCCGTATATCTATGTTTCTGCTATGATCATGGGAGTATACCCTGCCACGTGCATGACAAATCTCATTTCAGCCGCTTAAATACAACTGGCCTGGCATTTTCTTAAAGTCAGACCCGTAAAGAAGCGTGGAAAGGGCCATCACCTTAGAGAATTCTAGGCGTGTTCCTTTACTTGCTGACTTAAGGGTTCGCCTGATGGTCCCACACATAAGGTTGAACTTATGCAACTTATTCACAATTGTTGCTTGCATTATAAGACACACTGTAGCCCAGGTATTCAAAATTGCTAACTTGTTCCAGGACAGTATCATCTATAACAATTTTTTCCCATACGGGATCAGTTCCACGAAAAGCCATCGACTTGGTCTTAAGTGTGGATATTTGCAATCTAAGTCTTTACAGATTCGATTTAACAATTAATTGTTAATGATTTAGTCGTCCCTATTAATCGTTATTATTAATTAATAATAACGATTTAATCGTCTCCAAAATTGCAGACTCATCTGCAACCTGTTTTCCGATTTCGACAGAATAGCCTGATCGTCCGCAAACAACAAAGTGTCAATTGTAGAGTGACCAATCATAAAATGGTCTGGAGGACACATCTGGCAGTTTCGTGTGACATCTTCTGTATATAAGATGAACACCCGTGTCGTACTCCACAATTGATCAGACCAACTCCAGGAGCTGATCTCGGTTTTCCTGCTTTTATCAAGATTTTATTCTCCACATAAAGACTCTGTATAGCTTTAATTGGATGTTGTGAGGTCCCTTTCCTTGCCATTATTGCCCATAATTTGAGCCGATTCGTCCTGTCAAACGCCTTCTTGAAGTCGATGAAAACTGTGTACGTGGGCATCTGATACTCTCTACGCTTTTCAATGAGCTGGGGTATTGTGAATATTTAATCTAAATATGATCTTCCTTCCTGAAACCGTTCTGTGCTTCTGAAAGTATGGTATCCGTTGTTGCATTCAGCCGTTTTCTTAATATAGATGGTTATAATTTATAAATTAATTGGTAAAATGTATAATTTAATTACAATAATTGGTTTATGAAAATTAAAACACCGCCATGTTTCTTCTTCTTCTTGTCATTGTCCTTGTCCTTGTTCTTGTTCTAGTTCAAGTTCTATTTCTAGTTCCAGTTTTTGTTCTAGTTATTGTTCTAGCTGTAGTTCTAGTTATTGTTCTGGTTCTTGTCCTTGTCCTTGTTGTTGTTGTTGTTGTTGTTGTTGTTGTTGTTGTTGTTCTTCTTCTTCTTCTTCTTCTTCTTCTTCTTCTTCTTCTTCTTCTTCTTCTTCTTCTTCTTCTTCTCCTTGTTCTTGTTCTTGTTCTTGTTCTTGTTCTTGTTCTTGTTCTTGTTCTTGTTCTTCGTCGTCGTCGTCTTCTTCTTCTCCTTCTTCTTCTTCTTCTTCTTCTTCTTCTTCCTCTTCTTCTTTCAGTGAGTCTTCAACCCCTGGTGGTCCTTGGGCTCCGCAACAATCCTCGTCCACTCCCCTCTATCATTCGCCGATTCTTTCTAGTCACTTTTGTCCATCATGACAAGGTCGTGATTGATCTTGTTCATCCTTCTTTTCCTTCATCGAACCCTGCTTTGCCTCCATATAATCTCCCTTTCAAAACACTCTTAACCATTGTCGTCTAAGGCTTTCACGGCCGGCCTAGTAGTCGTTAATATTATTGTTTACCGGGCTATCAGGCCGTGGTCTAATGTTATTTAACGCAAACGTTTCAGCCACTCCACCGGTGGCCATCTTCAGTGCTTGAAGACTGATACACTGACACTTGTCTACAGTCAGTAAAGCCGTAGCACTATGGCTAAGGACGTTTGCGTTAAATAACATCGGACCACGGCCTGGAAGCCCGGTAAACGTTGATATTAACAACTCTTAACCATTCTTTTATATCCTTTATTTTTTCAATTTATCCTAGCGAACTAATTATTTGAGCTTTGATGAACCTTATGCTTACCTTTCCCTCCAATAACTAATTTCAAATTTTCATTTTCCCTTATTACCCAAGTATCTCCACAAGGGCGTACTTGTGGTACCACAAGGTCCGTGGTTCACAGCCTTATGTCACAACACGACTCACCATCTTCATGTAAATCATCATTTTGGCTCGTATCTTAACCAACTTGTTTTTAAACATTTTTATATTGGTAAAATAGGCAACGTTTCCTTCCTGAATTCTTTCCAGAATGGTGTCACTCATCCTATTCTCATTGCCCACTATGTTCCCAAAACACATTCGTCATCATCATCATCATCATCATCCTCAAGGTTTAAACCAAGAACGGTTTGTTCCGGTTTGAAATAAGCAAATGTTACAGCTGGTCACTCCAGCGCTTCCTCGGAAGGCCCCCACCTCTCAGTTCCCTCGGCTTATAGTTCCATACTTGTTTGGGGATGCGGCAGTCATCCATTCGCCAAAGATGTTCCCACCAATTTAGCCGATACTGGGCGATCCTGTCGAGTGTACTAATAATATACATTTCCTGCCGTATGGAGAGTATACCCTGCCACGTGCCTGCGAAATCTCATTTTTAGCCGCTTGGATCCGACTGGCCTGGCCTTTCGTTAAAGTTCAATTCTCAGACCCATAAAGAAATGAGGGAAGAGCCATCACCTTGTAGAATTTTAGGCGTGTTCCTTTACTTGCTGACTTAAGAGTTTGCCTGATGGTCCCGCACATAAGGTTAAAATTACGCAACTTATTCACAACGTCGTTGCTTCCATTATAAGACACACTGTAGCCCAGGTATTCAAAATTGCTAACTTGTTCCAGGACAGCACCGTCTATAACATTTTTTGCCCGTACGGGATCAGTTCCACAAAAAGCCATCACCTTGGTTTTAAATGTGGATATCTGCAATCCAGAGTCTTTGCAGACTTCATTTAACAAATGTATACCTATCTGCAATCTGTTTTCAGAGTCCTACAGAATACAAGACACATTCATATCATACAATTTTTTTTCTCCTATAATTAGTTTTCGAGGGACACAGGTCAAATTGCTTGAAGTTAATACCTTATGCTTTGTTTTACCCTCATTTAGTATCAGACCTATATTTTTTTCTTCTTGTTCCATTGCTTTAAATACATTCTTTAGACGTGGCGTGCAATTGTTGTAATGCAATGTGTATGCAGCATAAGGCAAATCTATACTGATTTTAAAATTAATTTTTCTTTTGAGTGATCTACCAAAATGACCTTAAGGAGTTCAAAATTAAAGAAAATATATGGCAGCCCATGAGTTTCTTTAATGACTGTTTTGTGTTTCAAGCATAAAGGTAAACACCGAAATGTGAGAGACATAATTGCGTTTGACCTTCATTCGCTAATCTTTTTGCATTATGTACTCTCGTGAATGTTATCTGTTGGTTTTCATGTATTTTTTCGTATTTTGTTCATTTTTTTTTTAGTAAACATCCTTATCTTTAAGACCTACTGGTGGATATTTGCCCAAGATCGATATAAAACACTTTGAAATGTGAAAAAATATAATAGAGACCCGTGTTTTATGGGGCAAGACAAATTTGACTGCAATTAAGTGTTTACGACGTGATAGTGTGAGTTTTGTAACAACCTGGTCACTTGGCAAGACGAGTTTTGTCGAATTTCCGGATTTTACTATTTATTTAATTAGAGATAAAGTAAAGTATTTCAACTATACTTTGAAATATATCCTGAAATATATTCTGAGTATAAAAACACTCCTAATTCACGTTGATAATTTCTGTATGAGATCAGATTTGCAAACAAACGCTTAAAATGTACGTGATACTTCATTTCTTATTTGTCACCGAGTTGGCTCTACGGTGATAAAACCTCGACCCACAATAAGTCGGCAATGGAGCTGCTGGACCGATTAAAAACAAAATTGCTTAGGAGGATTGCAGGGCCAATTTGAAAAAATAAGATATAGCGGTGTAGAAAAAATAGCAAATTGTATGCAGCATATGGCGATCTCAGCATTACCTCCTCTTCATTAAGGTACAAAAGACTGAAGTGACTTGGTCATGTTCTGAGAATGGAAGACAGCCGGACAGTCAAAAAGTTGTACAAGGGGTTCTCCTGGAAGAGTAAGACATAGAGGACAACCTAGAAGACAGTCTCCACTGTTGTTGGAAAGACAGTGTCCTGAGTGATTTCAGGCAGTTTCATTCCTTGCTTAGAACTGATATGAATGGACGACATTGGTTGAGCAGGCCCAGGGTAGTTTCACCTGTCTGCTGCGCCAATGAAGAAGAAGAAGAAGAAGGAGGAGGAGGAGGAGGAGGAGGAGGAGGAGGAGGAGGAGGAGGAGGAGGAGGAGGAGGAGGAGGAGGAGGAGGAGGAGGAGGAGGAGGAGGAGGAGGAGAGAGAAGAAGAAGAAGAAGAAGAAGAAGAAGAAGAAGAAGAAGAAGAAGAAGAAGAAGAAGAAGAAGAAGAAGAAGAAGAAGAAGAAGAAGAAGAAGAAGAAGAAGAAGAAGAAGAAGAAGAAGAAGAAGAGTTTCGTATGAATTGAATGGTTTGCAGAAAATGAAAGAAGAGAAACATCTTTACTGACTGGACTGTGACATATCAAATCTAATCGTAGAATGAGTTAAACGTGGCGTCGACTAACTTAAAACGTATGTTATGCTATGAAACAAATAATAATGGAAAATAACCAAAGTTTACGAGCAACATTATAACACTGCAATTGCCTGTCACCCTAATAATAGCTTGTGACAGTGTTCGAGCAACGTTTTATTTGTTTTGATTTCGTTCTCCCCGCCTCAACAGTATTACTGGTAAAACAAACGAAACTAATAAAGAACAAGAAGAGGAAGAGGAAGAAATTAAATAAGCCTTGTCACAGAATGTCGTGCTTCGCTTTGCTAATTTAGAGCGAAGGGCGTAAGATTAAAACAAAGGAGAAGAAGAAGAAGAAGAGGAGGGGATTCTGCTGCAAACGTAAGACAGCTGACATTGCCGCAGCCCCGACACCCCACCCCTGCTTGACGTAAACACAATAAATTTAATAACGACGGCACTGCTGCTTCGTTTGTGCCAAAGCGTGTGACACACACACACACACACACACACACACACACACACACACAGAGCCTACGCCTGAACGGAATCTTCACATTTTGTTCAAATCCTGATATACCGGTAATACAGGAAAACAAAATTTCATGGTTCATGTCATACGTTTTCAGAAAGTTAACAATAAACAGTTTAAAATACTAAAAAAAAAATTTACTGACATCTGCCGAAGAACAGGATGTAAACGAGGGTTACTTGAAAAGTACGGGGAGCGACTACCCGTAGATGTAAAATTTTTCGTGTGTTGATGATTCATATTTCTTGTGAATATCTGTTAATTTCCAAATCTATTTGATATTCTTATTCACTGTTTACCCCCCCTTCCTACGATGACCCCCGTAGTCGACGCCCCATAAGTCCAACAACTTCAGGTAATTCCTATATTCAAGAAAAATGTTCGTAATGACTGCAGGAACTACAGAGGATTCAGCCTTCTTAATACTTCATATAAATTATATGCATCTATATTAAGAACACGGCCAAATGCAATAACAGAGACCATGCTTTCAGAGGCTCATAACGGTTTCAGGAAGGACAGATCATGTTTAGACTGTATATTTCCAAGGGACATCTCATTGAAAAGCGTAGAGTATCAGCCGCCTGCATATATAACTTTCATCGATATCGAGAAGGTGAATCGGAATAAACTATTGGCAGTAATGGCAAGGAAAGGGATCGCACAACATCTAATTAGAGCAATACAGAGTCTCTTTATAATCTATGTATTAACGATCTCATGGAAAACTGGCAGATGTGTCTTCCGGAGCACTTTAAGTTCGGGCACTCTGCAATTGACATTTTGTTGTTTGCGGACGATCAGGCTATTCTGTCGGTCTCTGAAAACAGGTTGCAGATAGGTACACATTTGTTAAATCGAATCTGCAAAGAATCTGGATTAGAAATGTCCACACTTAAGAACAAGCTGATGTCTTTTCGTAGAACTGATCCCGTACGGGCAGAAATTGTTATAGATGGAACTGTCGTGGAACAAGTTAGCAATTTTAAATACCTGGGCTACAGAATGTCTTATACAAGCAACGACATTTGAAGAAGTTGCATAAGTTCAACCTTTCATGCGAGACCATCAGACGAAATCTTAAGTAAGCAAGTAATGAAAGACGCCTAAAATTCTACAAGGTGATGGGTCTTCCCAAACTTCTTTATGGGTCTGAGATCTGGACTTTAAGAAAATGCCAGGCCAGTTGTATTCAAGCGGCTGAAATGAGATTTCTCAGACACGTGGCAGTGTATACTCTCGATGATATAGAAGAAAAACAGATATATGGCACGAACTGATATTTTGACTATACTCGACCGACAGGATTGCCCAGTATCGGCTGAATTGATGGGACCACATTTGCTGAATGGATGAATGCCGTATCCACAAACATATAACTATAAGCCGAAGGGACGGAGAGGTGTTGGTGTCTGAAGAAGCGCTGGAGTAAGCAGCTCTAGACTTTGCCTGTTTGATACCGTTACAAAGTATCCTTAGTTTAATCCTGGCTGATGACGACGACGACGACGACGACGATGATGACGATGATATTTATGTTGTTGATGGCGATGGCGACAACAACGACGACGACGACGACGACGATGATGATGATGATGTTGATGATGATGATGGACTTCAGATATCATTAAAACAATTTCGTACACGGTATTGGAAGACCGGCAATTGAGAGTGGATGGTATTGCTGAGATCACAGCCATTTCGTCGAAGCGTATGGCATACTTTAACCCAACAATGTGGTGTGGAAAAAAATGTTATACAACGCGGGTGCCGCATTGGAGTGGTTGCACTTTGAGCGTCCACTTCGCGAATCGTCTTCATTGCTCGTACGGCGACGTTTAAACTTGGGTGCTCACTTACAAATCATTGTTCTTGAAGGCGCCGCGTCTCCCCTAACACAGTTGCCATTTTGTTATAAATTCCTATTGGCGCTAACCTTTGCATATTTTGTTTTTTCTTGTGTGTGATAAATACCGGCGTCCTTTTACTTACGGCCTGTTGCGTACGACTGGGGTGCATAATCTCCCTGAACCTGGGAGTAGAAACACATTAAAATGTAGGAATATTAAATATTACTTTAATGTGTGTGTTGAAATAGAGATAAACCATAAAATAAGATAAAATCCTATGTGCAATGTCCTTTCTCTGCTTTTCTTTCTTGAAAAGAAAGGTTGACGCTGACTACAGAAAATTAAAGAATCAATCCAAACCGGTTATTTTAAGTTAAAATTGTTGGTTCCGTGATAGGCTCCACAAGATAAAATAAGAAAAGAAACGCAGAAATGTATGAAGAAGTTGCACGAGAAAACCAACAATTAAAAACGATACAGTTTTCATCATTCAGGCAGACAGATCGACAGACACTGCCAACGAGATACTCAGAATACTCGACAAACCAAAGAAGCGATAGAAAGGTGGAACCGCGGATTCAGAATTGATCAACAACAGTACACAACATCGTAACGAAAATGATGCAACACTTAAAACAGAAGAAGAAAACAGACAAGACTAACGCGTCTCGGACAGTCGTAAATAAAGCTTTATATTAATCTGCAGTTTATCGAGTCGGAAACAGTTGTTTATAAAGCTGCAAACGTTAATTATTAATAAGTGTAAAACGAACCGTCCCTCTGGAAACACATTATGCACACGGAGTGCGGATGGATGCTGAACGTATATACAGATGTACAGTGCCTCCCGGGGCCGCTGTATCCAGACACAGTTAGTAAATATTTAAAAGGCAACTGACGCTGAAAGCAGACGGAATAGAGCGGGCCCAGTGTTGGAGCGTTAACAGTCCAGTGGGAGTTGTGTATCAGTGCTGCCTGTGTTCCGTTGGCATGGCAACAGCGTATAGCGGTAGCGGACATGTTCTGGTAATCATGTTCTGTCTGGTAATCTTACCACGAGTATAATGTTAATGAGATCGTCAGAATTGTCCGTTATGTATAATTTGTATTCGTTACATATTTGTTATTTTATTATTTGTTAGGCCTCTGTGTATAAAAACAAACTCGCGTTTTCTTTTAATTGCGCCCGTATTTAATAAAACATATTGTTACGCAATACGGAACATTCTGGTACAGTCGGTAGTGTCGTTCTACGAGCTTCTCAACTAGCCCAGCCGGCGCGTGTTTCTGCCGAGGCCGCGCTGAAGTAGGCCTATACTCTAGAATTTTCGAATGCTTCCTAAGGACGCATATTATGGAACCCGGCAGACTATAAATAGCCACCACCTACTGCTTGGATGTCAGTTTACATTGCGTTTCAGTGGTTATTAGTGAAGAGTGTTATTGTGCGGGACTCTATTACTTGACATTATTATTACGTGTGTACAAATTTAACTTGACTTATTGTACGAGCATAATCTTGTTGAGTAACTTGTTGATTTCAAACTGTTAATTGTGGTCAGTTAACAGTAATTAATTAACTCACGATTAGTGACTTCATCGGTGTCTTTGTTTTGTTTTCCACTGTGCCATACAACGATCAGTGAGACCGTCCTAACAATATTCTACAATTTTTAACAACGGCCGGTCAATAAGTACAACAAATTTTACATTGTTTGTGTCGACTTTTCAACAATATTTATTGCCGTCATCAGGAGAATTCTTGTTGACTTTTTACGATGCCAAACACATCCACGTTATACCTTCTGTCTTTAAAAATGTATTGACCAGCGGACACTACTAAATCAAGAATAATTATCTACAATGTAGATGAGCCAATATTATGTTCTAGTAAACTGACATTTAGGACATATTCGGACATTTAGTAACCTCAAGTTAGTAGTGTTAAATTAGTAACGCTGATAAAAGTTTGATTCCAACGAATAACGGTATAACAAGAGGTTTAAAGACAAATAGTTTAACTCGAAACATTGGTTATTCCGTGTGTCAAAATCAAATAGGCTTATTTCCGGGCTATTAGGCCGTCGGCCTTAGGGCGCTGGAATTAGTAAATGACTCATGAAGGGTCCACATTGCTCGACAAAAATTAAATAAACAATACCTAAGACTATCACGATCGGCGTCAACTGTGTTACAATCAAATTGACTTGTTTCTGATAGAAATATTAGAAATAAGGTTATTTCGAAGATTTAAGATTATCAGAAACAAGGTTATTAGACATTTATTTCAGAGCATATAAGAAAAAGGTTACTAGTCATGGAAATGGGATAATGGAGAAAGTGATGCAGGCTTACATTGTAGGATGCGGTTAGAAATAAAGAAAGAAGATAAAAATTAATGTATATAGCAGTACAAGCGACACAAATACATAAATTACGGAAAATATTAATATGGTACGTGCTTTTATGTCGTATGGGAAATGATAGATGGGCAAAGAAATCTGAAAGAATAAAAAAAGGTTGACCACAAAAGATTTGGATGAAGGTATGAGGAATGCAATGTCACAGAAAAATATGAAAAATTATTATTAGAAAGATCAAAAGTTTGGAAGCTAGGATGCGAGAAATTACTTTAATAGTTGTTCGAAAACAGCAAATATGTGGCGATGGATTAGCAGTAACACTACCAAGTCCAATGATGTTTTAAAGCGCACATTTTTTTATTAATTTCTATTTTTTTCATTTTTCAAAACTATGTAATAAAAAAAAATCTTTTAATAATAAAGATTAACTTTGAAAATCAGTTTAATAATTTTATGATCTATCATTGCACGCGAAAACCCTTAATTTCATTTTTCTGTACATTAGCTAAAATAGATTTGGATAACTTTACGACCAACCCCACGATATCATTAAAGAAAGATTTTCTCTTCTCAAAACGTCTCCCATTACATGTTACTGGGTATGTACTAAGATCAAGTATGTTTTCATCAGTGATATTACTTTATCTTTCACTTCTCTCTCTCTCTCTCTCTCTCTCTCTCTCTCTCTCTCTCTCTCTCTAACTTTGGAAAACTCACGCTCCTACGATTCCGTTTTTTAATAACTCAGAGACTAAAACATTTCCAACGTAAGAATTCATTTCGGCAATACGTGACAGCGATTTTTCAGCAATACATGTACTCAGTGTCTGTCACAAGATTGCAATCCAGCTTATTAGATTTGCCCCTTTCTGTTATTTTTCTTTACGTGACGAAATCAAGGATATAAACTGCAGGGAATTTTATTACATAGCTCTCGACGATTGACATCTACTGTCTTACACTAAACTACGTCCAACGTCAGTCAACGTCAACGACTAATAATAATAATAATAATAATAAGACATTTTTAGTTAGTTTTCAACTTGATTTTACGATTCTTGCTGTTAAAATTGTATTCTCGTCATTTGAATAAACGAAGAAATTATACTAACCTGAGTAGTGCATGGATCCTGATCTTAGTGCGTTGGAATTAGTAAATGACTCATGAAGGGTCCACATTGCTCGACGAAAATTAAATAAACAATACCTAACACTTTCACGATCGGCGTTAACTGTGTTAGAATAAAACTGAGTTATTTATGAGCCATTAGGCCGTGGTCCATTCCGGCTGTTACGAACATACGTTTCGGTGTCTCCTCTACTCTAGACGCCATCTGCAGTGTGAAAACGATTCGATAACAGCCACAGTGCTGTGGTTAACTGGCGAAGATCTTGTCAGTTCTTCTTCTTCTTCTTCTTCTTCTTCTTCTTCTTCTTCTTCTTCTTCTTCTTCTTCTTCTTCTTCTTCTTCTTCTTCTGCACTACAAGGATTATGCATTTGCCTGTTCCGTCCTCACAAACTTACTACCACCATTTTCGTGGTCTTCCTCTATCTCTTTTCCCTCTTGGGTTGTAGTTAAGTATTTTTTTGGGTATTCTCCCATTTCCCATTCTATTTACGTGTTGTTTCCATCTTTCTATATATTCAGTTATTTTTTCATTTATTGCATATACATTTAATTCATTTCGCACGTCTTCATTTCCTACAAAACTCTTCTTGTGCAGCTTTTGTGCCGTCTCAAAAATCTCATTTCTGCTGCCTGTATTTTGCTGTCTCCTTTTTTCGCATTTATCCAACTTTCACTCCCATACATAAGTACAGGTACAGCCATCGTTTTATAAAATTTTATCCATGTGTTTTCGTGTTTTGTTATTTAATGTTCTATTTATTGTGCCACATATTCCCTGGAACTTATTTGTTTTGTTTTCCAAGTCATTGTCATAATTGTAGCTTGTGTCGCAACCCAAGTATGTAAAATTTGATACTTGTTTGACTGGCTTACTGTTGACAATTATTTTTTACCTAACGGGATACTTGCCTTGGAAAGCCATAACTTTCGTCTTATGCAAAGAAAATTTTAAGATTATATTCTGGACATATTTGATTCAGTCGGTGCACTGCCAGTTGTAAATTTATCTCTTGTATTATTATTTTATCGTCAGCAAATTGTAACGTACTCGAGTAATTATGTCGGTCTAGCTGGACTCCAAGATATTCCTTTGATTGCCATTTTTTAATAACATAACAAGCTTTTTTATTAACATTTTTTTTAAGCCAAGCTTCATCCCTGCCTCACTCTTTGGTTAATTTTTATCTCATCCGTTCTCTTATTATCTGTGTTTATTACTATTCTTGTCGCGTGATACAAGCTTTTGATAGCATTTACAAGGTGTGGAGGATACCCACTGTTATCGACAATCCAAGGTGTGGAGGATCTTGTCAGTTATCTAATCGTTTTCACACTGGAGATGGCCTCTAGAGTAGAGGAGACACCGAAAAGTATGTTCGTAACAGAAGGAATGGACCACGGCCTAATAGCCCAGAAATAACTCAATTTTATTCTAACACAGTTAACGGCGGTCTTGAAAGTCTTTGGTATTGTTTATTTAATTTTTGTCGAGCAATGTGGACCCTTCATGAGTCATTTACTAATTCCAACTCCCTGAGGTCAGGATTCATGCACTACTCAGGATAGTATATTTTCTACGTTTATTCAAATGACGAGAATACAATTTAAACAGTAAGAATCGTAAAATCAAGTTGAAAACAATACAAAAATTTCTTCTTATTATTATTACTATTTGTCGTTGACTTGTCTGACGTTGGACGTAGTTCAGTGTAAGACAGTAGATGTCAATCGTCGAGAGCTATGTAATAAAATTCCCTGCAGTTTATGTCCTTGCTTTTGTCACGTAAAGTAAAGTAACGGAAAGCGACAAATCTAATAAGCTGGATTGCAATCTTTTGACAGACACTGAGTACATGTATTGTTGAAAAATCGCTGTCACGTATTGCCGAAATGAATTCTTACGTTGGAAATGTTTTAGTGTCTGAGTTATTAAAAAACGGAATCGTAGGAGTGTGAGTTTTCCAGCGTTAGAGAGAAAGAGAGAGAGATAGAGAGGGGGGGAGAAAAAATGAAAGATAAAGTAATGTCACTGATGAAAACATACGTGATCTGAGTATATACCCAGTAACATGCAATGGAAGAAGTTCTGAGAAGAGAAAACATTCTTTAATGATATCGTGGGGTTGGTCGTAAAGTTATCCAAGTCCATTTTGGTGAATTTACAGTAAAATGAAATCAAAGGTTTCCAAGTGCAAAGATAAATCATAAAATTATTAAACTGATTTTCAAGGGTAATCTTTATTATTAATAGAGTTTTTTTTTATTAAATATGTTTTGAAAAATGAAAAGAAAAATAGAAATTAATAACAAATGTGTGTTTTAAAACATCGTTGGACTTGGTAATTTTACTGCTAATCCATCGACATACATTTGTGGTTTTCGAAAAATTATTGAAGTCATTTCTCGCATCCTAGCTTTCAAACTTTCGATCTTTCTAATCATATCATCTTTTTCTGTGACATTGCATTCATTATACCTTCATCCAAATCTTCTGTGGTCAACCTCTTTTTTATTCTTCCAGAAGGGGTCCAGTCTAGTAATTTCTTTGCCCATCTATCATTTTTCATACGACATACAAGCCCGTACCATATTAATATTTTTCGTAATTTATGTATTTGTGTCGTTTATACTGCTATATACATTCACTTTCCTCTTCTTTCTTTATTTCTAAAGTCATTACCCATCCTGCAATGTAAGTCTACATCACTTTCTCCATTATCCCATTTCCATGAATAGTAACCTTTTTCTAATATGCTTCGTATATATTCACACTTCAGCGTCATATATTACAATATTTTATACTGTTGTCTCATATATTTTATTTTTTGTTTTGGGTTTTATTTTATTGTTCCACGAAGAGGGAGGTGACTGTCTCGTCACTTATTTCCCTTCTTTAAACATAACATTACACAAAGTTACAGCTTGGCGCAAAGATGAAGAGTTTAACATAAACGTGAACTACTGAAAATTAACACGGTCGTATTAATTTTGGAGAAAAGCAAATAGTGTTAATTTGTATCTAGAATATAGTAGGCCTACGCAACTATGTTTAGAGCAAACAATTGTTACTGTGTAAGTTGCATGGGCTTCAATATATGAACAATCTCAGACGGGGTACTTTCGGTGCCCCATCACCGAAATTATGTTAATAAAAATAAAATAACAGTCATCATCATCGTCGTCATCATCAACATCAGCATCATAATCATCATCATAATCATCGCTCACACCATCATCATTAGAGGCGTTACTATGAGCTGGTGGGGGGGGAGACTAGCTTGAAAGTTGGAGCCCCCAAATTTTATCCAGAAAAAAAATTCAGGATGCTTTCCACATAACTTTATAAATACGTTTTATAAGCTCCTTGCACCTCAAATATTATACAATGTTTGCTACCCTTACATTTGCATCCCTAGAATCTGGAATTGTTTTCAGAATCTGTGAGTGTCGTGGTTGAAAGACACCGTCGTTAAATCTCTAGAATCTGCGATCGTTGTCAGAAGTTGTCAGTGTCGCCGTTGAAAGACACCGTCGTTTAGATCTCTGGAATCTGGAGTCGTCCCAGAAGCTGTAAGCCTCACGGTTAAAAGACACCATCGTTTCGATATCTAGAATCTGGAATCGTTCTCAGAAGCTGCGAGTGGCTGTTGAAATACACCGTCGTTTCGATATCTAGAATCTGAAATCGTTCTTAGCAGCTGCGAGTGGCTGTTGAAAGACACCATCGTTTCGATATCCAGAATCTGGAATCGTTCTCAGAAGCTGCGAGTGGCTGTTGGAAGACACCATCGTTTCGATGTCTAGAATCTGGAATCGTTCTTAGAAGCTGCGAGTGGCTGTTTAAAGACACCATCGTTTCGATATCTAGAATCTGGAATCGATCACAGAAGCGGCGAGTGGCTGTTGAAAGACACCATCGTTTCGATATCTAGAATCTGGAATCGTTCTCAGAAGCTGCGAGTGGCTGTTGGAAGACACCATCGTTTCGATGTCTAGAATCTGGAATCGTTCTCAGAAGCTGCGTGTGGCTGTTGAAAGGCACCATCGTTTCGATATCTGAAATCTGGAATCGTTCTCAGAAGCTGCGAGTGGCTGTTGAAAAACACCGTCTTTTCGATCTCTAGAATGTGGAATCATTCTCAGAAGCTGTGAGTGTCTGTTGAAAGACACCATCGTTTCGATCTATAGAATCTGAGATCGTTGTCAGAAGCTGTGAGAGTCGTGCTTGAAATACACCGTCGTTTCGATCTCTACAATGTGGAATCGTTCTCAGAAGCTGTGAGTGTCCTGCTTGAAATACACCGTCGTTTCGATCTCTAGAATCTGGAGTCGTTCTTAGAAGCTGCGAGTGGCTGTTGAAAGACACCATCGTTTCGATATCTAGAATCTGGAATCGTTCTCAGAAGCTGCGAGTGGCTGTTGGAAGACACCATAGTTTCGATATCTAGAATCTGGAATCGTTCTCAGAAGCTGCGAGCGGCTGTTTGAAGACACCATCGTTTCGATGTCTAGAATCTGGAATCGTTCTCAGAAGCTGCGAGTAGCTGTTGAAATACACCGTCATTTTGATATCTAGAATCTGGAATCGTTCTTAGAAGCTGCGAGTGGCTGTTTAAAGACACCATCGTTTCGATATCTAGAATCTGGAATCGTTCACAGAAGCTGCGAGTGGCTGTTGAAAGACACCATCGTTTCGATATCTAGGGTCTGGAATCGTTCTCAGAAGCTGCGAGTGGCTGTTGGAAGACACCATCGTTTCGATGTCTAGAATCTGGAATCGTTCTCAGAAGCTGCGTGTGGCTGTTGAAAAACACCGTCTTTTCGATCTCTAGAATGTGGAATCGTTCTCAGAAGCTGTGAGTGTCTGTTGAAAGACACCATCGTTTCGATCTCTAGAATCTGAGATCGTTGTCAGAAGCTGTGAGAGTCGTGCTTGAAATACACCGTCGTTTCGATCTGTAGAATGTGGAATAGTTCTCAGAAGCTGTGAGTGTCCTGCTTGAAATACACCGTCGTTTCGATATCTAGAATCTGGAATCGTTCTTAGAAGCTGCGAGTGGCTGTTGAAAGACACCATCGTTTCGATATCTAGAATCTGGAATCGTTCTCAGAAGCTGCGAGTGGCTGCTGGAAGACACCATAGTTTCGATATCTAGAATCTGGAATCGTTCTCAGAAGCTGCGACTGGCTGTTGGAAGACACCATCGTTTAGATGTCTAGAATCTGGAATCGTTCTTAGAAGCTGCGAGTGGCTGTTTAAAGACACCATCGTTTCGATATCTAGAATCTGGAATCGTTCACAGAAGCTGCGAGTGGCTGTTGAAAGACGCCGTCGTTTCGATCTCTAGAATCTGAGATCGTTGTCAGAAGCTGTGAGTGTCGTGCTTGAAATACTCCGTCGTTTCGATCTCTAGAATCTGAGATCGTTGTCAGAAGCTGTGAGAGTCGTGCTTGAAATACACCGTCGTTTCGATCTCTAGAATCTGGAGTCGTTCTCAGAAGCTGTGAGTGTACTGCTTGAAATATACCGTCGTTTCGATCTCTAGAATGTGGAGTCGTTCTCAGAAGCTGTGAGAGTCGTGCTTGAAATACACCGTCGTTTCGATCTCTAGAATGTGGAATCGTTCTCAGAAGCTGTGAGTGTCGTGCTTGAAATACACCGTCGTTTCGATCTCTAGAATGTGGAATCGTTCTCGGAAGCTGCGAGTTGCTGTTGAAAGACACCGTCTTTTTGATCTCTAGAATGTGGAGTCGTTGTCAGAAGTTGTGAGAGCCGTGCTTGAAATACACCGTCGTTTCGATCTCTAGAATCTTGGATCGTTGTCAGAAGTTGTGTGTGTCGCGGTTGAAATACACCGTCGTTTCGATCTCTAGAATCTGGAGTCGTTGTCAGAAGTTGTGAGAGTCGTGCTTGAAATACACCGTCGTTTCGATCTCTAGAATCTGGAGTCGTTCTCAGAAGCTGCGAGTGGCTGTTGAAAGACACCGGTTTTGGATCTGTAGAATGTGGAGTCGTTCTCAGAAGCTGTGAGTGTCGTGCTTGAAATACACCGTCGTTTCGATCTCTAGAATCTGGAGTCGTTGTCAGAAGTTGTGGGAGTCGTGCTTGAAATACACCGTCGTTTCGATCTCTAGAATCTGGAGTCGTTCTCAGAAGCTGCGAGTGGCTGTTGAAAGACACCGTCTTTGGATCTCTAGAATGTGGAATCGTTCTCAGAAGCTGTGAGTGTCGTGCTTGAAATACTCCGTCGTTTCGATCTCTAGAATCTGAGATCGTTGTCAGAAGCTGTGAGAGTCGTGCTTGAAATACACCGTCGTTTCGATCTCTAGAATCTGGAGTCGTTCTCAGAAGCTGTGAATGTCCTGCTTGAAATATACCGTCGTTTCGATCTCTAGAATGTGGAGTCGTTCTCAGAAGCTGTGAGAGTCGTGCTTGAAATACACCGTCGTTTCGATCTCTAGAATGTGGAATCGTTCTCAGAAGCTGTGAGTGTCGTGCTTGAAATACACCGTCGTTTCGATCTCTAGAATGTGGAATCGTTCTCAGAAGCTGCGAGTGGCTGTTGAAAGACACCGTCTTTTTAATCTCCAGAATGTGGAATCGTTCTCAGAAGCTGAGAGTGTCGTGCTTGAAATACACCGTCGTTTCGATCTCTAGAATCTTGGATCGTCGTCAGAAGTTGTGAGTGTCGCGGTTGAAATACACCGTCTTTTTGATCTCTAGAATGTGGAATCGTTCTCAGAAGCTGTGAGTGTCGTGCTTGAAATACACCGTCGTTTCGATCTCTAGAATCTTGGATCGTTGTCAGAAGTTGTGAGTGTCGCGGTTGAAATACACCGTCTTTTTGATCTCTAGAATGTGGAATCGTTCTCAGAAGCTGTGAGTGTCGTGCTTGAAATACACCGTCGTTTCGATCTCTAGAATCTTGGATCGTTCTCAGAAGCTGTGAGTGTCGTGCTTGAAATACACCGTCGTTTCGATCACTAGAATCTGGAGTCGTTGTCAGAAGTTGTGAGAGTCGTGCTTGAAATACACCGTCGTTTCGATCTCTAGAATCTGGAGTCGTTCTCAGAAGCTGCGAGTGGCTGTTGAAAGACACCGTCTTTGGATCTGTAGAATGTGGAGTCGTTCTCAGAAGCTGTGAGTGTCGTGCTTGAAATACACCGTCGTTTCGATCACTAGAATCTGGAGTCGTTGTCAGAAGTTGTGAGAGTCGTGCTTGAAATACACCGTCGTTTCGATCTCTAGAATCTGGAGTCGTTCTCAGAAGCTGCGAGTGGCTGTTGAAAGACACCGTCTTTGGATCTGTAGAATGTGGAGTCGTTCTCAGAAGCTGTGAGTGTCGTGCTTGAAATACACCGTCGTTTCGATCTCTAGAATCTGTGGGATCTTTCTCAGAAGCTGTAAGTGTCCCCCGGTTGAAAGACTTCAATTGAGAAACGTGAAGCGAGGAAAAACATAACAATTGCGGCAGTTCGAGTAGAGGAGAGCTTACCTGTTAGAAATCCTCCACCGCTTAGGAGCTTTAAAGATACAGAATCTGATCGTCCGAAAAGAAAGTATTGTGTTTAGAATCACATCTAGTACCGTTTAGCGTAATTAGAGTAATGTTTCAAAGATTAGAAGGAAGACATACAACAATATGCTACATATTTAGAACAAACAGCAACGTGTTAGTATTAGCTAGGAAGTCGACAAGTCTTCTATCACTTTACAAATTTAGAATGAAGGGTTTGAGATTAAAACAAATAAGAAAGCGTTGGAAACGTAAGGCAGCTGACATGCCGCAGTAACCCTCTCTGTACGTTCGACGCAAACAAAGAAAATTTAATAAAGGTCGCTTCGTTTCGTGCTTTGTCAAGACACGTTTATATATATATATATATATATATATATATATATATATACAACGTCTTGTGTTTGAAAAAAGTATTCAAATTATAAGGCGTGCAGCGATCAAATTTCATATTTCTTGCTTTAATAATAATTTTTTTCAAAAAAAAAAAAAAAAAAAAAAAAAAAAAGTCAACCCTACAAAGTATTTCCTCTCTCTTCTTTAGCTTTACCCCTATTCTTAGTTATAGGTAGACATTCCCATGGCCGCCTTTCCTTTCCACAGCCTTCCATTGTTGTGATCACCGTTCGTCAACTTTACTACTATCACAGTTCCGTTGAGTAGTAGGTTTGTTACAACAGGATATGGAAAAGTGTTTGCCCTTTTCTGCTGATTTCCATTATGATATTCTTTTTCTCTACCTTCTTTTACCCATTCCATTTACATGTATTCGTAACCTTGTAGCGCCTTTTTTACAAGGATCTTTATAATGGACGTCAACACAGCTAATCCTGTGTTTTACTTTTTTTTTCCGGATCGTATTTTACGTTTTCGCGTTAGTTGTAGACATCTCTGGACTTAATCTACTGTCCTACTGTGCCAAACTACCTGTTGCAAACTAGAAGTGAGCGTGAAATTCTAAAATTTCTAAAAGTCTTCAAACGGTTCTAAAATCCTACAAAACTTACATGTGAAAACGGCGTGTTTTGTACAAAAAAAGCAAATGTATCGGGAAGAAACGATGAGTGTTTCTCTTTGTATCACTGTATCAAATAACAGCAGTTCCCGGATATGGAGCACGGGCCCCAACAAAAAAAGGTTTACCGAGTAATAGAATGCAGGGTCGTACTTATCGGAGTAACGAACGAACGGGACCGGACAACCTCACCCACCCCCGGCCTAGAAGGTCGAAAATAGTTAACAAGCAATTTTGTTAATCTCTTAATTTTTATGTTTCTTATTGTTATTTCTCCTGTGTACGCTAATACGAGTATATTAGTAACTCGTTTTTAAGTATTCAGACATACTAATACATACTTACAAGCACAAACGTGTATAAACGTACTTATATACTTACATTTATGTGCTTATATACTTCTGCACATGATGGTAAACATTCTTAGTATAGAACTGTTTAAATTGAAACTGAAGTTATCATTTGTAAACGTAAAATGTCAATAAGTATCACATAATCAATGGTGTCGGTAGCACGTGTGTTTATTGAGCTAATACCGTTTACTTTAATGGAATTGACTTCAGGATGTTATCAAAATTATTTAACCTTTTCGAAGAATACAATATTGATTAGTCTTAACGTGTTTTTCCTTTTGAATGAAGCCGGACTCCCTCTCTAATGCCAAATTCTAGACACGCCACTGATAGAATCGTCAGAGATAAAATTTATTACAAGAATTTCAAGTTGTTAAAGTCGTCATCGTCTTGCCGTAGTTAACTGGACTAGTTCCGCTTTATTGCACATGTCACAGTACCGTGTCCCTCAAGCTTATGACGACACAACATTTTACGTACACCCATGGCGTACGTACCTTGGAAGTGACGTCATACCGAAAGTAGAAGAATTCAACTACGTAGGAAGTGAAGTGACGATTTCTAGGTGCATATTAAGGAGAATTAATCAAGTTAAGCGTGAGTTCAGTTAGTAGAAATAATCTATTTACTTGAATATCACATAAAATTGAAGAAGAGTGGCTTAAAGTGTTATATTTTGAACGGTATCTTATGTGGAGTGAATAATGACGATAGGAGAGAACGAAAGAATAAGCTTGTCGTTTTAATAGTGAGGTCCTTCAGAAGAATGATAAAGAAGAATTGGAGAGAACAACTGACGAATGCTTTAGAAGAGTTCAAAAGATAAGGAGTTTCAAAAGCATTTAAAAGGAGAGGAATCCTAGTAATTAGTTACGTGTTCCCACGCAATTCTTTATAAGGAGACAAATCGAAAGAAAAATGCTTGGAAGAAACTCTAGAGGAAAGACTTGTCCATAATAAGTGGTACCAAAATAGGTTTTACCCATACTCTACGTTGAAGATCAATATTAAATACTGAGAAACGTGAAAAGCAGTGTGTTCCGTTTCCTGAAGACCTGCGAGTGAAAATGTTTATTGAAAGATGATTATGAGCGTTGCTGCCAATCCGTGTACACGACAAAAAAAAAATCAATTTTTAGGCTATATTGAATATTATCATCTTCTTCACAACACGGCATAGAGAAGATGCTGTTTATTCCGCCTTCTGAAATCCTCCAGCGATCTATTGGTCACCACACACCTGTGTCCTATAGGTTTATCTTTGCAGATTTGTTTGGCCAGACTGGAATCTGACATTCTTTCTAAGTGTTCATTTCACCGTTGTTTGTAATATTTTAATTTTTTATTTAAGTTAAAATCTTGTAACTCTTCACTTATGGCCTCATTGCTCACACGGTCAAGTTTAGAACACCTTTTAACTTCTTTTAAGAACGCCATTTCCGAAGCCTGTATTGTACTGTCTTGTTTCTTGGTTGTTGTCCATAATTCACACCCATAGGACAGTACAGGAACTGCTATAACTTTCTAGAACTTCAATTTTGCATCTCGACGTACCTTATTCTTAAAAATACGGTTAAGTTTTCTACAAATCGTCTGGAACTTAACTAATTTAACATCATTATCATAATTCCTATCATAGCCAATATGATTTCCCAAACAATTAAAGCTGCCCCCGTCATGTTCAACAATTCGATAATTACTCATTTAACATATTGACTATTACGGGTTTTGTTGGTTAGGGACAGTATAGTGGTTTCGTTTGCTACTCAAAATTGCGACTCAACGGCTGTGCCGCGGTCGACGGATTGAGTCAAGGTCACAACTCAGTCCGTCAGCCCACCTCTATCACTGGAGACAAAGGATACCGTGGAAGCGAAATGCTCCGGCAAATCGCTGAAGCTGGTCGTCAAAACCATCGTTGACTTCCGCGCTGTTCAGAAATTTCTGTCAGCGCGGAATATATCCTTCCATACCTTCGCTCTCCCTGAGGAGCGTGAGGTTAAAATTGTTATCCAGGGTATTCCTTATCATACCCCCTCCGATGCTATCGTGCAGGAACTGACGTCTCTTGGCTATACGCCAACAGCTGTGTCAGTTTTGCACGCCGGCAAAGGGGACTCCAAGCATCCCGTCAATACTTTCCTAGTTAAATTGCTCAAAACTGGAAATTTTGAGGAGGTCTATGGCCTCCAAACACTCCTTCACCTGCGGGTGACAGTCAGATCATTTGACCCGCGCCCAGGCCCTGCTCAGTGTTTCAACTGCCAGGGCTTCGGGCACTCTTCCCTATTTTGTCATGCGCCCCCACGTTGCGTGCGGTGCGGCGACCCTCACCGTGGCTGTGATAAGCCTCGTGTGCCGGGTTTTGTCCCGTACTGCTGCAACTGCAAGGGCGCCCATCCGGCTAGTTACCGGGGATGTATTAAATATATCGAGGCAGAAAGACAGCAGCGATCTGCGCGCCCTGGCGCGCAGCGTCGTGTAGCTGGCCCGGCCCCTAATCGGCGAGAGGTCTTCCCCCTCTCTCCGGTACATCTGTCAAGGCCCCGGCAGCGACTCCTGTCGCTCCCGCGGTCTCAGTCCCGCCTGCAGGCGTCGCTCCGGCGGCGCCTGTGACGGCTCCACTACCGGCGCCTGCCGGAGCGCCCGGCCCTTCCTATCCAGCTGT
The DNA here is from genome assembly GCA_034769895.1 of Magicicada septendecula. Classification (NCBI taxonomy): domain Eukaryota; kingdom Metazoa; phylum Arthropoda; class Insecta; order Hemiptera; family Cicadidae; genus Magicicada; species Magicicada septendecula. The sequence goes on along the minus strand of CM068367.1, from coordinate 1,354,893,432 downwards.
CGCTGCTAAGACATCATCTCAACCTACTTCCGCCCGCAAGGGCACCAAAAAGCACTCGCGTCGCCGGACTCCCGGCCGACGACATCAGCAGGCTCGACCTGCCCAACCTCAGCGGGACTCTCCCGCCCCTGTCATCTCCCAACCTCCGCGTGAGCAGACCACAATTCAGTCCGCTAACCCAGCGCCATCTGCAGTCCTGGCTGAAGTTCCTCAGGAACGTCCGCGCGGGTCCCGGGAATTTTCTCGGGCTCCAGCGGACCCCCTGGCGGCTTGGGCCACTCAACTTGTTGAAAGCATCAGGTCTGCTCCTGACACCTCGACAGCACTGATGTTAGTATTCCAATCCCTCTCTGCTCTCTTCCCTCTCCTCCCCCTCAATGGCTAGATCCCTGCGGATCGTCGCTTGGAACGCTGATGGCGTTTCCTCTCGTCGATCTGAGCTGGCGGCTTTCGTCGTGGAGTACGACGCTGATGTCGTGCTTCTCTCCGAAACTCATCGAGCCTCCTACCATCGATTCTCACTTCCTGCTTACACTTGTTATCGTCAGGATCGTCCCCTACAGCCGCGCCAACCCCCGAAAGGGGGTACGGCGATTCTGGTCCACAGGCGGATATCCCATAGGCCACTACCCCCCTCACTACTCGATTCATCGAAGGTTGTGCGGTGGCGGTGGACGCAGGCGACTCGGAGTTGCGCATTGTTTCCGCGTATCTCCGGCCTGGCCTGAGCCCGCCGCCCCCGCCTGAGGAGTGGAACGCTCTCCTCGACCACCCAATCTCGACAATTGCAGCCGGCGACTTCAACGCCAAACATCCTTCTTGGAACAGTAGGGCTACCGGCGGAACTCACTCCGCCGGTTCGTCCTAGACGACCCGGATACGCACGTCATCGGCCCTGATGATCCTACCCACTTCCACTACGCCGGTCACCGACCGGACGTTCTTGATGTAGTTGTAGTCAGGAACGTGGCCCATAACATCCAGGTCTCGTCAGTGTCAGACCTCTCGTCTGATCACAATCCCCTACTAATAACTGTTCGAGATGTGTCGGCTTCACCCCGACTTCCCGCTGGTCCTGCTAGGAGGGTCAACTGGCGCTCCTATCACGACGAGCTATCTCGAAGGTTACCATCTGTCCCAGCGGACCCGATCGCCACTCGTGACGATCTGGATCTCCGTGCCACTCATCTTCAGGAGTTGGTCCAAGGTGTCATGGATCGACACACATACAACGTAGAGGTGAATCGTAAATCGGCCCTTCAACCGGAAGTTATCCACGCCATCTGGCTTCGGCGCAAGCTCCGCCGCAGATGGCAACGAACCCGAGATCCCGCCGTCAAACGACGGTTTCAGGCCCAGTCTCTTTACGTCCAGCAACTTTTGCGGGACGTAAACTCTGATCAGTGGGACTCATACCTTGAGTCCCTTGAAGTCGACCAAGCCTCCGTCTGGAGAGCGACGAGCCGCCTTACACGCGAGAAGCGTACTCGCAACCCGCTGAATACCCCGAACGGCATTGTTTCTTCATCGGAAGGCAAGGCTGAGGTCTTCGCCGACTGCATGGGGACTCAATTCACCGTTCATGGAGGCGTCTCGGACCCTGCCTACTCGGTAGTGGTTCGAGACTTCCTATCTGGTTATTTTTCCCGCCCTCCACCTGACCCTCCCGCTCTCTTCGACAGGGACGAACTAGTTTCGTCTATCTGTCGACTGAACCGACGTCGCGCCCGTGGTCCTGATCGGATCGGAGCCGCAGCTTTGCAACATCTCCCGGCCTCGGGCGTTGAATTGGTCCTGGATCTGTTCAACTCCAGTCTCCGGCTGCAATACTTCCCCCGCCTGTGGAAAACTGCCAACTTCTGTATGCTACCCAAGCCCGGCAAGCCTAGAATGCTTGCAGGCAGCTATCGTCCCATATCGTTATTGCCAGTAATCTCAAAGGTGTTTGAGCGTCTCCTACTCGCCCGCATCTGGCCGCTGCTGGATACTTTTATTCGGAGCGAACAGTTCGGGTTCCGTAGAGAGCACTCGACAACTTTACAACTCGTCCGAGTTGTCACAGCTTTATCCGACGCCGCCAACAAGAAAGAGTCTACGGGCGCTGTCTTGTTGGACGTGAGTAAGGCCTTCGACAAAGTCTGGCACGAAGGTCTTCTATTCAAACTCGCTCACTCCCCCATCCCACCGTCCATTGTGCATTTCTTGCGGTCATACCTCAGTGATCGTACCTTCAGGGTTAGCGTCGAAGGGTCCTGTTCATCAGTTCGACCCGTCGCCGCTGGCGTTCCGCAGGGATCTGTCCTCGGCCCTGTTCTGTACCTAGTGTACACGAACGACCTGCCTGTTATTCCTGGAGTCACGTTATCTCTATTCGCTGACGACGCAATGTATTACTGCAGCTCCCTGTCCCCGCACATAGCGTGTTCAAAGCTGCAGCGTCAGTTGAATCTGCTTCCGGCCTGGCTACGGAAGTGGCGGGTGATGATCAACGCGGAGAAATCCGAGGCGATCTGCTTCACCAATAAGTCCACTTCCCGGTGCCACCCCCTCTCCCTCGAAGGGAGGCCTATCGCCTGGCATAAGTCGGTGAAGTATTTGGGCGTTCGGCTAGACCAGCGCCTTAGCTTCAACGGCCACGTGACTGATACCCTCAACAAAGCTCGAGGCGTCCGAGCCAAAATATTTCCCATGCTCTCGTGCCGCAACCGCCTGGCTTTGCGCACTAAAGTTACGATCTATCTTTTGTTTCTCCGGTCAGTATTGACCTATGCTGCTCCCGCATGGTGGTCGCTTGTGTCGACCACTAACAAGTGTAGGCTGGAAGCTTTCCAGGCCCGTACCCTCCGATCCTTGTCGGGGTCTCCATGGTTTGTGAGAAATGATGTCATTCGTGGAGGCCTTCGAGTTCCTACCCTAGCTGATTTTGTCCGGTCGCTCGCCGAAACTCTCTTTGCTTCTGCAGCGACCTCGTCCTTTCCTTATCTCCGCTCTATCAGCACGTCTGAACCACCTCCCGCTATACGTGTCAAACGCCCTCGGGCGATCTTAGACGACCCCCCGTAATTCTGTATGCTGTGACTTAGGTTCCCGAGCAATTCTATCTCCAGTCAGATACCTTCCCCAAGTATGTTGGTTTACGGACTGCTTGGCGCTGTTACCGATGCCATATGTTGGTTTACGGACTGCTTGGCGCTGTTACCGATGCCACAGACACGGCGGTTCCCTGCCTCGCGGGGAACGACCGGCGCTACAAAGCGCCTGCATGCCGGGCCGGGCGCATGCGGCATCTGCCGTTCGCCCCGCGACCGGCGGCAGTGTTACCATGACCCGGTACCTACATAAATAAAAAATTGAAAAAATTTCCGCCGCCTTCTCAGTTAACTGGTTGGCGTGTCCATCCCGTAAAAATTAGGAAACCTTACTTATGAAAGTCCAGCACTGTTTTCTTCTGGCAGCCATCGGGCACGTCCCGGAAGCTGTAATAAGCCACGGGTGCAAAGACGCCCCACTATTCAATGCAAATGCAAAAAGACAAAGGATACAAATTCAGTGGCATGCCTGGGCTAAGTAAATAACAAAGGCGCGCGCGCGCGTACACACACACACAGTTCCCACTCAGTCGTCGACTGCCACTATCAAGACACACTAGGAAGCCTGCACACATCGTTGTCCCCGCGGTGGGAGCTCTTTTGAAGCTCGGAACGTGGTGTAATTGTGAGCCCCTGACAAAGTATCGTCTCCACCGCGCCACCCACCACCGTACGTGGTTACTCTCTGGTGGTGATGGACAGTGGCGTATCTAGAATTTGTTCTTGAGGGCGTGGTACGGGGTCGGTTTGGCTTGATACAAAAGAAAAAACAAGTTAACACTAATCAATATTACAATCTTTAAAGTGGCGGCTGAACTCAATCCCATTAAAATAAACTGTAACAACACAATAAAAATACGCGTTATTGAAACATTGTTAAGAAGATACTTATTGACTGCATTGATTTTCCTATATTCCATATTTCAAACGTATACGCTGATTGTGTATAATATATCTGTTTGTATATTGAAAAAATAAGGTGTACAAAATACTGTTTGTATACTATATATAGTCGTACACATCTAGAATAAATAATAAAACGGACTAAAAATTATGAGATTAACAAAATTCTTCAACTTATCCGGTCCTTTGAGGAGGGGTCTTCTCCTCTTCGCCCCCCCCCCCCCAGAAACACGCCACTGGTGATTGGAACGGAGTTCTACCATGGCCAGGGATCGTAACGGGCCGCATGCCTAATAACTGAAAGCAGAACTATAATTTACAATTTAGCCTATGTACGTGGTCCAAACTCTTAACATATTACTAACAAGAAAAACAAGTAGGACACTAATAGATTGGAATAAAGCTATACAACGTTTTTTACGCAACCAAACAGTCTACAACGGGAAATAGATATTAATATTAAAGACAGAAACAAGGAAAATACAGAAATCGTATGCGCATAAATATGTTTTTCCCAACAACCAACAGATTCAATATACAGCATTCCTACCAAATGTGTCGGGTACACGAAAAGTATATATGTAAATTGTGTGTGTGGGTGTGAAAGAGAAAAATATTACCAAAGCAGGAGTTTACAAATCATGTCGTCGCGTTTCCGCGTTCTAGAGTTATAAGATGTAAAATGAAATTTCATATGACATTTATTTATGCTCCAATCAAATCTTGTTTTTTGAATTTTAGATTTTTTAATTAAATGTGCTTTATGGCGTTATTTTAATATTCTGTTCACTTATTAGCGCGCGTAATGAAGAACCGGCTGTATTGTAATGTCGCAGACTATCAAAATTTATTGTCTTAAACTTTTACGGCTCATGCCAATATACTCCAAACTACTAAATACCGAGCCTTTAGGCCTTGGTCGGTTTCTGTACAATCTCGACATCGTCGGCAACGTTTCGTATCCCACCCTCGGGGACCTTCTTCAGGACGAAAAAACCACATAATGTTAGAAAACAGTTAAGGCAGATTTTGGTCGAACGATACACGACAACTTTTTCTATCTCGACCGAACGATAACCGACAACATTTTTCGTCGGAAAAGAAATCCCGGTAAAGGACGCAAGAGATCCGCTGTCGTCGTGCGCCGTCTACTGTGTGTCGTGTTCGTGTGTCCAATTCTATATCAGCACCACGAAGCGTAGCATCCGGACCCGTGTGGGTGAACATAGCCGCTGCTGCCGTCTGCGCAGGCCGGATAAGTCCACAGTTGTCCAGCGCGCTCTCTACAACGCTGACCATCAGGTGTCGTTAGAGGGGACCAGGGTCCTGTTTTCCTTCCGCATCTATTATCCTCTCCTGCACAGACAGTCGATTGAGATATATAGCCATTCCGAGTGGTCAATTGATCGGGGTAGCAAAAGCCTGGCATTAAATAGAATTTAGTATAGTGTACGGAAAGAGCCTATTGGGTCGCGAACAGGTCGAGACTGTGACCAGGCTGAGACCTGGTAGCTAAGGTTATACATTTTTCTGGCGTATTTTGGTTTATTTTGTTTTTTAATTAAAGTCGAAATTTTCGAATTTATATTTACTTTTAATATACTTTATACACATAAATTTTCAAATAACTAAATTCTTTACGAAGTTAGTTCAAAATTTTTACTTGTTTATTGACAAATTAACGAAGTTATTTTATCCCAAATCTAAAAAACGGTTTTTGACTCCAATGATTTGTGTTTTATACAGTTTTTCTTAGAAACTAATTAAGATAGAGCTCTGGGACCTCTTTTATTTAATTTTTCAGATCAAAATCCATAAGAAACTATCAACTTTACCCTTCATTTTATACTACACGAATTTCAGTATGGCGTCATTTTACCGTAGGAACAGAAATCAGGGCGAACTGGTTCTCGATTGCCGACATAGTACGGCAACCGACCACAACCTAACAGTTCGGTATTTAATCATTTTTAGTATACCAACATTTATTTCTTATAGTAAAATAGCTACCTATGCTCTGTTTGGCGGTGGTTGGCGTGTGGACCCTTGGCCTACCTGCTGCCTCTCCCCCATTGTAATACTTCCGCCCGGGCTCGACAGCAGCTAATTGCTGCGTGAGTCACCTCACTGTGCGTCCAGTATGAAACAATTTTTTTTTTGTCTCGCCCAATACTGGTAAAATTTTGTTATATTTGAAATCAGCGAAATAATCCGATGAAAACGACACCAAACACGACTAAAAAATATTAATAAATAATACAAATAAAGTCATTGTAATTATTCAGTCATTGTTACTTTATAACGCCCAATTTTTAATACTCCTTAGTCGTGTTTAGTGTCATTTTCATCGTATTATTTCGCTGATTTCAAATATAACAAAATTTTACCAGTATTGGGCGAGGCAAACAAAAATTGTTTCATACTGGACTCACAGTGAGCTGACTCACGCGGCAATTAGCTGCTGTCGAGCCCGGGCGGAAGTATTACAATGGGGGAGAGGCAGCAGGTAGACCAAGGGTCCACACGCCAACCACCGTCATACAGAGCATAGATTTTGTGTGGCCATATGAAGACGCGGATTTCCCCATCGCGCACGTGTAAGGTCGAGGAAAAGGTAAACTTGTTTGATCCTAATCATCCGTGCATCCATTCTGAGTGCTACAGCCCATGTAGTGTCGGCGCTTCATTCACAACGCCTTCAGTCCTTCCCCACTCTGTAAATTGTAGCATGTATTATTTAGTGTGATACTTTTAATTAGGCAATATTCATTGTGTGGAATGAGCGTGTTTTGGATAATAGTAAGTTTGCAAAATTATATACGAGCAGATTCTTTTTTTTTTTAATATACTGAATACTGAAATCTCTGCATTTAGTTTTTCTGTTTCCACTTTCAAACATGAAGATTCATGCGACCGTGGTTAAAGGATAAACCTCGACAAAGATTGAAGGTGAAATTGTAACGCTGTGTAAGTGTCTGTAAGCTAATTTGGGCACCGACTAGAAGACTCGGAGTGAGTGAATCGGTGTAAGCTATGGGCAGTAATGGCAAGGAAAGGGATGCCACAATATCTAATTAGAGCAATGCAGAGTCTGTATATGGAGATTTCTATCTTAATAGAAGCAGGGAAATAGAATCTAGGAGCTCCTAGGAGTTGGCCTGATCAATTGTGGAGTACGACAACGGTGTCCATTATCACCTTCGCTTTTTAATTTATATGTTTACGATGTCATACAAAACTGGCAGATGTGTCTTGCAGACCATTTTATGACTGGTCACTCTACAATTGACACTTTGTTGTTTGCAGACGATCAGGGTATTCTGTCGGACTCTGAAAACAGATTGCAGATGGGTATACATTTGTTAAATGGAATCTGAAAAGACACTGGATTGCAGATATTCACAATTAAAACCAAGGTGATGACGTTTTGTGGCACTGACCCCGTACGGGCAAAAATTGTTATAGACAGTATTGTTCTGGAAAAGGTTAGCAGTTTTGAATACCTGAGCTACAGTGTTTCTTATAATGCAAGCAACGACATGGTGAAAAGTTGCATAATTTCAACCTTATGTGCGGGACCATCAGGCGAACCCTTAAGTCAGCAAGTAAAGGAACACACCTAAAATTCTACAAGGTGACGGCTCTTCCCACACTTTTTTTGGGTCTTAGAATTGGACTTTAACGAAAGGCCAGGCCAGTTGCATCGAAGTGGCTGAAATGAGATTTCTCAGGCACGTGGCAGGGTATACTCTCCATGATCATAGAAGAAACACAGATATACGGCAGGAACTGAATATTATGAGTATACTCAACAGGATCGCCCAGTATCGGCTGAATTGGTAGGAACATCTTTGCCGAATGGATGACTGCCGCATCCCCAAACAACTATGGAACTATAAGCCGAGGCGACGGAGAGGTGTGGGAACTCCGAGGAAGCTATTGAGTGACCAGCTGTAATATTTGCCTATTTGAGACCGGAACAAACCATTCTTGGTTTAAACTTTGAGGATGATAACGATAATGACTAGAAGACTCCAAACCGCAGAAATTCCAATCTTAAGATTAGAATAGACAACCAACGTAAATAATTCCACCCGAAAGGATACTCGAGGAGTTTTTGACTTTGAGCAACTTCTACTAACATTCACAACTTAACGTGGTCTCTATTTTGTTTGAAGTTTGTCGCTGCCCTTATATGGTTGGTACTACATGATTTACGCTACATGTACCCTACATGTAGTTTGTAGGAGGGCCCCTTGCACTTTTGATGATGGAAGTGTTTACAATAATGTCTGTTAGATATCGGGTTACACAGAAAACGACACGCTAAGTTAACGCTGAATGCTGAATTACAGGAAGAGTTCAATATAGAAAGCTTGAAAGAGAAAACTGCATGATTAACAACACATTGTCAGTCGAATCAATCTACTCAGGTTGCTAAGGAGACATCCACAGTTTCTAGCAAACTATGGAAAAAGTCCTTAGAATTCTAACAAATTTGAAGAGATCAAATTATAGATTCAGAATAAAAAAAACTACGGTTAAGGAACCAACAAGCCTAAATGTGGGTTATTGTCACAGGGCAAATGGCGCCAATCGTGCAACTATTCGTTTTTTTGGTGACCCTTAGAAGGGCCGTGTGTTCCGCCCGAGCCGCGCAGAGATGTTCGGCGGCTGCGCCGCTGTTCGTGGCGTACTGCAGTCTTCCTCTTCTTTTGGCTTTGGTTTGTAGAGTCCGCTGCCGGCCCAGCGATGTCCATCGCTGGTTCGTCACTGGGCAAAGAATGCTAAGAACGTCCGTTCTATTCTTCTTCCTGTTCCTTCCGATTGGCTCCGCGTCGATGTCGTGTGATAGAACAGAGGCGATGAAAAAATTCTAGCGGCCTTCTTTTTATGCCCTGACCGGGATCCCTGATTGGCTCTCTGCTAACTCGTTAGGTGTCACGTCTCGGCTGCTGATCCCTGATTGGCTCGCTGGGTATTCGTCGGTGTCTCGCGCCGCCAGGTGTTCGCGGCGACCTCTCGGCTGGTACCGGGCTCGCTGCCGTCACAATATAAACAACAATAAAGAATATAACCGATAACACGGTCATCATCGTGTCGTTTTGCCGCAAGGCACTAACCTAGAGGCCACCGCCATTGAGGTCCACGGAGCTCTTGGCGGCGTCCTCGTGGTTTCAGCATACAAGCCCCCACAAGTTGAACTCCTTGTCGGCGACCTGGACGTCATCTTCGATTCCCACCGAAAGGTAATTTTGGCCGGCGATCTGAATTGCAAACATCGCGTTTGGAATAGTCGCTTGACTACTCCGAACGGGAGGCGCTTGCTCAGTTATGTTGAATCGCGCTGGGCGATGGAATTTGCTCCAGCGCAACCCACGTTCTTTCCGACACTACCTAACGCGGCTCCCGATGTTCTGGATATTGCGGTGACTCAAGGAATTGTCTGCCCGGTTGAGGTATTCTCGCTTACGGAGCTGACATCCGACCACAACCCCATCTTGGTCCACGTCGCTACCCAGCACGCCTATGCACGTTCTGACCAGAAGAAGGTTATCGATTGGGACCGCTACGGCCCGGCCTTGTGCCGAAGATTGCCGCCAGCGGCCCCACTTGATTCCGTTCGCCTCCTAGACGGAGCAGTAGCGGGAATCGAAGAGGCAATCATCTCTGCTATAGGCGTGTCTTCACGTACGCGAGCTGGTTTCACGCCTGACTACCAACGCATCCCTGAGGAAGTCTCTCTTCTCGCTCGCGAGAGGAATTACTTCCGGAAACGTTGGCAGAGGACCCGTGATCCAGCCGATAAGGCAGCATACAATCGGCTCACCGGACGACTGCGTGGCAGTCTGAAGGCGTTCCGACGTAGCTGTTGGGAACTCGCTGTAGCCCGAACGGGGATGCGGACCCGCAAAGTCACCGGTACAGAATACCTTCCGCATTGTCGGGACGGAGGCGACGACCTCCACTGCCCGCCATTGTTGGACCGTTCGGACGACTCCTGGGTCGCCCGGAGAAGAAGGCCGAGTACTTGGGATTGTGTTTCGAGCGACAGTTCGCTCCCAACCCGCCCATGGACTGGGACTTCGACGAACAAGTCGAGATGGCTGTGGAAGACTTTCCGTCTCTTCCGATCACGGCGGAGCCCGAACCCATCTCTTTGTAAGAGGTCTCAGATCGGCTCGCTGAACTTCAGCCAAGAAAATCTCTAGGCCCGGACGGTGTTACGAACTAAGAAACTCTACGATTTCTTCCCGAGCCTGGAGTTCAATTCTTGACTGATTTGTTCAACGCGTGTCTCAGACTGGCCTACTTTCCCAAGAAATGCCGAAAGGCGACTGTCATCGTGATCCCGAAGCAGGGAAAGGATGCTTCCCGCCCCGACAACCTCCGGCCTATCAGCCTACTCTCCGCTACGTCCAAGGTTTTTGAGCGCCTCGTGCATCGTCGTGTACGAGAACATCTAACCAACTTTGACGTGCTGGTCCCCGAACAGTTCGGCTTCCGTGTGGGGCATTCGACCACTCATCAACTGATGAGAATGGTGGAATACGTCACGGAAGCCGGGTGTCGGAGAGAACGGACCGTTGGTTGTTTCTTAGATGTTGAAAAAGCCTTCGACAGCGTATGGCATAATGGCCTATTATTCAAGCTTAGGGAAGTCCAGCTCCCGGACTGCTACCTCCATCTGGTTGCTAGCTTTCTGACGGAGAGGACCTTCTGCGTGAGAGTTGGAGATTCAGTCTCTTCCGAGAGACGAATCACAGCCGGCGTCCCTCAAGTTAGTGTTCTTGGCTCCCTTCTGTTCTCACTCTACGTCAACGACGTGCCGAGACAGCCTGGAGTCCAGGTGGCCCTCTTTGCGGATGACACGGCCGTATTTACGGCCAATCGTCATGTAGAAAGAGCCGTCTTACGACTGCAGCGCCAGCTCGACACGCTCGGGGACTGGACTGAAAACTGGAGAGAGCAACTCAGCGCTACCAAGAGTGTAGCCGTCGAATTCTCGAAGCGACGGAAGATCCTTGTTAGGCAGTTACGTATCGGCAGAACGTACTTGCGCTGGTCTAAAGAGGTCAAGTACCTCGGATTACACCTCGACAGTCGGCTCACCTGGCGTACCCACGCTCAGACAGTTCATAAGTGAGCATCCGCTCCTCTGAGCTTACTGTTTCCACTCCTGATCAGCTCAGCCATGACCAGGAAATTGGGCAGGATGATTGTCGGCGCGTATCTGCTGCCGGTCATTACCTACGCTTGCCCGGTTTTGGGTTACCTCGCCGCAATGCATAAAAAGAAGTTGGCAGAGCGTCCTTGACAGGGGTCTTCGGCTAGCGACCAAAGTCCCCCGTCGCTTTTCATCACGCCTTCTAAGGAGAGGACTTGGCGTCCGCTCCTTAGACGAAACATTCAGGCGGCTTGCACGCAAATTTTATGCACGTGCGGCGAGGTTCCCAGATACTTCTCTAGTGGCTGGGCTGGGCAGGTACCGCATACGTCCAGGTGATTCGTGGAAACGCCCTCGGTGTATACTGCGCTAGTGTAGGCTAGCACAACAGCCGAGAATCGGCCTGCTATAGAGCACACGCCCTACTTGGGCAGGGGCACGAGGCAGGAGCTCCAGAAGGTAGCTCGGAACTCAGATACCGAGCGGTTCGTCTTTGCGACGCACAACCGCACAGCCCAGAGCGAAAAAAAAACCGATAACAGAAGTAGAAGTAGGGTACAAAGAAAGATGAAGGGAAGATGGAAAGCCTGTGTCTCCAACACTATACAGCGTAAAGGTATAATGTGTAAACCGCCATTAAAAGATGTGATGAGAAACGAGAAAAACATTTATAAACCCGAACAGTCACAGGTACCTAGTGCTGACAAGATAGAGGAAAGCGAAGAAGACGAAGTCATCGATTTTGAAAATGATGATGATGTGGGCGATGTTAGTATAAATAAAGGCATACTATTCTAATCAGTAGGGATTTTATCTCGGCAACATATAAAGTGCGTCCACTGTATGGATGCAATGTTTACAGTAACAAAATTTGTTTGAACGTTGTCACCTTCAGTAGTCACTCATTACACTAGGCTATAAATGACTGACGTGGTGTTGGTGTTGCTGCCGCTGCGAGTCTCAAACCCATGGAATTGCCAACTTTATCCACTGCCTTCTTGAAACTGAAAATAAATACACTGCCTTGAAGGATATTTTAATATTTTCAACGTCCCATTTAAACTTTATTATACATAATAAAACCATAAATCATTTAAGTCCATAATTTACGAAATGTTTACAAGCATAAAACTTGTTAAAGCAATTCGCGAATTCCCCTGATCAAATAATATTCGCTACACACAACTATTATATTCGACTTCATAAAAATAAACACATTAAGAATTATTTCATTCGTACACATAAATAAGAAGAAGAAGAAGAAGAAGAAGAAGAAGAAGAAGAAGAAGAAGAAGAAGAAGAAGAAGAAGAAGAAGAAGAAGAAGAAGAAGAAGACGATCACGAAGACAGAATACGTTTACTAAACACTAGTTTTCAACGTACCGTGTACGTTGTTGGAATATAAATGGATTAATTAATAAACATTCATAAAAAAGTTATATCAAAAAACCTTTAATTAAAGTGTGTTGTAATTAAAGTTGCTGTGAAAGGAATGGTAACATTGTATTGTACAGCCGCGATTGCACACAGGCACGCGCGCGCACTATAACTTTACAGCAGCTTAATTGAGTTCGACTTTGTGTTTGCACGTTACACTGCATTGCTGCACAGTATACCAGCTTCGTGTGCGTGTGTGTGTGCGTGTTCCCATAAAGTAATAAGGCTGTATAGTGTTGTACAAAGAAAGGTAAAATTAATTCATATTACGTTCTATAAAGCTGTTGCATATTCATAAACACAATTACTACTGACATTTCATTAAATATTTATACGTCGAATACAGCATGGTAATTTTCATATGTAGTATAGAGAGCGAACTATTAATTTTCTTGTTGTTGTTGTTGTTGTTGTTGTTGTTGTTGTTGTTGTTGTTGTTGTTGTTGTTGTTGTTGTTGTTGTTGTTGTTGTTGCTCTTCTTCTTCTTCTTCTTCTTCTTCTTCTTCTTTTTCTTCTTTAGCCGAAATCCCTCTACATAAATTATACTAAATGAACAAAATTGATACTGCCTCTATTTAATCAAAGGAAGTATTATTAGCAATCGTTAATGATTTTTAGCTCTTGCCATGTAGTTTCCTTATTGACATGTTTCACTACATCTCTTGATCAATAGCCAACGGTAGAATGACGACAACACGAGCGGTCAGTTTCCGTAACGGTTACGAAAAGCCTTCTCGATTACTATACTATTTGTCCAGCGCAAGCGTGAACACACCGCAAATATTTCAGTTCAAGTACTTTAATTTGTATTGTGTGTGTGTGTGCGCGCGCGCGCTGTGAATCTTTCCTGTGTTGGTACCAACGTTCGTTTCCACACATCAGCACTGCCACGGTCGGTACTTTATAAAACCTCGATCTTGTGTCCCTTTGCACTTTAGGCGATTACCAACGCCGCCTCCACATAAACTGAACAATGTGGTGGGAGACAGAGCCACGGTGACAAGAAGACATTCCGAATGTAAACTGTAAACTGTATACTTTACAAATGCGTCTGAGGCAGTGGCTACATAAAAAAATGAATAATTCTCTCTACTTCTATAAAGGTAGAAGTAGAGGAGATTATTCTTCTACCTCTATTCTTCTTATTTTCTACTTTTTCTTTTACCTCCTCCTCCTCCTCATCCATTCCCTCTTCTTCTTCTTCTTCTTCTTCTTCTTCTTCTTCTTCTTCTTCTTCTTCTTCTTCTTCTTCTTCTTCTTCTTCTTCTTCTTCTTCTTCTTCTTCTTCTTCTTCTGTACTTTGACTTAATGTCACTAAGAATCAGATTTATAGTTAAAAACATAGGCTGTTTCTTTTATCGCTAACAGTGTCCGGAATTCTGACTGAGTAAGGGAAACAGTGTTAACGCATACATATTGAATTAAGGTCATTAATAAATAAATAGGGACCGTTACAGAGCTATCGGGAGAGAGAGAGGGGGGAGAGAGAGAGACGTAAAACTCGAACAATTTTAAAGTAGTAACGTATAGTAGCGTGGGGAGATTTGAGAAGATAAAATTTTTTTCGATAAATAAATTTATTTGAATATTGTAAGTTAATGTGTACATTTCACGATTACGTTGGAAATGACAATGAACACGGTTGAGGCAGACACAACAGACGGATGTGTAAAGATATACATTTAAATAAAACGCTAAAAGCATTGCTGTCGGGTATAGTACTTGGTTCTGTAGCGCGTTAAAAGCCATACCGCATCACACAATACTAATATCTCTGCATTAGAACGTTGATTATGCTGATAAATTGGCAGTTCTCTCAAACTCTGGAGTTACATGCATTAGCTAATGAAATATTACCACTTTAAATAGACACATTATAGAGTAGCGATGAGAGTTGGAGGTAACTCTGGTAAAATGTGTATTGAACTGGAAGCTGTGAATTTGGAACACGTAGTTTTCCATAGACCTGAGATTCAGTGTATACAACCTTTATTAAGTCTAAGCCATCTTCACGAAAAGCGCTTTTATTTAAAAAAAAAAAAGGATCTCGCAAACGATTATGAGCAACAAACTCAAACTCGGGGATATCTTGAGGTAAGCTGTATACCTCGAGATATGGTGACACTTTTTTAAATCAATGATGGGCTGGTAGAATAAGGGATGGTAGAAGTTACAAACACCATCGTCATCATCGTCTTAACGGTTTTAGGCTTTAGTGGCCTGTTCCTATTCCACAGTCCACTTTTTCTTAGGTCTACCAACTTTTCTTCTGCCTCCAGGCTTGTAACCTTTCGCTATCTTTGGCATTCTACTTTCTTCCATTACATCTATGTGTTGAATTCATTTTCTTCTGTATTCCTCAATTCTTTCATCCTTTAATTATGCAAAAATATCTAAATCATTTCTCATCTCCTCCCTCCTTATATGATCAAGTTACAAACATATTGGCAATAAAATAAAAGAAAAGGGATCGGTGATAAGGCAGGTGAATTCTGTGCTTTAGAGTGGAACGATAACTTAAAAAATAAAACAAGACAACAATTAATATAATTGCCGTCTCAGAAAGAATACTAATCTATGGAGATAAATCAAACTAGTTACCGAAGATCCCAAACAGTGGAAATGTATGACTGGGTAAGTTTATATGGGGTTCCAGGAAGTTTATAAGAAATGAAAATCTCAGGAGGCAAATTTTTGTAGAAAAAACAACTTTAGACACCATAAATACAGAGCGCTTTATATGGTTTGGGCAACGCTTAGCAAATATCTCTTTACGATCTTTGGACCAAAAAGTTGTTACACCGGATTTCATATAGAAGGCGGAAACGGTATAACACCCAGGAGTAGCGGAAGGAGGACGTAGACGAAGATATGCAGAGAATAGGCTAGCAACGAGGTGACTGGACCAAGAGAAACCTCTGGCGAGCAGGATCCGAGAGACGCCAGTAGCTGTACAAACATTAGCTCAAGCCTATTGAGTTACATTTCATTGTGATAATATATAGGACGGAACGTCTAACAATGAGGCATCCTTCTCCACTACAATTGAATATGAATCGTCGATTGTATTTTCACATTTTCAACACACGTTTAATATGCTAATATGACTCGAATTCCACATATCTGTGTGTGACCTAGTTCACAGTGTTAGTTCAGATATTTTGTAACAGAAAAAAAGTCAGTAAGACGATCTTGACCCAGTGACAATGACTGCATTGTCTTCAACACATTTTCATTTATACTGTGTTGCCGCTAAACTGCCAACTAACCCTGTCTCTACTGCCAGTAACATCCGTACATTCATTTTATTCAACGTCACGGATAACAATGCTCAAACGGTTGGCAAGCCAGCAACTAGGCACCCCGTATCACGTCTACTTGAGAGCGACCGCGACAACAAACCACTTCTCTCTATTGTCATCGTTTGTGTTGTGTGTAAAAGGGAACGAAAAACATGCGGCATGTCTGTATCAGTCATTGTTTTGAAACCTGTGCATTATTTAAAATGAATTCCAATAAGTATAAATAACTTGTACAGAATTTCTGTTTATTAAAACAAATATTGTTAATGTATTACGTGTATACGGTTTTGTTCGGGCCAGTGAAAGGAAAATTTGCCTTTTACTGAACTCCGCACGAATAGCTGACCCTTGACAATCACTAATAAGAGCAAGGCAATTAAAACACACACACAGTAATAGGCACAGTAGTTACTACAATTTTATGGTTTATTCCTATTAATAACTCCGTTTTACGTGAACGTAAATAATCTCACTAGAGAACTAAAAGTAAGAATATACTTGGGAACAGAGATTAATCCTGTCAAATACCTAAATCCAATGTTATTTGCTGGTGTTTAAATTACAATAGACTTTACATTGGTAAACTATAATAGTTCTTCCCTAAGAGAGTCATCTTTGCGACAGCTGTTGAGTTCCGACTGTGTCCGTATGCAAGACTGAGTAAATTGAATACCTTAAACCGTTACTCCAGTAACAGAACTCATAATTATCGTGTGTCAAAATGTGAAACTTACTTTACGTACTAAATTGTGGGCGAGACATACAGAAGGTGGTAGTCGTGAAATGTGCCTGAACTCGTGAAATGTGAATTTAATAAAAAAAAAAAACTCGAATTGTGACTCGTACAGTGCGCTTTTAAAGTGGAAGGCTAAAATACAAGTAACGTGGCAAAATAAGACAGACTACGTAAATCGCGATAAACACTACACGAAAGGCAAAAAAGAATCCTTAGATCGAACGGCTAGAGTAAAAATATTGTTACGACGGTCTCATTGATCGTCGTCGTATGCTACAGTGGAAAACAAAACACAAGACACCAATGAAGTCACTAAAAACCAGCTTTAATTATCACAATTAAAAAGTTCGTAAGCAACAAGTCATTCAACAAGATTATACTCGTAAAATAATTCAAGTTAATCTGTCCACACAAATAATGATGCCAACTATAAACAATTCCGCACTATACACCACTTAAGACGCACTGTGTAAGTCGCCCGACAATAACTCAACTGAGTAATTGCCGACATAAGACTGGCTCTAAGCGGCAGCTGTCGTTGTTTACATAGCTATCGCACAAGTGTTCCAGAATAATCCATAATATGCGTCAACACTACTCGAAAAAATAGAACAAAATTGATCGCGGCCTTTAACACAGTGCACCATCCGCTATGGTCTGGAATAGCCTCGTTGACGCACGTTAAGAGCTGACACACAACATTACAGCTGGTTCTGCTGGGATAGCCGAGAAACATGTAGAACGTTCTTTGATGGCTAACAATATAGTGATGCCGAACAGTAGCATTACCTGAAGACGTCAGAATATTGTTACGACATTACAGAACAATCTACGTGTTTCTCGAATGTTCCAGTGGAAACGGCTATAATGTTGCGTGCGTACGTGATTCTCAACATGCGTTAGCTAGATTGTTCCGGACTCACCGGTCAGCGCGCCCTGTGTGCAAGGCCGCAATCAATTACGATCTGGTGTTTTCTAGTAGCGTTGTTGATGCGTAGTATGGATGTTTCTAGATTTTCGGCGGGGTATAAATACAAGTACTCGGCGACGCTCAGTTCAGTTTAAGTTGCGATTGATTCGAGTGTGGTGAAGTGTTATGTGTTTTACGATTGTACGGGACAATTGTAGTAAAATTGTGTTTTATACTTGGACAAACTTTGTATCTAAATAAACTTCGAATCTATGTGAACTTTGTATTATAAAATACTGCGTTGCGGCGCGTGTAGGTGACGTCACGTTTTTTCAATGTTATCTGCAGCCGGTCTTGAGACAGGCTGACTGCAGTCAAATCAAATCAGTTCTTCTCCAGACTCCGAGCAGGCCACTCGTTTCAATCACCAGCCGCGGGTACTTAAAGTATTTCAATATTTAATACTAATAGCATGCTTACCATGCTACAATTTACTTAGACAAGTTCGGCTCATACATTGTCATGTACGCCAATATTTTATTTCTATCTTAATTCTCCGGCACTTATGCCGCGTTAAAAACTACACGCGCCAGCAATCAATTATGTCTCTTTAACGCTCAATAAACAATTATTTCTAGAAACATTATACAGTCCACTCAATTATTTCATCTCTGACCAGCTAACTCCAAATAGCGTTCCTAAGAACAACTCAAGATTCCTCGAGAGCTTCTAAGACGCAACAATACTAGTTAACATTATTATTGCGTGTGAACAATTTTTATTTGATTTATTGCAAGAGACTATCTTGTTGATTACAAACTATTTAATTGTGATAATTAAAGCTGGTGATTATTGACTTAATTAGTGTCTTGTATTTTATTTTCCACTGTACCATTCGACGATCAGTTAGACCGTCGTATCAGAATGTATTGTGACTGGTTCAGTCATTAACGAATCCTTTTTTTTTGTGGTAGAAGAAGAAGAAGCAATGTAGGTGAGAAGGATGAAGAGGATAAGGAACTTATGACGTCTAATGTCTTTCAAATGTAAAGTACATTATAACAGTGATAAATACATTCAACAAAAAGTCTATATCTACATAAAGAAAAGACAACATTTCTGTATTGTTTACCAAGCGAAAAGAACCGACTGGAAATGACGTGACCAGATGGATGATTGGGTGTGGTATTTGAGGCGGCGATGAGAGCATTGTGATTGATGGTGACAAACACGTCAAAAGCACGTAGAGTGCACACAGACTACTTGGGTGTCAGTCGAACGTATTACCATATAATTTTTTTTTTACGTTTATTTATGCACTCTGTTAATACGTAAC
This sequence comes from Magicicada septendecula, assembly GCA_034769895.1. Classification (NCBI taxonomy): domain Eukaryota; kingdom Metazoa; phylum Arthropoda; class Insecta; order Hemiptera; family Cicadidae; genus Magicicada; species Magicicada septendecula. The sequence goes on along the minus strand of CM068367.1, from coordinate 1,354,874,551 downwards.
AATAAACATAATTGTTGATAAAAATACAAATCCATTGACTAGTTCTCTGTATGAGTATTTAAAAGTAACAATATTAAGTTCAATATATGTATAGTGTTAGAGTGTAGGTAAAGCCAAAGAAAATGTTAACTTTAAACGTCTTGTCTGCAGGCTGTTGTCTAGTAGGTTTATGGCTAAAGGATGCCTGCGCTCGTCAAGCCGTTTCACATATCCTTCGCTGAACACCGCAATGGTTTCACTGACTGAGGGCAGGTCCAGGTCTCTATAGATGTCTTTGTTGGTGATGAACCGCGGTGCGTTGGTTATGGCACGCAACACCTTGGTCTGAAACCTTTCCGTTATGGCGATATTGGATTTATATGCAGTTTCCAAAAACTGTAAGCCGTATGTCTACACAGGCTTGAAGACAGTGTTGTACACCAACAGCTTGTGTTGCGTTGACAGTAATGATTTTCTGCCCAGGAGCCAATAATTCTTGCGAAACTTGGTGTCCAGTTGTTTTCTCTTCCTCCAAATGTGGTTGCGCCTAGTCAGTTTTTTGTCTAGGTGGATGCCCAGGTATTTTACAGAGTCGGCTACCGGGATAGCCTTGTTAGTTAATTTCAAAATTGATGTTGTCCCGTGGCATTTTGTGAAGGTGATGTGTGCTGATTGTATTCTCCACTTCATTACCATTTAATGGCAGTTAATACTATATTCGTTTAAATCTTTGTGATTCGTAAATTTTCATGGTTTTCGTTAACAATAACACTGTTTTTCTCGGTTAAACAAGAGTCTTTTCATTTCTTTTAACACCAAACGTTCGTCCATCCTACGAGGAGCTATCGTCAGTGGCTCGACTGACGTAGAACACAAAGTCTTCACCCTGTAAGTCTATTTCTACAGTAAGTCACGCACATAGTGTTACAAACAGGCACATAAAGTCACAACAAAGTACCCACTGGGATTGATTTCAGGATGGTACCGCACATTTTCAGTCACTTTGAAGACTGCATATTGGTCGGTATTAACTTTTTTTTTTAAAAAAAGCGACACGACTGGACCACCTGCCCATGGCCAAATTCCAGATACGCTAATTCTTTTTATTTCACTTAAATTTCTTATTGCCTTGAATTATGAAGTACCATCAGGACTCTGAATAGAATAGAATAGAATAGAATGAATAGAGTGACAGACAGCAGCCGTAGATATGGTCTAGACATAAGTGTTAATAAATCGGAGCTAATGACTGTATCTAAGAACAAGTTCACAAACTGCACTCTTAATATAAACCAAAGGCCAGTTGAGCGTGTAAGCCAGTTCACATATCTTGGTATTATTGTCAATGAACAATGGGACCACTTTCAAGAAATAAAGAGCAGAATTGAAAAGGCAAGAGCAGCGTACATTAGAATGAGCAGTTTATTCGAAAGTCACGATTTAAGAATAAACACAAAGCTGAGACTTTCACGCTGCTACCTATTCTCGGTCCTCTTCTACGGTGTAGAATCTTGGACTTTGACTGAAGCCACAACTACAAAATTGGAATCTTTCGAAATGTGGCTCTACCGTAGAATACTAAGGATTTCATAGACACCACATATAATTAATGTTAAAGTTCTTAGAAAGATGGAGAAAGAAAAGAAAATTATTAACAATTAATAAGAAAGCTTCAGTATCTGGGGCATCTCATGAGAAATGAACAGAGATTTTACTTATTGCAGTCCATACTACAGGGAAATGTACTTGGAAAGAGAGAAGTTGGGCGACCGAGAATATCATGGCTGAGGAATTTAAGGACCTGATATGGCATGAACACAACTGACGTATTCCGTGCAGCAGTACAGAAAGTTAAAATAGTCTCTATGATATCCAACATCCGAAACGGAAAGGAACTATCAGAAGAAGATAAGAACCTTACACGATCACACTCCTTCTTGTACAGCGGTCTTCATGAGCGTATGCTCTTTTCTCTCCTAAGTAAGCTTTCTTACTTCCAAATTACTTTATACGCCATAACGTGAAAAGTATCTGACATTAGTCGCACAGAATCAAAAGTTTTGTTCGTACGAATACGGCGAATACTACGTCCCTTTCCAAGTTACATTTTACTGCACTAAAAGATTGGCAACTCTGCGTATTAAATTAATTTAATGCGTGTAATGTAACTTGTGATCTATTATAACATAGACTTGAACCAGTTGAAACCTTGTTAGTTAAAGTCAGTAACTTATTTCATAAATCTAGAGAATTCTGCAGGAAAATAACGTAATAAATATTGTTCCATAAATTGATAGTAGAAGTAAAATCAAAACTTTTTTAATAATAGTTTGTCTCTTATATTTGTCTACTGTTGATGAACGGAGTCACAAAGTTTCAGCAAGAAGAAGAAGAACAATATGTCTGTTTGTCTTGCAGCAGTTTAGAAACCAATTGCTGTCGAGGAAGTTAATCCTGCTTGACTCGACCATTTATCAGCTGACACACGTCCAAGACAAGACAAGTAGTTTATCGCTGCAATAGTTTATACCTGTTTGTATTCAGTTAGACAGTATTGTATATCCCCTGGTGCACAGTGCACAGTGTACAATCAGATTTTATACCAATTTACGGGTGTTGTAGAGGTCCGCCGGCGGTCAATAGAATGTAGGATCCAATTAAGTAGGTCGAGGTGTGTCAGTGGGCAGCCCAAGGAGTAGGGTCAAACTGCGCCGATTCAAAGTGTTTCAAATATTAATTATTTTTGAATAATACGAACTCACTTTAATAAATACTTGGCCTTTTAAGTCCACACAAAACAAGAAAAAGAGTAAAATGTATTCAAATACAATGTTTTTTACTTTTACATTTTGACTAAAATTAAATATTTTACCATTAATTTCTACTTTTATTGTGATGAAGACTTTTAGAAAAAAGTAAAGTCTTTTTCTACACATTCTTTTTTGAAAATAAATATATTGCATGCAAATAAAATATGTTGGCCTACCTGATTTTTCCTCTGGCGCTGAAAATATTCCAAGAAGTATTCGAAGTATAAAAGCTTCTGTTGAATACACAGTAAACCAACTGCCCCTTTATAATATCACAGGACAATATGACAATATACTGAGCGACCTTTCAGGCTTGTCAGTTACTTCTTGCAGTCAGTGTTGAAAACTCTGTCAGTGAATGGAGGACTTTATTTACTTAGAGCAGGCTACGCACTGCCATCCTCTGGTTTCGGTGCTTTCTGAACTTCGTATCACGTATTTATATGTATAATTTGTTTGCGAAAACTGCAAAGTGAAATATGTTATTAGACCTCAGGTGGTGACATACATTTGGTTGGTAAAAGTCACCCCTTGGTTATTTGTTACATTCTAAATATGATAGGTGAAATTCGTACATAACTGTTTGTCCGCAATAAGAGGTTACCATAGATATAGTTGAACAAAACGGTAACTTAACCTTAATAAGTGGCAAAATCCTATAATGCATTACATCTAATATAGATACAGAATAATAATTAAACGACGTCAACGAGCTTACAAATAACAATAATAATAATAGTCATATAATTGCAGACAATTCAAGACTCTTAAGGTTTGTTCACTTTTAGACTGGGTCTTGATGTAAACAAAACCATGTGCTTGTACTTGAGCCGGATTGGTTTCGATGAGTGGCCGCATCACTAAATCCTCCGCCACAATAAAGTAGTTCGCAATGTATTATTATTAATTGATATTATTTGTTTGATTATTAATTTTTATTACACTTGGGATTAATACAACTAAAAATAAGGTAAATGATTCTATATTTTTTTGAGTTTGTTAAGAAAGTTATATCTTTGCACTATAAATGCCTCTGTGTTGTATCAATCCACTTTGTTCACATCAGGGTCCACTCTAAGGATACGGTTACACGAGCGTTATTTTTTCCGGCTGCTTGGGCGCGGTTGGAAAACGCATTGAATTTAACACACAGGCGGCAATGAAATTGGTCACACGGACGTGGAAAAAACGCAAGGGTCGTCAACTCTGCTGCATTTTTAAGGTCTCCCATATCGAAACGCAGCCTGCTGCGTTTTTAGTGCGTTTTTAACACGCACGAGGGTGGTGGTCACTCGGACTGTTCAAAGATGCCGCGAAAATAGCATTTGTTTATTTACTTGTTACTATGGTAATTAATTTTGGTCTCCATGGTGTTTTTGACATCTTTGTAAAAAAATATGTAAGGTAAAAATTTTTCTGAATAAAGATTTATTCACTACTGATAACCAATATTTCCTTTAAGTGAACACAGAAATTTCTGTGCAGTTGCGTTTTAGCCTTTATAGCCAGAGCTGATTATGAAACGTCCCGTCCGATTATAAAACGCCTGTGTAACTACATTTCCATCCGTGCACGTACGACAGAAATCATATGTGACCACTGTGCGTTTATCCAAACTTCACGCGCGTACACGGCCGGAAAGAAACGCTCGTGTAACCGTACCCTAAGAGTCAATAAACGTAAGTACTCTTGCTGAACTTGGACAAAGACACAGAACAACAGATAACATGAAAAAGACCTCGGAGATGAACGGTCAGCGATACACAGAACTCTGTCCTTCCTGAAAGCCGAAGATTAATGTATATACTGTGATATTTTATTTCTATTTAATTCTCTGACATTTCTTCCTTATTCAAGACTACAATAGATTTACTGTACAGTATATTACAGGCCGTAAATATTTGTGTAGCCCAATATCGTGTGTAAGGGCTGCAGAGGCTGTATGTAAGTCTCAGCGCACCCAAACCGCGTTACGCTAAGCCGAAATGGAGCGGTTTACAATCTGTTGCCAACACTGTTTAACAGGATTTATCGTCTACCCTAAGTCTTTATATAAAGACGTTAGAAAGGCGGTAAATGTTGGATTTTAGCACTATCACAAGAAGCTTGAAACAACATATAACTGTAGGAATGACAGAAAACAATAAGCGAATCAATAAAGTGCAGTAGCGCAAACAAGATTCGTCACTTATATTTGCACTTTTAAAAAAATTGCATTGTTAGATGTGGCAATAGTTCATTATAAATTATATAAAAAAATTATTTTCTTCTTAACGGTTTTACGGTTCAGCGGTCTGTTCCTATTCCACAGTCCACCTTTTCTTAGGTCTACCTGTCTTGTCTTCTGTCTCTAAGGCTACCTTTCGCTACCTTCGGTATTCTACGTTCTTCCATTTTGTGTTGAATCCATTTTCTTCTGTATTCTTTAATTATTTCATTAACTGAAAAAACATCTAAATGACTTCTTATCTCCTCATTTCTTATATGATCTTGTCTATTACACCTTTTAACTGATATCAGAAATTTAATTTCTGCTGTTTGTATGTTCTCTTCATCATTTTTCTGTATGACCCAACCTTCAGAAACATACAGTAGTGTAGGCATTGCTATTGTTTTATAAAATGTTATTTGTTTTTCTTTTCTACATTTATTTCCTAACGATCTCTAAATCGTTCAGCACATTCTTGTGAAATTCGTCACTTTATTTTCTATATCTCTATGTTGATGATAAGTAATGCCACGTCCTACATAGTTTAAGTGTCTTACTTGTTCTATGCATGTGTTGTCTATGCATATTTTGGTCCGAACCGGTTCATCTCCTATAAATACCATTACTTTTGTCTTTGATTAAGATATGTTACAGTTATATTCTATTCCTATTTTATGTAATACGTATATTGCTTGCTGGAGATCGTCTTCCGAAGTGGCGAATATAGCTCCGTTATCCGCGAAGAGAATGGTTTTCAAGCTTTTATTTCGGTGGATTTTAATACCGTCAGGGGATTGTTGTTTCCATTTTTTGTGGACATCATCTAGATAAAGGTTAAAAAGAAGTGGTGACAGACAAAAAAATATCTTTCTAAACATATTTTTATATTCTATGTCAACGTACCCTAATATTAACCAGTAATTTGTATGCTAGTAATGTTCTTCCACCAAGCATACTTGCAGGAACTCCAAAAGTATTTGTATGAACCTACTCCGTTTTACAACTCCCAGTTTCATCAGTACACCTCTGCATGTATTACCGACCACAATATATTCCTACGATATATAAACCTATAATGTACGAAACATTTACATATTTAGAAACATAAGAACAATTTGCCAATTTCCCCGAATAAACACTAAACAGAATACTATATTCGTCTTAATAAAAAATGAGAAAATTCTTAATTATCTCATGCATACACAAACACTCGCCTACATACACATATACAAACATACACATGAACAAAACAAGAGTAAAAGAAGGAGAATGCGACGAAGAAGATGGCGAAAGGGGTTTGTTAAATGTAGTTTTGACACGTACCGTCTAAGCCGTAGGAATATAAATACATTAATTAATAAATATTGATAAAGTAATTATATAATAAAACTTTAGTTAACGTGAGTTGTAATTATTAAAGTTGCTGCATAAGGACGACAACCATTGTATTGTAGCCGCGACCCCGCACAGTCGAAGCGCGTTCTAAATGTTACTCTACAGCAGCTTAATTGAGTTCGACGTAGTACAGAACTTTCATGTCGCATTTAGCGTTGCTACGCATTACAGATATGCTAACTCGCGCCTGAGTGTGTGTGTACTGGTATTAGGTATTATAGCCGTATATTGTTGTACGGATAAAGGCGCAGAATGGATTAGTATTACCGTTTTATAAAGCCGTTGAGCATTCAGAACCAAATTACAATTGATATTTCATTAAATATTTAATACGTCGAGTATGACAACGTACATTTAATATTTTCTTTAGAGAGAGATTTTTTCTGATAATCTTCTTTTCCTTATTCTTCTTCTCTTGCTTTATCAGCTAAATTAATTTAAAAATATTAAATAAATAATTTAATAAATTTACACAAAATAGTCAAAACATTAAATATATTCATTTTACATGTATAAAAACAATAAATAGTAATGTTTCTAGAACAAAAATTACATATAATAGGATTTGCAAGAATCAAACCTAAAATATCTAATATAAATCTTAATTTAAATGATGTATCTAAAATTAAATGCCCCGATTGTTATAAATTCTATATAAGCCAAACTAAGAAACGTTTATAAGATAAATTTTTTTGAACATCAAAACTCATTTATAAAACAAAAAATTTATAAACCAAATTTAGCTACACATTCAATTAAGAATAACCAAAGTTTCTCAAATTTAAATAACGTAACTTTACTAAAAACATATTTTCAAAGTTTCGAAAATGAACCTTTGGAAGATTATTGAAATTTATAAACACAAAATAAATAATAAATTAATAAATCCACAAATACAAATTAATACAAAAAACGATAACATTTTTAATATTATTAATTTAATAAAATAATATAAACTGCTATATTTCCCACAAAAATTATGGGGGAGTTACATTGATTTCTTTATATATAAACATAATTTACATATTGGTTTCTGTAAAACACGTGTTGCAAAAATGTTTAGTTATTAAACAATTTACCATATAATTTTGATGATAACAGTACATTATAAAACTTTTGAAACACTGTACATAAAAAACAATCAAAAATATATTCCCTTATCAAAAAATGTAAAGTATTATTATTTATATAAAAATTGTAAACAAGAATATTGTGATTAAATATGATTAATATTTATTTTTGTATAAATAATTATATGGGAAGGATCATACACATCTCATTTGTCCTGTGTAAAATGGAGAATCTAACTTACAGGCAAGTCTCACACACCTCCTCACCAAGGAAACTAGTCTTACCCCCTCGCCAACAGAAGCAGCTCCTATTTACCCCGCTGGTCTGCTTATAACTAGTCGATTTTCTGTATTACTGCCTAGTATTAAATATGTTGTGCCGGCATAATTCCGGCCGTCGAAAATTGTAGAATATTTAATGGTAAAATAACGCGAGAGCAAGGGGCGGGTGTACCGAACTTTGTACGGAACCGTTGAAGCTGCGCGCGCGCCTCGTAGGGAGGTTTGGCTTGGTTAAACTGTAACAGCAGTAGTCTGTTACCGCTCGGCCAGCAAGAAACATCGACTCCGGAATCCGAACAGTTTACTGCGCAGTTATTTCTTCCACTCTTATGGCAGGCTGAAATTTACGAGACTCCCGGTAAGAGATTATATTATTGTATGCGTTAAAAATAATTAAAATTAAATAAATAATTAATAACAAAATGTATGCAAGCCGTATGAAAAAGACGTATGCATGTGGGTGCGACCCGACAGTTTCTATATTAAAAAAATTACTTAATGTTCAGTATATAGCCCATGTTCTTTTCTTATTATTACAATATCGTAAAAGTCACTGTAATTGTCATTGTCATGGTAAATGTATAGAATGCTATATAAATTCGAAGCTAAAGTTAGTGCGTAGTTATGGAATGGAAGTGTGCTCAAACATGCATCAGATCGCTTGTGTGACACTCTTTAATTAACTTTGCAGTAAAAATAACTGGTGAGAACACCCGTAGAGCAAACATTATTAATATTGAAACATTCTTAATACTGTGAGTGCCTTGAAGTTAATCAGTTTTTGGGCAAATTGCAATAATGGTGTCACCACGTGGCAAGCTAACCTGTTGCTTTCTGTCGGAGCATGTTACGAGCTCGCGCTAATGACTTTACTCTACGCCTTTTAATAAAATATTTTATTTTTAAATTAATCATTCCGTGGCAGATTTTTTTGTACTCTTTAAGCAATTTGCAAAGACTTTATTACCGCAACTTTGTGCTTTTATCTTGAGTTGGTTGAAGGCCCGTTCTGAGGTTAATTACCTGAACTTGGGTGTACATTTTTTGTGAACATCTTTTTCTAATTTTTATGTATTAACAGGGTTCTCGATTAAGCCGGAGATGTGGCCTTGCTGATTGACCTCCATCCTCATCAGCCATGGACCATCAGAAACGATCCTGTTCGGAGAAGGAGTCGGTGACTAGATCCAGATGTATCTCCTAGTCAGCACAATTAAGGTGATATGCACTCTATTATTTTCCTTTTTGGGGCCGGGCCTGCAGTGCTCCTGATTTACCATAAAAATCTTTTGAAACCATATGCCCACGTGGCCAGACAGTCTGCTATAGAGGTGTCATTCTGAACATTATGTATTAACTTCAAGGAACACTTTAATAACTTAATTTCATAACACTAAGCACAATGCTTGCAATTGTGTGCTGCACTGGGGGAGCGTGCTAGAGATATTTTGTACATTTAAACATTTTCACAGATTGCCTATAGTCATCACTTTACTCACTACAAAATTTATATGACATGTTAGGAATTCTGTTCCGGCTGGAACAGAATGGAGTTGATATTAAATTCACCTTGGGTTTAACATTTAAGGGCTGGGGAGTTTTTCGTTTTCCTTTTTGGCTGTTTTCGGGGGAATAAAAGGGTACATAGTTTTTGCCAGGCACAGGTTCTTGCAGTCTAAGGCAGGTTGGATTCCTGTCCAACTTGGTTAAGCGTATGCTGGCGCGCTCCCACAGCTGCTAGGGTACAACAGTCCTTATTGTAAATTCAATTTTATATATATATATATATATATATATATATAGCCAGTCGGATTTAAATAGAAAAGAATTTGCACATTTTTTCTGGGCATATACTAATTAAATTGTACTTTACGAAGGTCTATACTGATTAATTTTTTTTCACTTGTAAAACATGTACGGATTAATTTGTTAACTTGTAAAGCATCTACTAATTAATTTCCTACCATGTAAAGCATATTCTGAAACAGGAATCCATCTGAATTTTAAAACTAATTAACATTTTAGAACCGCATAACAATTGCTTAAAATCAGGTGATGCAGTTTTTATTTTTATTTTTATGCTGTTGAAGGAACTTTAAGATTTCATATGCTCATGATGGGGCAATTATCAGTGGATTTCGATACATAAGGGTGGTCCGGTCTCTCTTATGGGTTATGTGTGATTATCATCCTTTCTGGGGTTTTCGCATTTGTTTAGATTAATAGAAATTGATGAATGACGGTGACTGATGGGCGAACATTTATGACTGCTGGTTTTAGGGCATGGTAGTAACACTGCCTGCAAAGCAGGTGTATTCCAGGGGCATTCGTGTTTAGAATATTTGTGGATAATTGTGAGTATATGTGCCTTTATGTTTCTGTATGTGTTGTTATGTTTCTGTCTATGTTAAGCTAGTCACAAAGGGGGGGAGAATTATATATTTACTGAGCGTTATTCTATATACATATATATCTATAAATACTTGTTACTGATATACAGACCTTGTCTTTTCACACTATTAAAACATGGGGCTTATTTATTTATGATATATTTGTGATTTATTTGTGATAATTATGTGATAAAGTTTCATCTACATGTAGCGAATGATGGGGACAATAAAAACTGTTATTGTTATATTACAACCGGGTTTCATTGCAAGTCCCGTCATACTGGACCCAGCACAATTTTGGCTTCTCTGGGCTCCGGCCTAGTTCTAATTAACTTGTGGCTTCTCTTTCAAAAAAAAATTATACATATAAAAAGACATAAAAGGAAAGAGGGGTTACAAATGGTAGCAGAGCGTGGTTTATATAGTCTGATACTGCAAATGGTAGCAGTGAGCGTGGTTCATTCTAGGGTTGAACCCGTGGGTCCTGGTGTGTGACGGGGCTTGCAAACTCGGAAATATTAAGGCGGTTGTTATGACATTGTTTTCTTAGGTATATGCCCGTGTAGGCTAGTTGTAGGTCGTATAACTTGTGAGTCTGGTCGCACCACTGAGGCGGTTATTTGTGTTCAGAAAATGTGATAGCTTGAACTGCCGGGGAGTCTCAAGCGTGGCCTGGGTGATGGACGGTTGTGGATTCAGGGTCGGAGTTTGGCGTGTGATATTAGCGGGATGCGGTATGGCCCGATCGGAAGTCGGTACCGTCACCGACTTATGTCCTGTTTACATTGAATTACTAATTCCCGAAGTATGAATTTTGATTGTTAGTTGGTTTTTGTGAGTTCGGTGTTGATGAGATGTGTGTGTCGGATTGATGTTTGATGTTGTGAGTGTTCAGTATTGTTGGTTGTCACTTGTCTCCTTCTGTGGTGTGAGTAGATGGTTCAGAATAGGCCAGGTCTCCGCAGCGCTAGAGAACCCGGGGGTCCACTCAAAGGAAGGACAGTACTTGGGTTTTTTCTGATTCTTGTGAATATGTTTTTGTAGGTTATGTTTGTGTTAGGTGTTTAGTGGGGATTTGTTTTATGATTGTTTGTTTTGAATTGTGCAATTCTGGCGGCGGTATGCTATCAGAAATTGCTCCACCCTCTTTCAGGAGTTCTCCAGAAACTTTCAGTGTTAGATGGAATAGATGAGGAGCAGTTGCTAGTTTTCTTAGATCTTGTTCTGCAGTTGGCAGATTTCCCGGGGGTGTCCGATGGGGAGGTCTTGTCCCTTATATACCCGTATTGCCGGGGTTCATTGGCAAGGCTGGTCACCGACACTCTGCGTCGGGGTGACAGTGTTGATGCCTTCCATGGGGAGGTGTTGAGCTTCTTCCTACCCATTCGACGACGTGCCCAGCTTAAGTTGGAAAAATTCTATCGCCTACAGGCCAACGGAGAGGCGTTAGGGGACTTCGTGCACGATATACGGAAAGCTGCCGCCCGGGTGTTAAGATTGGGGTTGCCCGAGACAGAAGTGATACAGGCGATTCTGGAAGGACTGACTCCCCAAGAGAGATCTCGTTTGGTATTCGCGGACCGTCCACGTTGTTTTGCGGACTTTGAACGGCTGTGTGTGGTTTCAAGAACGGTCCAGGAGGTTGACGAGTCCCGGAGAAGAGATGCTACAGATGTCCAACACTCCAGTGGTTCATCAGGAAGAGCCCAATAGGACAAACATGGTGGTTGGAGGAGAACGCAAGAGACTGTCCGAAAGCCTGAATATTCCGGAGGTAATGGAGGCTACAAGGGGGTGGCAAGTGAGAAGACGGTGACAACAGCTACGGCACGGAAAACAAAGAAATATGAATTTAACAGGGGAAGAAGAAATTATGTTAGGGAACAAACATCGGCAAGTAGGAAGCCTGTAGTTAGGCGTTATTCTTATTTGCAGAAAAGTGAGAGTTTGAAAGTTCCAGATGAAGCGCAAGTGCCTAAGAGAGTAGCGGATGAAGAAGGTGAAGCAAAAGTAGAAGAGCGGAATTACATCGTGGGATCAATACAAGACGACAAGAAACCGTCTGTTGATACTGAATTACCGGACTCGAAGAGGACATCATGGTTGAATCCAGATGCTGCAGAATTTGTTCCGGTATTTCCATCTCGGTTCGTGACGAATCCAGATCCGGTAATATCATCATCGCCTACGCCGGTATATGAGAAGTCATTTGATGGTGTAGCTTTACCATCGCCAGTAGAAATTAATTTAGTCATTGCACATGAGCCTGGACAGCTGGATTCCAGGGTGGAAAATGTTGATGACGTTGTAGTTGCTGAGAGTGGTCAAGGAGTGGAATCGACAGAAGAGGCAGAAGAGCGGTCTGCGGATGCTGCACAGGAAGGTATAGTTGTAGGTGTGTTAGGGAGACTGTAGAGTCTGAAGTTGCAGATGGACACAGGGATGTCCGGGCTGCAAGTGTTTCTGAGGTTGTGGATGGACAAGGGGATGTTCATGCCGCAAGTGTGGTAGAAGTAGAGGAGGTAGAAGTTGAGGAGAAATTTGGTGGCAGCGTTGTGGAGTGTGTGAGTGAGAATGATGTAGTGTGTGAAGATGTGCAGACGCCTTCTGTAAGTAGTGTTGAGGATTCCGAGGAACGGAGAGAAGTTTCATGTGGACCAGGTGAGCAACTAGAGGATGAAGATGTGCAGTGTTCTGATGGTGGTAGTGGACGTGATGGCGATGTTGTTGATGAAAAGGAGGACGTAAATGAGATCGGAGAAGAGGTTAGTCAAGAAGTTCGTGAAGGAGCTGGCGATGAGTGTGATGAAGAAATTGGTGAGGAGCTGAGGAAACATGTGGTTGAAGATGGATCTGAGGAGCAACTGGAAGATGCTGAGGATATGCAGTGTCGTGATGGTGATTTGGATTATGGGGACGAAGAAGGGGAAATCGTGGAAGAAAAGAAAGAATTAGAAAAGGAAGAAATTGTAGCAGAGGAGTTAGATGATGAGCATAATCCAAAGCGGAGTCAAAGGAGTGAGGTAAGTTGCCTTGATTCTGATTCAGAAGAAACCAGTCAGTACAGCTCAACACGAGATAATTTCTTAGAGAGTGGTGTCCGAAAGGAACGAGTACCGAAAGTCCGTTATAGAAAGGTAAGAAGAAGAGGTTAACGGGTAGCGGGTAGATGTTCCCCACAGTCCCAGTGGTGTTCATCTATTTCAGGGTTGCGCCCCTGCCCACGCGAGCCTTGGTTTCCTTCATTCATCCTTATTTTCGGGGGGAGCACATTTAGATTGTGGTCCTGGATTATCATTTGGATGTGGAATGTTATCATGGAGAAAGTTAGGAGTTAGAGAATGTTCCCTCAGAGTGTCGTGGTCTTGGAGATTGTAAGTTCCCCTGTTTTGGTTATGATGGAGAGTGATAGCGTGCTGTTGTTGCTGATTAGTGATTGATTTCGAATTTTGTTTAGTGTAGAGGTCGAGCCATGCCGCAATCTCCGGTTGTTTCCCTGGTGTTTTTGGTTTTAAGGTTCAGCGGTCTGTTCCTATTCCACAGTCCACCTTTTCTTAGGTCTACCTGTCTTGTCTTCTGTCTCTAAGGCTACCTTTCGCTACCTTCGGTATTCTACGTTCTTCCATTTTGTGTTGAATCCATTTTCTTCTGTATTCTTTAATTATTTCATTAACTGAAAAAACATCTAAATGACTTCTTATCTCCTCATTTCTTATATGATCTTGTCTATTACACCTTTTAACTGATATCAGAAATTTAATTTCTGCTGTTTGTATGTTCTCTTCATCATTTTTCTGTATGACCCAACCTTCAGAAACATACAGTAGTGTAGGCATTGCTATTGTTTTATAAAATGTTATTTGTTTTTCTTTTCTACATTTATTTCCTAACGATCTCTAAATCGTTCAGCACATTCTTGTGAAATTCGTCACTTTATTTTCTATATCTCTATGTTGATGATAAGTAATGCCACGTCCTACATAGTTTAAGTGTCTTACTTGTTCTATGCATGTGTTGTCTATGCATATTTTGGTCCGAACCGGTTCATCTCCTATAAATACCATTACTTTTGTCTTTGATTAAGATATGTTACAGTTATATTCTATTCCTATTTTATGTAATACGTATATTGCTTGCTGGAGATCGTCTTCCGAAGTGGCGAATATAGCTCCGTTATCCGCGAAGAGAATGGTTTTCAAGCTTTTATTTCGGTGGATTTTAATACCGTCAGGGGATTGTTGTTTCCATTTTTTGTGGACATCATCTAGATAAAGGTTAAAAAGAAGTGGTGACAGACAAAAAAATATCTTTCTAAACATATTTTTATATTCTATGTCAACGTACCCTAATATTAACCAGTAATTTGTATGCTAGTAATGTTCTTCCACCAAGCATACTTGCAGGAACTCCAAAAGTATTTGTATGAACCTACTCCGTTTTACAACTCCCAGTTTCATCAGTACACCTCTGCATGTATTACCGACCACAATATATTCCTACGATATATAAACCTATAATGTACGAAACATTTACATATTTAGAAACATAAGAACAATTTGCCAATTTCCCCGAATAAACACTAAACAGAATACTATATTCGTCTTAATAAAAAATGAGAAAATTCTTAATTATCTCATGCATACACAAACACTCGCCTACATACACATATACAAACATACACATGAACAAAACAAGAGTAAAAGAAGGAGAATGCGACGAAGAAGATGGCGAAAGGGGTTTGTTAAATGTAGTTTTGACACGTACCGTCTAAGCCGTAGGAATATAAATACATTAATTAATAAATATTGATAAAGTAATTATATAATAAAACTTTAGTTAACGTGAGTTGTAATTATTAAAGTTGCTGCATAAGGACGACAACCATTGTATTGTAGCCGCGACCCCGCACAGTCGAAGCGCGTTCTAAATGTTACTCTACAGCAGCTTAATTGAGTTCGACGTAGTACAGAACTTTCATGTCGCATTTAGCGTTGCTACGCATTACAGATATGCTAACTCGCGCCTGAGTGTGTGTGTACTGGTATTAGGTATTATAGCCGTATATTGTTGTACGGATAAAGGCGCAGAATGGATTAGTATTACCGTTTTATAAAGCCGTTGAGCATTCAGAACCAAATTACAATTGATATTTCATTAAATATTTAATACGTCGAGTATGACAACGTACATTTAATATTTTCTTTAGAGAGAGATTTTTTCTGATAATCTTCTTTTCCTTATTCTTCTTCTCTTGCTTTATCAGCTAAATTAATTTAAAAATATTAAATAAATAATTTAATAAATTTACACAAAATAGTCAAAACATTAAATATATTCATTTTACATGTATAAAAACAATAAATAGTAATGTTTCTAGAACAAAAATTACATATAATAGGATTTGCAAGAATCAAACCTAAAATATCTAATATAAATCTTAATTTAAATGATGTATCTAAAATTAAATGCCCCGATTGTTATAAATTCTATATAAGCCAAACTAAGAAACGTTTATAAGATAAATTTTTTTGAACATCAAAACTCATTTATAAAACAAAAAATTTATAAACCAAATTTAGCTACACATTCAATTAAGAATAACCAAAGTTTCTCAAATTTAAATAACGTAACTTTACTAAAAACATATTTTCAAAGTTTCGAAAATGAACCTTTGGAAGATTATTGAAATTTATAAACACAAAATAAATAATAAATTAATAAATCCACAAATACAAATTAATACAAAAAACGATAACATTTTTAATATTATTAATTTAATAAAATAATATAAACTGCTATATTTCCCACAAAAATTATGGGGGAGTTACATTGATTTCTTTATATATAAACATAATTTACATATTGGTTTCTGTAAAACACGTGTTGCAAAAATGTTTAGTTATTAAACAATTTACCATATAATTTTGATGATAACAGTACATTATAAAACTTTTGAAACACTGTACATAAAAAACAATCAAAAATATATTCCCTTATCAAAAAATGTAAAGTATTATTATTTATATAAAAATTGTAAACAAGAATATTGTGATTAAATATGATTAATATTTATTTTTGTATAAATAATTATATGGGAAGGATCATACACATCTCATTTGTCCTGAGTAAAATGGAGAATCTAACTTACAGGCAAGTCTCACACACCTCCTCACCAAGGAAACTAGTCTTACCCCCTCGCCAACAGAAGCAGCTCCTATTTACCCCGCTGGTCTGCTTATAACTAGTCGATTTTCTGTATTACTGCCTAGTATTAAATATGTTGTGCCGGCATAATTCCGGCCGTCGAAAATTGTAGAATATTTAATGGTAAAATAACGCGAGAGCAAGGGGCGGGTGTACCGAACTTTGTACGGAACCGTTGAAGCTGCGCGCGCGCCTCGTAGGGAGGTTTGGCTTGGTTAAACTGTAACAGCAGTAGTCTGTTACCGCTCGGCCAGCAAGAAACATCGACTCCGGAATCCGAACAGTTTACTGCGCAGTTATTTCTTCCACTCTTATGGCAGGCTGAAATTTACGAGACTCCCGGTAAGAGATTATATTATTGTATGCGTTAAAAATAATTAAAATTAAATAAATAATTAATAACAAAATGTATGCAAGCCGTATGAAAAAGACGTATGCATGTGGGTGCGACCCGACAGTTTCTATATTAAAAAAATTACTTAATGTTCAGTATGTAGCCCATGTTCTTTTCTTATTATTACAATATCGTAAAAGTCACTGTAATTGTCATTGTCATGGTAAATGTATAGAATGCTATATAAATTCGAAGCTAAAGTTAGTGCGTAGTTATGGAATGGAAGTGTGCTCAAACATGCATCAGATCGCTTGTGTGACACTCTTTAATTAACTTTGCAGTAAAAATAACTGGTGAGAACACCCGTAGAGCAAACATTATTAATATTGAAACATTCTTAATACTGTGAGTGCCTTGAAGTTAATCAGTTTTTGGGCAAATTGCAATAATGGTGTCACCACGTGGCAAGCTAACCTGTTGCTTTCTGTCGGAGCATGTTACGAGCTCGCGCTAATGACTTTACTGTACGCCTTTTAATAAAATATTTTATTTTTAAATTAATCATTCCGTGGCAGATTTTTTTGTACTCTTTAAGCAATTTGCAAAGACTTTATTACCGCAACTTTGTGCTTTTATCTTGAGTTGGTTGAAGGCCCGTTCTGAGGTTAATTACCTGAACTTGGGTGTACATTTTTTGTGAACATCTTTTTCTAATTTTTATGAATTAACAGGGTTCTCGATTAAGCCGGAGATGTGGCCTTGCTGATTGACCTCCATCCTCATCAGCCATGGACCATCAGAAACGATCCTGTTCGGAGAAGGAGTCGGTGACTAGATCCAGATGTATCTCCTAGTCAGCACAATTAAGGTGATATGCACTCTATTATTTTCCTTTTTGGGGCCGGGCCTGCAGTGCTCCTGATTTACCATAAAAATCTTTTGAAACCATATGCCCACGTGGCCAGACAGTCTGCTATAGAGGTGTCATTCTGAACATTATGTATTAACTTCAAGGAACACTTTAATAACTTAATTTCATAACACTAAGCACAATGCTTGTAATTGTGTGCTGCACTGGGGGAGCGTGCTAGAGATATTTTGTACATTTAAACATTTTCACAGATTGCCTATAGTCATCACTTTACTCACTACAAAATTTATATGACATGTTAGGCCAAATGTTTACAAAAGCCAAAATTAAATATGAGAATAGGCTGAGTGAATTATTTGCATTTAGCAAGAGAGTTAATCAAAGTAGAGGGTTATCGGCCACCTTCTTTAATAGTTACATGATGCTCTTAAAGACATAGATCAGCAAGGAACAGTACTAAATAAGAAAGCCTAAATGTGCGCTTACGCTGACGATGTCGTGATAATTGCCAGATCAAGACAACGGCTAGTTGAGGTACACAAAGAGCTAAATCGAAATTCCGCTGGAATGGGACTCAGTGTAAATATCAGCAGAACTAAATACATCAGAAATGTAAAGAGATCTATATAATTTATGCGTAGAAGATGAATCATTTGACGCAGTTTCAGATACCTGGGTAACATGATAGATTATTAAGTATGAATAAACACAATACATGACTGGATACAAATAGGAAATAGGGCATATTATGCCAACATAAGACTATTGAGAAACAAACTCATTAGTCGTAACTCAAAAATAAAAATATATAAGACACTTATCAGACCGATTGTTACTTATGCAGGCGAGACATGGACACTGATAAAAACGAAATAAAAAACACTAAGAAGATTTAAAATAAAGATAACAAGACAGAAATAATTGAGGTAGATGAGCTATTGAATTATGAGGAGATTGTAAAATTCATAAAGGCTCAACGAATACAATGGCTAGATCATCTAGAACGGAAGGATGATCACCGTATGCCAAAGAAAATCTTGAAGGCGCAAGTCTATAAAAGCAGAGAGAGAGGCCGACCTAGGATAAGAAGGTTTGATGATACGCTAGAAGACTCAGAAGAATAGATGTGTGGGACTACACTGAGATGGCAATGGACAGGAGACTTTGGAGAAGACTGGTGTCGGAAGCCGGGGCTAACGTTGGGCTGTAGTGTTGAAGAAGGACAAGAAGAGGGTATATTTTTTACAAGTAAGGGTGTATAAACTCACTTAACGTAAGTGCTGTTAGTAAAATCCTTGTGACGGTAGATAACAAAGTTCAGTTCTCAAACGACATTACGGTTGACGAGGAGACAGAGAGTGCAATTACTGTGGCAACGCAACTTGTAGAAGTTAATGTTGTGTGACACGCACAGAGTCATTTATCACTTAGGTAATCCAAGTAGTTGCCGTTGTAAGTGACAACACTCAAAATAAATTGTGTTATACTTACTTCAGAGTGGTGGGTGCTGTAACTGCTTGAGTAAAGCTAATGCTCTATTACTCTTAACATCTCTTAGCGTGTATGAAGTTTTCTTCAGGTGTGTTGTATTTTTCTCTTGCTCTAATATAACGCACTCCTATCTGCAGTAGAGAAAAACTGTATAAAGAGAATATATAAAAATTACAATATCCGGAAACATTATTGGCCGGGTTGTTAGGCTGTAATGCTGAGAGGAGTTGCAGCCTCACCATCGGGGAGGCCAACATCAGTGTCGGTAACAATTCCCTCCGCCAGAGGCACGGAGTCCGCCAATTCCCCCCTCACCCAAGTGATGAGGTAGAGGCTGTCTACTTTCTTTAAGAAGCCCTACTTATATAGACATTCATACCAGCACGATATAAGCTGGCAAACAGCACCAATCAGCATCAAGTGTTATCTGATTGGTTGGGGACCACAGTAATAAGCCAAATCCTGTTTAATAGGAACATTTCTCCACGTCTACTCATCGCGACGGAATGAAGTTTGAAGATAAATTCCTATATTTATTTGTAACAAATATAATAAATAAAATTAAAATATTATATAACAGAAACAGTGAGAAAAAGTTGACTATTATTTTTTGGACATTTATATAGAATGGACGACAATTGGTTGACAAAGCAGATCTTCAGATATCTGTGGGGGAAGAAGTCAACATCAAGTTGGATTAAAGAAGTCCAAAAGGATTTAGAAAAAAATAATATGCATGCAGAAGAAGCAACTGAAGGAGAAATTTTTCGGGCAAAAGTGTTAAAAATGGAGGGGGAGTCCAGAGTAAGAGAGAGAAAAACGCAGGATCAAAGTGGACTGAAGACAGGAAGAAGAGACACAGTGAGAAGATGAAGGAATATTAGAAAAAAGGAAAGAGCAAAGAGTAAAGAATTGAAATTGGCATGTGGTCCTTAGATGGCCAAAACGGAAAGAAAATAAAAAATATTAGGATTAGAATAAACTAGTAAGTTCCGCGTTCGATCTGCAGAATTCGTTCAATATGAAGAACGAAGTAGTTAAATTAAATTATTAAACAACATTCTTCTTCTGATAGTTCCTATCGGTTTCAGATGTTGGCTATTATACAGACTATTTTAACTTTCTGTACTGCTGCACGGAATAAGTCAGATGTATTCATGCCAAACCAGGTCCTTAAGTTTCTCTGCCATGAGATTCTCGGTCGCCCAACTCCTCTCTTTCCAAGTACGTTTCCCTGTAGTATTGACTGCAGTGAGTAAAATCTCTGTTTATTTCTCATGAGATGTACCAGATACTGAAGCTTTCTTGTCGCCACTGTGTTAATAACTTCCCTTTATTTCTTCATCTTTCTAAGAACTTCAACATTAGTCATATGTGCTGTCCATGAATTGCTCAGTATTCTGCGGTACTGCAAATTTCAAAAGATTCCTGTTTTTAGTTGTGGCTTCGGTCAAAGTGAAAGATTCTACACCGCAGAAGAGGACCGACAATACGTAGCAGCGTAGAAGTCTCTTTTTTGTGTTTATTGTTAAATCGTGACTTTTGAATAAACTGCTCATTCTAGTGTACACTGCTCTTGCCTTTTCAATTTTGCCTTTATTTCTTGAAAGTGGTCCCAATGTTCATTGACTATAGCACCAACATATGTAGATTTGCTTCCACGTTCAACTGGCCCTTGATTTATATTAAGGATGCAGTTTGTGAACTTGTTCTTAGATACAATCATTAGCTTCGTTTCATTAACATTGATGGCTACGGCTGTTTTCTATCGCTCTAAAAAAACAACATTAGTGGACTATTTATATTATTAGATAAATTTTGATAGTAGACATTTTTCAGTTATGAGAATCATTACGAAAATCCCGATTACGTTAATAATTTTTGTTTTTAATAAAAAAAAACAATTATTTAGATCAGACACAAGCATACAATAAACATTTAAAAATCTACCCATTCGGATTTATGTTAAAATTCAGCATAGACTGACGTTCAGATGCTTTTTTTACACTTTTTTGGGGACCTGGGTTCCAAAAACTCTGACAGCTCTAAACCTATATTTATTCATTTTGGTTAAACAGTCTCCAATTTGATATCCCACGTGTTGTTTGCTACGTTATTAAAATTTTGACCAACTTTCTAGGCCGTGGCGTGCAAATATTTTAAAATTTTAAGAAATTAAGACTATAAAATTTCCCTTTTACCCCAAATTGATTTTTGCGATTTTATAAAAACTTTTTATCCACTCTTAGGTTCTTAACATTCCGAAATTTTGAAAATTAAATTTTGAAAACAAATTTTATATTACCGTTAAAATTTCCTTAAATTTGATACCCCTTGTGGTCTTTTAGAATTTTTTACTATTTGGACCACAAACATTTTAACCTCTGTCCCCTATTTTGGAGGGTTTCAATCCAAAACAAGAGAGTTTTGTAGGGTAGAATTACGGACACGTTTGCCATAGTCACGAAATTTTGTTGCTGCTTTCAAAAGCGAGGCATAATCGAAGCAAATAAGGCAGACAGACAAATACACTGATAGACGGACAGGCAGAGAAAGCGAATTAAAACTGAGCACCCTTTTTGCTTGTCAATAAGACAGATATTTTTGATGTGATACTACAGCTCTATTCACAAACCTAGTGCTCCGTGTCCACGGAAAGTCTTCAGCAACATTTAAACCAACTAGCAACATGGTGTAACACATGGCGAATAAACATTATTTATTAATTCTGGGTCAAAACGTCCTACGACGCTGTCCGATGGCTAACCTCCATTGTTGTCTGTCGTTGTAGTTTCGTCGTTTAGTCCTCATCGTCTTATCATTGATCTTCTTATGCCTTCTATCTATGGTTTCTTGGGTCTTCCTTCCTCTCTAGGTATCCATCTCATTGTTTTCTTTGGTAGTTGGTCTTGTCCCATTCTTTCTACCAGATTCTTTCGTACCAGATTAGTTAGTTTTCTTCAATTCAGTCGATGAGTGTCTTCCGTACGCCATTTCTTGTTTGATCGTTTCATTTTTTTTATTCGCTCTAGCCTTGAAGTTCTAGCAGCTTGTCTCAAAACATCCATTTCTGTAGCTTCTAACTTTCTTTTTACCTGTTTGTTTCATTTTCCATGTTTCCGATCCGTACATCAACGTTACATGCTTTTACTCATACTATCGTATATTCTTTTTTCTTTTCCAATTTCTGTCCTTCATACAATCCCATTCAATGATCTAATTATTTGTTTTGCTTGTTTATTCTTGATTTTGTTTGACCATCATCGCTTTCTTCTTCATTAAAATTTGTTCCCAAACATTTGTAACTGTTGTATTTCTTTATACGTCCGTTGTTTTCTAATATTAAATTTGCTGGTTTTCCTTCGACACACAGATACTGCGTTTTTTCTATGTTCGTCAGTCATACCAATTTTTCCTACTCTTCTTTCAGTTTGCGTGTCATATATTTCAGGTATTCTTTTTCACTTGCACATATCACTTGATCGACTGCAAAGTGCAGGGCGTACAAGCATGTGTCATCGTCAATTTCAATACCCATCACTTTGCATTGTTTCTTCCTATGGGTTAGAGCTTTTGTAACGTAAATTTTGAAAAGCGTGAGGGAAATGCAACAGCCCTGTCATCATCTCTTATTTACTCTGAAAGGTTCTGATACTACTATTTCTCATTTTTATTTTGTATTAGTTTCCCACAGCCCTAATAAATGTATGGTTGATGTTGGTACCTTAAAGCACATCCCACAGTTTTACGATAGGTATATTTGCGAATAAACATAACCAAACCAAATCAACGCAAACCGCCTTCACAACCAAAAATACCCAGCAATGAAAGTAAACGACGGCGACGTTCCGCTTCTCAAAAAGGTGACGTCAAGTACCTGACACTGATATTAGACAAGATTTACCTAAACGACGGCCGCCCGCACATACAACTACAAACTCACAGAGATTAAACCAAAACTCCAATATTCTGTAACTAAGGCTTTCACAGCCAGCGTTAACAATATAACCAGACTGATTAGACTCCGGGCTATTGGGCTGTGGTCCACTTCTGGTCAGTTACGACACAACCGTAGAATACCCAGTCAGTTGCGACCGCGGTAGAAATTTGAACCCAGTCAATTACGATCAATTGCATTTTCATGTTATTATTACAATAATTTTATTATAATAATCATAATCATCATCATCCTCAAGGTTTAAACCAAGAATGGTTTGTTCCGGTCTCAAATAGGCAAATATTACAGCGGGTCACTCCAGCGCTTCCACGGACGTCCCACACCTCTCTGTCCCCTCGACTTATAGTTCCATAGTTGTTTGGGGATGCGGCAGTCATCCATTCAGCAAAGATGAATTCCCACCATTTCAGCCGATACTGGGCGATCCTGTCAAGCATACTCAATTCCTGCCGTATATCTGTGTTTCTTCTATAATCATGGAGACTATACCCTGCCACGTGCCTGAGAAATCTCATTTCAGCCGCTTGGATACGACTGACCTGGCCTTTCGTTAAAGTCCAATTCTCAAACCCATAAATAAGTGTGGGAAGAGCCACCACTTTGTAGAATTTTAGGCGTGTTTCTTTACTTGCTGACTTAAGAGTTCGCCTGATGGTCCCGCACATAAGGTTGAACTTATGCAACTTCTTCTCCACGTCATTGCTTGCATTATAAGATACGCTGTAGCCCAGGTATTCAAAACTGCTAACTTGTTCCAGGACAATGCCGTCTATAACAATTTTTGGCCTTACGGGATCAGTTCCACAAAAACCCATCACCTTGGTTTTAATTGTGGATATCTGCAATCCAGAGTCTTTGGAGATTCCATTTAACAAATGTATACCCATCTGCAATCTGTTTTCAGAGTCCGTATAATTGCAACAATTAATATAATTTATAATTCTATTCATTCCTAACCTAGCCTAGCCTAGCCTAACCTAACCTTACTTAACCTGACCTAACCTGATCTAACCTATCCTAGCCTAAAATAACATAACGCATCAAAAATTTTGGAAGAAAAAGGTTACTCGCACAAATAAATAGTTGCAGAATTAAAATTCCATCGAAATTCAGAATAGCAAGGTTTCTAAATGACAGATTATCTCAGTAAGTGAAAGTGCGGGGCGCAATTGACCGCATAAGAATGGGTAAAAACGTTGTTTCTTCGCAACTGACCGAGGCCGTCTGTTGATACTAACAGACGTTTCATACTCTCCTCTGGACGCCATCTTCACTGTACAATACGGATTCCGTAACTTACACGTTCTCTTCGTCAGTTAACCACACTACTGTGGGAAAGGCATGTTCGCGGTCAAAGGTGGACCGTTTGTATAAACTTAGATATACAACGTTACTCTGATTTAACGTGCCAACTCTCTAAGTTCATACAAACGGTCCACCTTTGACCGCGAACATGCCTTTCCCACAGTAGTGTGGTTAACTGACGAAGACCGTGTCCGTTACGGAATCCGTATTGTACAGTGAAAATGGCCTCCAGAGAAGATGCCGAAACATCCGTTAACAAAAACAGGAGTGGAACACAGTCCAATCTGTGGACTATTTAGTCAGTCTGTTTACAATAAAACCTCGTTAATTTTAGCGGCTTCTCGGATACAATCAAAATTTTCTACTTTATTAAAAGATGGCTGTGGTGGATTGTACACATTTGAAACTGTATTTAACTGACACTCTTTTGCTATCACATAAAAAAATGTGTGCGGGGCCACTAGGCGAACTCTTAAGTCAACAAGTAAAGAAACACGCCCAAAACTCTACAAGGTGATGGCTATTCCCACACTTCTTTACGGGTCTGAGAATTGGACTTTAACGGAAGGCCAGGTCAGTCGTATCCAAGCGGCTGAAATGAGATTTCTCAGGCACGTGGCAGGGTATAGTCTCCATGATCATAGAAGAAACACAGATATACGGCAAGAACTGAGTATACTTGACAGGATCGCCCAATATCGGCTGAATTGGCGGGAACATCTTTTCCGATAGGATGACTGCCGCATCCCCAAACAAATATGGAACTATAAGCCAATGGGACGGAGAGGTGCGGGACGTCCAAGGAAGCGCTGGAGTGACCAGCTCTAATGTTTGTTTATTCGAGACTCGAGCAAGCCATCCTTGGTTTAATCCTTGAGAATGATGATGATGTTGATGATAACGATATTTTTTGATGATGATATCTGTAAATAAACAAGGTGTCGATAATGATACGAGTGTTTTATCTCAATAATACCTTCAACGTGACACGCTTATGTCATAGGTCTGGCTTCGAAGTTTACGGGGTCAGCTCACCATCGGAGGCCACCATCAGTGTCAGTAAGAATTGGGACGGTGTCCGTCAATTCACCCCAGTGACAGAGGCCGTCTATTTGCTTTAAGAAGGCCCACTTATATAGACATTTATACCAGCACAATATAAGCATCAATCACCATCAAGTTCTGTCTGATTGGTTGGGGAGCACAGTACACCAAATAAATTTGAGACCGGAACAAACCATGCTTGGTTTAATGCTTAAAGTTGATGATGATAAAAATATAAATGAAACGTTTCGGCCAGCCAAACAATCGACAGATGTCTTCAGACTAATTACTGTATATACTAATATATGTAAAGAAGTTAATAATACTCTATCAACTCGTAATAGAGAGACATAATATTTAATCAAAAGATCATATAATCCAAATGAATACTTACTATAGAAACGCATATACAACAATCACAAAACACAAGCACAATGCGCACGAACACTTGCACAACAAGAGGGTCAACCAAACACTGCGACAAAGGCGCAACGGTTCCAACCCTTATATAGTAAAAGTGAAAGTAGGCGACAAACACCACCTACGCACAAACCGCAGAGGGTCGGAAGTCAACGAGAAAATTTTGTTAATTTCTTAATTTTTAACCTGTTTTATCAATTTCTAAGCTGTCATAATACGATGGTATTAAGATTTCAGTATGTTATTACACTTTTTCAGCCACTTTCAAGATTTTAATATTGATTAGTCTTAACTTGTTTATCGCTTTGCATGAATCCGACTTGACTGGACCCCACCCCTCCAAGCCCAAATTCTAGATCGTCAAGGTCAAGGTCTAACTAATCTTCGTATGGTACAGTGGGAAACAAAATACAAGGCACCAATTAAGTCACTAATCGCCAGCTTTAATTATCACAATTAAACAGTTTGTAGTTAACAAGATAGTCTCTTACAAGAAATCAAATAAAAATTCTTCACACGCAATAAAAATGTCAACTAATAGTGTCCCCCCACAATTATAAATCACGTAACACTTCGCCACAATACTTCGAACGCGCTGGAATAAATCGCCACTTAAACTGAACTAAGCGCCGCTGAATGCCTATATTTACACCCCGCTGAGGTTCCAGAATAATCCATAATATGCGTCAACTACTACTACTACTACTCTCCAGCACTACAGCCCATTGTGAGCCTTGGCCTCCGCTACGACCCGTCTCCACTCATCTCTGTCCACTGCCTTCAGTCTCCAGTTCCTAATGCCCATCTTTCTTAGATCTTCTTCCACGTCCTGCTGCCATCTTCTTCGAGGCCTTCCTCTTCTTCTTTCGCCCAGTATCGTTCCACTTAATATAGTTTTGGGCATCCTCGTAACATTCATACGGAATACGTGTCCCAGCCATCTAATTCTAGCTGATTTTATGTGTCTCACCAGGTCTTGTCCACCAATCAACTCATTTATTTCACCGTTATTTCTGATCCTATACGTATTCCCTTCCTTCACCGGTCCAAATATGTGTCTCAATATGCGTCAACACTAGAGCGTAATTGCTTGCGGCCTTGAGCACAGCGCGCGCGGACCGGTTGAGTCTGAAACAATCTCGTTAACGCCTGTTAAGAATCAAGTACGCACACAGCACTACATCTGGTTCTGCTGGGATAGCCGAGAAACATGTAGGACGTTCCGTAATGATGTACCAATACGTTCGAAAGGCGTTGAAGAACGTTTTAAGCCAATATATATGCAGAATTAATAATCATACATATTGATTATATACGAATTATATAAACAAACTTAAAACTTATCTGGGTTGTAAATAAAGCAGTTTTAAATGGAACGACAACATTGTATACAGCAGCACTGTCTAAATGTTACTCTACAGCAGCTTAATTGAGTTCGACGTTGTATTTTCACGTTGCATTGAGCGTTGCTACGCAGCACAGGTATGTTAATTCGTGCCTCTGTGTGTGTGTGTGTGTGTGTGTGTGTGTGTGTGTGTGTGTGTGTGTGTGTGTGTGTGTGTGTGTGTGTGTGTGTGTGTGTGTGTGTGTGTGTGTGTGTGTGTGTGCTGGTAATACAGCTGTGTGTAGTGATGTACGGAGAAAGGCAGCGGAATTAACTTGTATTACCTTTGCCACCTTTGGTATTATATCTGCTATAAACTTTACGCTTTCCAAATATTTTTCTGCCTTTTTTATTCTCTAAGCAATTTGATTTTTAAAATTAACGTTTTTACTGCTTTTAACTAAACAAAATTTTCAATGGAATTACTTGGTTTGTTATGGAGCGTTTTATGAAAAATGTGAATTGTATTGCGAAAATTAGGTAATACCAGGTGGTCCGGTATAATAATCCTCGAAGGGTGGTCCGTAAGCCACCCCCACGTGACTTTTTATTTGCATATCGTTTATGTGTGCAATAAAACCATGTGTTTTATATATATATATATATATATATATATATAACCTAGCATCATATTTGGACGGCTTACTTTATTTTTAGTCGAGTATTGTTGTTTTTTGCAAAATAAATATAAATATGTACTACTTACACGTAAATACTTTCTTTTACATTATACTGTTATCTTGTATATAACGTAAAGTGTCACGACAATTATGGAACGTTCTCGAAGAGTCGAGAGCGTCATTCCGCCCGTTTCTCGGCTAGCCGAGCAGGTACCGCGTCACAGTCAAGGCCGCACTCAAATAACTTTCAGACTGTTCTAGAGCATTTTTAAATACGCAAATTATGCTGGAAGGTCGCCAAAAGTCTGGAAAGTTGTTCTGAACCTATAAAAGCGACATCAGCTGGCTTTATCGGGGTCCAAAGGGGGTGTGACGCGAACATATGCTTTCATAGAAAGGAAATACACCTGCCTCTCTACACCAACTCACTCTCACCTACACATTGATGGACTCTGTTACGCCGAGCAATCCACTCCAAGGTTATGGTAACCAATTTCTTCGGCGGAGTAGATCGGTTACCAAACCGATGGGGGTTCTGTCAAGGCAGTCTGGGGGTATCCTGTCCAGGCAGGATGGTGCACATCGGCAGCAGGGTGTGCATCTAGTGTGGAGGCGGAGGAGGCTATAGTAGCCCAACGGCTGCACACATGGGCTGAGTCAGTTAGCCTACTGCGACCGGGCAGAGAGGGCTCGTCAGCTGAGGTGAAAGCAACTCTCCAGGGGAAGAGCAGCCCGAAATCAACGTTTCTGGTCCTCCAGGTTGGGGGTTGGATCGGAGAATTCATATACCGCATTTGTGAAACTCTTTTATGTAAAGAAACATCATGAGTTGTCTCACCCAGTCTACACTTGACCGGGACAACTGACGGAGGCTGTTAAATAAAGCCTTGACTCAGTAATGGGTTGGCGCGTCGCTGAAGAAGCTGGCTTTGTCAGTTACAGTTGGCGATTTGTTCAAGTGATTATGTTATAATTAGTGTGGAACTCTATAGTTAACATTATTATTGCGTGTGGACAAATTTAACTTCAACTATCACATGAGAGTACCTTTTTAATTTCACATTGTTATTTGTGACTAATTAAAGCTGGTAATTGGTGACTTAGTTGGTGTCTGTATTTTGCAAATACTACCGTACGACGATCGGTAAGACCGTCGCAACAGTATATTATTAGCTCATATACAGTATTATAATAAAGTGTTACTATAAAAATCAGTTACTTTAAAACTAGCTTACAATTTTTTATGTGTTAACACTTAGTTTTTTTATTTATTATTTTAGTTTTTTAACATACAGTTTTTCTTGAATACTTTGTATTCTTCTATAAAGTGATGGGCCTCCCCACTCTTCTCTATAGGGCTGAAAATTGGACTTTAACGAAGTCCCAGGGCAGTCGTATTCAAGCGGCCGAAATGAGATTTCTCATTCACGTGGCAGGGTAAACTCTTGAAGATCGCAAAGATCTTGAAGTATCCTTAATAGAATTACCCAGTCAGTATCGGCTAAAATGGTTGGAACAACTTAACCGAATTGATGAATGCTGCATCCAATTATGGAATTACAAGCCGTGAAGACGGAGAAGTGTGGGGCGTTCAAAGAAGCGTTGGATTGACTAGTCATAGTCTACCTCTTTGGTGAACCGGAACGAACCATTTTTGGTTTAATCCTTGCTGCTGCTGCTGCTGCTGCTGATGATGATGATGATGATGATGATGCAATCGCTACTTTCTGCGTTTTTGTATTACTGTGTTACCGTCATTAAAATTATTATGTGCCATGAAATGAGTATCTTCTTCTTCTTCTTCTTCTTCTGACCATGACGTTTGGATACTAACGCGTAGTGAAAATATTTTAAAAATGGTGAGGGTACAGATAATGGAAACTACCAGTTTTCATTATCTTACCGCCACTTTTTGTGCTAAGTCTCACGTTTTACATATATTATTACTTAAATTTACGGAGACTTATATAGCTTAGTAGAGGTAGTTTAATATTCTTGCGTTTAACTTTAATGCGGAAAAAGCGTTACGTAATACGGAACGTTCTACAAGTATCTCGGCTATCCCAGCTGTAATGTGTGTGCGCGTACATACTGCTGCTACTTCGCGATGAAAGATAATTACCAGTCAACTATCGAGTCTATACCAGACTGTACCGGTCAGCGCAGTGTGTTCAAAGACACTGTTTCTAGTGGATTCTCGAGAGCGCCTGGTTGTTTAACATGTCGTCCAAAGTGACAGATTATTCTGGAATATCAGCGGGGTATGAATACAGTCAGTTCAGTTTAAGTAGCGATTTATTCCAGTGACATTCGAGTTATTATCGGACGATTTACACAGTGCGTTTCAAGTGGTGTATTAGTAAAAAGTGATTATAGTGCGGAAGTGATATTAGAATTAAAGGGAAAATAGTGGCATTATTATTTCTGTGGACATATTAACTTAAATTGCTGAATCTTGTTGAATAACCTGATGATTACAAACTGTTAATCGTGATAATTAAAACTGGTTCTTAGTGACTTTATTTGTGCCTTGTACTTTGATTTCCAATGTACTATACGACGATCAAGTTAGACAGTCGTAACAATAAAAACTAAACAGATTGACGTGAAAGATTAAAGTTAATTAATAACATGTGGGAAAAGTAAACTTCCTTTTCTATGATTCAGAATATTATTTAATAAGTTCCTAAATAACATACAAAGCTGTCCTTTATTTCACATCTTTTGGGAAATTTAAAAAACCTAGGGGACTAGTCGTTTTTTTCCTTTCTGCAACATTTGTCTGATGGTCTTTACTTATTTTCTTATGCTATCGCCTAGTGTTAAGTATGGACAGCTTATTCCTTTTTAAATAAAATTATATACACTTATTTCTAGAGCCAAAACGTAAGTGCTGTTAGTGAACGCGTCGTGACGGCAGATAACAAAGTTTAGTTCTCAGACAAGATTACGGTTGACGAGATGAGAGCAACGAAACTTGTACAAGTTAATGCTGTGTGCCACGCACAGTCATTTATCACTTAGGCAATACGTAGTAGTTGCCGTTGGATGTGACAACACTGTAATAAATTGTATTGTACTTAGTGTAAGGTGGTGAGCTCTGTAACTGCTTGAATGAAGCTAATGCTCTGCTATTGTAAACATCTGTACTGTACTTTGTAGCTGGCTTTTGATTTAAGCTTTCACATCTGAGACTGCTTGAATAAAGTTTAAAGAATTCTGAAGAATAATCTTTCTCGTGACAAATAATGATTAAGCAACTGAAGCGATAGTTTTGTAAGATCGTAGAATTATTGATGAAGGCCGACACGAGTTCCTAAGCACTATGCTGTTTGCCGAGTGGACCCACTACCCCACTCCCACCCCACCGCACCCCACACCATACGCCACTACCTGTGGTTCAGTATTTACTCCCACTGAGGAAGAGGCACATCACCTTGAAACGTATGGGGAAGTGATAACCAAAGTAAGTTCATATGTGGAAGTTTTTATATAATAATAATCAATTAATTATAGTTATAAATAATGATAGATTCACTAATCATCGAATATACAATTAAGGGATTACTGCATCAATATAAAGGATTATACATCACACAAGTGCAATGAAGGGATTATTATATCGATCAATATATTAAATTGTCATATTGTGTTAACTACAATTGTGGAATTTTATAATTATGCCTATCCATTTGAGTCAAACAAATGAAAGAATTTTAATTGTTTTGCTGATGTAAAACACAGTGTTTCAACCCCCCCCCCCACACACACACACACACACTTACATTCACTCAATTAATTGATATGGTTATGTAGATTGATTTTCCTCTACTGTCCGTACACAGATCCTGATGATGACAATAAATATTGTCGAAACGTTGACGCAAATATTGTAAAATATGCGTTACACTTATTGACCGATACTCAATAAATTTCTTCTTCTTCTTCTGTGCCCGGATTTGAATTTTCCCGGCGTGATTTGATCCATCAGTACCGCCAAAAGCTTGGCCGCTGGATGGCGTAGCCGACTTGATCAGTAAGCCGCGACCGTGAACGGCGATGCGACCTAGTAGGCCAGTCAACTGTGCCAGCTGTTGTGCATGAGTCATGAAAACAGCGTGCCGAAGGTTAGATTTTGCAGTCCGCAATCGGTATAATTTGTGTACCCTGGTGGGTCCGCAGAACGAGTGGTTCTGCCTCATTTCGTCACCAACTTCCAACGAGGTTAACTGATCTGACGGTCCAGGGGAGTTCATAATCCATACGTGACTACTTGTATCTGAACATGACTTCGTGATTTAGTAAAGGCGTTTCAGGTGAGCAATTATTTTGGTTTGATGTTAATTTAATGAGGGTTATGTGTGCTATGTTTGTGTATATGTGTGTGATCCAAATGTGTAAAGCCATTTTATTGTAATACTTCTACCCTAAATTAAATTATACGTTACTTCCGGTCTGGGAGCACGTGGCGATTTTGCAGTCAACTGACCTGATAAATTTAAAAGTAAATGTGATATTCAATGAGAAATTATGTTCCATCATGTTGTCCATATCTATTTTGCAGTTACTAGTCATATTCAGTCTTTTTGCTGTTGCTTTTGTGACCCCTCTAAATGAAAGTTGGATACTTAAGAACAACTAGAGTGTTGACAAAAACTGTAACAGTGGGTGTGTGGTGTCTGTGTTCCGAGATGGGAGCGTGTTGGAGTAGCGTATTCTCTGGCGGCTAATCTGCAAAATGTTACAGGGTCCCCATCCAGACGGGAGAAAGGGTGATGCGAAGATGGTGACACTGACATCCGTCACCATCTGCAGAGCAGAGTAGCGCGAAGCTCCCCGAAGCCGTCAGGTTCAGCAATCCTACGACTGCAGGACCCCAACACACAGCTGCACAGAATGGACTAACTGGAATTCCTGGACTCTTCGAACACCAACACCAACACTAATCGCAGACGGCTCTACAGAGTACCATGTCAGTTCTTCAAAGTACAGCTAAACTGAATCGAAATTGCCCGTGAGCTGCGCAGATGGGAGTGAGTGAGACGGTAGTAGTATGTGAGTGAGGCGGACGAAGTTTACGAACTACGTCATCTACGTACACTCGTTTCATATTGACAATGTAGAAAATTTACTGTGTTCAGAGTTTATTTATCCCGTGCTGAACGTAATGTCTTTATAGTGTAAGAGCTTGTAAAGTTTTTAGGAAATTATACAGCGAAATACAATTTCTAATTTAGGAAGTGAAACACAAGTAAATTTTACTCAACATGAGGAAAATAAAAATGTTTTTACCTCCAGCTGAAGTGTATTGTTTTTCTTTCGCCATATCAAACAATTAAAAATTTTAAACACTATAAACCGTTTCATATTCCACATTACTACATAAAAAAAAAGAATTTATAGTTCAACTCACTTTTTCATTAATAATAATATTAATAATTAATAATCAATTAACACACCAATTTTAAGTATTAAAATGAACTCCCGAAATATCACTGTCAGTATCTGAATTCTCTTCTTCCGATTCTTCTTCACTGTCTTCACCTAGATTTATTACTGTATAATATCGTCCACTACAGTATCGAAGAGTTGTTCTTTTTCCCAGTATTCTCTTTCTATTTTAATTACGTGGCTGCACCTATATAGCCAATCGTCTTTTGAAAAACTTTCGAAAAAATCATTACAGTAATTATTAACATCATTAAAATTGAAAGTAACATTTCTCTTTGCAACATATTCTTTTAAAGAAGCCCATACGAGTTCAATGGGGTTTAGATCTGGATGGTAAGGAGGCAAACGTAGAACAGAATGTCCATGATTGTGTAATAACTCGTCGATTTCATACGTTTTATATGTTGGTTTATATAATTTGATTAATGTGTACAAATCGGGTTTCAACATTGAATTTTCAAATTGTATGTTTTTCTTTGTAAGCCAGTCTTTCATGTCGTTTTTCCTGGAATTAGAAGTCGGACATTTTTCAGTTTGTTTGTTGTGGTAGGGAGCGTTATCCATGACAAGAACACTGTTTGGTGGCAGTCCATTTAGTAGCTTTTGTTCTACCCACTTCCTGAAATTAGAGTAATTCATCTCATCATGATAATCTCCTGTTGATAATGTCGACTTCCAAGTTAAATTAGCACCAATAACAAAACCATTTTCTCCGCCAGCATGGATTATTATTAGTTTCTGGCCTTTTGTAACTTTCTTCTTTAGTCCTTCATTTGAATCGTGGGTCCAGCTCTTTACTTGTGAATACGTACTGTAGAATGTAAATATGTCTCGTCCATATAAACAATGTTTCTGTTTTCCTCTCTGTACCTCAGTATTGTGCGTAAATAGTTCAGTCTCATCTGTCTTATGTAATGTCGTTCCATGAGAAGATTCCGGTGTGATTTTGTTTTCACCCACTTAAATCCCATTGTGTGTAATTCTTTTCGTAATGTGTCTACACAACCTCTATATTCCGTATCACTGCAAAATTTTTTGTGGATTGCCTTCACCGTTGGTTTTGCCTCGTTTTGCATAAACTGCAATACACAACTAATAATTTCCCGGCTTTGTCCACTCAACGTTTTGTGTTTCACTTTACTTCTGAACTCCACGTTAGCGTCCATTTTATACGTTATCTATGAAGTAAATAACGATATACTTCAGATATACAGTATCTCAAGCATATACAGTATCTAAACACTTACGAGTAAGTGTAAGGAAGTAAGTAAATATATATATATATAACACAATAAGGAAGAAAACTATGCAAAACTATCCACTAAAACACACACCACGGCAACACAACTCAAGTGCGGTTCATGTTTCCCCCACTCTAGCTCAAACAAAAATTTGTCACCGCGCACACAAGGCCGAGTGCAGTTTCGTTCTCTGTTAGCTGTACAGGTGGGAGCTTTCCGATTACTAAGCCAGTGCACAACTCCACCTGTATTAGACATGCTCTTAAGGGTTCCAGAAGCCCAGTTTTCTTTTCAATGACATTGTACTTAAACTTTTCACATAATTTCAATTTGTAATGTGTAACTAGGATTCAATCTTTTGAAAACTGTACTTGAACTTTTTACATTATTTAAATTTGTAATGTATAACTAGAATTCAGTCTTTTAAAAGAAAAATAACACAAATAAAAATTGTTAATGGTCATGAGTGTTTTATTGCAAGTCCTGTCACTCTAGGCTCCACCACATTTTTCGCTCCGTCTAGGCCAAGCGGTCTAGTTTTTTAAATTTTACGTAACGGCCTAACTGGGCCGTTACACTTCTTCTTCACTTTATGTTTTAGGCATTCTGCCTGTTACGGTACCTACCTATTCCTTGGTCTACCTAAATTTCTTCTTCCTCTGGCTTTTTATTTTCTAGCTTTTACTGGAATCCTGTATAGTTGCATTCTTTCTAAATGTTCTTGTCACTTGTTTCTATTAAATTTTTCTTTTAATTTAAGTTGAGTACCTGAAGTTCTTGTCTAATCGTTTCATTTCTTATTCTGTGTATTCGACCACAGCCCTTAATTCGTCTTAAGAATCTCATTTCCTGTGCCTGCATTCGATTTTCTTATGCCTTTGTCGTTACCCATGTTTCGCTGCCATATATAAGTGCGGGGACAGCCATTGTTGTATAAAATTCCTTTCCTGGCCTTATTTTTTGGTATCGACTGATAGTTCCGCAAATACGGTTAATATTACTAATTTTTTGGTCAATATCTCTACTGTAATCGAAGGAAATATCACAACCTAGGTATTTAAAATGTTTTATTTGATCCAGTCTTTTATCCTTTAAGATGATTTTGGCTCTTATTGGCTCTTTTTCTGCGAATTCCATTATTTTTGTTTTAGGAATTGAAATTTTTAAATTGTATCCTTCGCTAATTTGCTGCTGTTTGTATAATCCCTTTTGCAATTCTTCCTCGTTTTCCCAATTAGTGTTAGGTCATCAGCATATAAAATTACATTTAATATTGTGTCTTTGTCTAAATATATTCCCTCTTTATGTAATTCTTTCCAGTTTCGGATTTTATCATCTATATAAATATTAAATAACTTGGGTGGTAAACTGCATCCTTGTCTTACTCCTATATTAGTCATTAGAGAATTACTTATCTTTCCGTCTAGGGTTATAAAAATTTTTGTTTTGTGATATAGACGTTGAATTGTTCTGATGAGATGTGGTGGATATCCTCTTAAGAACATGATCTCCCATAATTTTTCTCTGCTGACACGGTCAAAAGCTTTATCAAAATCAACGAAAGCTATGTAAGTACTACTTTCCATCAAATCTCACTAAATTTTCCATCGTTAAAAATTTATTGATCACCGGTCGTTACAAATTTAATGATTTTAATTTATAATAACTATTTACAGTGAACCGCAAATCATAACAACAACTACGATAACGCACACTAAATCGTAATTATAAACTGGCTCCTTTCTGGCCGCTCCTGAATCCTCATGTACAGATTGGTTAAAGTTGACGTTAGCATACTGAATCGGTTTACACCGCCATTACCAGACTCTAACTAAGCTTTAATTTACGGTTCGTTGAAAATTCTTCTCTCCTCTCGTCGATGCCGTCAGTAGACAGAGAACGGAAATGTTTCTTACTTTCTTACTCTTCACTCTGGGAAGTTAGTATAGTTTGCGGCAGTAAGTAATGGTGGAGAGTCTGTTAAGGGTTACGATCCCAAGGCTCATCTAGTGTTTTTTTCTCTCCCCTACGTTAACTGTTCTTACTGAAGGCGACGCTACGGCAGATTAGAAAGTTTAGTTTTCAAACAACATTACGGTTGACGAGAAGGGAGAGCAATTACTGTGGCAACGCAACTTGTAGAAGTTAATGTTTTGTGACACGCACAGTCATTTATCACTTAGAAAATCCGTAGTAGTTACCGCTGGATGTGACAACAATGTAATAAAATGTATTATACTAAGAATTATCCGGCGTTAAACTGTAGGTCCCATATACCTGTGAGAGACTCAGTACCACACGCACCACGGGTATATGCGGGGAGGGTACAAACCAGTCGTAAGACTGAAGGACTACGATACTAAGAATTGAGTCATTTATTTTCAAAACGAGCCACATCACTTTTTTTCATTTTTCAGATTTTCGTGTTTTTGACAAGTTCAGATATATTTTTATAACTGTGCAAAGCAGTTAGGTTCAAAACAGATCACATCATCACTTTATGAATGGTTAAACATCGACTTTATTTTCAAAACAAGCCACATCACTAGACCTGCGCAGTGGACCATTACGCACTCCAGAACAGCTGAGCCTGCTGAGCACGCTGCTGTTGTCTCTGTTGTGGTTTGTTTGTATTACAAATTTAAATTGTTTCCTTTGTTAGTGGTGGTGATTTTTCGTTTTTATAATGGAATGTTATCCTCAAGAATGTTCGCCTACGAAGGCAAGAAGGAGACCAAGAAATGAAGACTGTTGGGAAAAAAATAAAGCAAGAAAGCAAAGGTAATACATTTAGGGTTATGTTGTAAGTTTGGCTTTATACACATTGTACGTCTGTAGATATTTTTTTTTTTTTGAACTTTAGAAAGATGTGGGAATAAAATGGATCCTTTAGGAATTTGTTTTTATTGAACTCAATTTCGTCTGGTTTCATAATTTATTATTTACTAGGAAGTCCTTCCCGTACACGACTTTTGTTTGGGAAAACTTCTATAAGCGTATTGACAGATTTTGTTCATTCTGTCAATTGATTTTCCTTAGGCCTACTTTTTATTTTTCCTCCCTGATCTAAGTTTTTGTTATCCGGTTAACATGACCAAGATCTGCCGAATGCTTATTCAAGCTCACCCGTTTTATAAAAGTATTGTTTCGGAAAATTACACGCTTTTCTTTTTCTTTTCAGATGTGCACCCCCGGGTCCAGCAAAAAAGCTTACATGTAATCATAAAAAATAGGAGCCTACAGATGTAAAGAAATAACCCCTCAAGACCAAAAAATCTTTCACTCAAAATTCTATAACAATGCGGAAAAACTTTCTCATTTAAAACTAAAGCAAGATTCGTTTATTCTAAAGTATACAGATGCTTTAACTCCTAAGAAAATTAGACTTAAAGACAACTCAAGAGGTGAAAAGGGAATGACATTAAAGTATTACATTTACAAACATTCCAGTAAAGAACGTGCGCCAGTTTGTAGTCAAGCTTTCACTGATTCTCTTAGAATATCACGAACCAGGGTGAAGGGTGTGGTTTCCCGTCATTTCAAAGTGGGGATATGCCAAAAGAAAACAGAGGAGGGAACCGTAAGCTTACTTTATTTGAAGAGAAGAAAAGGACGGTTTTTGGTTTTATCAAATCCTTTAAAGCTATTGAAAGTCATTATTGTCGTAGCAAGTCTAGCTGTAGGGTAGACCTAAGTTCAGATTTAAATATCAGTAAGATGTGGAGAATGTATGACAGTAAAATTACAGATGAGAGATATACAGTCAAGCTTTCATACTTCCATCACATCTTAAGAACCAATTTTAATATTGGGTTTGGGAGTCCTCGCACCGACGAGTGATCAACTTGCATCTCATTAGTCGAAAAAATAAAATATTGTTCAGATCACACAGAAAAACAAACTTTGATGGCTGAAAAAAGGGTGCACTCATTAAAAGCTAAAGCTTTTTATGCTTTGCTTCAGGAAAAGCGAGATGATTTGCTAACTATTAGCTTTGATTGTCAGAAAAATCAAGTTTTACCTAAGGTTCCCGATCAAAGCGCATATTATTCCCGTCAATTATACAAGTACAACTTAACAATTGTTATTGGAGATTCAAAGGCCAAGCAAACGGTTGACAATGTGTTCATTTATCATTGGGAGGAAAACCAGTTTGGGAAAAGTGCCAATGAGATTTGTTCTGCTTTATATGATTGTCTTACTAAAGTTGATATACCGGAAAATGTAAAAGTCCTTCGTTTGGCTTCTGATGGTTGCGGAGGTCAAAACAAAAATTATTTCATGATGTCCATGCTTGGGAAATGGCTTCACGAAAAGGCTCCTGACTCATTAAAACTTGTTGAGTATCTCTTCCCAATAGTAGGCCATTCTTTTCTGCCTTCTGATAGAGTTTTCGGCCGGATCGAGAAGGAAATAAAGAAAAAAAGTGTAATTATAACACCTGAGGAGTACACCGACATATTTTCCCAGTTCGGTACAGTTGTGTCCCTATTAGAAAGAAACTTTGATTGGAAGTCAGAAGTGCAAAAAGTAGTTCGCCCACCCGCACAGTGGCACTTCCAGTTCAACCCCTCCAAAAGATTTTATTTGAAAAGAAGTTTTATAGGACATGACGTAAGAATTAAAGGTGAAGTAAATTACAGATCAGATTTTGGAATGTTCAAGAGATTTTGCAAGAAAGGTCTCAAGTTCAGAAACTTAAATATGCCACAGCTTTTGGCTCCTGGAGTAGGAATATCTGCACTGAAGTTAAGAGACGTTGATAACTTACTAACAAAACATTTTGGAGGTCAACGGAAATCATTGGATGTGTTGAAGTTTTACAGAAATATTGTTGATGAAGTAAATGATGATAAACAAGAAGAAATTGATAATCCAAGTGAACATGCATTGTGTGACCAAGTAGCTGAAGATAACAGTTTAATGGTATAAGTTGATGCAGGACTAAAAAGAATTTTTTAACAAATGACTGAAACTGTATTTCAACACCAAACTTATGTACTAATAAACTATTCTTTTATAATTGAGAACTGAATAATATTATTACCTATTTTTGTTTACTCGGGGTGGTTTTAGAACCGGCCTTAATAAGGTTTGTTCAAATATTAAATCCTAAACTTGCAATAGTTGCAAATATAGGCTTACTTAAATAACTTTGAACTAATTATATGTCGAAACGAGAGCTCACTATTGTGAAATACCATTTTTTTTTTAAATACACTATTTTTGAAACCATCCATCAAATACTGGTAACTGTTATTAGGCTTTAAAGTGCTGTTGAATGATAATAATAAAATAATTAAATTTCAAAGAAAATAAATTTCATAATATTTTTTCTAGTTTCAAAAAAGGCTAGATCATTATTGTCTTATCAAAACAAGCTACATCACTCATAGTAATATCAAAAAAGGCTACATCACTCTTTATAGTTTCAAAACAGGCTACATCAACAATGTTAGAATCAAAACGGTCTATATCCAAATTAAAAAATGCCATAATTCCAAGATAAATCAGTGCACAATCTTCAAAACTTGTACACAAATGTATATACCCTTTCAAAATTTATTAAAAAAATTTCATTCCTTTCATTGCAACATTTTTGGATTTTTTATGTTTTTTGTGTTTCCTGAAAAATTTAGTAAAAGTGATGTGGCTCGTTTTGAAAATAAATGACTCAATTAGAAAGGTATCTGCTTGGATAAAGGTAATGTGTGCTTGTGTGCATCAAACGATTTGCTTTTGCGTTACGTCCTTCTGTCTGCAGATAAGAACGGTTTACACAAAAAAAGTTCTTATTGGACTAAATTAATGGAAAATAGATGAGATGTTAACTGAAGATTCTTCTTCTTCTTCTTCTTCTTCTTCTTCTTCTTCTTCTTCTTCTTCTTCTTCTTCTTCTTCTTGGTCCACTTAGGCAAAACTCATTGTCCCTACCTCACCTTTGAGGTGAATTGGCGGACACCGTGTCATCGTGCCACTGATGATTGACTCCCATGATGGGGCCAAAACGTTTGTCAATTACGACAACTGTGAATCACGGCCTAACAGCCCGGCTGATAAAAATACTTTCAACCTAAATTGGTGTTCACAGTGCAACTAGACAATTTGACATCGTCTCTCTCTGTCCGTCTATCTGTTTGGGGTACGTGTGACGATAATTTCTGAATAGATCTACGTAAAAACTCGGCATGCCTGACCATACTTTCCACTACAAACCACTATTATTCTAGATCTGTTTCCCCAAACATAGGATGGGAGGAGGTGCCTTAAATATCGAAACGGAATAACAGCAAAACCTGACTTTTCTAAACCAAAAATCTATTTAGAATTTGCTGTCATTCTTTAATACTCTTTAACCATAGTGTTTCTTCTCTGGAGCTGTACTAGCTGTTTGTGGTAGCAACGTCACCCGTAGATCAGTCTACTAAACTGTCACTACACCTGAGTAATGGCCGTAAGTTATCTTATGGAATTTAATTAAACCGAGACAAAGTACGGTAATGTACACTATGTCGCGGGTAGTCGTGTCGTCGGGTATGCCTTTGTAATATACTTGCCTAATTAATTTTCGTGAGTTATTTACTTCCTGTTATTATTTTTTTTCTTCAAACGCTTGATTCATATTACAAATTCTGCTCCTTTCACCATTCTTCTTCTTCTTCTTCTTCTTCTTCTTCTTCTTCTTCTTCTTCTTCTTCTTCTTCTTCTTCACCTCCTCCTCCTCCTCCTTCTTCTTTTTCTTCGCCTTTATTGTCATCTTGCTGTTGTTGCTGTTGTCGTCGTCGTCGTTGTTGTTGTTGTTGTTGTTCTTCTTCTTCTTCTTCTTCTTCTTCTTCTTCTTCTTCTTCTTCTTCTTCTTCTTCTTCTTCTTCTTCTTCTTCTTCTTCCTCTTCGCCCTTATCATCGTCGTCGTCTTCTTCATTTTGTTTTTGTTCTTTTCCTCCTCCTTCTCTCTTTCGTCGACTTCTTTTTCTTCTCAATACCGTTCTTCACCTTTTTCGACCTCTTTTTACTCTCAGGGATTATACAAGCTGTTTAATATACAAGATGTTAGTGTGGCCAGTACCACGCATCAGTCGCACATCAGTTCTCGAGAAACTTTGGACACCAACGTACGTTTCACGTTAATTAACCAATGTCTACGAATTCGTTTTTGTAAATAGTGGCTGTTTTACAATATTTTGACCGCACGTGCACAGTGTATATAACCTGACGATGGTCTATGAGCGAAATCGATCGAATTTAAGCATGTGAGAAATTAAAACTTTTTTACAAATCATATGTACGGTACCTTTAGACTATGAACAGTGAATACACTACAATAGAAAAGTGGGACAGTACCGTTCTGCCTACTCTCTTTGTACTGACACAGAAAACTAATTTACAAGTACGTTATGATTAAGTCTGTATTTCTGCAACGTGCAGGTGAATGTGTGTGTGTGTGTGTGTGTGTGTGTGTGTGTGTGTGTGTGTGTGTGTGTGTGTGTGTGTGTGTGTGTGTGTGTGTGTGTGTGTGTGTGTGTGTGTGTGTGTGTGTGTGTGTGTGTGTGTGTGTGTGTGTGTGTGTGTGTGTGTGTGTGTGTGCATGTTTGTGCGTCTAAGTTATAATTAGCAGTAGATCGGATCAAAACTAAATTCAGTGAAGACGTTACTATGGCTCTATTGCAGTACTGCAGTAAGAACCGCATGAACTTGTCGTCTGTTTGTATGAAGGGAATATAACATTACTAGCCAACTGCCTCGCAGAGTGTAACAAAGCGCCCACTTGAGACAAGGCGATAAATTTCCCGCTGTACGGTGCTATCGGCCGGCACGCTACCAATCTCTTATTTTCTCCTTACATTTACTGTCTCCTCGTTGCTTCCACTGAATTTTACACGAACACGTAAAACGTACACACCCCTACTTATTACCGGCATCAAATACTGTGAACACGTTATAACTGTATGACAAGAAAACGCACTGAAAAATACAGGATGTGATGATTATAGTTAAACGTCGAAAAAATTTGAATCTATGTGTGCTAAAGTAAGTCACAAGACGTACTATACTCGGGAGCACATACGAAGGCGACACCTGTCATGAGATATAAGAGACTTGCGCAGAGCTAAGAGAGAGTATCAAGTGATGTATCAGCCAATAAAAAAGTATCACTTGATGAGAGAACCAATAAGAGACGGTCAATCGTTTCGCTTAAATGAGTGTAGTTCGTGACCCTTTTATTGTATTTGTTGACGTCTTTTACTTTCTCTGTCTGTCTGTCTCTCTCTCTCTCCGTCCCGCTCTCTCTCTCTCTCTCTCTCTCTCTCTCTCTCTCTCTCTCTCTCTCTCTCTCTCTCTCTCTCTCTCTCTCTCTCTCTCTCTCTCTCTCTCTCTGCTCAATCCTCTTTCACTTTTCTCCATCGTATGTGCTTCGTGCATCGTCCTGGAAAGTGGACTCGTCTAAAAATGGACAACGCAGATTTAAGTAGGCTACAGTCATCATGGATAATGAGAACTGTTTGAGCCAAGCAAGCAAAGACATTATTCAGATTTGGTTTAATATTTTGAGAAATGCGATGAAAGTTCGTGACGGTAGGGGACAGGTGTTAGTAGGGCGGACATTTCCGGAAGGTGTTGGAGATGGAATTTTCCGTTTTATAATGAAGTGATAAGTAGGGGTGGGGTCTTTGGCAAGTAGGCAGGGGTATTAATACGGAAGAAGACAGTTGTCCAGTCGTTGTTTTTGCAGCATTCTATTTCAACAGTCACTCACAGGTATGAAAGATTCATTTTATTTTACATTATTTTAAAGATTATTTTTTTACTTCCATTCTTATATGTTGTGCATAATGTTTGTATGACCTATATTGCTATAAAAGGTTTTATAACCGTAGTTATGTATATATTGCTGTAGTTCCCAGACTTCCCAAGCGCAAATCCAAATGTATTACAATTTTTTTACCTTCTAAAAGCTGAAACGACAATTAGGGTGTTCCCTAATGCGCAAATTATTCGGTATTTTTCCACTTCAATGACTACTAGTTTTAATATGACAACTATCCAACCGGATACACGTGTGTATATTTCGCGGTTAATTATAATATCGGTTGTTGTCAGTAAAACCAGAACCACAACGCTTCCTTTTTCGGACAAGCGTTAACGCTTCTAGCTGATCGACACCCATAGATATCCACTTTTTGTTACGTCAATTGCGAAATTTACCATACACAACACCAAGGGCGCACGTGGAGACTTCCGGCCACAGATTCCAATAAATACGCGAGTTGTGCCAGCCAAATCATCACTCGATAATACACAACAGTCGCGACACTTGACCAGTGAGCTCGCTTTGACGGTCCGTTCAGCAACACTACCTATCTACCTATGGGCTACCACTTAGACTTAAACTTTGGTGAGTGACGTTTTTGCAGATCTATTCAATTAAATACGTAGCTTGTAAAATTTCAGAGTTATTTAATAAAGTTAGAGTGTTCTTTTAAAAATATGAACAGAATCACTACTTGGTTATTTGCTCACTTGATTGTGTAATTGATTAATTAGAGTCTCAGATCATACATTTGTGAAGGAACTAAAATATATTTGTTTAAAATATGCTCGTTTAATCAACATTGGATTTAAACTATTGTACGAGATT
This sequence comes from Magicicada septendecula, assembly GCA_034769895.1. Lineage (NCBI taxonomy): Eukaryota > Metazoa > Arthropoda > Insecta > Hemiptera > Cicadidae > Magicicada > Magicicada septendecula. The sequence goes on along the minus strand of CM068367.1, from coordinate 1,354,830,456 downwards.
TGTTCAAGTAATTGATAGCACAAATAAACATGAGTAAAGAGCAATCTAATCTAAATTAATTAAGAAACAATTAAGTAACAATTTTTGATACCAAAAAACTAAGGACCCGGACAATAGATGAGTTAATCCATTTACTTGAAATTGTTCTACAACAGAATTATTTTACCTTCAACGACCAGTATTTCATTCAAGGAGATGGTTTGGCCATGGGTTCTCCTCTGTCCCGTTTACTGGCGGATATTTATCTGAATTTTGTAACATGACCAAGTGTTACATAACCTAGACATATACCCATAGAATTAATAAATACATGAAGGTAATGTAAGTAGATAGTATGATGATGAAAGTAGCGAAGAAGAGAAGAACCAACGAAGAAGAAAGAAGAAGTGCCACAAGAAGCAGTAAACAAAACACTGCTTGACACTACAACCAATACTATAACTGACACAAACTAATGGACAAATTAAATTCACTTTAAGCTGTCAAGCGAGTCAGTGAATAACTTGAATGTAATTTCACATGTTAATAAAAAATAATTAAGTAATGACCCGAATAGTATAATATCAGCAACAGTATTTGGCTGAGAATAAATCAACAATGACTAATAACTATCAATGTCTATAACTAAGATTAGCTATGGCCATAATATAAAATTTAAACTGTATTACAATCTCAAATGTAATCATAAGAAGGAAAAATAATTGTAAGAGGGAACCTTATATAAGTAAGTTACCTCACCAATGTACCAAATGTAACTAATGAACATTATTAAGGCATAAACCCGATGTAAAAGGTATGCCTAGGCAACGCCTAAAACGAACAATGGTCAGTAAGGTGATAAGTAGAAAGGACTACTAGTGTAAATAACATACACTGAACAATTATTATACCAAGTGTAGCAATAAGCATTGTTAATGTATTATACAAGTAACAACTAAATTATTAATGAATCGCATAGAGCAAAATAGTATAAACAAAATGTAATTAGGAAGTAAGGATAGTTCATAGCAATGTATTACATCAGTAAGTTAAGATTTAATAATTATATTCACTAAATAAGTATAAAGACGGATATATTAGTATTCCGACACAGACGTTTAAGTGAAAACGAGATGTGCAACACAAATAATTTATTGATAAGAGAGAATCATAGACGGCGTCGCTAGCAGACGACAGCGCGAAGCCATATATCTGAACATTGTTTATTAAGAAATGTCAGTGAAAGTGTAAATAAAACCAGTGTCAAACTATATCAAATTAAAGAGAAAAAATATCCTTTAATTTGATAGCGATACAACCACGATCGCAACTATAATAAGTGCGTGACATGCGTTAGCATCATTTGTAAATAGAAGGTAAGAATTCTGTTTGTCAATAATAACAACAACGTCAACTGTCAATCATCTTAGCCGAAAGTCGGTTAATGACCGTTGGAAAGACAATGCGTCATTTTCGTAACGTCTGGTTGACCCAATCAAAAAATAGCTTACTAAATAAAACAATCGCCTAAGCCTCATCAAAGCAGAGGGTATATAACGGGAGCGCGAGTTTTGCCGTTACCACTTTTCTGACAATCATCGAGAGCGAAAGCTGTCGCTCGTCCCATCAAAATTTTTATTAACTTATAGCATCATGTATTAGTGCGTCCATTGAACCATTTCGGCAACAACAAATAACTACAATACAGTCTACCTAGAATCAGTGCTTCGATGTGAAGTATTAATTTTATTTAGTGCGGGAAATATCGAACAGGAGAAAATAATTAAATAGTATTATAAAAGGTCCATTTTAGTCAGAAGCGGACAAATATTCTCTGTTCAAGTGCGTGTGTAGTGTAAAGCCAGGGTCATTATAATCCGACCACTGGAGTGTTTAATTAAATTTTAATCTAAAAGATTAAAATAAAGAGGTAACATCGTGACAATTTATTCCATTAATCTGAGTGCACTGATATATTTTGTAAACAAAATTTGTACTGACGCATAACACCAAAACATTTTCTGTGTTACACAATGACTGAATTTATTTAGTGGATTTGTCAATCCTGTTTAAGAATGATGTTAGTCGTAAGTGGTCAATATAACTTTTGTAAATAATTAAGCGAGCGTGACGAACGCCTAACCTATAAATAGGTTTGATTTTTTGTTAGTAAACAACAAGGCCTTACTAGTCAATATTGTTTTATAAAATAAACTTTTGTGTAGGCATGAGGATTCTTTCTTGTGTTTCAAAGAATTTACGCCTGAGATATAAATAAAATTAATGTTTAAAGTAAAGTTTATCTGGACATAACCAGAAAAGTTGTTTATGCTCTGAGCTAGTGCAGTAGGGTAATTGAACGAAATAATTTCAATTGTATATCAATGTATTTTCTTAATTATGTTTGTTTGAATTCATCATCAAGGGTACAAATAAAACCCAGTTATTAGCAGCATAACTTTGACTTAATTTATTTCGAAAGGTAAATAAATAATTAATTCAGAATAATCAAAGTAACTTTTAGTAGAGATCACACGTTGTGGAATTTGAATTGCCATAAGGGCAATAAACACAATTTCAGTTTTTTTAAATAATTATTTGATTCTATTAATGGGTTTTACACGGGATTTTCACGAAATAAACCTGTGTGGCGCCCATTATTAAACAAGGTAACCTAACCTTGTAAATAAAGCAAGCTGGTTTTGTAAACCGTCTTGGCAGCTTATTAATTTGCTAAAAAAAAAAGTGAACTTCCAAACTTCCAGAATCACGACCAGGTACGTGGAAGTGTATTTTATTAATTTTATTGTCCAAACGTGACTTGACTTTACGTACTTAGACGACGGTCAACCTGGAGGAGGAGTTTCGCTGCCAGAATCAACGCGACGGCTACCTTCATCAAGCGACCAGCTAGTACGCTTTATTTATTGAATTAAACAACGTTATAGTTCAAACAACATTACTGCAATTATTTTTATTTTTATTTAAAGGAGTTCTTTTAAGACAATTATAATTTTTTCGATTCATCATAACTTGTAACTTTAACTTTCAATTGTAAACTTATAACACACTTAGCATTCATTATTAATTCAAATACTAAACATTTATAACACAGTTTTAAACACACCGGATCGACGTTGGTTACAATTTTTATGAAAATTCCTATTTTCTCTCCAACAACAGTTACGCTAATAATATAATTTTCTATGGTCGATATGTAGATGACATATTTTTAATCTTTAATGGCACTTTACGCCAAATAAATAGTCTAAAAAATACCATGAATAACAAACATAAACTGTAATATCCAATTCACTCTGGAGACCGAAACCGATAATAGGCTAAATTTCTAAGATTTAACTGTCATTAGACACATAGATAATCTGAAATTTAAAATATATAGAAAACCGACCACTACTGATGTAACCATACACGCCGATTCGCATCATCCCTTTTCACAAAAAATAGCAGCATACAATAGCTTCATACACAGATTATTAACGATACCCCTTGACATTGAGGATTTCAACGATGAGCTCAATACAATAAAACATATAGCAGTAGCCAATGGTTACAACAGTTCAATGATTGATAACATCCTCAGAAAGCACAAATATAAAAAGTCCAAAGCTGAACCAGCTAAAAATTCTAAGACCACATTCATTTCAACCACTTACACCAATATAATGCCCAGAATTTTAACATCCATATTAAATAAAATCAGTATTACTATTACTTTCAAAACTAATAATAGTCTATGGAAATTAGTTCGCCCAAATATTCAAACCCACTTGGAGATAAAAACGGGCATATATAAACTAATATGTAACGACTGTGATAGTTTCTATATTGGCCAGACAGGGAGACCTTTCATCAAAAGATTTCAAGAACACACACCACGCAAAAATTTAAATAACATATATTCACTTGAAAACTTTAAGTCAAATTACGCACGCCATTTGATTTCAAACAACCATACTTACACGGATTTAAGGTCTAATCTTATACCTTTACATTACTGTAACAAGGGTCACTACATGGACGCATTGGAGGAGTTTGAAATATACAAAAGTTATAACAGCACGAACAACCATGATGGCATACTGAATGATAAATTGAATTTTAAATCCAACCCACTGTACGACACCGCGTTGCATTTGCTTGAGATAAACAACCTGACAATAACTCGAAGTCCAAATATTCAGTATCCAACCGAACGTTACATGGTGCGCACCGAGTCGGACACGTGTGTTTAAATAATGTACTTTTATGAATTTTAATATTTGACGATCTCTTCGCGAGTGATACATCTGATGATGGGATATAGTTCCCGAAACGCGTAACAACAAAAACAACGCAACGAAGTCACAGGACGGATTTGAAATAAGGTAATTTATTAAATTAATTAAGCACCTAGTACCACACTGCTCACTAATTCTTCACTGCATCACTAATTCTGCGCACATTGCTAATATTCTTTATAATGTTTTATTATAAGTTGTTTTATGTTGTTTAGCTTCTGAGGATAATACAAGATTCCAGGGATCGAAACATCAAGCGACAAAAATATTACGATGGAAGAAATCCAAATACAGGGTTTACCCGAAAGTTGCACTTCACTCAGCTCATTGAAAATGATGTCTGCAAGACTCGAATGAAGCTGGACCTTTTGGAGATTGGGAGACATTTCAAGAGAATGGCATCCTTTGTAACTCTTTAAAAGTCGCTTGTAAGGAGCCGCTTAGAATATGTTTCTCTTATCTAGAACCTCAACCGTGAGTGCTTTAGTAAATCATTTTAATCAACTACCTGTCAGTTTAGGAGATACTTGTCGTGGATTACCACGTTTGGATTAGTAGATCGAGAAGTGGATATTATAAAAGCCTTTGCTCTTAGTCAATTTTCAACCACAAGAACTGAATAACTCTTTTCCCATAGCGACCTTCAACACTTAGCGGATTAGCCATAAGTATTGGTTTAAATATCTTGGTATTATGGCCATAAGTATTGGTTTACATATCTTGGTACTATAGTCAATAAACAATGGGATCGCTATCAAGAAATAAAGAGCAGAATTGAAAAAGCAACAGCAGTGTACACTACAATGAGCAGTTTATTCAAAAGTCACGATTTTACAATGAACACAAAGATGTGACTTTTACACTGCTACGTATTCTCGGTCCTCTTCTACGGTGTAGAATTTTGGATTTTGACTGAAGCCATAACTAAAAAATTTGAATCTTTCGCATTGTGGTTTTACCGTAGACTACTGAGCATTTCATGGACAGCACATATAACTAATGTTGAAGATCTTAAAGATGAATGAAGAAAGGGAAGTTATTAACACAGTGAAGATAAGAAAGCTTCAGTATCTGGGACAACTCATGAGAAATGAACAGAGATTTTACTTATTGCAGTCCGTACTACAGGGAAAAGTGCTTGGAAAGAGAGGTGTTGGACGACCGAGAATCTCATGGCTGATAAATTTAAAGACTTGGTTTGGTATGAATACAACTGACTTATTCCGTGCAGCAGAAAGTTAAAAAAGTTAAAATATCACCCTTGTATGATATCCAACATCCGAAACGGGTAGGAACTATCAGAAGAAGAAGAATTGGTCTACAAGATCCCTAGCTACGCAACACGGAAAAGCCTAGGTTTTAGGTGGCATCCCAGGTTCATGTAGTCCGACTGGTAGGTGAACTGACTTAGTCAACCTAAAGTTTGGCAGCCTCGACTGCTGTGTTGACGCAAGAGAGTCTGGCACTGTTGTTAACAGCGAAATTCTATGACTGATCGTACTCTGACTTAGAGAAGTTGGTGATCAACCGTTTGTATCACACCTGTTCTTCCGTTCTTCTACTGGGTGTTTCTTCTGTTCTCCAGTGGGTGGATCGACAGAGTATAAGAATTATTGGGAGCTGTTCAAAAAATTATTATTATTATTATTATTATCATTATTAATATTATTATTATTATTATTATTATTAGTAGTAGTAGTAGTAGTAGTAGTAGTAGTAGTAGTAGTAGTAGTAGTAGTAGTAGTAGTAGTAGTAGTAGTAGCAGTAGCAGTAGTATTAGTATTAGTATTATTGTCATTACCATCAAGCATGAAGCCAGGGAACTAACTCTGCGCTATTGGTAAGATCGTTGGGATAGAGAGGATAGAGGAAGATGGACCTCAATTCTCATACCAAACTTGAAGGAATGGATCGACTGCCAACACCGTGAGGTCAGGTACCATCTGACCCAGTTGCTAAGTGGCCACGGCAATTTTAATGCCTACCTCCATAGAATGGGAAAGATGCAAAGCCCAGCATGCCAATACGGAGACTCTCCTCATGAAGATGCATCGCACACGTCTTTTGCAAGATACTGGAAATGGAGCTCGGGGAGTTCACGCCCGAGAGCGTAGTTCCGCTTATGCTTCGTGGTAAGGCGTAAGGCGGAATGGGACCGGATCAATGCAATTATTCAATGGGCCCTACTAGAAAAAAAAGACAGGCCGAACTTGGACCCAACGGGCAGTAGAAGATGAGGAACATCTAGAAGTAGCCAATAAGGGGGCAATAGGCTCCATCCTAAAGTAATACGTTAGGTTGTTCCAGGATGGATATAAATAGCTGAATTAGAGACGGGTTTTTTAGTGGGTGAGAGTCCTACATACCAGAGGAAGCACGGCCTCCTCTGACGGTGCATAAACCATTTTTCCCCCTCTTTAAAAAAAATTCCTTTGATTGTTATTATCATCCCAGACTTATTTTTTGTCGACCTAATGATTTTATGTAGTACACAGCTGTATTCCATGTGTCCATATCGGTTTATCGTACAATGGATACACCGTGGAATAGTTAAGTACCTTGAAGTTATTATCGACACCAAGTTGAGCTTTCTTGAGGAGTTTAGGCGTACGGTGGTCAAAGAGACGAAGGGAAGTATGGCGTTTAGTCGGCTCATGGCTAACATCGGCGGCCCGGCCCGAGGTCAACCACAAGAAAATATTTGATGGCAGCTGTCCAGTCAGACATATTTTATGGAGCAGGCGATTCTCTTTCCGCAAATGTTGACTGTGCCACCGGACACACCAATTTGAAATAGTTTCTGACTTATTTGTTCAGCTTCCCGTGAAGGGTCAGAGCGGCGTAACTAGAAGCTGCTCGTAGGAAGGGGGATAAGTCTAGCTACTAGGGAGGACGAGACTAGCTTCTGTGAGAGGGAGATTAGACTAGCTTGAAGGTTGGACTCTCCATTTTCCTAAGAACAGGTTTAATGAGAAATTCAAGATTGTTCCCACATAATTTTATAAATTCTTTGCGTCTCAAAGTTTCTGAGTAAACAAACGTAAAGTATAATGGTTGAAAGACATATTTTTACATATATACATATAATATGTTTATACATATGTATACATACACATACATATACCTCATACACATATACATACACATTACATATACATATACATATACATATACATATACATATACATATACATATACATATGTTTTACGTGTATATTTTAAGACGTATAGGCATAATTGTTGAATTTAAATATTCTATCTTGATCAAGTGTAATTCAAATCAAAATAATAAATCTCATGTCACGGTATCTCAAATATAGATGTTGTAAAAATTGGTCTTTCTGAAAATACTGCTACGACAAAAACATAACGCTCTCGAAAAGTCGGCAGGTGTAGTTACGTAAACGTTCTACACACTTCTCGACTAACCCATCATTGTCAAGGCCGTGCAGTAAAGTAGAACTCCGGACTGTTCTAGTACTTGTAACTACATTAATCATGTTGGGACGCTGTCAAAGAATGGATCATTATTCTGGAACATCTGCGGGACCTACATTAGCAACAGCGGCCGACTTAGAAGTTAGTTACACCTGGCGAGATTGTAGACTGTGGAGAGTTATTATTGTGCTATAGATAGTGCGGAAATAGTGCTATTAGTTGACATTATTATTGCGTGTTAAAATATTATTATTATTGTTATTCCGGCTGGACAATTTTACACATTTTTCCGGAACCAAAGATTACAGAAGCGATTGAATTCTCATATTCCACTGTTGCTTGTCCATCCAAAGATCTTCTTCAATTTCTCGTTTCCTCAATATAGTCTGAATTCTTCTATCCAGGTGATAGGTGGTCTTCCTCTTTTCCTTCTTCCTGTTGGGGTCCATTTCATAACACTCCTTGCCAATCTTTCCTGTGCCATTTTTTCGTGTGTCCATACCATTGTAATTTTTTGTTTTGATAAAATCAACAACTGAATTTTTCACATTCGTTCTGTCCTTAATGACATCACTTTTAATTTTCTCACGTCTGGATACAGGATACACTCCCCAAAAGTCCATCTCTGCTGTCATTAATTTTGTTCTTGTGCCTTTATTAGTAGTCCAAACCTCTGGACCGTAAGTCATGATACTTCTAACAATGGTTTTAAACATGTAGACAAATTTAACTTGAATTATTGTATGAGAGTATCTTGTTCATTTCAGATTGTTGTTTATGAGTAATTAAAGTTGGTAATCAGTGCCTTCATTGGTGTCTGTATTTTGTTTCCACTGTACAATACCACGATCCGCGTTGTAACAATATTTTGAAAAAACTGTTTTGTAACTACCTCGCACATTAATTTAAGAATGTTGTCGAAGAATGTTTTAAACAACTTATGGTTTGTGTTAAAGTTTGTAATTCTTTATGTAAAGTTCAGCACTAAAGTCTTATTATTTTTTCGAACTAAAGTCAAGAAACTGGTAGTTTACCTGTGCTAAAACGACGGTTTAACCATAGAGATATTAAGGGGCCCACACACTGTCAGTTTCACTGCGCAGTTTTTCACATGTGACGTCATATTTGAGCGACAATCGGTGTAAACTGCGTAGTTTGCAGGCCTGTGCCACTGGAGCCTCTTTTGCAAAGATAACTGCACAGTTCCCTCAGTTAAAGGTGCAGTTCGCTCACTTGACACGTGGTTGACTGTGTCAGCTATCAAATTCGAGATTCAGCTATCACCACGGCCTCGTCTAATAAAGAAGCCTTCCTCGCATTCATTGAAGCCTATCGGTCGCTTCCCGAGCTGTGTGATATCGAAATCCCCTTATATTCTAACCGTGCCAAAAAAATTGCTGCATACGATTTATAGATAAAAAAATTGAAAGTTACTGAGCCTGACGCGACGCGTGACAGTGCTGTAAAAATAATTAATAACCTCCGATCCGCTTTTCGAAAAGAGTTACAGAAAATTAATGATTCAAAAAAAGTGAGATTCAACTGTCGATGTGTATATCCCGACCAGACGGAACTTACAAAACTGAGGAAAAAATGGGGAAGAAATTGACGTGCCCCTACACTTTCAGTCCAGTTCATTGTACAGTTTCTTACCCAGTTATTTAGGGCAGTTAACTGTGCAGTAATACTGAAAGTGTGTTGTGTGTGGGCCGCTTTAGAGTAAAGAGTCACGAGACACAGACAACCCTGGAAGAGGAAGTGTGACTGCGCGATAAAGTAGGATCTGCCTTCGTTTTCAAGCACGTGTGTTATTGTTTTTTAAAGCTAGAAATACGTACTTCATTTGGAATGACGTACTATAACTTAAGAAAACTATAACTTTATTTTATTCTATATATATTGCGACAGTACAAATAAGTGATGTACTGAGCATTGAATATAAAAATTTAAATTTAACTAATAAACTGTAAATAATTAATAATATATTAGAAATAAGCATGTCAGGGATTGCAAGCTTGGCTCAGACAAAAATATGAACAGGTGTTTCGACCTGAATCGACGTGCACACACACACAAATGTAACTGAAAGTGTGTACACCAGTATTTTGCTAGTGTGTGTGAACGCAGGTCTATGCAGGCGAGTTTACCACCCCAAGATGAATAATTGCACAATTACTGTTTTTCCGTAATTATTCATAAACTATAATTAATAATTAAAATCCAAAACCACAATAAAATGTAATAAAATTTACTAAATACTGTGTACGAAAACCACGCGAAAGTGCCACACCGTACGAGTGTAATAGTGAAATAACTGTGTACAAATCGAAAGGGTTAAGTTGCAATGTCCAAAATTACAGTGAACATGTGTTGTAAAAATAGTTATAAGATAAGTATAAGAGTATACTTACAGGACTCTGCAATTCGCAGAAATATAAGAAATAGCGAATTTGACAAAGAGTGGGGGAACTGAATCCAGAGACAGTTTCTGACATGTCGATTTCGTACCACTGCAGGTGTCGACCAAGACATGGGTATAAATAGGACACGCAAGCTACAGTGGTTCTTTTTCTTAAATCATCCACGGTGCAGCGGAAGCTTATGCCCGTCCGCACGGCGTATTTATTTTTTTATGTAAATAGTTTAAATTTTCCAGTTACATACAACTATGTAACTAAGTTGTAAAGACAATCATTTTTAAATAATAACAGCAGTACATAAGAAGAATTACATAAGAAGATCCATTGACGTCAGAAACAACAAGAGGAGAGTTCCAGAGAGTGATTCGACACTAGACAAGAGAGTGATACGACGCTGGACAAGAGGAGAGTTCCAGAGAGAGATACGACGCTGGACAAGAGGAGAGTTCCAGAGAGAGATACGACGCTGGACAAGAGGAGAGTTCCAGAGAGTGATACGACGCTGGACAAGAGGAGGAGAGAGACAGCCGACGCTGGAGTGCGAGACGAGGACAACTACAGATGGATCAAAATGATCGAGTATGATTGACGACAATAAGGTGATAAACAACTTATTTATATCTTAATCATACTATGAACTCAAAGACAATTAAAGACATTTCTATTTTATTTAAAAGTAAGAGCCAATGTTTCTTGTAAAGTAGAATTAAAATCATAGATGTTTTAGAAATACGATTAACGTAACAAGAGCTCAAATTAATACGAAATAAAATGAATACAAAGCATTTAAATGAAAACAATTAGTATTTGAGATAAAACAGTACTGAGAAACAAAAGATAAATTCAATAACTATTAATATTTTGAGTACATTACAATATATAAAAAGAGATTTAAATATTGATATTTTGAAACACATTAATTGACTGTGTAGTCTGAACATGAGATTTTTCTTTAATACAATAATTAGTAGAATAGAATATTTAGTCAGTAAGGATGTATATAGCATAAGCCTTACGGCATAATAACAATTAATAACGAATGTTTTAAATCGAAGTCAGTGCCATGTGCACAACTTTTAATAATATCAAATAAATTTGAAATACCGCTACAAGTTACATAGAGTTCTTATTGCAGATACACCTGAAACCCAATTTAAATGTTATATTGTTGCATAATTTGTCAATCTTGAACGTGAGACCGGTCACGCTAAATTTGTGTATATGTATATGTATTTATGTATATGTATTGTTGCATATTTGGCTCCCAAAGAACGTGGGGCTATACAAATTAAAGTACATATAAAAATTCACACACATAAATACGTTGTATATATTTGGCGCTCCAAGATCGTGGGGCTCCGCAAACACAAATAGAAGTGTATTTGTATTAGTAAAATGTACGCATAAAATAGTTGTTATAATATATGTATATATATATTTGCGGCTCAGTAGACCAGTGGGTATAGTTCCTGGCTACTAATCTAGAGGTCCCGGTTTCGATTCCCGAGCCCGCACCATAAAAGGGGGGGGTTTCAGCCCCCCTGGTCGACTCACCCTGTTGAAAATGAGTACCTGGGATAACAACCTGGGGATAATAATGGGCGGCTGAAGCGTAGTGCTGGCCAGACTGCCTTTCTTATATGCCGTACGGCTCACATACGTAAGGCAGCTTTCACTGCCTACTCCTAAGCTACTTCGGTGGTATACATGGGAGCCATTATTATTATTATTATTATTATTAGCGGGAGTCCTACAGTCTATGCCTCACCCGGGATTTCGATTGCCATTTCTCCCTTTCTTTCCAGTCATCGCCTTCAATAGCTCGATTTCTAATGCTTTTCCTAATTCCTGTTCTCCATTGTGTTGTTAGTCTTCCTTTTCTTCTCCTGTTGTGTGGTGTTTATGTCAACGCTTTCTTTGGCCATCGCTTCTCCTCCATCCTCATTACGTAACCATACCATAGCAACTGTCTGGATTCTATTTTTTCTGATGTTGTAAATACACGCCCTGTTTTCCTTCTTATATCTTCGTTTCTAACATGTTGCATTCTAGAAGTATTATACGCTCTTCTTAAGAAGTTCATTTCCACAGTTTCTATCATGTTTTTCTCTTTATCTGAAAGTTGCCAGAATTCGCAGCCGTAAGCTGAAATGGGCTCTACAATAGTTGTGTAGATTGTCAGTTTAGTTTGAAGTTTCATTTTGTTCGACCAAAGTAACGAGTTTAGCAAACGAATAGCCTTTTTCCCTGTTTTATCCTATTTTTGATGTCATTCTTTGTTGTTCCATCTTTTGAAATATTGCTACCCAAATATTTGAATTCGCTACACTTTCCGATTCTATGGATGCCATTATTATTATTATTATTATTATTATTGTTATTATTATACAAAAATATAAATTACTTTTATTACAATCATTATTTATAAGCCTTGTTTAAGCTCGTGGAACCGTGTGTTATGAATTTGCCTATGTTAAGTTGTTATGGAATTTCGTTCAAATTCTTAATAGTTCTGGGGGAAGGTGGATAGGGAATTGACCCCTGATCCCTCCCCGTAGTTACACCACTGCACCCGACACAGCAATTTGTAATAGTTTGTGCCGTATTTTTACATCTTACCGTCTGAGCGTCAAAGTGGGTTGCGTCTGACTGTTTGCTATAATATTTTATTTCCGTTTTAATTTTCTCCTAAGCCCTCGCTAGCCGTTATACAGACTCTCGGGTTTTATTTTCAATATTATCTCTATCGCTCTTGTACACAACTGAATCGGTAAACAAATGCACTTGCTATACATACAGACCTACTGTAAGTTTGAAATAATAAACAAAAATATTTACTTGGGTTCACAAATACCTAACAACGACGGTAGTAAATCTGGTAAATTTATAAGAGGATTTGTTATACCTAGAACGACAAAACAACAAAAAATAAAAAAATATGAAAATTCAAAATATTTACGTACTCTATATTCAATCTACTACTACACACGCGTATATATAGTACATATAAATGCGTAGGGTAAGAATACAGCTGTGTCGTGCTCTAACTACAACTTTTTTTTTATTGGAGATTTGTAATCTGTTCGACTAAGCGAACATTGAACAAATTGTCTGACAAAACACATACAGGATTATGAAGAGCTGACCATTGACAGCTCTTCTTGTTTTTGTTAATAGATTAAAGAGATACACAAATTACAAAACTAAATGATAAAACCATGTAAACAAATGAACAAAAATCACTTCCACTTGCTGGAATGTTATGATACAATAAGTTCAAATGTTAAACACTGGGCCCATAAGGCACATATACAGGTTGACATTAACACTTAACGTTGACACGAATACAAAACATACAGAACAGAACAGGTATCACAAACATTACAATACAGTCAATATAGAGAGTATATTATTAGTTAAACTTGAATGGTAAGTCTAACAGTTTGTGTCCTTTTGGTCTATAAATATCTTCACTGTTATCTAACAAATTAATTACCACGTGGTTTGGATGCTTTTCTAATTTGGAGATGTGAGTCCTGCAGAGGCGCATGATTTCTTCTCTCGCGGTTGGAACTTTGACGTCGCGGTGTACAAAGTTGTTGGAGACAAACCATGGAGCGTCGACTATTGATCTATTGAAGACAGTTTCTAGTGGTTTCCATTCTTATTTTGCCAGCGATACTAAAAATAAAACGCCATTATTTTTTCCCATTAAGGCAACTTTGGACCGCATTGTACATTTCTCGGACCATGTTCTTTACTCTTTTCCTTGTAGACTTTTACTCTTTCACCCTTGATCATCCCCTTTTGCTCTGTCATTTTATCTCGTTTCCTCGTCTGTTGATCTTTACTTCCAGTTTGAATTAATCTGTTACTTTTCTATACATGTTCCTCTCGTTAATTGTTTCTTCGCGTATCTGTTGTAAATCTTTCAGTACTTCTTTGTACCATTAAAATTTGTTGTTACGTTTCTTAGGTATTCAGATAACCTAAGAAGGAAGGTTAAAACGTTTGTTTGTTAGGTTTAGGCTTCATTAATTATTTATTGTTGTTTTTCTTAACAAATATTTATTAAATTTTAATCTTCTCCTACAAATTTATATGAAAAAGTTAGAGAAATGTTTGTCATTTTTTTTCGAAAATCGAAAGCAGGATATCTACTGCTAAGAGAAATTTTCAAAAGGCAAAAGCAATGCTGACAGCAAAAAGGATTCCGATTGGAATGGAAAAGACATTCTATATGTATTTTACTTGTAGTGTGTTTTTATATGACATTAAAACGTAACTCATAAAAAAACAAAAAAGGGAGGTATCTAGAGATATTCAATATTTGATTATGGCAAAGAAGTATTAAGTTTAAATGAACTGACAGAATGATAAACGATGAAGTACTGACGTAAAAAAGAAAAGAATGTAAAAACAAATAAGAAAATAATAAGAGAGAATAAATTTTTGTTGTTGAGACATATGTTCAGTAGAAACTATCTGCATCTAAGGATCATAGAGGGAAAGGTGGAAGCAGAGAGAAAAGACGGGGAAGAAAGAAAGTTGGAATGTTTGGTGACATCAGAAACAAAATTATCTAAGGTAAAGAAAAATCTAAGGTGAAGACAAATGCAAATGATCGAGAAAAAAGGAAACCGTTCAGTTGACCCCTATGGAAAGAAAGTTTTACTGAAGAAGCACAAGATAAGTTTTAAAACCATGTTCACGGTATCCAAGCCACTATATAACATAATAAATTAATTTAATTTACCTCCGTAAATTTAATAGCCTCATACATCGTTTTTTACATATTGTACCTCTGGATCCGTTTGATTACGCTGAGGAGGTAAACGTAATCAAACATATAGCAGTGGCGAATGGTTACCACAGTTCGTTAATAGAACGGCTAATACATAAAGTATATATATATTTTTTAACTTTATATATATAAATTTTTGGTCTTATATAAAGTATAAGACCAAAAAACCATGTCTCGATAAGACCAACATGAAGTACATCTCCGTTGATTACACCAATTTACCCATGATTTTAAAAAATGTCTTTATTAAACACAACATCCATGTAAGGTTCCGCACTAATAATAACATCCATAAATTCTTAATAAACACCGTACATAGACCTATGGAGAGAAGAACCGACGTATATAAAATAATCTGTGATGACTGTGATATGTTTTTTATCGGCCAGACGGGCAGGGCCTTCAAAGAGCTATTTAAAGAACATCTGCCAAAAAGTAATCTAAACACAGTTAGGTCTAACTATGCTAAGCATTTAATGGCATTTAATCACAATTACACCGATTTTGATAACAACTTCATACCATTATATGTATGCAGTAAAGGACGTTACATGAACGCGGCGGAAGAGTTTGAAATATATAAGGCCTTCAAAACCAACCAAAATATTGTATTGAACGACCAACTGGATTTCAAATCACATGATTTGTATGATAGATTTGTGGGTGCAGTGAATATAAGTAAGGCAACGTCGCGGGTAGATAAGACGACATGACTACAGAACTATCAGTGTGTCGCGAGCGATCGTGGAGTGCGCACTCTAAGACTCGCGTGTGCGGTTAAAATTGCGTTTTTATATGTGTGTTTGTGCAATTTTATTTTTATGTTTAATGACTAACGACGTCTTTTAGACTGATTAATTTTACACTCTGATGATGGAATCATAGGTTCCGAAAAGCGTTAGTGGTAAGAAGATTATCAGGCAGCCACAAGACGGAGGTAAATTAAATTAATTTATTACAAGATAAGTAATTAAATATTCATTATACGCAATCATCTTCAGTTACATAGGCCAGCCTTTATGTGTTTCGTAGACGTTTAAAAGGTATTTGATCGGGTTAAACTGTCTGATTTTATAAATATTCTGTTGGAGAAGAAAATCGGCAAAATTATTCAACTCTGTAGAAGATTTATACAAAGAATCAACTACAGAAGTACAAGTAGACAATAAGTTACCAGTTAAAATCAAGCGCGGATGTGGAACACAACAAGGGAACTTACTCAGCCCAGCTATGTTTAATCTAACACTGCATAAGCTTATTGACTCCATAAAAACAATAAGTGGGTACAAAATGACTAATAGGCATGTACGTATCATGTGCTACACAGGTGACGCAGGGCTCATAGCGGATTCTGAAGATAATTTGCAGAAACGCCTTTATAAATTCAAAACGAGAGCAACAAAATATAATATGGTAGTCTCAACAGACAAGACCAAGTCAGTGGTAACTTAAAAACATCTTATTGCATGTAAATTGGAAATTGCAAGGAAAGTTATAGAACAGGTCTCGAACATTTAAAATTTAGGAAGAAGCGTCTCTACTAACCGAAATATCTACAAAAAGTAAGAAGTTTAATTAAGAAAGTTGTGTTAGTGGTTATAATTACAAACAAATTACCATTGTTGCACACCACTATAGAAAAATTATTCAGATTATCGTTTTCAAGCTTCTCAGCTCAGCGTCGGATCGGAAATAACAACAAGAGGATAAAACCAACCCCTTAACACCCCCACCCGCCCCACTGTCCACACACACCCCGGCAAACAAACTAAATTCAAATGTCCCTTCCCAACCACCGAGTCCTGTCACCCCCGTCTGTACAGTTACATATTTTTCCAGCACATTCCTTGTGTTTATGTGTTGTGTTGTGTGTGTTGTGTGTTGTGTGTGTGTGTGTGTGTGTGTGTGTGTGTGTGTACATTCTTTTAAACCTAACGTTGTAACAACGTTGTAACGCCTTTCTCATTCACACTTCTTGGCGCTGTCACTCACCCTTATTTCAAAAACATCCATATAGGCCTATGCAATTTAATTTTTAATGTTATCTATTCGTCCTCTATCTTTTACTTTTAATTATATTATAAAATATTTCTTCATTTATCAAATTTAGTTTTAGTATTCATTAAATTGTCTAACCCTTT
The DNA here is from genome assembly GCA_034769895.1 of Magicicada septendecula. Lineage (NCBI taxonomy): Eukaryota > Metazoa > Arthropoda > Insecta > Hemiptera > Cicadidae > Magicicada > Magicicada septendecula. The sequence goes on along the minus strand of CM068367.1, from coordinate 1,354,813,373 downwards.
TTCTCTTTCTTTCAATATTTCTAACTCCTCCCTAACCTTCCTTTCAACTGTGTTATTTACTACTTCTAAAATTTCATAGTCTTCCAAAGGATTAAAAAACTTATGGTTCTCTTCTATGAAATGTCTTGCATATAACCAATTCGTTGTTCTATTACCTTCTCATGTTTGTGGGCAGACAACCTGCATACGAATTTCCGTCCTGTCTTGTTGCATCGTTCAGTGCTGACTTACAGAGCTGACACGCGGGTTGACACTAGCACAACAAAACGACTGTTAAAGATGATAGAAATGAGCACACTTAGGACAATGGTTGGGAAAACGAGACATAATCGAATTCAAAATAGTGACATAAGACGGCAGTGTCAAATAGAGGATGTAGTCAAATTTGTAAGAAGGAGAAAAAAAGAATGGAATGACCATGTTGACAGGGCAAGCGACGGTAGATTAATAAAAATAGTCCGAAATTCTAGACCGTTGGGAAAACGGAATCCGAACCCATCAACGGGGGATTTGGAATCGATCTCTAAAGAGTTCCTTTGAAGTGTGAAGAAAAACAGGTGATTAAGTCGAGATCAAAGAAGAAGAAGAAGAAGAAGGAGGAGGATGAGGATGAGGATGAGGTGGTGGATGAATTGGCGAAGGGGAAGGAGAAGGAGGAGGAGGAGAAGGAGGAATAGAAGAACAAAAAGAAGAAGAATCTTCAGTTAACATCTCTCTCTGTTTCCATTCTTTTAGTACAATAATAACGTTCTATTTTTTTACCTAAACCGTTCTTATCTGTAGACGAAATTACTTAACGTTAAAAGAAATCTTTTTTTGCAGACAAGAATACATTTACAATAACAGAGCATTGCCTTTATCCAAGCGGTTACAGCACTTACATACCGACATTAAGTATAATACAATTTATTACAGTGTTGTCACTTTCAACGGCAACTACTACGGATTATGTAAGTGATAAATGACTGCGCGTGTCACACAACATTAACTTCTACAAGTTGCGTTGTCACAGTAATTGCTCTCTCTTCTCGTCAACCGTAATATTGTTTGAGAACTAAACTTTGTAATCTGCCGTAGCGTCGCCTTCAGCAAGAACAGTTAACATAGGGGAGAGAAAGAAACACTAGATGAGCCTTGGGATCGTAACCCTTAACAGACTGTCCTCCACCACGGTCGCAAACCGTATTAAGTTCCATGTGTGAAGAGTAAGAAGAAACATGTTCGCTCTCCACCTCAATCTGGCCATATCGATATGACAATACTTTTCCCTCGAACAGACGATTACGTATGTGACGGCTTTGTAAGGTGTACGATTGACCGCATGTTGATACCAGACATACTGCTGCCCAATTATAGCCTGGTGTTGGTGGTGGTGGCACCAAGACGGCCACGATTCGATTGGATTCCAGATTAACCAACCTGTATGTGTAGGTCCTTAGATACATATCTGTCCAACACTGTTGGTTTCAACGACTTTCGTTAAGAATTTAACGGCCGTTAAATCACCCGTTAAGGACTCCTCCTCCTCCTCCTCCTCCTCCTCCTCCTCCTCCTCCTCCTCCTCCTCCTCCTCCTCCTCCTCCTCCTCCTCGTCCTTCTTCTTCTTCTTCTTCTTCTTCTTCTTCTTCTTCTTCTTCTTCTTCTTCTTCTTCTCTTTTCTCTTTTCCTTCTCCTTTTCCTTCTCTTTCTCCTCCCTCTTCTTCTACTTCATCATCATCAACTTCTTCTTCTTCTTCTTCTCTTTAACCCAGAGCTTAGTGGACTTTCTTCCTTTCCTAAGACAGTCTCTTATTCACCATGTTACTTTTTCAGCCTTTTATTTCATCCATATACTCCTGTCTAGAATTTCTCGTCCCGCTCAATCATCTCCTCGATCAAGGAGGTTGAACCAGTTTGAATGGCGTAAGTATGTGGTGACAAACCATACTGGTTTTCCTTTTCTCAGCGGTTTCGATGAGAATCCTTCTTTAAACCACTCTTTTCAAAACGTCATTATTAAGAACTATATTTCTAGTGGCATACTGGTTATTTTTGTCGCACACTACGCTACAGCTCGAGTAGTAATACAGGGACTGAGAAACAGAGTTGGTAACTAACTTTACCGTTTAGATCGGCGATTCGGTGTGCGATAAAATAGTTGCTGTTACTGCAACATTATTGTGAATTATCGTGTGCGGATGTCAGCGACTGGTGACTTGTATTATTTAGTGCGACGCTATTAAGTAAGATATAACGAGACGGATATATGAATGTGCAGCACACACACACACACACACACACACACACACATATATATATATATATATATATTGTAACTCTGATGATAGGTGTTTACTTGGTGTGGTTCTCGAGTCTTACTGGTCTGAAACTCTTCCTTTAGTTTCGCTGTTGACCTTTCCAAATTTTATCGAATCCTGTTAATAATGTTAAGCTGTTGAAGATATATAGGTGTAGTATTACAAAATGTTAAAAAAAAATTTTTGTGGCTTGTTGAAGAAATAAAAAAAATGTGTTTAAAAAAATATATAATAAAAAAAATTCCTTTTTATCGTTTAATTAATTAAAATCAATTAATTAATTAAGTTTCGTAAAGTTTTGAAATGTGTCTCACTTCTCTATGAAATTTTATTAATGTTCTTGTATTTTTTTAATAGCTTCCAACCACTTATAATATTGTCTCCAGGGACAATCGATATTTGTTTACTTTTTTGTTTTGGAGGTTATCTTCCTTCTGAGGTGGTAAAATTCTGGTAGTTTATTATTAAAGTTATATTAATTGTAATTTGTTATAATTATAACTATTTTGAGGTGAAAAGTATAAATGTTTTATTGAATAATTGATTAATAGACTCTTGTCGATTATAAATCGATTCTCAGGGTATCGAACAGTTACAAGTTGTTGATATATAAAATTCAATAAGGTTCTTTAAACAGCTAGTTATGGTTAAAGTCAGAGAAATCGGGCCAATATTAAAAAAGTATAACGTTACAACAAGTAATTACTAATACTAGGTACATACATTGAATAGAAATTGTAATAAAATAATTTGTTGTCGAACCGTACAGCTGATGGAAACTAGGAGGCGTTGCTCTTGGGTGATGACGACAGATATTGCAAATGGCTGCCGTGAAGTTGGTCAAAATGTCCTTCGTATATGCGACGTTCCAAATAAGAGATTTTCTTGTAGTATTCACGTCCTGCTGTCAGTAAATGTTCCTTCTGATGTTGTATAGTGTCTTGAATGAAGTTTCTGTGTGTTGTTTTTTGTATATCGGTGTATGTATAAGCTAGTTCACTTTATTGTCATTCGGCACTAATTTACGGTTATGGTGTATACTGTTTTCTTGTGTTGAATAGTGTTATTCGGTGTAGTTAGGTGCTGTTCAGTGTTACTTAGTCTTTATTAATTGTTTCTGTCACTATGTAGACGTTCCAAAATGGTTTTACTCGCCACTCGCGATTTTCAAAAATGTGTCGTTCACTGACTCGCCATTACCGTACTTTTAGTTAGGTTAACTTGGTTATATTACGCTCGTCAAGTGCTCCGTACAAATTCCAATAATCAACTATCTATTTCCTTCACTTTCGACTAAAATCTTAGCCAATACAATATTATTCTTTACATTGTTCAAATATAATTTTGCATCCTGTGCATGTTTTCAATTAATTATATAACTGCCTAAACTTTGGTTATTAATCAATTTTATTTGCTAGATGTAACTTAATTTAATCCTTCAGTTCATTTGGCGTATTTTAAGATTGAATAATGTCGTTTTATTATGTTTTTTTGTCTAAAATTGGTAATTTTACTTTCATTTTGTATTTGGTAAAAGTTCAAAATTAACTTCCTGTCATCATGCAAATTCTGCCATTTTTAACTTATATTTATTATTAATAATCTCATATTGTATTAAAAGGTTTATATTCCCTTATTTTCTTGTAATTATTTGAATTGGTTAATTTTTAAAATATTATTTTGGAATATATGACTCCCCTCTCCAAATTTTTAACTTCTGTCATTTCCATTTTTATTTCTAATTCTGGCTAGAAATTTCCAAAATCCTTCTAAGTGGTATCTGTAATTATATGGCTTCATCTCTGGTTTATTTTATCTAAATCCCTTTTGTTTAAATGCATTTAAGTGAGTAATTTCTCTGTTTTGATGAAGTTTGGTTTTCATTCTTTTGCCTAGATTTTTTAACAAGCTTTTTCTTACAAAATTTTTTAAACAATCAATAAATACTGTGTTATACCCTCTCTGACTTTTAAAACATGGTATTATAAACTAAACATTTTTTAAATTAAACATAACAATAATTAGTATTGGTTTCAATACCATAAACAGTCAAACAAATAAGAAATATTTTCAAAGATGGTTGTCTTCAACATTCAGACATTTTTTACAATCAACACTTATTACTAACATAGAAATATTATTTACTAAGGAGGTTTTTCCTAACTAACATCTTTTTTACTTATTACTATAAATACAAGTAATAAATATATTTACAGTTATGATGTTAGTTGTTCCAAACTTAAATAAATGTCCTTATACCTAATACATTTTTTTTAAATCCTTATCCTATATTCATGAAACCTTATAACTATATTCTTTTTTGTTACCTCTTATATTAAGTTTGATTATGCAGTTTTTTAAACTGTCTTTTAAATATTGTATTGGGTAATAGTACCCTGTCACTGTATAATGAAATCTGTTTTTACTCATTCTATAAAACAAAAATGTCACTTCAAACAGATTTATAGCTTGTTATTGTTAAAGGTAACACATTCACATGGGACAAATTTTAAGACACTTAAAGTTGTATGTTTCATTGTATACACAGTTTGTGGATGCCAAGAATGAAACATAAGGTTTATTTTTTATAATACCCAAACTAGCACTGGTTCACTTTACACTTTTTTGATGTTATTTCTAAATGGTTGTTTAGTCTTATTAACATCAATAAATTGGTTTGTGTGTTACAATGAATACTTGTTCCTTGGGTACTATATTATTGTTTCATCTTGGTTCACTGGCAACTCTTACTCTATACACTTTTCTCTCTTAATTTTATTGTACATGTTGTTACTGTCCAAGACTATTTCGTTATACTTTTATTATTTGTATTTTATTATTTATTTTGGGATATGGGGATATGGGTGTCTTTTATAAGAGCATTCCATCTTCCTCAGGACATCTTTCTTCAAAGGTGTCTTCTTTTCTTCTGTCTTCTTGGACTGGTATCTTCTCCATCTTCTTCTTGATGTCATCGGGTTTCTTGGGATTTCTCCATCTTCTTCATAAGTTTCTCGAAATACATCACCTTTATTGGTGGATCTTGCCTTATTCAGGGTTTCTTTTTAATTTATATTTCCTCGTTGTGGGTTTAGTCATATCCTGTGTTTCTTTGTTTACTTCTTACCTTCCTGGGTTATAATTTAAAAACCTTGGGTTATTAGACTGGTTTTGGATGATTCATCACTAGTAACTTATTTTTATTTGAACTTATACTTTTTATATAACAATGATTGTTCTGCACAGTTGCTATGAATTAATTCTTTATATCAAACTTAATGCTTTTTTCGGATTTAAATGTTATAATCTTATTATTCCAATGATCAATGCCATTCATTATTATGCGTTTATCTGTCACGCTACAATATGAATATATATGTGTTTGCTGACGACTTCCTTATGATTGAAAATACAGTCCCTGCTTTAAAAATATCTGTTTTCAGCTTTATCAGATTTTCAAACAATACAATATGAAAATCTCTACTCCTTAACAAAGGTAATGTCATTTCGAGGCAAGAAACCAATAAGAATATTTCCGAATAATTTGCGCCACTTTCCGATAGCCTAACCTGAAAATCCCATGTCACTGTACACTTTCCTGAACTGGAAATGAATTTCCAGGAAGGGTTACACTTTCTTGCTCACAGAAAGCTAGTCATTGCGCCGGTTTCTATTTTGGACACTACTTGCAAATAACGTGACATGTTGCGACTAACGACGGACTATACATTAGGTTAAAAGTTAAAAGTTCATGTGGAGGAGTTCATGAGTAGGCTTAATATTAAATAAATTTGGTGTGTCTTGGGAAATCTCGAAAAGCGAAAACTCCAGCAATCGCGAGAGGCGAGTGAACCGATTTAACGTATTAAAGGTTGCTCGCTTGTATTTTCACTTTTCTTCTTTCTTCTGCAGTTGACGAAAATATATATTTATATGCACAAACAACTCTCAAATAATTACAAGCGTTTCTCGAAATACCTCTTTTATAGAAAAATATTATCGGCAAGTCCAACTATCTTTTTACTACCCTCGTATTTTTAATTTAAGACGTCAACAAACAGTAACCAACAAACTAGAAAATAATGTGTTACATAGCCTTACACGGCCGGAGTCATTTTGGTTAAAATTACTTCCCGGGCTGTTTGGCAGTGGTCCAAAGTTTATGTCAAAATCAGACATTTCGGCAGTGACTGCCATCTTCAGTTGGAACAAGTAACGCTAACGTGAGATGATATACGTTAGGACCACAGTACTGAAGATGGCAGTCGGTGGCACTGCCGAAACCTCTGGTTTTGTCATAAACTTTGGACCACGGTCAAACAGCCCGGGAAGTAATTTTAACCAGAACTGGAAAATGACACAAAAATAGCTTAAACACACATAATTTTAGATCTAACAATGCCAAGACATTGTGTAATAAAACGTAGGCCTGAATACAAGATAACGCGTAAGTTTTTTTTATAAATCACTAGACAGTATTGTATTGTAAGCGTCTTTCAATATGTTTCTTTTTTTTACTGTACTATTGGAATTTTATATAGGCTACACGATATTTTTTTTTGTGTTGGTTTGATTTCAATTCGACAGAAGCCAGCCATATTGTGATTACGTGATTCTCCGGCTGTCAAACTCGTTTCACATCAATCAGAACAAATGTGGTTGCGTCACGTCTACTTTTTCAAAGACACAAACACACAGTCATCCGCATGCACGCACACGCACACACCTGATACCGTTTGAATCGCGGTCGCACAAACGAGACCCCCCCCTCCTGTGCCATCTCTCTGTGAGTTTTGACACCGTGTACAGCGGCGGTGTCTCGTTTCATACCCAACGATCAGATTTAATCAACAGTGACATTTCAAAAAGAAAAACATTAACAAAGGATTATGGTTATTAGTGATTTCATTGATGTCTACTTTGTTTCCACTGTACCATACGACGATCAGTGAGACCGTCGTAACAATATGTATTTTTAATTATAGAAATTATTAGTGATAAGATAAGTAAACACGGTGGCGACAGTGATAGGAGTATTTTTATTTCGATCGCTGCCTTGAAGGCGAAAATCTCAAGTTCACTGTTCAGGAACGGTCGTCAGGATTCAAACTGTAACTTATCCTCGCTTCCTTGAGTTATCGCTTGATTGTTACGTAAGTAGATGATGAACAAATCGTAATATTCCAAGAAAGAGGGAAACGCTTAAAATGAAATCTGAGTGTTTGTTCACATGTAGGCTAACACATTTAAATCGGTATGAAATTAAGTAAGTCTCCTCACTGTAGAATCTCACGCCTCGCCGATTTAGAACCAAGAGACGGGGGACAAGCTGAAACAAAGGAAAGGAATGGTTGAAAATGTAAGACAGCTGACATTGTCTGAGCAACAACCCTCTAATTCTGTCACAGACAGGGTGCGTTTAATAAAGGTCGTTTTGTTTCTTGAATTACGGTCATGTACACACAAATCCAAACACAAAAGCAGGCTCGTGCCCACAAGCGCGCACACACGCACACACACACTCACACACTGGCACATTTGTTTTCGGAATTACGACTTAAGTGGACCCCGTAAACTTCGAAGCCAGACCTATGACGTAACCGTGTCGCCTTGAAGGTATTATTGAGATAAACACTATCGACCTTGTTTATTTACCGATATCACAAATAAAATAATCATCATCATCATCCTGAAGGATTAAACCAAGGTTAGTTTTTTCCGGTCTCAAACAGGCAAAGTCTAGAGCAGGTCACTCCAGCGCTTCCTCGGACGTCCCACACCTCTCCGTCCCTTCGGCTTATAGTTCCACAGTTGTTTGGGGATGCGGCAGTCATCCACTAGGCAAAGACGCTCCCACCAATTCAGCCGATACTAGGCAATCCTGTCGAGTATACTTATAATATTCAGTTCCTGCCGTATGTCTGTGTTTCTTCCGTAATCGTGAAGAGTATACCCTGTCACGTGCCTGAGTAATCTCATTTCAGCCGCGTGGATACGACTGGCCTGGCCTGTCGTTAAAGTCGAAAGGGAAGGGCTATCACCTTATAGAATTTTAGGCGTGTTCCTTTACATGCTGACTTAAGAGTTCGCCTGACAGAAAAAAAAATAATTGTAACACAGAAAATACAATTTCTATCCACAACTGTGATAACGAGTATTAACACAACAGTAATTTATGCAAACAAAAATATAACACACAAAGATTATATCGATCAAAAAATGTGGTATCAAACACATCCGTTAACTCTATAATCCACTAAACTCAGAATCGAAACTGACTATTGATTCCGTCCACTACTGTTTGTATGTTGTCGGTAACGACGTCATTCACCAGCAAACGTAATTTACTAGAATATTCGCGGACATTCCAGGCGCTTATTCTAGAATGTCGTAGAACAAACTATGTTTACCTATCAATGTAAAGTACATTCATATAGAACATTTTAGTGTCTACAAATAGTGTGCATTAATATACACATGTTCTACATAAATTTCGGAAACATAAATAGACGTAACATAACCTACGTACATAAAATACTTATACAATTACACTGATCGAATGGTCGCTCGGCACTTGGTATAACATTTTATTAATACTTGAATTTAATAAATAAACATTTGGTATAGTTCTACAGATAATTTTTATTTGTAGTTTTTTTTCATTGTTTCACCAGTTATGGCAGCTTCAGAGGTTAGACTCGATCTGACAGATTTGAATGTATGTTAGGTGGGGGAGTATTGGAGGTAGCGTATGACCAAGGGTGCATTGGAAGTTAACAGTTTAAGAAGTTAACAGGTTTAACAAAGATGCGCGTTCTACTGTAGATAAAAAAAGTACCGTTAATGGCTAATTATGAATCGTATACAATACACTTTTTTTTGTATAAAATTACAGTTCAGATCTATTATCTTAAGCTTTACAAACGCCTTCTGTCATAGAAGAAATTAAGCGATACAACGACAATTCAGTGGCAGGCTGATTGCAACCATCCCAACGTCCTTGCCAGGGAGTTTCATTCTAGCGGTAATGTTGCGCGTAGACTAAATCATTTCGAATTCAATGCGTTAGTAGACAGGTTTTCTTAAGTTTTCTTAGACTATTAGGAACAATATATTAGTATGTATTTGATGTAGTATTTTTTTGAAATGGAAATACCTCCTGTACGTCACTTTTTGGTCATTCACTATTTTACTGAAAAGTAAAGACTAAAACTCAATAGCTTTCAAAGGTAAATATCCAGAGAGGACTAAGACAGTTCAATTTTATCAAAGGCTATCTCAAAGTCAACGAAATTTATATGCGTTTTTTTTATTGAACTCGCGATGCTTCAATGATTTGTATAATATTAAAGCATTGTCTGTTCACGAACTGCTCTTCCTGAAGCCGTTTTGTTACAAATTACGGCAGCCCCTGTACTATCTTATACGTGTTAATTATGGACAGCATGCAAGAAACAAGACAGTAAAAAACAGGCCTCCGAAACGGCGTTCTTAAGATGTATTAAATGGTGTTCTAAGCTTGACCGTATAAGGAATGAGACCATAAGTGGTGAAGAGTTACAAGTTTTTAATTTGTAAACGAAACATAAAAGATTACAAACAACGTTGGAATGAACACAAGAACACTTAGAAACAATGTCTGATTTAATACTGGCCAAACAAGTCTGGAAATACAAACCTATAGGACACAGGTGTGTGTGGGTAGGCCCAGGAAGAGATGGCTGGTGGATATTTGAAGGCGGAATAGGCAACACCTTGCCTTTGCCGTTTTGTGAAGATGACAATGTTGACTACGGCGGTTATAAACAACTAAACAACAGTACTTTACAATCAGGCCATCCGGAAGAAGGTGTAGACTGATACAGACAATTTGGACAGGACGGATACAAATGGGAAGCATCCAATTCAAACCTGTTGTAGACAGTTTCACTGAAGAAGACTTTTTCTGATTACCCGTTCTGTGTAGAATGTAATACGAGTTAGCCTACATTCAATTTAAGAAATACGTTGGGGTATTAAATACTTCCGTTTCGCACATATATACGGTATCTAATGATGAGAAGACATTTTGTATAAAATCCGACACAAATGTTTCAAACCTGTACCTAGCTCAATAATTGACCCTCAGAAAACCGTTTAGTAGGGTATCCGAAGGAAGCTCCTGAGACGGATCCGGGGTCGCCATATATAGAAATGGGGAATGGAGGATACGGCACAATAATGAGATATATTTTCACTTCAACGAACCAACGGTAGAAGTGCAGGCAAAACAGAGGAGGCTACAATGGGCTTGTCATGTCGTAAGAATGGACGACAAACGAACACCTAAAAGAGCCTTATGGGGAGTATGGATGGCAAAAAACCAAAAGGCCGTCTGAGGAAGAGCTGGGAATGTGTTGTTGCTGTCGGTGCAAGAGAGATGTTGGGAGTGCGAGGATGGAAGTCCTTTGCTACCGATAGAGAGAGGTGGAGGGTCAGGATAGAGGAGGCCAAGGTTCGACTTCGGGCTGTACCGCCATAGGAGAAAGAGGAAGATTATTTATTCAAACTTTAATAATGCTGTAAATGATCAACGTAACTCTCTAAAATTTATAATATTCGATTCAGTTTCTTAAAGACTTATTCTATTGTTTAAACGTTACGTTTCTTTACTCTAAAAATTATATTTACTCTTACAATAGTTACCAACTCTCTAGACCTGAATCTCTTGTCCGCCTACTAGAGTATGCTACCCACTGCCATCCTATGAAGTGGGTGCCTTTCTGAACTTTGTATCTCATATGTATAAGTGGAATTTTTTATGAAAGTGTCTAAACTGTAAGATGAAATCTGTTTACTAGACCCCAGGCGATTGCTTACATTTTGCTGGTAAACGTCAGCCTTGGTTATTTATTACATTCTAAATATCACAGGTGAAATTCATACACAACAGTTTTTGCTGTGAAAAACAGATTACATACATACTTGCTGATTGAATGACTTGACCAAAACGGTATTTCAACCTTAATTGTGACAAATTATTTAATGCATTATTACTAATATAGATACAGAATAATTATCATGCATAAACTTACATTATTTACTGACATTCACAGTCACTACTAAACTACCATAACATCTAGTGTCAAGCGATACTTATAGAACATCCTGTGTAACTGAACGACCGATATTCTGACGCATTTACGCTGTAAACTTGTAAAAACGTAATCTCATCGTCGTGAAAAACGTGAAATTAATGAAACTAAAAAATGATTAGGTTTATTAAGATCGGTTATTTCATCAACACGTTGTGCCATATGGATCTATTTACATTTTTCAATGTAAACAGAGAAGTTTACATAATCTCGTACAGTTTATTTGCAGAATTAAACTCGTATTCCCAGTATTATTATATCAGGCGAAGTGCAAATAAACTGCAACAGTTGTTGAAAAACGGACTCTGCTTGCTGTTTTGTAAAAACATAAATGAAAAAAAAGATTCCGGTTCACTGGGCATTCGCTCGTGGCAACGTTCACACATCATTCCACAGACTTACAGACTATCTCAAAGTACAGACAGACATTCCACTCGTGCGTGTTTACTTATCGCATGACCAGCAGCGCATATAACAACACACTTTGTATGATATTTAATCATCTCACATACGATGAAATAATTTACATTTATTATTTATACTATTAAAACGGTCTCACGAACCGTCGTCTCGTACGGAGGAAACAATATACAGACACCAGTCAAGTCACTAATTACCAGCTTTATTTAGACACAAATAAGAATTTTATATCAACAAGGTACTCTCAATCAATAATTCAAGTTAAATTTGTTCACATGTAATTCTAAGCCTAGCTATTACAGTACCGCACTAACTATAACACAATAATCATTTTCCACTAACCAGCAACAATCACTTGATCCGCACTCTACAATGTTACCAGGTGTAACTAAGTGATTAAGTCGGCCACTGTCGCTTATACAATTCTCGGAGATGTTGCAGGAAAACGTTTTATTTCTGTCGGCGGTGTGTCAGCATAATTTGCATAATTAAGAACGATCCAACAGTCTCGAGGCTACTTGAGTGGACGGTACTGCACCTGCCGAGAAACCTATACGTAATAGCGAACTTTTACGTAGTGCCGAGACTTTTACGTAATAACACCTGCCGACTTTTCAATAGTGTTACGTAATTGTTGTAACAATACGAATCGACTGACAAAAAAAATTATTTTTTTACAGGAAGAAAAATGGAAGAGTACCTGTGTCGACAGGGTAATCACTAACACATGCGATCTCTATGAAAAACCAGTTCATTAATAAACGTCACGAGTACAATATCTAGCTGTATATTATGTACAGACATGCGATGTAAACAGTTACAGATTTAATTGAAATGCAACACAACGTTTTAAGAAAACACAGGTGCAATTAAAAACTCGCAGGTAAAAGCTGTATAACGTTGCTTTGCTTTAAGTTGTGGGATAGTCTTTGTACCCGTGGCTTGATTGCAGCTTCCGGGACGTGTCCGATGACTGTCAGATGAAAACAGTGCTGTACGTTCTTGGCAGGGTACCTAAAATTTGGATGGGACCCGTCAACGCGATCATCCTCCGGATGGCGCAGGAATTATGAACAGCATATTTATCTATATACTTTAGTAGCTCTGACCCTTGTGGCGATGCGGACGGCAGGTGCTGCCTGCCTCGGACACAGTAGACAGACGACTTGAGACGTCGGTCATTCTCCGCGAAGCAGAGATCTCCGTGCCGGTGGTAAAAGGGCCATGCAGTGTGCTAGATAGATGCTTGGAAAAGGATTTCCCTGAGGAGCGTAAGTGAGACATAAAGGATAGGAAAATTCTAGGGAGTATTCAGTAATAGATTGAATACTGACTTTACGGGGGGACACCAAGAATCGCCCGAGGGCGAAAGGAATATAACACAAGGAATATATACGACTGCCCTTTGTAGGTTTCTGGAAGATCACAGAAAAAATTAGTGAGAATGGTAGCTGTGTCATGCGATATGTCTACAACACTATATCACTTGCCTCTTCAACAAGCAATGAAAGTATGTAATATCAAAAGAGCAAAAATTACATCAAACCAGATACTAGTTTGTGCTGATCAGCTGATCAGTGGCGTAACCAGGAGCTGTTTCTGGTGTGGGGAGAGCTGAGGCAAGCTTCAGAGCGGGGAGAATAAAATGATACTAGCTAGAAGGTCGGAGCCCCCATTTCCCTCAGGACAAATGAGAAGCTCAGGACACTTCCCATATAATTTAATGAATTATGTAACGCTATCGGAAAGTCGGCAGGTGCAGTTATGTAAAAGTTCTACACGTTTCTCGGCTAACCGAGCAGGTGAAGTGTCTCTGTCAAGGCCGTGCACTCAAGTGGCCTAGAGACTGTTTCTTAACTATGAAAATTATGCTGGCACACCACCAAAAGTTTGGGAAACTATTCTGGAACATCTGCGGGATCTATATAAGCAACAGCGGTCGGTTTAGTTACACCTACCGATATTGTAGAGTGAGGATCAAGTGATTGCTGCAGATTACAGGAAAGTGATTACTGTGCTATAATTAGTGCGGAACTCTAATAGTTAACAGTATTATTGCGTGTAGACACATTTAACCTGAATTACTATATGAGAGTATCTTGTTGATTTCAAATTGTTATTTGTGACTAATTAAAGCTGGTGATTAGTGACTTCATTGTGTTTCCATTGTACAATACGACGATACGTGAGGCCGTTGTAGATATGTGTTATATAAATTGTGTACGTCACAACACTGTTTAGTAAATGTTGCTGGCTGCTAAGACTCAACATTTACCGCATTTTTGACGTCTTGATATGAAGATTTACGGAAGACGATAAATCCGGTTAAACAGTGTTCGCAGTAACTCGCAAACCGTCATTTAGGCTTAGCGTATCGCGGTTTGAGCGCGCGCTGGCATACAGCGGCGGCAGGCCAAACACACAATATAGACGTAAACAAATATTTACTGCCTATAATATACTGTACGTGATTTATCGTGGTCTTGAATAAAATAGAAATCCCACCCTACTAGCTTCGGAAATGAAATGTTCTGCTTGTGTGTGGATTATACAATAACATTTGTGCGGGCGTGCGTGTGTGAGTGCATAAGTAAGACATTGAAAGACAAAATAAACTATTTAAAAAAAAAACTCAAAGGCTCGGGTGTGGATAATTCAATAAAATTTGTGCGGGCCTGCGTGTGTGAGTACAGAAGTAAGACATTTGAAGATAAATAAACTATTGAAAACACTAACTGAAAGACATAAAGATACAAACTTAAAAACACTTCATAACTCAAATAACATAACCTTAGAAAATAAAATCTAACATTAAATTGGACATTTTCTATAAAACTAAGGATATATAGAGGGGTTAGTGGTAAAACTACCCAAGTCCTTGATGTTTCGAAAACGACATTTTTTATGCATTTCTCTTTTTCTGTACTTTTAACAGCTGTGTAATCTACTAAAAATCTCTATTAATAATAAAAATTGTCCTTAATATCAGTTTTGTGTATCATCGTTGCACTTGAAAGCCATTAATTTCATTTTTGCGTAAATTCACTTCAGTGGACTTGGGTAGATTTAGCAATAACCCCACGATATACGAGTAACCACGATTTACCCCATCTCGTAAATCAAAATGCCCATATTGCATCTAAGGAAAAGACAAATAAAGAAATCTTCAACACATAGATATCTTCAACACTTCAATGCATGTTTAAAATTCATTTTTAAGCTCCATTCATTAAAAATGTTAAACTAATAAAAGGCAGATATGCGAAGCGTTTATAAAATTATTACATGGGAAATTCAGTACATACGGAATTAATAACACTGACTCACTAATCAAATGGAAACTTTAAATAAACAAAACGAAACTATTTATTTTATATTTAGAAACAGTACTAAAAATAAATTAAACATTGTTTTTAGAAAAAATTTGAAGAAAGCCCTCGACACTTTTACGTAAAAAATACAACAATCAAAACATTAAAATCAAAATAGTAGTAGACTGTGACAAAATAAATACTCTTTTAGAGAAGAAATCAATTATTATTGTATTTACGCAGGGTAAAGTATAATTAGTCTACTACAGAAACTGAAAGATTTACTGAATGAAAAAATATGTGTTTATGCGTAATAATAACAAAATATTAAAGAATACAATATTAGAATGAAAAATAGTTTGGGTTACCGATGTTGTTTACTGTTTGGGCAAGTTTTTACCTTCATTCTATGCCGTTATGAAATTTATTTAGTGTGAATACATTTCTTAATTTCTTTGTCGGCGTTCTAACGTCACTCCTTTTACATTTCTCATAATTGCTTTTTTTGTAATTGGATTTTTGCAACTTTTCCTTTCCCTAAGCACAGTTTTTACTTCCACACATTAAATCTAAAATGCCATTACTCTATTGAACTTCATTTACAGCATAAATGTTTTCTTTGGAATGATATTTGAACGGTTTCGCATGCGAATTATAAACTGTTAAGTTTTGTGCACATGAAGCTACTAAAATGAATACTCATCATTGACCTTCCCAATCATCGATCCACCAGACAATTCGCCTCAACTGTATCGGTCCTGGCACTCTTTCTGCGCGTCCTAACTAGACAGTTCTCGTGGACTTTACCTAAAAAAAATTACGTGTTTAATTAATAAAACTATATTCTTTTAAGTATAAGAACTTTTGGCATATTCTTGGCTATTACATCTAGGCAATGTAGAGGAATTACAAAGCATTGACAGATAACAATATCGATGTAGACATTTTCACTTATATTATTTTTATTATTATTATTATTATCTATTATTTTTTGTTTGTAGAAGAGTATACATGTATTTCCTATTTACTTTTAATATTACCTGTAAGTTACAGGCAGTAGTTTCCTGTAAATTACTTTCTATTTACAGAATAATTTTCTCAATGGACTGTTTCATGTACTACGTTGACCACTCAATTAATAACTCTTGACTTTTTTTTATTAGTCTGTCATGGAACCCCTAATCAGGTAGAAGTGAAGAGACTCTTATTCTCCGTAAGCAAAGTCTGAAGCTTAGAAATTTTAAGGACTTGTTACGATGCATAATAAATTAATTATAGTTTATTGTGAAGTGGTTTTATTTATTTTTGTTGTATTAAATGAACTATGTTTCTATGAATTTAATGGAGAAAGTAAACTACTGCCACGATACTGAGGAGATAAATAACACTTGTGGGTACGCGACGATTTGTATGAGCGGCAGGAATACGTAACGCTCGCGCTCCTTTTTGATCTTTACAGATGCGCCTTTCAGATTGTAGTCGATTATCCTACGCGTGTCCAAGATAATCTTGTCACGGACTATACAAGAGAATGCTCCAAAGCCTTGCAAAGCCTTGAACGGTGAAAGATCTTACATAGGTCCTGATGTTCATAATCCATTTTTTTTTTTGCGTCCACCCGAATGATTCTCATTCTGTGTCTGGTTTATGACTGAATCTCACCAAACGTTTTACTGTTTGTTAACTCACGGTCACTGTTATAACTAGGATAACTTGTAGAGCCAAACCACTTATAGGTCAATTTTATGTTTTAAGCTATAAGTTGACAGATTATCTTGGTTACTATGTAGAGAGATAACACGTAATAGACGTAATCTTAATGACAGAATTTTCTTTGAATACCAAAGCAATTGGAAACGTATTGTAGTTGGCCTCGCACCGGGTGTAATCCGTAAAGGGCAGACGTTTCTTGATGCTGTCCACAATCCGCACGTAGAGTAATATATAATCTAACTGTGCACTGTGCACCAGAGGACATGCAGTACTGTCTAACTGAACACAATGAGGTATAAAGTATAGAAGCGATAAAACTACTAGTCTTGTCTTGGACGCGTGTCAACTGATAAATGGTAGAGTCAAGCGACTCCAGATTAACTTTCTCGACAGTAATTGGTTTCTAAACTGCTGTAAGACAAACAGACAAAGATATTGTTATTCTTCTTGCTGAAGCTTTCTGACTCAATTCTTCAACAGAAGACAAACATAAGAGATAAACCATTATTAAAAAAGTTTTGATTCTACTTCTACTATCCGTTATCGAACAATATTTATTGCTTTCATTTCAATCTTCCTGCATTATTCTCGGGATTTATAAAATAAGTTACTGATTTTAAATCATAGGGTTTTGGTAGGTTTCAATCCGTGTAATAGTTAATCGTAAATAAGGGTTGCCAAACTTGTAATGTAATAAAATGTATATTAGGCGCGACAAAGTTTAAGCCGTACTTGTTTTCAATCACGCTCGACTGCTGTATCTTTACATCATGAGCTTTAATCACTGCATGGGTATATATATATTTTTGTCGTTATTTCTTGAAGAATAGAATCAGTTTTTTCCAAACTTCATAAAATAATATTGTAACGAGCCGCTGTTTGTATACGTTACAAATAAATATTTCTGTATTGTAGAAAAAATTTAAAAAAATTTAATTTAATTAAAAAAAAATTTGTATGTTTGCTTATAGTTTAAATAATTAATAAATAATTCTTGTTATTTTTTTGTCGAAAATTTAAAATTCAGTAATTTATTTATGTCAATTTATTCACTTCTGGTTAACGGTAAATAAATTTGGAGTTAATCAGATTGTCTCACTTGACCAATCGATTGGCGATTTTCTTCTATGCTCCAGTATATCACTCTCCTTTAGTAAGGGTCGTCTTCCAGTAAGTCCTGTAATTAAGGAAAACTCTTATTTTAACTGGTGAAATAAATTTAAAACCAGATAATTTAATTAATTTGATTTATTGACAATTTTTCAGAAAATATCGATTTAAAATCGATATTGATATAAAGTTCGACTCTTCTACAGGGATAATCGATTCTCAAGACAGGTTATATTATATAATTATTTTATGAAAGGTTCTTTTAACGGTTATAATTATAATAGTCAGAGAAGGGGCAAGCATAGAAAGTATAACATTAACAAAAGAAATCTTATTAATTAATAAATACACAATTTGATAATAATATATAATGTTTATAATGCACAATTTTATACCCAATGATGACTGGATGAATTCAATCGGGAGAGTTCGCTTTGCATCACGGAACCATCATGGCGGCGACTTCTCTAATGCAGTATAACAGGAATGGCGTCGTTGGATTTTCAGACAATAAAATTGCCTTCACAACTGCTTTATGATCTCCGTAATATTGTATAATGTCTATTGTGTTGTTAGAGATGTTCTGGTTAAATGTTCCGTGTTCACTGGCTTTAAATGTTGGTATTTGGTGTGTTCACTGTTGTCGGTGTATGGCGAAAATTTGTGAAGTTCGTTTGTAATGTGAATTATTAATGTTTGATAGTTTTATGAGTTTATTCCACTTATATTCGGTTAAGTATTGTTTGTTTTCACTGTTTGTGGTGGTGTTGTGCACTGTTTTTATGTTTAAAATACCAATTTCGGTAACTCTCGATTTTTCACTGATTTTAGGCTAAATTTTTACACGCCATTAAAATATTCGCTATATATGTTCTTAGCGCGAGCTAAAACAACCGTCCGCTTTGAATGTTAATTAAGAACTGTTTTACTTCCTTCATCTCCTAAAATATCTTGCCAAGTTAATATTAGAAATGGATTGTTTAAATATAAATCACTTCCTGTGTATGTGATTTCAAATACATTATATTCAAAATATTTTTTGTTTATTGGTTACTTTCGTGAACTAGTAATTACATAATTGGTTTCTTTAACTCCTTCTGTTTAATTTGAAATACAATAGTCTATATTTATAAAGATTTTTGTCAAAATTGCTATATTTCTGTCATTTTGGAAATACAGGCTCAAATCTGTTTCCTGTCCTTGTCCAAAATTTTAGCCATCTTAGGTGTTATAAATATGATTATAATAAATTTCAGATTGATATAAATCTTTCCCTCTCTTTAATTTCTTACAAATTTATCATTTGATCATTCTTTTAGTTATAATTCATGAATTTACTATTCCTCCTCTAAAATAGTTAGGTATTACATTTTGAAATTTTTTAATAATTTAATACATCTTTTTATATTATTCTATTAATGTATAGTTTCAGTTAGAGTAGTTGGTGATTGATTCACCTTATATAAATCTCATTAGTTTACTTGGTTTATTAAACCTTCTTACTCAATTATAATGTTATTTGGAATTTATTATTTGGCCTAGATTTTATATTTTTACATATACTGTTTTTCGAATAATGTTATTTCTATACCCCTTCTGACATTCTAAAGTTAACACAATATTAAATAAAATTTCCTTATATAACTATTGGTACATGTAGCAATGTATTCTTGCTCATAATACAAAAACAATATTGAAAATTAATTTCTAGTCTTTAAAGTTAGACATTTTGGTTTTAACTATTTTTTAAAATACATAACAAACATTTTATAAATTAGTATAGTATACAGACATAAACATTTTAGGCTGTGTGCACACTGTTATATTAATAAATATTCTTATCTTAATCATAATCCTTATTCTATATACCACCTTGAAATGTGGAGTTCATAGGCTCTAAACATAATTAGCCATTTAATTTTTTATTTTTTTGTTAAACTTAATTTAATTTCAGTCCTTTCTGTTTATATTGTTTATTATATTTTAATCCCCTGTCACAGTAATTATTCCCCCACCTGCTGTCTTTATCATTTGCATTTCAATGAATGTTTTTTGATAAAAAGTGGCCTCTTCTATGAAACATTAGAAATATTTTCACAACAATATTTCATGACATGTTATCTTTGTAATTATATACAACATAAAAGTTATTCAATAGCACATAGTTCAAGTAACAGTTACACCTTTACTTGAAGTTTATTATATTTAAATCACTTGCACTGGTACACTTACACTGTTGGTTCTGACTTATATTTGAGTTCTACAATATTCTAAGAATAAACTTTTAGTTATAATGGACTGTGAAGATTTGTTTATTTTATTATATAATAACTTTAGTTGGTGCACTTCTATTCACACTACTAAATGCTTTTGTTTATAATTAATTTACATTGCTTTGAGGTTTTGGGGTGTTATACTTTCTTTGGGTGACATTAAAATTTGGTTTGGGGTTTATCATTGTTAATAGTAATAGGTTTATCATGGGTATAGCTCGTAGTCCTCCCATCCTATATCTTCTTTTCTTCTCTTCTTCCTTCTTAGGTTTTCCAAGGTAATTTGGTTTCATTTTGTCCGTTGGTTGGTTCGGGGTATCTTCTTTATTACCTGCTCCTAACCTACCTGGCTATTCTCCTGATTTTATTTAATTTCTTCGGATTTAACTTTCTTGATACTTTATAGTTGCATTTTTATAATTTAATTATACTTTTATTTTATGGTGGTGTTTTCCTTTGATATTTAATTATTTTCATTTGATATTCAATTATTTTCATTTGATATTTAATTATTTTCATTTGATATTTAATTATTTTCCTTCGATATTTCCTTTGAGTTAATTGTAATTTAATGTATTTATGATCGTAATGGAATTATTACTTAGTGGATTATCTGTCATGCTACAATATGGAGGTAAAAAAAAAACTATTAAACGAGAAGAAAGCATGAGTCACCATGCCTCATGACGACCTCTATACAGGAGGCAGTGTGAGCCAGTAACGTTCGTATGATCCTTCATAATGTAAGGGAATACCGTGGTTAAATTCTACGTAACGTGGAAATTATGTACTCCTAAAAAAAATTAATATACAGTAACTGAAAACTGAGCGAAGAAAATAAATTCATCGTTGTGAACTAATAATCTTAAACGAGAAGAGGAGCGGTCAGGTATAAATACAATAGTAGACAGTATAGAGGGGTTAGTGGTAAAACTACCGAAGTCCTATTAATAATAAAAATTAACCTTAAAAACCATTTTATGATTTATCATTGCACCGGAACCCCTTTGATTTCAGTTATTCATAAATTCACATGAGTGAACTTAGGTAGATTTACCACCAACCACACGGTATACTGTCTACAGTAAAGTCAAAAAAATGCTTCGATCAAAATGCTGCAGAAAATGTATAGCTATGTTGAAAAATAAGACCTAATGACGTCAAAATATGGTCAACTAAATTTTTTTTTTTTAGGTGGAAAACATAACAAGGGAGAACAAAAAAAATCGAGTAGGCGATGGTGCTTGTTAATCGGCCCTGGGATATGGCTCTGAGGTAAGGATTTTAAAATTTAGATTTGAAAGGATGACTGTCCACGGTTGAAATGGGTTATCTGAGAAGAAGTGAGTCCATAAAGTCCAAACGTTTTAAATTAAGAAGAGATTGTGGACAAATGAAACAAGGAACAAACGTTAATTGTTTATGTTCTCGTATTAACTTTGACGTCCGGTTAAAAAAAAGAAAACTATAACTGTTTTCTAATGTTTTTTTTTTTTTTTAAGAAATGATTCTTGTGGATTTCAGATTCTCAGAGAGAACTTAGACGGAGAGGCAGAGACAGAAAGAGAGACACACAGATATACAGGCAGACAGACAGAGATAGACAGACAAACAAACAGAGATAGACAGACAGAGTGTGTGAGAGAGATACGTAATTGTCATGATATAGACTGTTCTACAGATAATTTTTATTTTTCTGACAATTGTTTCACCAGTTACAGAAGCTTCAAAGGTTAGATCTGAACTATTTGAACATGGAAATTTTAAATGTATGCTAGGCGGGAGAGGAGTACATTTAATTAAACACAATACTTAGGCTATATTGTAAGCGTATAAGATTTCTCAGCCACATGGAATACTCGACAGGATTGCCCAGTATCGGCTGAATTGGTGGGAATATCTTTGGCAAATGGATGACTGGCACATCCACAAACAACTAAGGAACTATAAGCTAAAGGAACGGAGAGGTGTGGGACGTCCAAGGAAACGCTGGAGTGACCAGCTCTAGACTTTTCCTGCCCGAGGCCGGATCAAACCACCCTTGGTTTAATCCTTGCAGATGATTATGGTGATAATTTTATAACATAATTAAGAAGTAAATGATAGGGGACAGATAGATAAGATTAAGAATTAAATTGCTTAGGACTAATTAGGTGTTTTTAAAATAAGGGTGTGTGACTGGCACACATGTGTGGATGAGAATGACTAGGTTTAAAAGGAATGCACACACACACAGACACACACACACACACACACACACACACACACACACACACACAACACTGAAACACAAGGAATTTGCTAGAAAAGTATGTAACTGTCCAGATGGTGGGACAGGGCTGAGGGTGGGGAAGGGACATTCAATTATAGCTTGTTGTGTGTGAGTAGGGTGGGGTGAGATGTGAGTGAAGGTTTTTTCAGGTTTTTTGGTTTAATTCCGATCTGACGATGAGCTGTGAAGCTTGAAAGCGCTAATCGGGATAATTTTATATAGTGGTGTGCAACAGTGATCATTCTGCTTGTGATTTCAACCACTAACACAACTTTCTTGATTGTACTATGTATTGTTATGGGGGTCTCACGGATCGTCGTATTGTACAGTGGAAACAGAATATAGACATCAATGAATCCACTAATTACCAGCTTTAATTAGTCACAAATAAAAATTAAATTAACGAGGTACTCTCATACACTAATTCTAGTTAAATTTGTCCATACGCAATAATAATGTAAACTGTTAGAGGACCACACTAATTATAATACAATAATCACTTTCCACTAATCCTCAACAATCACTTGATCCGCACTCTGCAATATCGCCGGGTGTAATTAACATCTAACCTGGCCGCTGGTGCTTGCACTTATGTAGATCCCGCAGAGGTTTTAGAATAATTTTCCACATTCCTGGCCGCATTCCAATAGAATTTGCGTAGTTACAAGAGTTCGAACCAATCTGGAGTGTTACGAGTTTGGACGGCCTTGACACAGACGCCGCACGCTGGGCTAGTCGAGAACCGTATAGAATGACAATCTTCAATTTTTGAGAGCGCAACCTAATTGTCGTAGCAATATATTTGCATTTTTTTAAGTGACGCGCATTTTAACTCCAAAATGTGGTCACACACTACCTCTAACCCTCCCCCGCCTAAAATACATTTCAAATCTCTCAGTTAAAATCTAATTCGGAAGCTACCGTTAATGGTGAATCAATTGTCACGAAAATAAAAAAAAACATCTGAAGAACTATACCAAGTGTTTGTTTAGTTAATTCAAATGTTAATAACATGTTCTACCAAGTGCCGAGCGATCATTCGATAAGTGTAAAGACTGTTATGTAGAGGAAAGTCATTTATCAATACGTGCCGAGATTTAT
The DNA here is from genome assembly GCA_034769895.1 of Magicicada septendecula. NCBI lineage: Eukaryota > Metazoa > Arthropoda > Insecta > Hemiptera > Cicadidae > Magicicada > Magicicada septendecula. Next base: position 1,354,789,742 of record CM068367.1, on the reverse strand, counting down.
ATGAAACTCGGTGCTTAAAGCGGATACCTTAGATACAGGGAAAACGTTGCTTTTGGTGAACAGAGAACGGTTCAGTTTTATGTAAGACGGAGTTTTTTTCCCGGTCGTGAGCTCTGTGTCATGTGAGAAAAAACATACATGGCTAGTGAAATGAGATTTTTACGATCAGTACTAGGACTATCACGGAGGGACCGGCTAAGAAATGATGGTATAAGGAACATCCTTGGGATATACAACCTAAACGAAAGGATAACAGCATACCAAAATAAATTTTGGTTTATAATCCGAAAGGACGGCGAAATATTGGAAGCCCTAAAACAGATGGTCGGACCAAGGAGTGCGCAACGGATCGTAAGGTTCACAGCCTGAAGAAGAAGAACAAGAAGAAAACGTACCTACTTGGAGAAATTTTGTCCAACTTTGGAAATGTATCAGTATTAAAGAGGCTTGATGAATTTCAATATATCATTTCAACTCACAAAATGTGTAGAATGTGTAGACATAAACTAAAAGTACGAACTGTTATAAGTACAGCGATTTTGTATTTTCTTTTCTCAACTTTTTCAGATTAACGTACAACTGTTTCACTCAACCTGTTTCGTATTTAATTAATTATTGTTCCTCTTAACAAAGTAATAATATATTTTGTAATAACTAACAATTACAATTTCTACCCTTTTGAAGACAGTCTCTAAATCAGTACACAATTTCTTCCTTGTTTAACCTCATACATGTTCTCCAGTCTAGGAGGATTTCCATTCCCTCTTGTGACGTCTCCCTTGTTAAGACAACACAAAAATCGGGAACTAGTTCAATTCGTTACCAGTTAATTAAACTAGCTGCCGTTATTAGTAAAACTTCCTTACCAACAAATTACAACACAATTTTTACATAGGAAATAGACAAGGATTGCACAAATTTATTCACTCACTTGGTGTTAGCAAAAACATCTCTTTATTACTATTCAAATCTCATGATTTACTTTGTTTTTCAAAAAGAATTACTCTAGCAAATTCTGCTTTTAATGTATTAAAATATTAAGTGTATTATTCCTTTTATTTCAAAAGTACTCATCTAGATGTTGTTTTAAGTACCTCGGATCCGGGTCTATACTTTGTTAAAAATTAATTTATCACAATTTTAACCAAATTATTGGAAGAATAAAATTGGTTGAAAACTACAGAATTACCTTACATTTAGATATAGTGCTGTTACTACTACTTCATTACAAAAATTACAAATCTGATAAGTTATTCTTTACATTATTAAAAGTTCTTTAGAGTTCTTTTGTTACTTCTCTTATTGAAACGAATATGTACAAATGTTGTGTTTGGATATCACCTGAATTTAACATGAGGTTGTGGCTGGGTCCTTAGTGGTCATCTTCTGTCGTCTTCTAGGGTGGTGAACGTGGTTCCTCTTGAAGCTATATCGGGTTGATTATATCTGGTCTCGACGATCGGATTTTTTCTTGAAGTTCATACTGTTGTATTTTGAGTTTTCTACGTCTGGAGTTTGTAGTTCACATTTTACACCTTAATGATAGTTCTTACTTTGCAGTACTAAAGTCTGGTAAGTTACATAACTTACAACTTACAGTTTTATTGTTTAAAAGAGATGTGTCGGCTAAGTTTTCCTTTCTTTATATTTTTATAACTCTACACACACTACATTATTTATTTTTGTTATTATTTTCCACACTACATTCTTCAAAATAAAATCACCTCAAACTGGATACCTTTTTAAACGGCATACACCTACGTGTATGTGGACAACACAAAACTCACATCTTTACATGTCGAAGTTCTACTGGCGACTGCGTGCATAGCTTAGGGGCGAGGGGTCAGTAAGCTGGCGCGTATTTACGCACTGAGAAAATAGTTCGTTCTTTTATTTATTATTAATTACTCATCAATTAGAATGTAAACACTTTACGTTAACTTTGTTACGAATTAGAGATTTCCTTATTTATATAGTCTTTTAAATAATTAACGTAATTATTATTATTATTTAATTAACACCTTTCTTTGTGTGTTGGTACGGGACAATTTCAAGTTGATTCAGGAATCTGGGTATAGGTAAGGGTGGATAATACTCTTACTTGTTAGAAATTAAAAATTTTTATTTGTGCGATTTACTATATTCTTTAAAATCGTCACACTCTACACCCCTCAATCATTCCCTCGGTCACGATGGTAAAACCAGTTTGAATGGCGTAGCAGGTGAGATCAATTTACAATGGAAACGCGAGACAGCTGCAGCAACGTGCATTATGTAGGAAACTAGAAAGTACACTATAACACTATAATACAGTATAATATAATACTGTTACTTTGTCTTGTAAGGGGTGAAGTAATTGTTTTTAATGAGTAAAGCAAGTTGTTCATTAGAGTTGTCAAACTTTTGAAGGACAAGGCGCACGGCACAGGGAAAGAGAGAGAGAGAGAGAGAGAGAGAGAGAGAGAGAGAGAGAGAGAGAGAGAGAGAGAGAGAGAGAGAGAGAGAGAGAGAGAGAGACTGACCGATGAGTCGTCTCTACTTGCATCCCTCAAAGCCCTGTACAGCTTACCGAGCGGTACTGTAACTTGTTCTGTACACCTGTTTGTCTGTACGCTAACAGTCATAACAAGACGTGTAGGGGAAATAAAGATAGACAGAGGCAGAACCGCAGAAGATGAGACAAAGAGAGACAAAAAGTTTGTCTCACGCTGCATAGTTTCGTCGTTTTCTCATAACTCTCCACTGTTCAGTGAGAGATACTGTAACTTCTAGTCTCCTGGCTGTAGAGTAACGATGCAGAATAAGGTTTCTTCTTCTCCTTAGTCTAAAGGTTGGTGAGCTTGCAATAATTTCTTCCGTTCCGAAGAGAATCTCTTTACCACCACATACCTTCTCCATCCTTTTATTTTATCCACATTTTACTGTCTCGGTCTTTCCATCCAACCAAAACCCTCGACCATCGCTCGATTAGGCTGGTCAACCTGTTTGAATGTCTAGCAGGTGAGACCAACCATACTGCTTCAACTTTCTGCAGTAGTATTAATCAGAACCCTTATTTCATCCACGGTCTTCAAAACCTTACCATTGATCATTATTTCTGTCCACGGTATCTCCTCCAGCACCACATCTCAAACGGTTGAGCGTACCTCCTTTCTAATTTCCTCAAAGTCCAAGTTTCTGAACCATGTGTGAGTAGCCTCCACATGAAACTTTTTATAAATTTCTTCCTGTTTTCCAGAGACACGTTTCTGAACGCCAAAAGAAATCATTTGTTGAAAAATGCTAGTGTAATACAGTTCTACTATTCTACTGGTGCGTCTTCCATCTGTTGTAATGCAGCTCCTACCTAAACTGGTTAAAGCTATCAACTTGCACTAGCTTGCTACCGCTCAGAAATGTCCCAGCCTTCTGTTTTTTTACGTTCTCAAACATTTCATGGCTTTTGTTTTCTCCTTATTTATCTTCTTGTCGCATTTGTCTGTTAGGATTTCGTTTATATGGTGAAGTGTATTCTATAGTTCTGTCTCTTTTTCATTGCATATGTCAAAATACAAATTATTTTTTTTCAATCAAAAATCATTCTGCTTCATGATAAAGTCTACCCACATACAGTCTCCTAAACCATCACTAAATTTTCTTTGCAGACTACGCCTTACCCTCCCTACAGTCCAAACTTGGATCCATCTGATTTCCACATGTTTGGTCCACTTAAGGAGGAGTCACGTGGTACAAAGTCTTATGACAACGTCGAGTTCAAAAAATGTCCTAAAATGGCTCTGGCATCAACATAAAGGCCCCTTTACAGCAGACGTAAAAATGCTTATTCATAGATGAGAAAAAGTTAATTAATGTTGTTGGGGTTTATGTTGAGTAAAAAAATTGTTTTATTGATTAAGCAAACCTTTTTTCTGCAACTGCTATTTGTCCCTTTAATTACTGAATGGTGTTCGTATTTTTATAAGGCACGAGATACTAAAGACGCACAAACTTTGCCTGATTTTTTTGTTTTTTCGTGGTTATGTTCAAGATTGTTTTAGTTTTTGAATCTAGACATTCATTTCTTGCTACTGATGGCCCTACTATATGAAACGCTTTATGCTATTAATGTAAAAACTGAATCCATAATATTATACATAATACAACATAATTGAAGAAATCCTTATTTATTAATTAACAGACATGTGACAATTTTTGACAAAACAATGGCTAGACAGCGTGGTCAACTGGTCTTCTTCTTCTACTACACTTCAGGGATTACGGATCCATTTCTTTCTTGTCTGCATACATCTCTTCTTTCAGAAGGCTTGTACTTGTTTACTATTACTGGTATTCTATCTTCATCCATGCGACTTAAATGTTGCCTCCATTTTCACCTGTATTCTTAAATTTTCTCATTTACATTATACGTATTTAATTCTTCCCGTATATCTTCATTTCTGATATGATCCCTTCTTGTGCATCCTTTAACCCTTTTTAAAAATTTCAACACTGCTGATTGTATGTTGTTTTTATCTCTTTGTTTTGTAATCCAAGATTCACTGCCATATAATAGCACTGGAACAGCCAGTGTTTTGTAGAATTTTAATTTTGTCTCACGTCTCATTTTATTTTTCAGTAGTTACACATATGTTTTGAAGTCTATTGACTCTATTTTCTATATCTTTATCAACGTGAAAATTTATATCACAAACTAAATAGTTAAAATTTGAGGTCCGTTTTGTTTTGTTGGTCGACATCCTTAAGTTGTAGTACTGTAGTTCCAGTTTATATAGTATGTACACAGAGCGTGTGATCAACTGGTCATCATCATCATCATCACCATCATCATCCTCAAGGTGTAAACCAAGAATGGTTTGTTCAGGTCTCAAATAGGCAAATATTACAGCTGGTCACTCCAGCGCTTCCTCGGACGTCCCACACCTGTCCGTCCCGTCGGTTTATAGTTCCATAGTTGTTTGGGGATGCGGCAGCCATCCATTCGGCAAAGATGTTCCCACAAATTCAGCCGATACTGGACGATCGTGTCGAGTATACTCATAATATTCAGTTCCTGCCGTATATCTGTTTCTTCTATGATCATGGAGAGTATACTCTGCCCCGTGCCTGAAGAATCTCATTTCAGCCGCTTGGATGCGACTGGCCTGGCCTTTCGTTAAAATCCAATTCTCAGACCCATAAAAAAGTGTGGGAAGAGCCATCACCTTGTAGAATTTTAGGCGTGTTCCTTTACTTGCTGACTTAAGGGTTCGCCTGATGGTCCCGCACATACGGTTGAACTTATGCAACTTATTCACAACGTCGTTGCTTGCATTATAAGTCACACTGTAGCCCAGGTATTCAAAATTGCTAACTTGTTCCAGGACAGTACCATCTATAACAATTTTTGCCCGTACAGGATCAGTTCCACAAAAAGCCGTCGCCTTGGTTTTAATTGTTGATATCTGCAATCCAGCGTCTTTGCAGATTCCATTTACCAAATGTATACTCACCTGCAATCTGTTTTCAGATTCCGACAGAATAGCCTGATCGTCCGCAAACAACAAAGTCTCAATTGTAGAGTGACCAATCATAAAATGTTGTGGAAGACATATCTGCCAGTTTTGTATGACATCATCAATATACGATTATATTGAAACCGGAAGATGATATGGACACCCTTGTCGTACTCCACAATTGATCAGGCCAACTCTAGGAGCTGTTCTCGGTCTCCCTGTTTCTATTAAGATTTGTTTCTCCATATACAGACTCTGTATTGCTCTAATTAGATGTTGTGACATCCCTTTCCTTGCCATTACTGCCCATAGTTTGCTCCGATTCACTCTGGTGATGCTCAACTGGTGATGAATGTAATTGTAAAAAAATATGCTTTTGATGAAACTGACAATAAAAGAGACTAATATAACATGCAAACGTTAATACGTTCAACTGAGATCCAAGCCAGTGAGACGCGATAAGGTCTGTATGCACGATACGTGTATTTGACGTGTTTGTGACGTCATCAATCATCACGACGTTGTCATCACCGCCCCAAATCACACCCACTCGTCAGTCCGCTAACGTAGGCTAGATGTCAACCTCGTAAACACAACAAAAACTGCATCTTTTCTTTCTTTAATTGAAAACATTGCTTTTTAATGTATCGATCACTGTTAAAATGTATTTTACATTTGACAGAAATTAAACCTCGTCATACACCTTTGACAGATGCAAATTCCACCTTGTCCTACACCTCCTCCTCCTTCTTCTGTACCTCTTCTTGTTCTTGTTTTTCTTCATCTTTCTCTACTACTTCTTCTTCTTCTTCTTCTTCTTCTTCCTCTCCCCTTAAATAAGAATTCGTGGGCGTTCGTAGTGGACCATATTCCGACGTCATCAGGTGTTCAGCAAAACAAAATCTTCTCCGACTGTTTGATCCTAGACCTTTCTTGTCTTTCTTCTAGCATTTACCCCATCCCTGTAATCTGTTTTATTTCTCAACGCTTCACGATTTTCGACCTACCACTATAATACGCAGTTTCACTAATCGCAACAGTTCCTGATTATAACTATTTCCGTGCGTGTTAAATGCAAGCATACTTCACCACTCTACTTGTGTGTGTCTGATCCACAAATACTTCTGCTACAGTTGTAAACTACAAAAGGACTTTGAGTAGTACAGGTTAATACGCAATGCACGACTAAGGTAACATATTTTGACACACATAGTTAAGAATTCTGGCTCTGGCATAAAATTTAAATTTATTCATTAACTCACCCAAACCCAGACAGACATTACAGACTCAAAATGGGTCTCTTAGGGAAGAACAACTCGTGCTTATAATCAAAACCGATAGGGGGTTATGGAAACCTGACGGGGCTATCGTATCAGACTACCTGCCTACTACGTTAACAACCTTCGAAAGGGTCGCCTATTGTTTATTTTTATTGCACCTAAGCAACTCGTCTATTCATAATTATTTAATGAAATCCCCCACCAACGTGGTCCCGTCTAGTTTCTTAAAGGCCATTTCATTTAGTCGATGTACAGTGTTGTATTCTGTCAACATCGTGTTGTCTTGAATCGTAGAGCATTGAAACTACAGTGTGTAATCCAGTGCCAGTGCGTTTTGTTACATCAAATTTTAAGCGGTAAATTGAACAACGAGATAGATTTCAACAGTAAATATTCACTGAAAAATTATATACTGAAGAGAGCCATTAAAAAGTGTGCTGAAGACTGGAAGCTTGTGAAAAAATCAACAGACGGTGTAAATTGTGGAGGAAACATGTAGGCCTATATTAATTACAGGCAAACCGGAAACTTGATTTACAGATGTGAGGTAAAAAACTGTCGAGAAAAAAACCATCTACGGGATTTACTATCTTTGAACTTTCACGCGTTCTTCCCGTTACCTTGTCCCTGTAATTGCATGGATTTTAAGTATCCTTTTTCTAAATGAGATAAATATTGTTAAAAATAATCAGTGTCTTTCCATATTCCATATTCCATATTCTACAGAAGCGATGAACAAAACTATATGGTAACTACTTAAAGACATTAGAATTATTTTGTTAGGACAACCAGTAAGAGAATAATTACTGTTCAATCCGAGTACGCTCATTTTATTTTAAAATGTACCTCACACAATTTCACGGGGGCATCCTAAATTTTACCTCTTATACCTGCAGTCATTGTATTGTGGAACACTGAGCGACCCTTTTAAGGTAATAAATGGGATCGTTTACGACTAAAGCAGGCAGTCTGACTAAATGGCTCTGTCAGGTTTCCATAACCCCCGATAGTTCTTTGGCTACGGGGATTTTACGAGTCGACTTCCACAATAAGTACAGGAAATATGTAGTCAGAAATCTAAAGTTGGAGCTGGAGGTGGTCAATTAGATTTATTTCTAGAGGTAATGAAAAATTGGTTGAATAAAACGTAAAAGAAGAAGAAGAATTACAACATGGAGAATAATACGGTGACGACAACGATGATGTCGCTGACAATGATATGGTGTCGACAATGATAATGACAAATAAATCATCGACAATGATGTTTATAAAGAACACTTTCCTTCAACCAATGGGTTTATCTCAGCAGTAATGTAGTGCCAAAGTGCACAGTCCGCTATATATATATATATATATATATATATATATATATACGTAATGTTTACAGTAACGCAATTTATTGCAACGTTGTCACCTTCAGTATTTACGTCACTACACTAAGTGATAAATGACTGCGGTGTCGCGCAAGTATTACTGCTCGTCTCGAAACCATGTAAACTAATTTTACACTGTCTTCTTCAACGTGAACATAAGTATACGACTGGAATGAACAGTTTTACTATTTTAACTTCCTGTAAGATACTATTACATATACTAGTATACTATAATTAAAATTGATATAGATCTTTACTACAGAATTATTCTACGCAGACGATTTAATAATTATAGGAGAAAGAGAAAAACAGTTACAGAATAACATAAAGGTTTTAAATGGAGAACTTAGAAAGAAAAACATGAAGATTAATATACAGAAGACTAAAACTATGGTAATAGGAAATTCAGAAGAGAAACACTGTATAGAACTTGATGGAAAATATTTAGAACAAGTAAAATGTTATAAATATCTGCGAGTAGGCAAAGAGAATATTAACAGCAAAGAGAATTTAGAGGAAGAATTAAATGAAAGAGTAGCGAAAACAGCAAGATTATTCAATAGTATTAAATCAAGTTTCCTGGGTAAAAAAAAAAAATACCCACTAGGATAAAAACAGAAATAGTCAGAAAAATCATGAAGACAGTATTAACTTACGGAAGCGAAACATGGACAACAAATGAGAGAATAAAAAGCAAGCTAACTAGTATTGAAATGAGGTTTCTTCGAAAAATACATGGGAAGACAAAAAAAAGATAGAATTCGAAATGAAATATTTAGGAAAAAGTTAGATATTGTTCCTGTAGCAATAACAGTAGAACAAGCACAACTTAGATGGCTGGGACGTGTAATGAGGATGGGGGAGGAAAGACTGGTAAAGCAAGCGTTTCAATCCAGAGAAACAGGTAAAAGAAAGAGAGGACGACCGAGAAAGCTCTGAAAGGATGAAGCCCCCACAGCTGCAGAAAGAAGAGGATTAAAATGGGAAAAAGTAAAGGAGCTCGCAGGAGATAGAAAGAAATGGAGGGATATATGGAAAAAGACGACCTCAGAGGAATTAACTCCAACATAGCTTTACACCGAAAGGTAGAAAAGCTAAGGATTAAGTAAGTAAGTAAGTATAGATCTTTGCTCACATAAAAATAACATCAGATTAATTCTTAACAAATAAACACTAATCACAATAATGATACCAATTAATAATCATCGAATAAATTCAAAACTCTCTCCTTCTTTCACATACACACACAAACACACGGGCGCGCGCACAAACACACCTCAATTCCCACTAGATTAAATATTACATAATATAGTAAATTTAAGTAGTAATATATAATATACTGGATTTAAACAATGTACAAGAATTAAATTCTAGAGGAAATCACGAACACAGACATGCCGCATGTTCTCCGTTTCCTTTTGCACACAACACAAAAGATGACAATAGAGAGAAGTGGATTGTTGTCGCGGTTGATCTCATGGTAGACGTGATACGGGTTGCCTAGTTGCAGGTTTGCCAACCGTAGCGATTGTTATCCGTGACGTTGAATAAAACGAATGTGCGGATGTTATTGGCAGTCCCAGCATTACAAATGGTAACAGGGTTCGTTGGCAGTTAAGCGGGAACACAATGTAAATGAAAGCGTGTTGAACACAATGCGGTCAACGTCATTGGTCAAGACCGTCTTACTGAGCTTTCCTCTTTGAACTGGAGCTCCTAGCGAACTGGAGTGAGGTGAACTAGATCACAGATGCGGGTCACGCTATCAGGTCAGAACGTGTGCTAAAATTGGAAAGAGGTAAACGATGATTCATGTTTATTTGTTATGGAGATGGCCCTGAGGGGAGCAAGCAACCGGTAGCACTCCTCACTTCGTTTCTAGCAAGTCAAGTTGGCTTTCTATACAAAGCATCAAGCGTGGTGAAATACCGTAACCATTTTCGTTGTCAGCTCTTTGTCTACAACCCACCTTCCACCTTTTTCAAATTGACTCTCCGAGCAGTGTTACAAATAAATACTTTGTCGACAATACATTTGTACTTAAATAGCACAACGGCAGGTCAACAAATGAATAAAGAGTAAAAACAACAGAACACAGAATGTCGTTGAGGAAAACTACATACGGCAAGATAAGAGACAAAATAAAGTGACTTGAGGACACTAGGGACTGGTGACACCCTCACTCACTTCATAAGATTCCAAAAGCAAGATACGGTAAGGTACGGTATCTGGACGACGTAGACGGACAGCTAATTCTCTGCTTGTCTACATTAATTACGTCATGACCCATATAACGGCTCGAGGTGTGCACTCAGCTCTCCGCTCCGCTTATGTATTAAGTGAAAACTACGTGGCATGTTCTTCAGGAAAATGTTACAGCAATAATACGTGCAGTTTAATGCCGTATTCTCCAAACTTCCCTATTTCCCCAATCTTATTTTCCAACTTTCAACTGCGACTTGTGTTAGCTAGACGTCCTCTTTCTAATCACGAGGATGCTTGAAACGTTAATATATTCCTTGCCTTGATAGTCCCTTTTTTCGTTGTATCCGTTTCCTCTAATTTTAATTTTTCCTTTTACGGCTTTCTTATCTGCTTCCCTTCTCCTTCTTCTTCTTCTTTCTTTGATTGATATCTTTCAGGTATTTTTTCTTATCTTCACTTTCTACAGTACAGGGACGTATTTACGTGGGGCGAACGGTAGCGGATCCCCCCTCCTGATGGTCGAAAAAATTGACAAATTTTATTAGTCTCTTAATTTTTATTCTGTTCTATAGTTTTTCAGCTGTTTAGGCTAATATAGTAGTAACTGCTTTTCGAAGAAAGCAGCATTAGCTTATCATTTTTAATATGAAATATAGAAAATCAATTGAGTCAATAAGCAACGAGATCTGCTAAACAACGTTCCGATAACGCGTACTTTTAATGTGCTTTATTGCTGTTTACATTAACTCGATTGATTTCAGTCACTTTAAAAATAGTAATATTGATTAGACTTAACTTGTTTTTTTTTTTGTATGAAGATGACTCGACACGCCACCCCCTCAAACCCAAATTATAGGTACGTTACTGTCGACAATAAATTTGTACTTATATAGTACAACGGTACGACAACAAATAAATAAAGAGGAAAAACAAGAAAAAATATAAAGCCGTTGAAGAGAACTACATACGGCAAGATAAGAGACAAAATGCTGTGTTGAGGAGACTGGGGACTGGTGACACCCACACACACTTCATAAGATTCCAAAGTAAGATACGGTACCGTATGTGGACGTGGTTGGACAGTTAATTCTCTACCTGTCGACATTAATCACGTTATGACCCGTATAACGCCTCGAGATATGCACTCAGCTGTCCGCTCCGCTTATGTACGAGTAAAAAGCGCTCGTATTAAGTAAAAACTATGTGGCACGTAGTTACTTTCCTTCTTCAGGGAAAATGTTACTGCAATAATACGTGTAGCTTATTGCCGTATTTTCCAAGCTTCCCTGTATTTCCCTAGTCTTCATTTTCCATCTTTCTACTGGGACTTGTTTTAACTAGAAGTCCTCTTTTTAATCACGAGGCTGGTTGATACAATAATATATTTCCGGCCTCGGTAGTACCTTTCTTTCATTGTACCCGTTTCCTCTAATTTTATCTTTTCCTTCCATGGGTTTCTTATCTGCTTCCATTTTACTTCTTCCTAATCTTCCTTTGATTAATATCATTGATGTATTTTTCTTATCTTCACTCTCTACAGTAGGGCTGAATGGGGACGTATTTACGGGGGAAGAACGGGACCGGATCCCCCCACCAGACGGTTGAAAATTGACGAATTTTGTTAATTTTGTTTTAATTTTTAGGCTGTTTTGTTATTTTTCCAGCTGTGTACGCTAATAATTGTACAAAGTTTTCCTTTTTACAAAAAGCATTAGCGTATACTTTTGAAATATGAAATATGGAAATCGATTCAATCAATAACTGTCTTGTAAACAATGTTTCAATAAAGCGTATTTCTATTACCGTTTAGTTTAATGGGTCTGATTCTGGATGACATCACACGTTTTTCAGCCACTTTATTGATAGTAATGTTGATTAGTCGGTTTTGTATGAAGCCGACTCGACCGCGGACCCCACCCCAAGCCCAAACTCTAGATACGCCACTGAGGATGTAGGAATTTTACTTCCAGAGCCTACAGTTGTGGTATTTTCCAAATGTGTGCTCCGTAAAAACGATGCTGTAGATAACAGCCTGACGTATTCCGTATTCCGAGTTTTTTACCTATAGGGCTATTTGTTGGCAATAATATATTCATCCCTGCATACACCATTGTTTCGCTATGTATATTCGAGTATTTTACTTTTTGACATTTCCTTCATGCTTTTCGTCAGGCCTAAACATTTTTACTAACTGTAGAGTTCAATTACCCATCCCTCTCTAATTCCAATGTAGCCGTATCACAGAATCCGTTTTATTAGTCCTTCTCCTCATTGTATAGTTTGCGTAGTATTCGTCTCCAGCTATCACAATCTGGTTATCAGAGATAAGTAGAATATGTAGTGAAAGGCCGTCTATATGACTGTACCACCAGAATTGCTTTACCACTTCCTGAGAATTTTGTCAACAAACGTAACATTATATGATAGTTTTATATATATTGCAACAATACATGTATTTTGTTATTTATCCAGGGGATTATTTTGTAAATAATTAGTGTAAAATAAGTATATGAAGAATAGTACATGCGTCTACACGCTTGTAGCCTGCCGAAAGTGTACACCTGCCCGACAGTGTAAGTCACTGTATGTGTGTCTGTGTGTGTGAACCAGCACAAACCTGCATTCTACTACAAGGGGGAGACGTGTGAATTGTTCGTTTCTATTACTAAATCAGTATTGACATGATTAAAGTAAATCAATAAATATGTTTTTTGCATGTTACCAAAGACATATCGCAATTCTAGAAACACCACTAGAATAAGGACATTTAATCGCGTATGGTGATGCAAAAGTATTGCAGAAAAGTGCAAAAATAAAAACGTCATATAAATTAAAGTTAATTACTACCACAATTAGCTAGTAAGTAACGAGTGTATATATGTAAATGACGAGTGAATAATTACGAAGACAAAGCAACCACTCGCCTGAAGATCAAGTTTTTGGTTATCGCTAAAACAGACTAAAAAGTGATCAGATAAAAAAAGACGCTACACACGAATTAACAAAGTTTAACATGTCAAAGACAATATCTGACATCTCAGTTTGCCGTCTACTATAAGTACCTCCGGCAATTTTGGACGATCATCAGACTCAAGAAATCTTCATATGCGGTCACTATGTCCGTTTGCTAATCGACAGACTCAAGCAAATTACACACGAAGTCACTATGTCCCTCTGCTGACCGACTTGAACCTATTATCGTTATCACCATCTGCAATACACCACGATTGATGGAGAAGAACAGGACCACCATCCACAACATGCTCTAGAGATCCGAAAAAGCATTGTTGCAGTTATTCGGCACTCCTGCCGAATGCAATAACCGTTTATACCCACTTAAATAAAATAAACTTTAAATAGGCGCGAGACAGAAAATCTATCCGTTGATTGGTCAAATTTCCCTGACGTCACGCCACGTGTCTCTACAACGAAGCCGTTGCCCCGGCAAGTTCATGTCAGTCGTACACCAGACCGCCTCGTTGAGCAGAGCCACACGATCGGATCCTTTATACTGGAAGCCTCGATGACCAAGGTATTTATAATTATTGGGTTATCATAAATCAATACTGGTAACGAATTATTTTCGTGTATTACCTTTTGTAAAAATAAAACTTGTATATTCTGTAAAAACTGTTAACCAACCATAATGTATCTTGTTGTAATAATTAGCCTCGAGCGAAAGAAGAAACTAAATATTCAGTCAGTTGATTAAAAGGAAAAAACACAGAAATGTAAGATTCGATGTCAGTACTTATTATGTATGATTTGAAGTTGTAATTTTGTATGTATTGTGACTGTAATTTTGTAAATTTGTGAACTTCTAATTCACTGTATGAATGAATGTGTGCGTGCTAGTTAAACTGTGTGACTACTTAAAGTGTACTAAAAGATGTGGAAATTTCAGTTCATAGCTTGGTTCGACCTACGGGAGTAAGGAATCCGAACATTAACCCGTTTGCAGCATTTTGCTTTTAAGATCTTCCAGAATGGACATAACATCAGTCCACGACATGAACTGAAAAAACACACGGATGTCGCGACGAGCTGCGGCAGGCCATGAACGGAGCACTTCAAACTACCAAGTGTTTAGTGACACTCTGCAGGAGTTACTGTGCAAATAAAAAAAAAAGAAAAACAAAAAAAGAAAGAGTACTAGTATCTTTTAATTCAAGTACTTTGTGGTGTAAGATAAAACAAAAACTTTCATGAACGATTCATAGCTTGCATGTTGTATGTTGCCTGTTGTAAACTGGCATTGATTTATGATACTATTTAGTTCTTGTTAGTCGATTAACCCTGCTTTTAACTTACGCAACTGTTAAATTACAGTAAACTATTTGATCAGTATATAATCTTTTGGTATTTAAATTAATCAAGTTATAATTGATTCACTTATTAATTTTTCACTGACTGATTTGTGATTGCAAACATTTCGAGGCTCATTTTGGATTTAAATAAACGGGCTGTGGCCCTCTCTGCTCACTGATTGGTGGTATTAAGATTTATTCAATGCACTCACACCCCTCCCTTTGATATTTATGTAGATATTATGGCTGTTTTAGGTACATTTTGTAGTAAGTAAGGAGATATTAATAGTAGTAGTATTTTAATTATTTCTAGTGTATTTTGTGTGTCACGTTTTTGGGGCTCAGCAGTAAAACGTGGCGCATCATTAGGATTATCATCACCGTCACTGTCATGATTCAGGAGACACACACGCAACGATAACATCAACAATACGCAGGTGACCAATGAACAATTAACACAAAATATAATTAATAAATAATACAATACAAATAAAATACAAAGATCTCACAAATAAAAGAATATGATAAAGTAATGTAAATACTTAAATGTAACCAGTGTAAATATGCAGAGTAAAAGACATGAGTGTACGTTGGTGTTAAAAAATAATAATTTTATTCTGTTTAATTTTAAAAATTGGGTGTGTCCTTATAAATCATAAATATTCTTAAAGTAAATATTATTTTATTAAAATAGTAATAGCAGGCATTCAATTGTCATTTGGTATAGTTAATATTATTTTTATAGATGAGTTGCTATGAGTTCAAATTTTTAATAATAATTCAAAGTCAGACACCCATGCAATATAAAAGACTTTTGTAATTTGCTCAGCATATATGTTTAGACATTTAAGTCTATATGGTATTAATGTGTGTTGAATAGCAAAGCTATGTTATGTTTTCAGATTATTATAACCCTATAAAAGAGAATATTTAAATTTTCTATATTCAAATTTTAATAATCAGTTAATTTTCTTTGCAATATTCAGTAAACCGTTGATTAATTCCTTTACTATGTTTTAATTAATTATTTCATGCCATCAACGTCTCACTCCTTTTTCCGAAATACGTATATTGTGCATCTACATATACTTAACGCAACGAACACACAAAAATCCCACGACCTAGCCGGTGTTTAACACTATACAGTTCCGTTGGGTACATGATTAGAAGTGTATTCATTTTATAATACTTGTAACGTTGCAGTATATATATATATATATATATTTGCATATTTGCCCAGGGCGGTATGTTTTGTAAATAACTAGTGCAAAAAGAATACGACGAATAGTTTTAAACAATTTTGTGCGGGAGAGTACAGCCTGTGGCCTGTCGAAAACGACACCTGCCCCGGTAGTGTTAAATACAGCGTTTGTGTGTATGTGTGTGTATGCCAGTTCCGACCTGCATTGAGCGACGAGAAGGGGAGACACGTAAATTGTTGGTTTGTCATTAATCAGGTTTTAACAGGATTATAATAAACTAATTAATACGTTTTTTACCTGTTACCAAAGACATACCAAAGACTTGTCTATTAATTTTGTTGTGCTCATATAAACTGTAGTAAACTCTGTGCAGACTAAATTTAAGAAAATCTTTAATTAAAGCCAACATTTCCATATCTAAGATAGCGACTTATTTATTCTATGCTACCTTGTACAAAACAATATATATGTGTGTGTGTGTGTGTGCGTGTGTGTGTGTTTTGCAATAGGTGAGATTTGTATATAAAATAATAATTTCACTCTTAACATACGTATGATAGCATGTTACAATGAGAATTGGTTGAAGTAAAGATTGCATGTTGAGACATTGTCAAATAAACAGTAAGAGTCATGTCAAATTGTTAGATTAAGTTGATTTTTGACCGTATAAAAATAATGAGTTTTGTGAAGTAGTGCGAATATATGTATAAACATATGGCGAATGCACGTGTGCGGGTGTGAATAACCGTGTTATGTAATAACAATAAAAAAGGATTAAATTAAACAACTTTTGTGTAAATCAAATGTCCAACATAAGACATACACCAGAATGTGCATAAAATAACGATCTATCTGGTTTAATATTTGTTAATAATTTAAAGAACGAAATATATGAGCTTTTTCAATAAAAATGTTTATGAGCCAAGAGAAAAGCGATAAAATTATATAGGTTTTATTTGCACGTTTGACATTGTTCACACACAATATTTTACTTGTAGAATGTTATCTAGATTGTAGCCGGAAGGGTGAGGGAACGTTTTGACCAATGAAATTGGCTAATGCATCAGTTGATCTGATCCGTGATGGGATTTGGAGGCAGTCTAGCTTAGATCGCAAAAGAAGGAGTCTCATTGAACTTAATAACGTGTAATCGTTACCTCTGATTTAGGACGATGGGTTTATCATTAGTGATGAGCACATGTAGTAAAGTTCGCGACTGAAATAATATAGAGTGCTAGTACGGTACAGTTCAAGATTGTTCGCTTAGGAATTATATGAACACGTCAAGTTAGCCGGAGTATACATCATATAAATCATTAATAATTAGTAATTCAACACTGTTCTTAGAAGTACCCAATCGAAAAATGACCCTGAGAGCTGGAAAGCACGAGGAAATCCTGACGGAACAACAGTAGGAACCACACTGATCCTGAACGTCTACCTCAAAGAAACATCTAGCGACGCTTATCAGGAACAAGAAGAGCAACATGGCATCGTTCATCAAATAAGGGAAGTGAAATCATTTATATAAACTCAGTTAAAATAATCAAAAACTAAAAGAAACCAAAAAATTGTAGAAAATAAAATTTTAATAATTAGATTAAATAATTTGATGGCGGCTCAGTAGACCTCATGGCACCTGGCTACTAATCTAGAGGTCCTGGATTCAATTCCCGGGCCCGCACCATAAAATCAAGGTGGGTTTTTTAGCTCCCAGGTCGACTCAGCCTGTTGAAAATGAGTACCTGGGATAACATCCTGGGGATAATAATGGGCGGCTGAAGCGTAGTGCTGGCCACACTGCCTTCCTTTTATGATGTACGGCTCACATAAGGCAGCCTACCCTGCCTTCTCCTAAGCTACTTCGGTGGTATACATGGGAGCCATTATTATAAATAATTTGATTAAGATTAATATTAGAAGATAGGAGCGAATTATTTTATATGAAAAAATAGGTCAACAGAACTGTTAATTAATTTTATTTTGCAACAAAAACAGTAATTAATTTTATTTTAACAGAAAGATTAAATTATTTTATTTGTATTACAAAATGTCAACTAATCTTTTGTGCTATCATAAACTATAGTAAAATATTTGTGCAATTTAAAAAATGAAGAAAATCTTTAATAAAAACCGAAGCATTCCATTATCTGAATATCGACTACTTATTCTATGAGACATTGTACATCGCTCTATATATTTTTTTTGTGTAAAAATGTTAGATTATTTTACACACACACACACACACACACACACACACACACACACACACACACACATTACGTGTTTGTGTGTGTGTAAAATAATCTAAAATTTTTATATATAAGTAAATCTAATTGATAGAAAGGTTACATTTTCAATAAAAATAGAGGTCATTTTTCTTCCTTGAATAAACTGACAAGAGGAATTAAGGATTTGGCTCAAGAGTAACGCTCCTTAAATATATAATCCGTTTAGTTACATCAAAATTAACATTTTCTAACACGTTGTTGTATTATTTGCCAACGTCCTGCAGGAGGTCCCAGCTAGTTAACATAAATCTAAAGTTGTAAAACACAAGACGATAATACGATGTGTCATCGCTTGTCGGTGTGAAACATAGACGCTTGCAAAGAGGATTGAAGAGACTAACTACGTCAGGTCAGTATTTGAGCGCCAAGTATACGGAAGAAAGTTTGCCCCAGTTAACTGTAATAGTTTTGGTTGGTACTTCAGGTCCGGCATCGTAGATTTCGTCAAAATATTGGGATGAAGTATAGAGCGAACGAGTGACGTAACACCAAGGTAAGCAAGAGAATAATGAAGAGACAGTTTTTGAGCACCACAAGCAAAGGAAGACCAAGAACACTTTGCATGACAATGTTGTACCAATGCACTAACGCTTTGTTGGGGCAGAGGAACTGTCAACCCATCGCGGGAGTTCGGGACTGTTGGAGAATATCAGATCCCAGTATGGTCTCTACCAACCCGGGAAGAAGAAGACTGTAATACTTGAAACTATGTTGAAATATATGAGTGACATTTTTCAAAATTGTTAATAAAAGCTCTGAGTATCGATTTCTCTAAAGTCCAATGATCTATCACAGTGTACAGAGATCGCAATCCATGTAACAATAAAATCACAATGTAACCAGTGGAAAGTTGTGTTGAAGTCAGACAGGTGTCAAAACGTCTTGACAAATTATATAGACAGATGTGTGAAATAAATTACACACTGACGTGAACGATAGAAAGCAATAATATTGTCAAACGGGAGGACGCACTCGTCTGAACACTCTTCACATCTAGTGTGTGTACACTTTGACCTTGAGGTATTGTTATTCCAATACCAGCTGCCGTCGTCTGCATGACAAGTGTTGGAGGGGAGGTTAGATTCAATTCAACAGTCAAACGTTCCATACGTTCTGAAATTTACTTTTAGTGCGTATACTGAATAGCTTATGAAAGAGAACAAACGTTTTCGTGCCAGAGGCTACAGCGCTGTCGCCCCGAGTTTCCAGACAAGTGGAGACTATAGGAAACGCATGCGGTAATATAACACGCTGATATCAATAATCAGTAACAATTAGTACTGTATAGTAAATGTAAGAAGATTTGAGTTGCGTGAAATACGTATTCAGGCGGAGTTGAGAATATATTGGCAAGTGACACAGGCAATATTTGGAGTGGTATCTAGACGTAGTACCTCAAGCTAAAACATCAAGAGTCACAGTAAGCAGACTGAGCTTATAGAATATTCGTTTGGACGGTTTGTGAACCTCTAATGAGGTACGGCAGTTTCACTGAAACGGTTTGCGTCGCATACCAAAGCAACTCTTATCAGTCGCCATTAATTATTTAGCTCCAGATATATACGGAGTTAATCAAAAAGAATGAACCGACTTCCTAACGCAATATTTGATTATGGAAAAGTAATACAACATTATAACTAACGTGTACATAGTCTACTAATGTCTACTTTAGTCTACATATCACAAGTATTCTACTCACAATCAAGTTTTATTTAATGTCTTACATGTGTTCAATGTGACTACCACTTGCAGCACGGACATCAGACGATATGAGAATTCTTCCCAGACGCGTAGCAACATATCACGACCCACTGAGTTGATCGCTGTTATTATTTGATGTTTAAGGTCATCGAGGTGGGTAGTGTTGGGTAGCGGTGGAAGAAAAACTCTATCGTTTACATATCCCTACAAGAAAAATCACATACGGTGAGATCTCGAGATATCGCAGGGCAAGCACAAAGAGCAAGGTTCCGACCAATCCATGATTGGGGCACTTTTTCATTCAAAAAAGCTGGAAACATCCGGTTCCAATAGGGTGGATATGTGTAGTCGCGTTGTTGACACTTTTCTGTATCACTGTTGAACAAAGGCCTACACTGACAGTAGCATGACGCCGACAAGACGGGTCAGCATCATTAATTATGATAAATTGCAGTTTTTGATTGCTAGTTTGGCAACACTGAGGCAACGTGTAATATGCATTAAGATGTCATTATACTAACCTGATCGGCGTACCGAACGCTGTCACTAAGAACACACTGTCACAACAAAGCCCACCGCATGTGAATGTTCTGAGCGCGCAAGCAATCCCCATCTCTCCCATATCATCATCATCAGTCATCTGTCCGTGTCTGTGTCGGGTAGGCAACCACAGCCTATCTGTCTGGCTGTGGTTGACTCAACGCAGACCTGTTCAAAGTGAACCAAAACTATAATCCGGTCATAATCTTTGGGGGGGGGGGTAGTTGTTGGGCGACAGAAAACATTTGTTGAATGGGATGTTTAATTCATTAACAACGTATAAAAAAGTTTAATTCGTTAAACTATTTATAACATTCTTTATTAAAGTTTTAACTAATTAGTTAAAAAATGTAAATAACAAAACGTCAAATGGATTTATAATGATATTATACACACCTAAAAGCCGTGGAGAAACGTTAGATATAATAGGTGCTCGCATACATCTGGTTCACGTACTTCCTAACCTTGAAAAACCTTGAGGTAGATAATTGTTATTCCAGTACTGGCTTTAACCGTATACATGGTAATTCAGTTCAGCAGTCAAATGTTACACCCTCACTGAAACCTATTTTTCGTGTTTGAATTGAATAGCATATCAAGTTGAAATTATTGTTACGACGGTCTACTGAACATCGTATGGTACAGTGGAAAACAAAATACAAGACGCCAATTAAGTCACTAATCGTCAGCTTTAATTATCACAGTTAAACAGTTCGTAATTAACAACACAGTCTCTTACAACAAATCAAATAAAAATTATTCACTCGCAATAAAATGTCAACTAATATAAAACACAATTGTATTACAATTGCACCGCCCGATTATAAAACACAACACTTCGCCACAATAACCACTTGAAAGCACAGAGAATCACTTGTAATCGCCCGACAATAAACTCGACCCGCACTGTAATATATCGCAACTATAACTGAAACTGAACGTCGTTGAGTACTGGTATTTATACCCCCCCCCCAATAAATACTAGATTGTTCCATATTACGCGTTAGCTCTACACTTCGACGTAATTAATTGCGGCCTTGACACAGTCCGCGCGGCTGGCGGCTTTCAGGAAAGTCTCGCGAGCGCAAGTTGAAATCACGTACGCCACAACATTTAGCCGTATTCCACTGGATCGTTTCTAGAAACACGTAGATTGTTCTGTAATATCGTAACAATATGTATTACTATGCAGTCTTACTAAACACTGATAAAAGTAAAAGGATCACAGGAAGCACTGATATCAGTAATCAAACGCAGGTGATATGAAGTTTATCAGCCATTGGTGAATTGTAAAATTAATTGCAGTTCCACTTGTTAGGTTAAGCGTCAAACGCGTTATTGTAAAAAGTGGATCGTCATTACTGTGGACAGTAGACAATTCTGTCAGTAAGCGGGGTTCGTTCGCCTGGTTTGCTCTATAAGTACCGGCTCTCTATGAATACTCTACGCCTTTCACCCACTAAACGTCAAAATGCGTAAAAATGATATTTAAAAACAAACAGACTTATCACTGTTGCACACCACTATAGAAAAATTATTCCTATTAGCGCTTTCAAGCTTCTCAGCTCATCGTCAGTTCGGAAATCATATTTCCGACCTGACGATAAGCTGAGAGGCTTCAAAGCGCTAATCGGGATAATTTTCTGTAGTGGTGTGCAACAGTGATAATTCTGTTTGTGATTATAACCACTAACACAACTTTATTAATTAAACTAATGATATTTAAGTTGGAAAGATTATTCGCCGGGTGTTAGGCCGTGGTCTAGAGTTTATGTTGACAGACGTTTCGTCCTCACCGTTGGAGCCCATTATCAGTGTCGGTAACAAGTGGCACAGTGTCCCACCAATTCACCCCAGTCATAAGGTAGAGACTACGTATTTTGTTTAAGAAGGCTCACTTAGGCTATACAGACTTTCATAGTAGTGTAATATAAGCTCCAAAAACTGTATCAAACAATCAGCGTCAAGTACTATCTGATAGACTTGGTAGCACAGCATGCCAAATTCTGTTTAATAGAAGAATTTCTCCTCTTCTATTAATCGTGACGGAACCATGTTTAAAGATCTCCACGGACTCCATTTGCAGCCGAGGGAAATAGGCACCTGAAGAACTTGGTCGCCTGAAAGGGAATGCTATGATCAGCGTTAGAGGGTGCGAGTTAAATCGACACAGTAATGTAGCAGATATAAGTTCGCGCTCTCCGTTAGTCCGGCTCGCTACAAACATATATTCGTAACACGTGTATCCCCGCCGGGAAGAACGTAGTCTGGTGGTAGACGTGTGGGCCTCAGTGCCATGATACAGCTCGACCACCGCAGATTTCTCCGGCTGCCTCAAGCGACCACAGCGGCTGTATTCACCAAGGCGTGTTGCAATGCGTGTTCTCGAAGATTGCAAGTCTTCGATATGTGGACATGGAGAAGGATGGAAATGATTTCCTGGAAGGATATATTAAGAAATGAGGTTTTTGGAAGAGTAGGAGAGGAAAGAATAATGTAGTATATCATCAGGTACAGGAAGAGAATTTGGTTGGGCTATTGTAGAAGGCAGGCCCGTAACGGTTCCAGTCCCACCGAGCTCCTCTCCCAATCGTGTCTCGGATAGTCAAGTCCACCTCTGTGAGACAATGATCGGAAAACAGCTCACGCAACACGGACACCTTGATCTGGGAATCATAATCTGCAACGTCCAGTAAGTCAGGTCGTCTAACTCGAGTGCATCGGTTGTCCAGGTCCGTAGGCACAATGGCGATCGTTGTAAAGGTACCTGTGAAGCGCCCTCCCAAATGGCGTAGTCAAACGAGTAGGGATGTTTGCAGTTTGCAGTTCAGGTAACCTGAAAGGATAACCTTCCTATGAGCTCCGAAAAGAGTATTTAGGTCGACACCTAGAACTGGAGCCTGCGGCATTTTATAAGCCGAAACTAATAGGACGCCGCCGAGAACACTAGGGAGCACTACGGCGGTGGCCTCGATATTTTGGCGACGAGGCAGAATCACGCGGTGGTGCACTACGCAATTGTCGTACCTTCTTCCGTGTGAAGACCAGGTCTATCGTCCCTGTAGAACCATAGTTGGGCAATCTTACGTTGGGTTGCGAAAGAAAATTCTCAAAACACGAAGTAATGTGATGGCCGAAACATTGGATGGGCTGCGAAATGGACAGAGAAATAGACCAAATGACAAACGATACATGGATCCGATATCAGGAAATAAAGTGACTAGCCCAGGATAGGAAACCATGGAGAGAGGATGCCTTGTAAGTCCTGTAATTGGGCAGGAAACACATGATGAACACATTTTAATGTTTTTAAAACTTTTTTTTTAAATTTCTACAACTCGCAAGTCTTGCTCGCCTATTCCAAAACCCAAGTATTTGAACACTCTCACCGTTTGCTTAGAATTCCCTCAAATAGTTATTATAAAAAAATAATAATAATATGAAAAAATCGGAAAGAAACAAACAAATAACTCTTACATTCCTGGAACATGACAGTCTCCAATAGAATATTGTATGTAAAGATACAGACGTTTTGTTACTGAGGTATGTAGGGCAGTGATATTTTACCTCCCTGCGTGAAATGTGTGTCGTCAGATATGCCCATTACTCTTCGTTGCAACAAATTGCTGTGTGCCGTATTCCGTACGATATCGACCAGTTTATCCTAGAAAAGACTGTATATGCAGTAAATACGCCCAACAACAACAACAACAAGCAGCTTTAATACAGCAGCTTTGATTAATTTATCTCAATGCTGCTAGTGTGCACTGATCGACCGCCTACGAATGCCACGGCTTCAACCCTCTGTGGTGGCGCTTTCAACCGTAACGTACATATAATGGAACGTTTTGTACAGAAATGCCGTATCTGTGTGTCCGCGCGTGTCAGTCTGTGGTTGTTGGTCACTGACAGTGCAGCAGTGAGCGACTCGTGTGGTATCCGTTAATTTAATCAATTCAATACGAACGGGGAGCAACATGGTCTGCCTATCTTTCTGTCTGTGGTTGGGTCTACCCAGAACTGTTCAAAGTCAACCAAAACTGATGTCATTATCCAGTCATCATCTTTACTGAAGTGAGTTGGATATTTGTTTGGTATAGTAGAAATTTGTTGAATTGTAGGTTTAATTGCATTTGATGCAATTAAGTTCAGATACCTGGGTAACATGATAGAAAATGAAGGATTCATAAACACGACAAAACATGACAGGATACAAATAGGAATAGGGCATATTATGCCAACTGCAAACTATTGAGAAGCAAACCCTTTAGTCATAACACAAAAATAAAAGTATATAAGACACTTATCATATTAGTTGTTGTGGACGCTGATAAAAAAGGAACAAGAAACACTAAGAGGAAGGTTTGAAAGAAAGACCTTAAAACGTGTTTATAACTCAGTTAAAGAAGATGACGTCTGAAGAATCAAAATTAACCAGGAAATAGATGAGCTATTGAATCACGAAAACATTCTAAGATGCATTAAGGCTCAACAAAGACAATAGTTAGGTCACCTAGAGAGGATGGATGATCAGCGTATGTCAAAGAAAATTCTATGGTTGCGGGTCTATAGAAGCAGAAAGATAGGCCGACCTAGGATAAGATGGTTGGACGATGTGATAGAAGATCTCAGAAGAATGGATGTGAGTGGTTACACTGCGAAGGTAATGGGCAGGAGACTTTAGAGAAGATTGGCCTTGGAAGTCAGGGCTCACGTTGGGCTGTAGTGCTAAAGAAGAAGAAGAAGTAGGGTTAATTCGTTATCGTTGCATAGGAGATTAATGAATTACGATAATCTACATATTTTTGGGAATTCCAAAGCAACTGGAAATTTATTGTAGTTTCCGGGTGTAATCCAGTAAGGAAAGACATCTGCCCAAACTGTGCACAATCTATACGTTGACTAGTATATAACCTGACTGTGCACTGTGCACCAGGGGACATGCAGTACTAACTGAATACAAAGAGGTATAACTTATTGCAGCGATAATACTACCTGTCTTGTCTTGGACACGTGTCAGCTGACAAATGGTAGAGTCAAGCGGGATTAACTTCCTCGACAGTAATTGCTTTCTAAACTGCTCCAAGACAAACAGACATATATTGTTGTTCTTCCTGCTGAAACTTTGTGACTCCGTTCTTCAACAGTAGACAATCACAAGAGACAAACTACTATTATTAAAAAAGTTTTGATCTTTACTTCTACTATCCGTTATCGAACAATATTTATTACTTTCTTTTTTCAGTTTTCCTGCACTACTCTCGGTATTTACAAAACAACTTACTAATTTCAAATCCCACGGTTTCATCAGGTTCAAATCCATGTTACAGGCGGTCATAATTTACGATGCAATAGATTAAACGAATTTCTTTGCGTAGAGTTGCTAGTATTATAACGCAGTAAAATATAACTCGGTACGGGACGTAGTTCTTGCCTCATTTACGTTTTTAATTGTGTTCGATTAATGTCAGATATTTTTTCATACCATATCCTCGGATTCTGGGATAAACATAAATTTTAGTTATTATTTCTAGAATGTAAAAAAAAATATTTCTTTCACACCTGAGAAAATAATATGCAGACAATAAAATTAATTAGCCTAAATTTCTTGAATCAACTGGCTGAAGAAAAGATACAGTGACGCTGACAGTAGAGCTCCCTGATGGCGACAGAATGTGATTCCATTTTTTTTTTAAGAAGAAGAAAAAGAAAAAGAAGAAGGTAAAGAGAGGCGAGGAGCAGGGGAAGGCCTACAACGACAGTAGACGGTAGAGATATGGACAGCAATCAGAAGAAAACAAGCGTGGCTTGGTAATGGAGTTAATGGAGTGGAGTTTTGTAAAACAGCAGCAAGGAAGACAAGCAGGGGAAAGAATAAGTAATACTGTTATAAGAACAATGATGAGCGATGAGAAGGATATACTCGAAATTGTGGAAGCATAAGTAATACGATGACATTGACACGTGAGGAGAATGGAGGAATGAAGACTGCCAAAGTAGCAATGCTCTAGGAAGAAGGAAAAGGGCAACAAACACAGGACAACAAAGAGAAGATTTTATCATTTAACTGTACGCAATGACCGTGAACCACTTTGATTGGTCACAGAACTGGAAAAGCTGCGGTTACAATCTTGAAACAGTCAAATGCACGTGCTTTAAATGTACTGTGATTTCTCTCCCTTAGAATTCAGAACGATACCCTCAAATTCCCCACATTTGATGATTCTGACGACGACAACGATAATTATAACTGTTATAAAGAAGAAACAAATAATGAAGCAGATTTACAACGCTCTATGTACAGAATACATAAACTAGGACGACCATACTACAACCTAAATATATCTACCAACAAAACAAGTTATGGCTCACTACGGCAAATTTCCAGTAAGCTCAAAGATTATTATTGACGATAAAGTATTGTAACAGGCCTCAAATTTTAACTATTTAGGTCGCGATATAGGTTTTGACGTTGACAAAAATATAGAAAAGAAAGTCAATAGATTTCAACACATATGTCTAACTACAAATAGAACACTAGAATATAAACGAGGAGTGAGACAAAATTAAAATTCTACAAACAATGGCTGTTCCAGTGCTATTATATAGCAGTGAATCCTGGATTACAAAATAAAGAGATAAAAGCAACATACAATCAGCAGTGTTGAGAATTTTAAAAAGGTTACGGGATGCACAAGATGGGATCATATAAGAAATCAAGATATACTGGAAGAATTAAATATATATAGAATCTAAATGAGAAAATTGTAGAATACATAGGAAAATGGAGACAGCATTTAAGGCACATGGATGAAGATAGAATATCAGTAATTGTAAACAGTTACAAGTCTGTAACTTTTCTGTCTGGAAAAAGGGCTGTAGGAAGGCCAAGAAAGAAATGGATCTTATAATGTGAAGTCGAAACAGGCACATTGCCTAATTTCTATAGTGTAGATGAAGATGATAAAGAAGAAACATTTTCTTCCATCCCATAGGTTTGACTCAGTAGTAGTAAAGTGCCAAAGTGCACAAACCGTAATGTAGACGTAATGTTTACAGTAAAGCAGTTTATTATCAAGCTCGTCACCTTTAGTATTTACGTCACTGCACTAAGTGATAAATGACTGCGGTGTCGCGCAAGTACTACTGCTCGTCTCGAACCCACGGAAAATAACTTTATCCACTGCCTTCCTTAACGTAAACATATGTGTACGTCCAAGACAAATAATTTACCACTTTTAAGTTTTTATAAGTCGCTATTATAGCCTATGTATACTGTACGTGAAATTCATGTAAACCTATAATTCTCTATATAACTGCTCAAATAAAAATAAAAAAAGCAATAGGCAATTTGGATTTGCCTCTTGACAAATACAAATAAACACTAAACATAATAATTGAAGAACTTAAGAAATCTCTCTCTCTCTCTCTCTCTCTCTCTCTCTCACACACACACACACACACACACACACACACACACACACACACACACTCATACACTTACGTGCACACAATGCGGGCCCAAATACACAGCAATTCAAACTAGAATTACATAGTTTACAGAATTTAATTAGTAATAAATTTTAGGCTATACCTAAACAGGCTATAGGATGTAGGCCTAAACAATGAACGTGGATTAAATCCTAGAGGGAACCACTGAGATAGACTAAAGCATGTTCTCCGTTCGTTTTACACACAACACAAAAGACGACAATAGAAAGAAGAGAATTGTTGTCGGTGACTCTCAAGTAGACGTGAAGCGGGTTGCCTAGTCGCAGCCTTGCCAACCGTCTGGCTATTGTTAACCGTGACGTTGAATAAAATAAATGTGCGGATGTTATTGGCAGTACCAACATTACAAGTGGTAACAGGGTTAGTTGGTAGTTAGGGGATGTTGTAGGGAGAACACAATGTGAATGAAAACGTGGTGAACACAATTCAGTCAATGTCATTAGGTCAAGATCGTCTTACTGATATTTTCTCTGTGAATGTGTTATATACACATAAATGATCTGGAATCACGTGAACTATATTACAGATATGTGAAAAATGGGTCACATTACCTGGCCAGAACGTATGATGAAGTTTGAAACAGGTAATTGATTACTGACGCTCAGTTGTATTGGGGAAGGATGACTCATTATTAGACGTTTCGTCCTATAGACGGAAGGTCTGAGTCTAGAGGTTCGTGGAATTTTGCAATCTCCACAGCTGCAACTGTCCAATTAGAAAATTGTTTTTATTTGATGTTGGTACATATGTTAGTGAAAATCGACTAAAGTTCTGCCCCTATTTGATGCACAGTTTAGATTTAAAAGCTAATTTACTAAGTCGTGTTTAGGTGTTTTAGGCAATTTTTCATCTTCCACAACGCGAGATTGAAGAACATGGATTAAATTTTGTTCAAACTGTGAGATACACTGCTCTGTCTTGGTAAACGTGTTCAAAAGATTTCTGGAGACTGCTGTGCGCGAACAAGCTTGTAAACACAAGCTTCAAAGACTGCAGTAAATGAGTTGAAGATCGTGGTTGTCAGATGACGATTATGTTTTCGTTCCACGAAATTTCATCGTTAGTCGCAGTAGTAAATAAATAGTACTATTAGGAAATTTTATATCATTTGTATGAAGCTATTCGTAGAAAACTGCCAGATATACGGAAGAATAATTTATGAAAACTGCACCCCGATAATGCGCCTGGTCGTACGTTTTTTTGTTAAGAATTTTTTTAGGCTAGGGAAAAGACGTCATAATAATGACACGGCAACTGCCGTATTCACCAGATGTATTCCAACGCGATCTTTCCTTTTCCCAATAGTGATAATTTGCACGAAAGGACAAAGTTTCGCGACCGTTGAAGACGTAAAACGAAAATCGCTAAGGAAGCTCAAGGCTGTACCTAAAAGTGCATATTTTGAAGACTGCAAAACGGCTGGACTAATCGTGTTACATTCGACTGAGACTACTTTGAAAGGGGCAGTATAATTGGAGACATAATCTTTAAAATAAACAGTAACCGCATTAATTTTTTGATCAAATTTCGTACATTACCATAATGAAACGTAAACCAATGGGTTTGAGCTGAAAAGTGTCCTCAATGTACTCGCACTGCTTAGGTTGTCCATCCATCCATGCGGGGATGCTTGTGCAGAACTACTGGTGTGTCTAGCATCCCGCACGCTAGTGGCTTTCGTTGTTTCAATCTTATCATTGTAAACATCTTATCGTGTATATCTTCTTCCACGCCTTCTTGGGTCTTCCCCGTTTCCGTCTTCTATATAGAATATAACTCAGTTTAACATAAACTGACATAATGCACAAAATTTTATCAGTAATACATTATATTAAGGAATTAAAAAAAAAATCCTAGAGAAAATCAGTGACGCTGACATCCCGCATGTTCTCCGTTCTCTTACAGAACACAAAACGCGACAACAAAGAGAAGTGTATTATTGTCGTGGTCGTCACAAGGTGACGTGATGCGGGTTGCCTAGTTGCAGGCTTGCCAACAGTCTGGCCATTGTTAACCATGACGTTGAATAAAATGAATGTGGGAGGATGTAATTGGCAGTGCCAGCAGAGACAGGGTTAGTTAGCAGGTAAGGGGATCAGGTCGTGAAGGCCTGTCCCATGTTAATTAAATGGAGTGTCGCTTATCAGTAAGGTACATTTATTACAAAACAAATTCAAGATATCTTTATTAACTTTTTTCACTGAAAGGTAAATACATAGAGCATGTAGTAAATCTAATTAAAGATTTGTATTCCTAAAAGAGTAATTAGGGTGATTTTTCAAATAAAGTGTTTTGAAAAATGCAAAGTTATTAATCCCTTTTGAAAACATACTAAATATTTACATAAGATATCATAAAAAATTTAGGTTTATTATAAGAAGCGTTATGCGACAAAGAAAATTAAAAAAATTCACGTCTCTAGCAGTTCCAGTGCAAAGTTATATGTACCTAAATATATAAAAATATGGACTTACGTAAAATGAGTTTAAAGTTTTGCAATGTATTAATCAAAATATACTTTAAATGAGTTTAAAGTTTTGCAATGTATTAATCAAAATATACTTGTCGCTTATCAGTAAGGTACATTTATTACAAAACAAATACAAGATATCTTTATTAACTTTTTTCACTGAAAGGTAAATACATAGAGCATGTAGTAAATCTAATTAAAGATTTGTATTCCTAAAAGAGTAATTAGGGTGATTTTTCAAATAAAGTGTTTTGAAAAATGCAAAGTTATTAATCCCTTTTGAAAACATACTAAATATTTACATAAGATATCATAAAAAATTTAGGTTTATTATAAGAAGCGTTATGCGACAAAGAAAATTAAAAAAATTCACGTCTCTAGCAGTTCCAGTGCAAAGTTATATGTACCTAAATATATAAAAATATGGACTTACGTAAAATGAGTTTAAAGTTTTGCAATGTATTAATCAAAATATACTTGCAATATACACTTCTTCTTCATTACTATCACCTCTTTTCCTTTTTAGCTGCCTTTTCTTTACTCTGTTCTCCTTATTTCTTTCCAGAACACTCTTATTTGCTTCCCGAATCCTCATTTTATAACTAATAATGTTATTATAATATACTGAAATGTTTGAAGGACGTCAATGACATCGCATTAAATAATCATAAAAGATGATTAGAAAAGATATGTATGATATAACAATATGTGTGTGTGTGTGTGTGTGTGTGTGTGTGTGTGTGTGTGTGTGTGTGTGTGTGTGTGTGTGTGTGTGTGTGTGTGTGTGTGTGTGTGTGTGTGTGTGTGTGTGTGTGTGTGTGTGTGTGTGTGTGTGTGTGTGTGTGTGTGTGTGTGTGTGTGTGTGTGTGTGTTGACGGCAACAAGGCAAAACATCTGCTCTCCAGTACCAGCGACGCGAACACCTGGCGGCGCGTACACCTAACGAATACGCAGCGAGCCAATCAGGGATCAGCATACGAGACGTGACACCTGACGTGTTCGGAGCGAGTCAATCAGCTATCCCGGTCAGGGCATAAAAATAGCGCCGCTAGAATTTTTTCGCGCTTCCCGTCCCGACAACCTCCGGATTAGTCTACTGTCTGCCACGTCAAAGATCCTCGAACGTCTCGTACAACGGCGAGTCCTAGACCATCTAGGTAACTTCGATGCACTGGTTCCCAAACAGTTCGGTTCCGTGTGTGGCATTCCACCACTCATCAGCTGATGAGACTGGTGGAATACATCACGGGCACCGGTTGTCGGAATGAGCAGACTGTCGCCTGTTTCCTAGATATGGAGAAGGCCTTTGATAGTGTCTGCCGCGAAGGGCACTTGTTCAAGCTCCAGGAAATCCAGCTCCCAGATTACTACCTTCATCTGATTGCTACCTTTCTGACGGAGGGGACTTTCTGCTTGAGAATAGGTGACCATGTCTCTTCCGAGAGACGCATTACAGCCGGGGTACCTCAAGGTAGCGTCCTAGGACCTCTCCTGTTCTCCGTCTACGTCAACGACGCACCCAGAGAGCCTGGAGTCCAGATGGCCGTGTTTACCGGCGACACGACGGTATCTGCCGCCGATCGGAACGGGCTATCATACGACTCCAGCGCGCACTCGATGCATATACGTCGTGGACGGAAAGCTGAAAAGTTGCCGTCAACGATACCAAGAGCTCCGCGGTGCTATTCTCAAAGCGCCGTAAAAACCACGAGGGCGAGTGAGACTCGGTCGAACGTACCTGCCCTGATCGAGAGAAATTAAGTGCCTCGGTGTCCACCTAGATCGTCGGCTCACCTGGCCTACCCACGCACAGACGATGCGAAATAGAGCGTCCGCTCGTCTGGCGCAACGGTTTCCAATACTTGTCAACAAGGCTATGACCCGCAAGCTAGGTAAGTTGATTGTCAACGCGTACCTGTTGCCGATCATTACCTACGCTATTCCCGTCTGGGGATACCTTGCAGCTGTTCATAAGAGAAAGTTGCAAAGCGTTCTCGATAGGGGTCTTCGGCTAGCGGCCAGAGCCCCCTATCGGTTTCCTTCTCGACGTTTGAGAAGTGGACTCGGTGCCCGCTCCTTGGATGATACCGTGAGGCAACTTGCATGTAAATTTTACATCCGAGCTGAGAGGGCCCAGGCAAACCCACTCATAGCCGGCCTTGGCAAGTACCGACCACGTCCAGGTGATTCTCGGAAACGGCCTCGGCACTTACTGCACTAGAACTACCTAGTGCGAGCATGCCGTTGTAGCGGCCACTAGTTAATTAATATTCCGACTGGACATGGCCACTAAGCAGGAGTCGCTTCTGGAGGCTGGGAACTAGAAAACCATTGGGACGTCTCACGACGCGCATCCCAACAGCTGTGGCAGCGTTTTTTGGCGCTCTCCATCGCCACGACATCGGACGCACTCCATCTCCTCACCTCTATCGGACGACATCGACGCTGAGTCAGCCGGAAGGAACAGCCGAAGAATAGAACGAACTTTATTCGTATTCTTCGCCCTATAATGCATCAGCGATGGATTTCGCTGGGCGGGCAGCGGACTCTACAAAACGGTGGCGAAAGAAGAGGAGGATTGCCGTACGCCACGAACAGCGGCCGCAGCCGCCGAACATCTCAGCGCGGCTTGGGCGGAACAACCATCACAGCGTTTTCGCCACACGGCCCTTTTAGGATCACCAAAATAAGGAAGAGTTGTACGATTAGCGCCATTTGTCATGTGACAAGCTTTTTGTCCGGTGACAATATATATATATATATATATATATATATATATATATATATATATGTAATTTTAAACAGAAAGGGAAGGAGAAAGTTTTAATGCTAAGAACTAGAGATCGAAACTAAAAAAAAATCAGGACATGGTCTCCTTAAGCGTGAACAGAGTGTAAATGAAAACCTGTTGAAGACAATGCAGTCACTGCCATTGGGTTGAGATCATCTTACTGAACTTTCGTCTGTGAATGTGTTACACGCCTGACGTGACCTGGAGTCCCTGAATTAGACCACAGATGTATGGAATTAGGGGCATATTAGTAGGTCAGAACGTGTGCTGAATTGAAAACAGATAATCGATTATTACATTCATTTGTTATGGTGAAGGACGATCCTTTTTTAGACGGTCCGGTCTACACATTACCACAATGAAATGCAAACTAACAGGTTTGAGGTGAACTATGCCCTCCATGTACTTGCATTGTTCATCCATCTATCCATGTGAGAGTGCATGTACAGGTACTGGTGTCTGTCGCATCCCGCATGCAAGAGGCTTCCGTTGTTTCAATCTTATCGTTGTAAACATCTCATCGTGTATGTCTTCTTCTACGACTTCATGGGTCTTCCTCGTTACCGTCTTCTATATTGAATTCAGTTTAACAGCGTTTTGGCACGACGATCATTAGGTATTTGATCCAAGTAGCCGTATCATACAAGACGATGGATTTGTCTCCTGATGTATTTATTTCTAACGCTCTGAAGTCTTGATATCGCACAAGACCTTTCTTTTCCAGAAGTCCTGGGAGCCTTCTAGAATAACAACAGAATAACTTACAGTAATCAAGTCATTAATTACAAACGTTAATTAAAAACAACCACCAGTTACAAATCAACCAAGCACTCTGACGGTGCAATTTAAGTTAAATATGACCAACAATAACTGTCACCTTATTACAGTTTCCTACTAATCAACACAACAATTACTTTTCACTGAACCGCAACAAGCATTTCGATCCGCACCTGAATGTAGGCCGGTCTAATCTAAACTGAACTGGCTGCCTCTGGATGCCTATATTTATACACCGCAAAGATTTCAGAATATTCTGTCACATTCCGAATACCGTGCCGAGAAAATTGCGTATTACAGGCGTTCTGGAATCCGGTAGAAACTGTGTCATAAGTCTGACCTTGAACAAACTGCGCCGACCGATGAGGTCTGGAACAGCCTCCATTGATTTGTTTATGGAGCATCGGCAACTGGTTTTGTTTATACCTACAGTGACTGTGCTTTCTAAGATGGTAAGTAAATAAATTTCTTCGTTTTGTTTAGATTACTTTCTCACTCAAAAGCATAGAATCCAGCTGCCTTATCGCCATTCTCCCTTGTTGTATTTTGTCGCCACTTCTAACATCTGTTGTTAACGTAAGCCCATGATACCGTTACGACGTTGCAACACCGTCGTGTTGTACAGTGCGAACAAAATAATCGACACACATGCAGTTACTAATTACAGCCTTTAATTAGAAACGAACTAAGTTTAGAAATCCAGACACCCTTATAAAATACTTCAATCACCTTTGCACTTGTACCGTAGTTAACCCAATAATCATTTTCCACTAAACTGCAACAATCACTCCGGCCAGCACTTGTAATACCGCCAGGCCTAACTAGACTACCAAGCCGGCCGTTGGTGCTTATATTTATGCCACACTGAGATTTTAGAATAATCTGTCACTTTTGGGATAGGCGCTCTGGAACTCGCTAGACATAGGTCTACATCCGGCTTTCACAACGACGCTCAAAATGATCACCAAACGTCGGCAACTGTTTCGTGTCTTGCTACGTGTTAAGGCTGACGTAAGCACATTTGTTATTTTTCAACTCACCGTAGCAATACTTAAATATTTATTTTTATCTGGACGTCAGAAGTTTGTATTCCAAAAGTTGTTCAGAAAAATAAATACCAGCGTTTTCAAAATATCCCCGAGTTGTAAGTATATTGAGTACTTTTATGTTTGCAACCTGTTTCCTATTAAAAGCACTGTTCCCTAAGTTATACTAAAATCTGTCTTTAACAGATATTGCATCCAGTGAAACTCTCGTACTCTATAGAAGACTTCACTTGTTCCAAATTCACGTCTCCCAGTTGATTTCACCAGAGTACCCTCAAACTATCTCATCACTACTGTATAATGTGTCTACTTAAAGTGGTAATATTTCATTACCTATTGTATGTAACGCCATAGTTGTACAGTGCTGCCAACTTAACAGCACTGAACTTATCAGTTCTGCTGTAGAGAGATATTAGTATCGTGTAATGCGGTACGGCTTTTAACGCCCTACACAATTAAGACTTGTACCCCGCAGCAATGCTTTTAGCGTCTTATTTAAATGTATGTCTTTTCACATACGCCTGTTCTGTCGGTCTCAGCTGAGTTCCTTATCTTTTCCAACGTAATTTTAAACTGTATACATTAAGTTAAGAAATTCACATCTTCAATTAATTTATGGGGCAGAAATTGAATTTTCTCACATTTTTCTCTACGCTCTTTGTAACTTCTCTCTCTCTCTCTCTCTCTCTCTCTCTCTCTCTCTCTCTCTCTCTCTCTCTCTCTCTCTCTCTCTCTCTCTCTCTCTCTCTTTCGCTCTATCGCTCTGTCACAGTCTTTCTTTATTAACGACCTTCATCCCAATATGTATTCTTTAATCCCCTGTTTGCCCTTATTCGGTCAGAATCCCAAGCATTATTAGATTTACGAAAAGTAGTCAATTTTTCTTTACTGAAAATCTTATTTTTAGTGCTACTAAGGTAAATTATATAGTTTCATATGTAATACGTCTGTACGTAAAATCAGAAAAACAAAAGAAAAACATATGAAACGATCAAGTAGATTTTACAATATTCTCGTTAATTCAAACAATAATTTAAATATCTTCTATTTTTATGTATACGTTGGTTCATGTGGAAGATGCATCATTATTAATTCAGTCAGTTAAAATCGGTCAATAAGTCAAATCAGATTCATTCAGTTTCATTCAGTCAATCATTACAACCTGTTTTATTCATACTAGTCTATCATTATACATTTTATAATTTACAATATACTGGAAACATACATCATATTCCTTGTAATTTGGTTAATGTAAATTAAACAAAAACTGTATATTATTCATAAACAAATGACAACTGTACAATACATACTTTAAACATATTTGCATTAGTTATTTCTAATTTGAAATAATTATTTAAGCATTGTTTTATATAGAGGACAGTTTCAACATTAATTCTGTGAATAATTTAAATCTGTTTCATTTTATTTATACTGGTTATATTATACGTGTCTTTTATATAGTTTACATTATACTGGGAATTTCGCATAGTTTTACTGTCAATCGGACACTAAAGCTTATTTTATGGCAGGCCTATAGCCTGTATAATCACCTTTGTCCTATGCATATTCTATATATATTTATACCTCCATTAGTTTAAGTGACAACTAGCTGACTTGTAATTTTCTTCACACAAAAGTGTATTGTATACGATTTGTAATTAGCCAGTGACGGTAGTTTCTGTTACCGAGAGTAGAGCACGCACCTTCGTCAAACCTCGTACCTGGGACTTCCCAATGAACCCTTGGTCGTATACAATCTCCAACCCTTCCTACACTTTTCTTATTGGTCTGAGATTTGGAATTTAACAAAACGTCAGGCCAGTCGTAACCAAGCGGCTAAAATGACATTTCTCAGGCACGTGGCATGGAATACTCTTCATGATTATAGAAAAACACAGATATATAGCAGAAATTGAATATATTATGACTATACTCGACAGGATTGCCCAGTATCGGCTGAATTAGTGGGAGCGTCCTCGCTGAATGGACGACTGCCGCATCCCCAAACAACTACGGAACTATACGCCGAAGGAACGGAGAGGTGTGGGACGTGCGAGGAAGGGCTGGAGTGACCAGCTCCAGACTTTCCCTCTTTGAGACCGGAACAAACCACCCTCAGTTTAATCCTTGGTGATGATGATGATGATGATGAGTCACTGACTTCTTCAGTGTCAGTTATTCTGTTTCCACTGAACAACGTGACGACCGGTGTGACACCGTCGTAACAGTGTACTTACACACCCCCCTCCCAATTTTCTGCATATATGCAAAACGCATTATGCGTAGAAGACAATAAAATTAACTACGCTTGAATGTATAATATTATAACACAATTAAACAATTATAATAAACACTTCAAACTTTTACTTACTTTTATTTATGCTGCACTATAATCGCTGTAAATAATTATCTATGAAGTATAAACAATTATCTGTTATCGCTGACTGAGTGATCTATGAAGAATAAGAAATAACCAGGAGACAGATGAGCTATTGAATCATGAGCACATTGTAAGATTCACAAAGGCTGAACGAATGCAATAGGTAGGTCACCTAGAACTGATGGATGATCAGCGCATGCCAAAGAAAAACTTGAGGGCGCAAGTCTGTAAAAGCAGAAAGCGGGGTTGAGCTAGGATAAGATGGTTGGGTTATGTGCCAGAAGAGCTCAGAATAATGAATGTGCGGGGTTATAATGAGATGGCAATGGACATGAGTTTTTGGAGCAGATTGGTGTTCGAAACCAGAGCTCACGTTGGGCTGCACTGCCGAAGAAGAAGAAGACTGAGTGAACTGCAGTTGCCCTTTATTTACTAAGATGACAGCAACCGTAAACAACGGTAATATTAGCCGAGAAACCACTAAACGTGTTTCCTCCATTTCTTCCATTCAACGACAGCACTGTTGAATGCGATTGATGATTCATGACGGCTGAATTGTGTGTGTGTGTGTGTGTGTGTGTGTGTGTGTGTGTGTGTGTGTGTGTGTGTGTGTGTGTGTGTGTGTGTGTGTGTGTGTGTGCGTGTATTATTTATGTATGTGTCTTTATGCACGAATAACAAGTTATATATAACGCACCTTATTCCTTCTTCCAATCAACTCTCTAAAGACAGTATACATTTGTTAAATCGAATCTACAAATACTGTGGATTGCAAATATCCACAATCAAGACCAAGGCGATGGCTTTTTGTGGAACTGATCCCGTATGGGAACAAAATGTTATAGATGGTACTGTCCGAGAGCAAGTCAGCAATTTTGAATACCTGGGCTGCAGTGTATATTATTATAATACACGCAACGACGTTGTGAATAAGTTGCATAAGTTCAACCTTATGTGTGAGACCACCTGGCGAATTCTTAAGTCAACAAGTAAAGAAACACGCCTAAAATTCTACAACGTGATGGCCCTTCTCGCACTTCTTTATGGGTCTGAGAACTTAAATGGAACTCGCACTTAAAT
This sequence comes from Magicicada septendecula, assembly GCA_034769895.1. Taxonomy (NCBI): domain Eukaryota; kingdom Metazoa; phylum Arthropoda; class Insecta; order Hemiptera; family Cicadidae; genus Magicicada; species Magicicada septendecula. The sequence continues at coordinate 1,354,751,295 of CM068367.1, read as the reverse complement.
GGATCAAGTGGTAGTTGCGGAAGATGATTACTGTGTTATAATTAGTCCGCAACACTTACTAGTTGACATTATTACTGCGTGTGGACTAATTTAACTTTAATTACTGTATGAGAGTATTCTGTTGCTTTAAAATGCTTATTTGTGACTCATTAATTAATTTGTGACAGTGTTGATAATTAGTGATTTCATTGATGTCTGTATTTCTTTTTCCACTGTACAATACGTCGATCCGTGAGACTGCCGTAAAAATATATAACGCACTTTATTCCTTCTTCCAAGCGAATCTCTAAACATTTAAAAATTCAATACGTTGTCTGCAATACATCTTTGTATTAAGCAGAACAACACTAGGAGGAACAAATTAATAAAGGGGAAAGCAAGACAACATAGAAAGTCGTTGAGGGAACATGAACTCGACTACATACGACAAGATAAGAGACAAAATGAAGACTTGAGGAGACTGGGGGCTAGTGATACACACACACACACACACACACACACACACACACACACACACACACACACACACACACACACACTTCATAAGATTCCAAAGGAAGATACGGTACGGTAGGTATGTGGACGTGGATGTGGACGGACAGCTAATTCTCTGCCTGTCTCTATTAATCACGTCATGACCCATATAACGCCTCAAGATGTGCGCTCAGCTGTATGCTATGCTTACGCCCGCTCCGCTCCGCTTAAAAACTGCACGACACGTTTTTCAGGAAAATAAGACTGCAATAATACATGTAGCTTGTGGTTGTCTCACCAGATCTTTCAAGTTTTCCTATTTTGCAAGCCTTCAGTATACAGCTATTTACTGCAATTTGTTTTAGCCAACTTTTTTGGCTGCTGTCTTCTTTTCAGCATAAACATTTTTTTTTTATTAATAAAGTTGTGTTAGTGCTTATAATCACAAACAGAAATAACACTTTTACACACCACTATAAATAAAAATTATCGATTAGTGCTTTCAAGCTTCACAACTAATCATCAGATCGGAAATATGCCTATCTGAAATCATCATCATCATCACAATGTGCAAAAATAAAACCAAGGATGGTTTGTTCCGATCTCAAACAGGCAAAGTCTACAGCTGGTCACTCTAGCGCTTCCTCGGACTTCCCACACCTCTACGGCCCTTCGGCTTATAGTTCCATAGTTGTTTGGGGATGCGGCAGTCATCCATTCGGCAAAGATGTTGGCACCAATTCAGCCGCTACTGGGCAATCCTGTCGAGTATACTCGTAATATTCAGTTCCTGCCATATATCTGTGTTTCTTCTATGATCATGGAGAGTATAGGCTACCCTGCTACGTGCTTGGGAAATCTCATTTCAGCCGCTTGGATACGACTGGCCTGGATTTTTGTTAAAGTCCAATTTTCAGACCCATAAAGAAGTGTGGGAGGGGCATCACCTTGTAGAATTTTAGGCATGTTTCTTTACTACTTGGCTTAAGAGTTTGCCTGATGGTCCCTCACATAAGGTTGAACTTATGAAGCGTCGTTGCTTATATTATAAGACACACTGTAGTCCAGGTATTCAAAACTGCTGACTTGTTCCAGGACAGTACCATCTCCTATCTAAAATATCAGGTATATTTCCGATCTCATGATGAGCTGTGAAAGCGGTAATCGAGAATTTTGTTTACCGTGTTGGGCAAGAGTGTTATTTCTGTTTATAAGATGGTTGCTACTATAATGTATTTCTAGGCCATCAGCAGTCTCTTATCTTTACTATACCGGTTTTCTCATCTTGTCTCTTCGTCTTCTTCTATAGTTTCCCCCTCTTCTTACATTCTTCTCCTTATTCCAACTTCGATTGAGATAGTTTCTATAAACAAAGCATAGAGATTTTACTTCTACAGCCTGCAGCTACCTTAAAAATATAGTTGTATTTTTCAAAAATGTGCTCCGTAAAGACGTGTACCCTGGATAACACCGACCGATTTCTTATTTCTTGTTCTTCTTAAGACCTATTTGTTGACTATAAAAATAGTCTTCGAATCCACACATGACATGATCTGCTTGGTGTAGTCTGTTTTTTACTTTTTTCTAGCATACCCACTCTTGCTATTTGTCACATCTAAATATTTGTACTAACTGCAGACATAAAGTCGGCCACACCGTAAATACGTTTGGTAGTTTGTTTTAAGTTTTTACCCTGTATTATATGCCACTGATACTCTTCTCTAAACAGTTCGCATAGTATTCGTCTCCAACTATCACAATCTGGTTACCAAAGACACGTAGATTATGTGTTGAGAGGGTAGTATTTGAAAGTGTATATCACCTGAATTGGTTCACCATGTCATAAGAATTTTGTCAATGCACATAAAAAAACCTAACAGTTACATCTGATATTTTTATATTTTAATAAATAAGGTTTGTAGATAGGCTTTACTTTTTGATGTAAGCAGTCACCATTATTATTCCGTGAGTAATGAAACAGGAGGAATAAAGGAATTGTTTCAAGAATAAAGGTGCTAAATATTAAATCCGTTCAGAAACATCAAACTAAAATGCATAATAAAGGCATGACCTATAGAGTGAATGAGTGACGTGACACCAATCTAGGCAAGAAAATAAAGAAGAGACTGTTCTTGGGAATCACAAAAAGAGGGTGATCGATAACACGTGGCAGCACAATCTTCTGGCGATGAGCTGCAAGCTCTTCTAAGGCTGAGCGATCGCGCGATATCTCGGTACTGTTGGCGGAGCTCTGGTCCCAGTATGCGCTGTACCACTCCGGGAAGAAGAATTTTTTAATAATTGGAACTGATGCAATACAATAGCGACTGTTTGGTCAATTTTGGTAAAAACATTGTGTGTCGATTTCTCTGAAGTACAATAATTTATCACACTATACAGAGGTCGCGATCCACGTAACGATGTGTTACAACGTACCCGTTCGTACGCTCTGTTGGAGTCAGACAGGCGGCAGGTTCCACACAAATTGTACAGACAGACGTCTAAAATAAATTACATACAGACGTGAGCGATAGAAAGCTGTAATATTGTCAAACGAGGAGGGACACATTTGTCTCAACAGTCGTCACATCTGGTGCGTGTTCTCTCTGACCTTGAGGTAGGGTAATTGTTATTCCAATACCAGCTGACACTGTCTGCATGACATGTGTTGGGAGGAGAGGTTAGGTTTAACTCAACAGTCAAACGTTACACACATTCTGCAATTTATTTTTCGTACGTTCACTGAATAACTTATCAAAAAGGACACATGTCAGCTAGGCTGTGTGGCGTTGTCGTGAATTTTGCAAGATGTGGAAACTGCACGCTGCAAACTCTGATACTAAAAACAATACGTAGGCCCTACTATATAGTAATTTTGAGAAGACTTGAACAATGGATACCACGTAGTGTAGATTAAGAAGTTGTAGAGTGCGCTGGAATTAAAAAGTAATAAAGGAGACATTTACAGTACTACCTGGACGTGCTATTCCACACATACAGTAATCTTGCTGGTGTTACAGACACTTTGTTTAGACAGTTTTTTAAATCTCTTATTAGGCAACGTCAAATACATTATTCTCTATTAAATTTATACCCGGTACGCTTATAAATATTATAACATCTTAACTTGTGTTATAACGTAGGGAACCCGCGTTAATTGGTTATGCCAATTATACAGGCTGCCTTTCGTTGTGACGAGCTGAAAATTAATCACAACAAATAAAACAATTCTTATATCAGGATATTGGGAAGGGGAGACTGTTGATTTATGCACTCAGTTTACTCGGTACTCAGATGACATCTCTTTATTACATTATGAGATAAAGTTCTCTATTTAAAGTTCTCAACATATATAGTTTACAGTATAATTATATATATTACTCTTTCATAAGGGCCCTCAAAATATGATGTACATCTATTTAATTTATTCCACGGATCCGGGATTGAATATATATTAAGTTAATAATGGTCACCTTGCCATATGCAATATTGAAAATTGAGCCATTTGAAGAATGGACTTTATTAATCTTTCAAAACAAGAAAAACTTTTAGTTTAAACATTTACTCTTTTGCTATAACCAGTGTTATTAGATTACAGACTACATGTTACATATAATGTCTGTCTTTTAAAGTCTTAAAAGTGGTGAGTTAAATTGTCTTTTGTGGGTAATAATTTTAGTAACTCATAACCATGGAAGACAAGCCTCTATGTCACCTGGTTTTCAGTATTTGCTGCAGAATTGGTTCTTCGGTCCTCGTGCGTTTCCTGAAGGTCTGTCGTTGCCTTAGTATCCGGTGACGGTGAAGTTCCTGAAGTCTGTTATATCATTCGGGGTGAAGTACTCTCATCTTAGGCGACTGTTGTAATTCTTGTAGGATACTCTCATCTTAGACGACTGTTGTAATTCTTGTAGTTATAATAAATAAATAGAAAGTTTGTTTCACAGTAATACACTTCACATGATTATTTATTAGTTGAATATCACCTTCATGTTTGTAGTAATGTATGAATTACATAGTTTGTTATTTATTCATTGAGAGAGAGATGTCATCGCCGCACAAATTTAGTTATTTAAATATTCATTGAACCAACCATTCACATAATTATACACGCGTCGCGAAACAACGCTGTACGCAGCTTACGGCGTGAGCGCTCCATTGCAAGTGGGCAAAAATAGTTAGGGGGAGAGTAGTAATCTCGCGACAATTACTAGTCAACATAAAAGTAGTTCCATGTTTCTAATTTAATTAAAGGACTAAAGTTTGATTAAATAATTAAATAGAGATATTCTTAGTTACAGACGTTATCAAAGTACATTACAGTGGTCTTATTTAATTATTTAAATAATAACAAAATTTACAATTATATTTAGTTTCTTTAGGGGTCAGAAAACAAGTTAATTCTGGTCAGTGCCTGTATATGCAGGATTAATTAACAAGCTTTACCCTTTCTGTACAATTGTATTCCCTTTTATTTTATTATTAGACTTTTTATTAAATATTATTATTATTTAAAGATAGCAATAAGATTTAGTTTAAAATGTGAGATTTTATTAAAATTTTTAAATTTCTCAGCTTATACATTAACAATTTAATTAATTAACATATTTTTATTAATGGAATCGTCACAATATTACTAAAAATGTATTATGTAAATAACGAAACGAGAAAACTTTTTGAATAAAAGTGCATAAAATGTCTAAAGACAACTCCCACTGAAACCAAAGCTAAGCTAAGATTTTTTTTTTCGTATAAGCCACTGTGGAGTATGTTTGGTTCAACTGCTTCCTCCCTTCTTCACCTCCGTCTTCCTCCTCTCCCATATCTCCTTCATTCTTGATCGATGCCTCTCCCTCCTTTTGTCAGTCCAGCTGCCACCTGTCCTCTTCTTGGGTTTTTCCTGAAATCCTTGGGCACTTTTTCATTTCTTTTTCAGTGGTAAGCGTTTTTCAATGTCTTACTGAGTAATCTCGAGTTCTTCTATGTATTTTTCTGTTTCTCTAAACCACGTATTTGGCATTTTGAGCTTTCCAAAATAGTAAGATTCTAAATATTTCTTTAAGTTTTGTTATTGTATTTTTTAATAAAAATATCGATCATACACGTATATTTAAATATGTTGGTTTACACAGAATGCAAAGGTAAGCTATAAGTTTGTAAGCAGCGCTCAAGTTTTTCGGAATGCTGGCTGGGAAATTTTGTTCATTTTTCATCACAACCAGCTCAGATAACTTATTTTGTTCCACATAATTAATTTTGGTGCGTATTTGTTTGGCTTAGGTTCCATTTTAAATAGTATTTTTATACTATGGAATTCTTAGTCGTATTAGTTTAATTATGTAATTGAATTAACAATAATCATTATTTAATTAAATATTAAATCAGCAAATTACAAGAGTCAAACTTGAAAGGATACTACTAGAAATGAAAAATAGACCAGATAAGACAATGGATTTAGAAGACACAACATAAACCTAAACTTAGGTTAGGAACAAGTGGGAAATGTGTTTTCAGACAGAATGAAAATTGACTAAACACACTGTAGCATAGCAAGTCAGGTTAGCTTAGCTTATGGTATAAACCGGCCGTTAACACAAACGAGACACGCTCTGCATGGCCCTGTGATGCCACGTCAACCAAACCTGTTTTCCCACAAATTCCCCACTCTGCTCCTCCACTTTTCTCCTCTTGACTCAAATTTTCTCATTTTGGCATAAAAAATCCCCATTTTTACTATTATTTGAGCAAATTGTATTATTTTTTCCGAGTGTATTCTAAATGTTTAAGTACTATTCCAAGAATAACGTAGATATTAAGAAACGTTTATAAATACTATAAAAGAAAAAGTACTAACCTACAGAGATCGAGCTGAATACCTGCTAAATACTTTTCCTGCACTTATTTCACGATATTCTAATTGCTTAACTGACAAATAATTTATAATTAGTTACACTTATTCTTACAATCGTCTATTGTTGTGTATTCATTGTTCACAATTTAAAGGTGCCATACATATGATTTATAATAAAGTTTTAATTACTCGCACTCTTAGTTTCGATCGATTTCGGTCAGGACATAGACTATACACTGTGCATTCGCGGTCACAATATTGTAAAACAATTACTGTTTACAAATAACGAATTCGTAAACACTGATTACTGATCGTGAAACGTACGTTTGTGTCCAAAGTTTACGTACGATCGAAACTAAGAGTGTGAGTAATTAAAACTTTATTATAAATCATATGTATTGTACCTTTAGGTTATGAACAATGAATACACCACAACACAAGATTGAGATTATACGTAGGTACCATTAGTAACCACTAAGTGTGTGTATATTATAAATACATCACGTTATCATTACTTATTCTTAACGTGTACATACTCGGTTGCTATGTTTGTTCATCACTCCATCGTTTATATTGAAACCAAAAAAGGAAATATTTTGTTTGCTAAGAACGTTTTTTTGATGTAATAAGCCGGAAAGTGTTTCATTCCTAATTTATTGATGATTTTGTATTTACTATAGTTGATAAAACTAAAATTTTATCTTAGTAAAAATAAAATCCGATTTTTTTTATTTATTCCCGTAAAGGAAAGTTATTTGCCACAATAATAACTAAATTAGGAAAAGCTTTAGTATCATCCCTTTTCTTTTCGCTATGCACAAGGTGCTGCTGTTCCGCCTTCCAAGATCCTCTAGCCATCCAGTCAACAGTTGTCCTGATGACGACAATAAATATTGTCGTAACGCAAATTGTGTCGGTACTTTTTTACTGATCCTCCCTAAACCTTTTATCATTAATAATAAAATTACTATGTTGATGAAAAGTTAAAACCGATTTTCAAAATGTCTTTTGGTATAACAGAGCTAATTGTTTAACAAACAGGTTTAACAATAAACAATTCTAATAACAATTGTGTGAATAATCATTAATTGCAGCAGATCAATTAATTTTATTGTTATCAGATCATGATGCGTTCGGTCCATCTAACAATGTATGTGGTCGCTACAGTATATTAAATATAACAAATTTTGTTCGTAATTAGTCATCTGAGAACGAAAGAACACACAACAATACTGTCAAATATGGGACGACGTAAACACTCGTTACTCCTGTGACCTTGGAGTCACCTTGAGGTAGATAATTGTTATTCCAATACAGGCTGCCGTTGTCTGCAAGGGAATTCAATTCTACAGTCAAGTGTTACACTCGTAGTGCAATTTATTTTTCGTATGTGCACTGAATATCATCGCATAAAATTGAAAGTACACGTACAATGCAAATGGTGACTCAAGCTAGAAAATATGTGAACAGGGTGATCACGTGAACAGAGTGTTAACAGTAACTTATGATAATGATATCAATAATCAATAATCAATAATAATAATACTGCAAATTCATCGATCCCGCATTCCGCTACACAACCGCCAATAATTTATGTTTTCTCAGTCAGACTTCTGTAAATTCTTGGTCCTCACATCCTCCTCCACATCCTGTCTTCAAGCTCTTCGAGGCCTACCTTTTTATTCTGCAATTGAGCGGTTGATATTCTAGTATCCTCTTTTAGGCCAGCTCCCGTTGTTCATTCGCTCGCTGTTTGTGTCCGTACCACGTCAATCTAAATTGTTCAAATATCCCATTAGTATTTTCTTCAAAATTTTCTCGCTTTCTAACTGCTTCAATTCTGTAATGGGGCCGCCTTATTATCCGTCAAGATATTCTCAAACAATCTATTTTAACTGTTGCCAACTTTTCTTTATTCCTTTTTGTCACCCGCCAACGCTCGGATTCCTATAATGTAAATTGTTGCACTATGGTTCTATATAAATGAATTTTAACATTTATTCCAATTCTTGATGACCAGAGCAACGATTTTACCTTCCGGATAACTATTCATAATTGAACGAGTCTATAGTTAGTACCTTTATCTCAATTTTCTTTCTATCTAATTATGTTCCTCAAATATTTATATTCATAGCAGTGTCTTATAATTCCACCGTCTAGCACGATCTCACTAACTCTTTTCCTTACTCAAAAATACTCTGTGTTCTTTAAATTAATTTTCAGACCCCACTTTGTATATTCATCTTTTTAGTTTTCTCACCATAAATGAGGCATCGTGTTTGTCATTAGCAATGACAACCTTATCCTCTAAAAAAGAAGCCTACAGGGTACACTAATCTAGTTTCTATTCCTATATTGTTGTCTATATTGTACATTTCCTGATCTATTTATGAAGAGGTTTCTCTGTGTAAATGTTTAACAGTGTCGGGGAAAGGCAGCATCCTTTTCTCAAGCCCTCTGTGACGCTAATTTGTTTACACATTTCCTTTCCGCCCTTCACAACGGACTGGGCTCTCTTATAGATATTGAAAACATTTTGAATATATAAGGGTTCCATTACATTTCCTCTTCATACGTCTTTCTGAAAGGCTATAAAAATTTAAATAGTCACTTATGTTCTGTCCATTTCGTTTCTCAGAGAGCCGTCTTAATACAAATACGTTCTGTGCAGCAGCTCCAAAATCACTTTGCTCCTCCAATTCAACCACAATATTTTCAATTGTTTCTTTTAAAATCCGACCATACTGACTTCCAATAGAGCTAATCACACTTATTCCACGGTACCTGAAGTATTATACTAACTGTAGCTTACCTGCGAGGTTACGTGTAAATGCATTAATAAAAAGAACTGGACTCATCATTACTCGTTGGTGATTCAGTTCACCTGAACTGTCTTTAAGCTCTCTGCAATCCGTCAGCGTACCGTACCTTCTTTTTTCTCCTTTTCTGCAACTTTATTTTCTCCTAACAGTCGTATCTCAAGACGTGATCACTCCAATTAATTTTTCTCTTTGTAATAGCTACAACCGATTTCCTCCTGTCATTATTTAGTCTAATTTATATGTCATCATTTCTTGCCTTACCTCATGAGTCAGTCTGCCTGATTCTTCACCACCACCACCAGATTTCGAAGCTTTTCAATGATAGCCTTTATTTGCAACTAACTAAAACTTTTAGTTAACTTTTAGTGATTTCCGTCCGTGATCAGCCCGCGAAGACCATTATTATCTTCGTTACGTAGTAGTGGTTCGACTCTTCCAACCGTCCACGTACAAGCTATGCAATTATGTGATTTCTATAATTTTTCTTGACAGTCTATGCTTTACGCTGCTGATTTATTGTTAATTTCTCTGTTAGTCAAATAGCTGCTTACTTTGCTCCAAGCAGTGAATTATTAAAAATGGACGGAGATTTGTACACTCATGGAGTACATACACACATGTACACTCATATATACATACATGGGGTACACTCATGACCTGTACATAAACACTAATGATATTTCATGTGTGGGGGAGAGGGGAGAGAGCCAGACTGAAAGACAAACAGGTGGATAGACAGACAGAGAAAGACCGTAAAATGTGATTTTTACAAATTACAAATTAAATAGACTTTTAAAAGACGAGCAATCGAAATGTGCACAAGGTAAAGAATAGAAAACAAGTAGAATAATATTTTAATTAATAGTAAATTAATTATTAATATTTAATATTAATAATAAAATTAATAATAATCAGGCTACGTATAACACATATTTGTGTGTGTGTGTGTGTGTGTGTGTGTGTGTGCGTGCGTGCGTGCGTGTGTGTGCGTGCGTGCGTGCGTGCGTGTGTGTGTGTGTGTGTGTGCGTGCGTGCGTGCGTGCGTGCGTGCGTGTGTGTGTGTGTGTGTGTGTGTGTGTGTGTGTGTGTGTGTGTGTGTGTGTGTGTGTGTGTGTGTGTGTGTGTGTGTGTGTGTGTGTGTGTGTGTGTGTGTGTGTGTGTGTGTGTGTGTGTGTGTGTGTGTGTTTAGAGGGAGGTTGAGAGAGAGAGAACTACACAGCTTTAGGCCGACTCTTATACTTTTCTATAACCCTCTGCTTCTAAAATCTTCAAGTCCAAGTTGCGTACTTGCACAATATCAAGATTTTTTTCTTATGTGTGTTTTCCACTATAATAGGCCTACCATATTAGTATCGTATTGTATTGTAAATACAGGTACAGACGCATTCTTACTTCAGTATATAAAGGACAGTGTTACTTTATGTACCTGTATGATATGTTTGTCATCACATATGTTCATTAGTCTTTGTTTCAGCAGGTTATTACTGTGTCTCGTATTCCGTACGAAACTGGACCAGTTTATTGTGTCACATACTGTACACTATATATGCAATAAATATGCCCAACAACAACAACGACCAGCTTTGATACAGCAGCTGTGACTAATTTATCTCAACGCCGCAGCTAGAGTACACTGATCGAGCAGCTATGAATGCCGCGGCTTCAACCCTCTGTGGTGGTGCTTTCAACTGTAGCTTACGTATAATGGAACGGTTTGTACAGGAATGTCGATGAGTGTGTGTCCGCGCGCGCGCTTGTCTGCGGTTGTTGGTCACTGACAGTGTAGCAGTGAGCGACTCTTGTGGTACGCGTTAATTCGACCAACTCAATACGAACGGGGAGTAATTATATGGCCGGCCTGTCTGTGTAGCTGTGATTGGTCCTACGCAAAGCCGGTCAAAGTGAACCAAAACTGATGTTATTATCAGGTCATCATGTTTGGAGAAGGGGTGAGTTGTATTTGTTGGGGAATAGTAGTGATTTGTTGCAATAGGGGTTTAATTCGTTAAAAAATTTTGAAATCACAGTCGTGTGGAAATTAATTGAACTGAAGAAGGTGTGTAACGAGTGGAAAGGGAATCATCATCATCATCATCATCATCATCATCATCATCATCATCATCATCATCATCATCATCATCATCATCATCATCTAAAAGACATGCCTTGTCGAGTTAACCACGTCTCTCTCTCCACCATTGTCCTCTTTCTATCGCAGGACAATATTAAGTTCATCTCCTTTTCCATGTCTTTGAAGAACGCCGCTCTTGGTCGTCCTCTTGGGTTTTCCCCCAACATCTTTCCTTCAAAAATGTTACTCTAAAGTAAAATTTATGGTCCTTCTAAAATTGATTGTGTCGTGACACGTGCCCGATCAATTTTGCCCTTCTTCTTCCAATCTATCTTTGTTCACTTCTGCGAGGACTTGCTCATTACTCTTCTTATCCATCCAACTCGTCCTCCTCGTTCCCCTACACACCCACATTTTTATTTTAATTGCTTCCAGTTTCCTCCTTTCTATTTTGCCGAGGGTCCACGCCTCACACCCATAAGTTAAGACACTCCACAACACAAATATTTTGCAAACCTTTTCCTTACTTCCATACTTAAGTGATTATTTATAAGTAATGTCGTTTTGTTCTTAGACGCTTTGCTTTGCTAGAGCTATTTTTCCTCTTAATCTCTGTCACATATATATTTTCAAAAGTGATGGTGCTCCGCAGGCAGCAAAACTTTTTAACCTGTTCTAAAATTGTATTACCTAATTGTATTACCTAATTGTATTACCTCACTTCAGATCGAATTTTACATTCTCTTTCTTCTTGTCTATCACCATTGATTTTATTTTCTTCTTGTTAATCTCTAATTTAAATTTCACTAGTGTTTGAGACAAGCTTTCTAACATTCTCTTCATTTCTTTTACCGAGTCGGCGATTATTACTATGTCATCTGCAAAACGGATACTATAAATGCGCCTTCCATTAATTTTAATGCCTTTGGTTTTTTTTCTTTTATCCTTGTGATAACCTGCTTAATAAATAAGTTAAGGAAAGGGCTTACGAACAATAAAATTAATGAATTATAAATTGGACGATATCTCTCTTTTCTCTGTCTGTATGTCTGTCTGTCTGTCTGTATCTCTCTCTCTCTCTCTCTCTCTCTCTCTCTCTCTCTCTCTCTCTCTCTCTCTCTCTCTCTCTCTCTCGCTCTCTCTCCATATACCCACGCACTGACACACACACACATTCATACGTTGTGTTACTGTTGTTTGAAGTAATTGCTTTTACAATTTACCCTCCAGACGCAGGTCCCGTCCCCCTACTACTTGCTCCACTATGACACAGCATGACTGTGCGCAGACAGAAATATTGGATTGCAGTTGACGAGAGCTATCTAAAAGAGGAGTTTGGGTTTGCCGACAGATTCGTTTCACAAAGCTGTCGGTACATTTCAGTTAAACAAAGAAAGAAAGCACCCGTGAAATGACCGTCCGATTGTAAGAACCACTTTCTCCTGGTTTCAGTCACCATTGTTATCAACGGCAGTAATTGGTTGTTAACAAAAACTGGGGAACAATGCTCATCAATTGCCTGTAACTTCACGGACAGCTGATGGAAAATATTGCTATTGACAGATGAGAACACTCAGTTTACCCTCAGTAACGTACTTGGGTTTAGTTTGGCGCGCGGAAGGAAATATCGTCGGCCGTTTCCTCTCCTTCCGTGACAATGAAAAGAGGACAAATCATATTAAATGTTATAAAACGAAAATAACTTAGGATTTGTTACAAGACAAATGGTGTCTTCTTTCTCATCCATTTTCCTCTCCCCTTCTTCCTTCCACTGTCTGGCTTACTTCGCGTCGCCAGACAAAATTTTTTTTTGCTTTCCTTTGCTGTGTGTGTGTGTGTGTGTGTGTGTGTGTGTGTGTGTGTGTGTGTGTGTGTGTGTGTGTGTGTGTGTGTGTGTGTGTGTGTGTGTGTGTGTGTGTGTGTGTGTGTCTTAGCACCCGTGGCAGGATTGCACATCTGGGTTGAGCCCGATGGCTGCTAGAAAATAACTTATAACTGGTACAGTCGACGGGTAACTGTAAAACTGGAAGGGAACCTGGCAACACGATCATTCGTTAGATCGCGGGGGAGAAATAAGACTTTTATTTGTGTCACTGCTGCTGGAGCCGATTCAGGCAACAGGTATTGCCTGTTTGAAGGTCAGCAAGCAGACGCCGTGAAGCGTCGGTCGCTCTCCGCGAGGTATAGAGCCTCCGTGCCGGTGACCTAGGTAACAGTGACAAGCAGCTGGCACAGCGTACTAGGACGAGACAGTCGAAGGATGGAAAAAATAAAGTTATTCGTAGAGGCCTTCGAGTTCCTACCATAGCCGTCTTTGTCCGGTCGCTTGCTGAAACTCTCTTTGCTTCTGCAGCGACCTCGTCCCTTCCATATTTACGAACCATTAGTGCGTCTAAACCACCTCCCCCTAAAAGAGTCAAACGCTCTCTGGCGATTTTAGACGACCACCTATAATTCTATTTTGATGCTGCCGTTCGCCTCACCACCAATGGCAGTGCTACCGTGACCTGAAACCTCCATATAATAAAGTTGTTTAAAAATTTCCGCCGCTCTCTCAGTTAACTGGTTGGTGTGTCCTTCCTGAATTTTAGGTCACCTGTCTTGTAGAAAGTCCAGCACGTCCCGGAAGCTGTAATTCAGCCATGGGTGCAAAGACGCCACACTACCTGATGCAATGCAATGCAATGAAGGATGAAAAGAAGGACAGCTTTCTGATGGTTACTCTAGGCTATGGACTGAAGTTACTGCGAGGACGGCGCATCGTCAAGAATCGCCCGATGGAGTTTCACCCGAATCGGTGGTGGAGGTTGTGTAGTACTGATGGTCGTCAGGTATGGGAAGGATGAGGTGCAGCTGCAGAAAAGGGATATTTTTTTCCTAGCCGCGCTCCTTTTATCCCTCACAGGTGGGCGTCGCCACCGCGAACCTATCAGAAGGCTGCCGATTCCTGACTGACTCGCTTTGACCTGTCCTAGTTCCCGCCATGTGATTGCGGCGAACGTGTCGGATGGCACCCTGTGATTAATACCGGCTGGTAGATGTCTGTCGCTTACAGTTACAGATTACAGTTTGATAGCTATGGTTTAGAGACTATTGAGCAGAACAACCAAGTGTCAAAAATCATTGCTTAAGAAGCTTAAAAACTGTACGTACAGTGTCTGTAAAGTGTTGTATAAGAATCCTATGGTGGCGGCTCGTCCATAAGGGCTGCAGCCCTCCCTAAAATTCTCAAGGAAAACTAATTACCGTATTTAAATAACTTTTTATTTAGGAAATTATGTATTCTTCAAAGATTCGCCAGTATAAGAAATACATTTTTATATTCGCGTTCAGCCACAACTGATGGTCGTGTAAATTGATGCGTGTATGTGGCAAGCGCGGGCTGTGCCCTACTTAGACAAGTGCGCGTTGCGTCTGCGCTTGAGGCACGTGATGGGAGAACGCTTTGTTAACAAGCCAAACTTGGGCTGCATTCAGTCCAGCCCGAAGCTGTCGAGAAATCGAACGTATGCGCGCAAATTTTGTGCTGACGACGTGTTCCGTGTTTGTAGACTGTGCTAATTTCTATCGTTGCAGTTTTAAAACAAATATGAATAAAAATAGTGTTTTATATTTGCAAAACATCAGTTTTTCATCGTCATCGTTAGCAGAGAAGAATGAAATTAATAATTTAGGTCGCCAGACTCCTGATTTATTAATTTCTCAGTCATCGTCAAGCAGAAATCACACCTATTGTAGGAAATTTAATGTGTCCATTTATTCCAAACATAAGTGGTTGTGTGGCTGTCCTAAAAAGAATGCACTATTTTGCTTTCCTTGTTTATTATTTGGAGGAGATGCAACTTGGACAAAGGTTGGAGTGAATGATTTAAAACACTTAGGCGAAAAAGTAAAAAAAACACGAAGATTCAACAAAACATATGAAAAATGTAATTGATTTAGCTATGTTAGGAAAGTAAACATTGCACATCAGTTAAGTGACTCTTACAAACAACAAACAAACAAACACAATGAAAAAATGAGACAGAATCGAGAAATTCTCTCAAAAATTATTGACTGTGTCAAGTTTTGCGGAAAATTTGAGCTTCCGTTACGTGATCACGATGAAACTTCACAGTCATCGAATCCTGATGTATTTCGAGGATTGTTAGAATTTGCTGGAGAGTTGGACGGGTCTCTTAAAAGTCATTTTATGAAGTCAACAGTGTTTAAGGGAACGTTGAAGACAATTCACAACGAACTTCTAGACTGTATCCTTGAGGTGTGTCGTGATGAAATACGTGCTGAAATTAAACAATATAAATTTTTATCAGTAATGTCGGATGATACGTCAGATGTGTCAGGTCTTACGCAGCAAGTTATTGTTTTTCGTTATGAACTGAACGGAATTATGCATGAAAGATTCTGGGGATTTTTTAACCCAAAATGCTGAAGTGTTAGCAGAATGCATTTTAGAACAGGTAAATATAGTCCTGAATGGCGACAGTGACAAACTTATAGCTCGGACTTACGACGGAGCCCCCTTTTTTAGTGGCGAGAAGGGAAGTGTGCATAAAATAATTGAACAGCCATACAAATATGCACATTTTGTGCACTGTTGCGCATCAATTAAATTTAATTATAGAAAAGGCGGCATCACAAAACTCACAAGCTCGTATTTTTTTCAGTAGTCTTTCCATTACACGTACATTTTTTTCGTAGTCACCCTCACGATTATCTATTCTAGACAGCATTTCTAAACGAATACATCGAGTATCAGAGACAAGATGAAAATTTAAAAGCCGGTTAGTGAACGCCGTTTTTGAAAACAAGGAAAGTCTAATAGTATGCTTTGAGAAACTTCAAATTGACCAAAATCATTCCACTGCGCAAGCGGCTGCAGCTATTCTCCGTATGCTGAATGACCAGGACTTCAGCTTTTGGCTAGAATTTTCTCATCACATCATGTCTCATGTAGATATTTTATATAACCAGCTACAGCATCATAATGCAAACTCAAGTAGTATTTATAATGCGGTAAATAAATTTCTTGAGGCAATCGTGAATAAAAGAAATAGACTTCCTTCTGTTACTGACCAACAAAAAGACACTCCACCCATGAATAAAAGGAAAACGTTATCGCATAATCTTGTCTCTGCAAAGGAGGTGTGTGATATTATTTGTTATCAGGTAAAAGAGAGATTTTCTTTTAATAAACATCTGCCAGCGGCAAAACTGTTAAATTTCTCCCTCTCCTAAGACAATATAAATTCTTCACCCGTATTTGCTGAAACTATTGAAGCTTACCCGTTCTTGTGTAAAGATCGTTTGAAAACTGAACTATCTGTTTTGTACGAGAGGCAAGAATTCCGCAGTAATTCAGAGGTTATGAAAACTTACAAAATCATGTTGGATACAGTAATTGCCGAGTCCTGCACGGAAGTGTTCACTCTGCTCCAAATAATTCTAACTACTCCCATGACTCCCGCTGAGCACGAGAGGTGCTTCTCCACGTTGAAAAGAGTTAAGAGTTTCCTAAGAAGTACAATGACACAAGAGCGTCTTGCCGCTTTAGCAGTGTCAATCACAGAAAAAGAAATTATTGAAAATATTATTAATTTTAATGACAAAGTTATCAATAAGTTTTCCATTTGCAAAGAAAGGAGAATGGACTTCATGTTTAAATAAAATTGTGAAATAAACAGCGATTTATTTCTGATTTTATTTAAAAACATAACACACTATTATATTTTCATTTGAAAATTTTGACGTATATAAGTTTAATGTGTAAATTAAAAATTATAATTTGTTGGAATTTAAATGTGTAGGCCTTTAGTGTTTAGAACTTAAATCATAATTAATCATAATCATAAATATCATCACCAACACACAGGAGCAGCACCAAAGAGGATTGGACCAATGTTTTGTCATAACTTCAGCTTCAGTACAAGCAAAAGACCTAGTAATAGTATATAAATTTCACTAATATATGATAATGGTACATGTTGAAAGTTGAAAATTGTAGTGCAGCCCCACCAAACTAAAATCTCACCAGCCGCCACTGAATCCTATACAATCTTAGATTTGTGCGCGCACGCGCACGCGCGCGCGTGTGTGTGTAATAATGTTTGTGATCACAGAAACCAAACCAAACCAAAGGTATATTTTGTTTCCTTTTACGAGTTACCACTTCACGGAAAACGACTAAGTCTAGATAAAATGACGCCAAGCAAATTGTAGTAAGATTAGATCTCGCCGTTTTAACTCCCGTTAGTTACCTAACAAGCCGAGTATGTCCCGTTATGAAACCTACGATTTTAACGGCTGTTATCTTTGACTGAGCTGTGTGAAACGAACTGTTTCCTATTAAATTCATACGGGAGATTTGCCGGCCGTAAAATTGACGGTGGTCGGTAAAACGAGGGGTTACTGATGTTTTGCAGTAGTTCTTATACATCAGTGTTGTCCAACAATGCGGGAGCACAAAAATTAAACTCGGGTACCTTCCGGCGGGTCACATTAAAAGCGATAAATTTCCGACCAATATTGTAGAAATAAACGAAAAGGCTGTATTTAATTGAAAACTAGTAAAAAAGAATTAATTTGCAACTAAGGGTGAGGACGGCCTTGCTGCGCGCATGTGTGTGTGTGTACACTGGTAGTCCAGCCTCCCTCGTTAACCGGTCAAACGGTGACTAAAGCGCTTCTTCGCTTCCACAGCTTAGAATCCTAGAATCCTATTATTGGTTATTGTTGTTAACCTTCTAAAAAACCGTATGATGTTTTTGTACTGACCACACAGTCTGAAACTTTTGGGTGAATCGATAGTCCACCGTGTGCCACTGCCATTTACATATGCTACCGGAATTAAATAAATGGTATTGGGAGATTGTGGTAGAACAGTTTGCTCAACAAATTATATACGTGGCAATTTTTACAAAAAATTAGCAAACAAACCTTTCTGTTTCTGGTATAGGTTAACAACTACGTGTCAAATGTTTTTAAAAATATAATACCTCAATGAGTCCTTCTGCTGTGCATACTTGCAACACTATAATATAATAGCTCAATGAGTCCTTCTGCTGTGCATACTTGCAACACTATAATATAATAGCTCAAAGAGTCCTTCTGCTGTGCATATTGCAACACTATAATACGTACAATAACTCAATGGGTCCTTCTGCTGTGCATACTTGCAACACTATAATATAATAGCTCAATGAGTCCTTCTGCTGTGCATACTTCTAACACTATAATTTCTTAGCCTAGGTATTTCCATTTATAATAATTAACATTCTTCCTTAAAACGATAATTTTTTTATGCGCTCAAAAACAAAACGAATCAGTACGTAATCGATTCTAAGGAAGGAATGAGAGATCAGGTTTTGTTGCGATCAAGACGCCGGAAATATAACACCTGCTGTGTATTCTCTTATTATCTAATATTATTTTAGTTTTCGTTGGGCATTTACCTATACTTTTTTGTTTCCTACACAGGAAGTTTCACGTTCAGCTTTGAACGAAAGTCTTGTAACTGGAACACCGATCTCTGGAAGTCACATTTATTGTCTTGGATGATTACCTGATCATCCGTACAGAGTATTACGTTCAAGTATACTTTATTATTTATTAGCAGTTACCCGCGGCTGTGCACGCGAATATTTTACTTTTAATAAGTATTTTAATATAATTTTTATTGTCTATGTGTATATGGCGTTATGTCAGCTCGTATAAAAATTTTGTACTCATTAGTCAAATTCTCTCCAAAGCTGTTTTCAACGCTTGTACTATTTTAACTTGTCCTAAATTATTATGTTGGTACAACAGCCTTTGAGGATTTAAAGGCACTCCTTTATAAACCCTTTGGAGATATTTATTTATAAAGTACATGTTAAATCAAAAACGCTAAATTCTTTATTTTGTGTTACCGTGTTAGAAGCATTATATAACACATTAAACGTTATGTTTTCCTCACTTATGGCTTTTATTTATTTCAGTAGTAAACTAGAAACCAAAAACCGTTATCACCTAACCTCACAAATGAAAACAACACGTAGTTTTGCTTTCCACTAGGTAATAGGACAATTTACAATTAGTACACTTCTTCTTTTCCACATCGTAATATAATACAATCGCATATAATATAAAACATCAAAAATGCACTGCAGGGATGTATAAATGTACAGTTCTGATGCCGCTAAGTAGATTTTGTTTATTTGGTAATTAATTCTGGTCTCCATGGTGTTTTTACATCTTTATACGCGTCAACGAAAAGGCATAATTAAAACAGGCTAAATTGTGTGAACGGTGCAAAATATCGAATTCCAAGTTAGACAGTATTTTGCGCCTTGTGCCAAAGGTTACCTGTGCAAAATTTGGTGGTAATCGGTGTAGCGGTGTGGATTTGTATTCAGTACCCATAAATTCTAAGACTTTGAGTTTTATATATGGGCTATAGATTTTTGTTTCTGGGTAAACTGTTGATTTCAATTCTCCAACTACGCCATTTTAAGAAAGAGTTAGTTAAAGGCATGTCTGCGGTGAGTTTTTCTGTACGGGATCAAGTCATGGGCAATAAAACACGGAAATAAGGAAAGACATGAGCGTTTGAGAACTGGTGCTACTGAAGAATGCTGAAGGCAAGTTGGCGAGACAAGATTAACGATAATGTCCTTAGAAGGGCTGAAGAGCTTAGAAGCGTCTAGCAAACTTCAAATCTTCAACTTTTGAATCTTCATATCTTCCGAATAATCTTCGGAAGCGGGATCCCATAGTGCGGGATTCCTGTTTTGTATTTCATCAATGAGCGTGTCTACATTAATTTCTTCCATATTCACAAAACAGATTTAAAAAATCACACGACGACGTGAATACCACCGATTACTTGCCACAACTGCCTCGCGATGCTAGGCAGGAAGGTTGGTAGGTATCATCGATGTCTGAAAGTCATACGATACAAAACTTGCGTGAGTGCATAAACGGAACCGTTACGACCCATGTATCTAGACTAGACAATGCGTGCGACGTTTTATCTGCTATCTCTCCTAGGTCACGACGATATGTTTCTTAGTTCGGACCGATAAATTTGTCGTACGACAGTGCATGCAATTGCCCACGTGTCTGTGTTGTTCTATATTTAGTGCAAATTTTTTATCGTAGGTTACTGTACGATATAAATAGGATGCATAAAAAAGGGCCTTAGGGCCTTAGGTTCATTGACAAAATCCAAAACATGATAGCACTATGGGATCCCGTTTCTGAAGATTATAAAAACAGAATTTTGAATAAAAAACAGTGGATTGAAGTGTGTGTTGCTTTCAACCTAAACTTCAAAGATTTGGACGGGAAGCTGAAATCGTAAACTTACAAGTGAGCCTCTCTTCCTGTTTCCATTTGTTATTGTGTACATCTAGACATTAGATGTAATACGTCTACAAAACGTACAAACCAGTAGACGTGGAAACGGTACAAAACGTAGAAACCAGTATGGAGGAGGCTTACAAGAACTTTGTCAATTCATATCTTGAAATTTTCTAGCTTACGCCTATAAGAAAATTATTATGAAAGATTTACAATTTTCAGCTAGAAGCCTAGTTGTCATCTTCATATTCAGAGAGTATATAATATGGTTTTCCTTGAGGAGAAGATGACAGGGCTTGCAGTAAATCTTGGCTGACTAGAATACGAGGTACTTGGAATGCTCGTAGGTTCTTGGAATATAAAAACTAATGCATCGAACGGGTAAGAGACATTCTAAAATAATGCAAAAACTTGTCTTTATCATCTCTTAATTTTTCGTGCAGATTACGGAAAGCGCCGTCTACATATCGTGCTCAGCTAATTGGAGAACCAACCCACCTTCTTATCCTTAAGATAAGTACGCACACAGTACGCACGATTCGTCTTTAGCTCTGATGGTGGCAACGCTGAAAGAGTTTATTCACACCCACTTCCGACATTTTTTTTTACGCACGACAGAATTCGGTGTCAAATCGGATGCAGAACTTACCGTATGGTACAAATCGGATGCATAAAAGGAACTTCAGCAAACAAACACAGACATGACTATGAAATACATATTTTTCAGGAGTTGAATTTTGTTTAAAAAGACAATAGCAGATATTTAAAAAGAATGGCGCACGTTATAAGTAGGAAACAAACGCTATCCCGTCTACACACAACACAGTTGCTTTTGATAAAATATCGGTATGAATAACCATACGTGACTTCCATGTTCTAAGATTTATATTTAAAATCATTTTCGAAATGAAATATTTTCATAGAAACTACTTCTTTCTTCAGCCTTAACGACAGTAGGCCTACTGTGGTCACTAACGTATACCACCTCACGTTAGCGCACTCGATTTTCACTGGTGATGGGAGTCGATAACACTGCCGAAACGTCTGGTTTTGCTTAAAACATTGGACCACGCCCAGACAGCCCGGGGAGGAATTTTAACAACAAACTACTTCTTTCTTGCCGATAACGTAGTACCCATATAAAAAATTACCCTTCCCCGTTCAACTATCATTTTCATTTATAGAAAATTATCCTCTCCGCCTTCAACTACCATTTTCATTTATAGATATTTCATTTACACTTCTACAGTGAATTGTTATGACCTTCTTTTCAGGATACTTTATTTATCAAAATTAAGTACCTACTTTACTCTTGTTAAATATAAAACGTTGCAGATAAACTACCCCTACCCCTTAACCGATCTTCACCAAAATCAATAGACCTTGAGTCTTCTACAATTCAGGGATGTATGCAAAACATTATTTGATTCTGTTTGAATTTGCGGCAGTTATCGTTCGCAAAAAAAAAAAAATTCTATGGCGAACGATATGTTATATATATAAATATATAAATACATATATGTATATACATATATATACACACACAGATACTTTTCGAAAAATGATTTTTCTTCATGTTTTGAGGGTAGTACATTCAGAATCAGCCCTTATCTCGAACACGATTTTTTTCGCCACCACCATACTTCTATTTCCCTATGGAACATGGAAGCAAAAAGAAATACGCACATTCTAAGTAGGAAACAAACGCTAGCCCGTCTACACAACAACACGCTTTTGATAAAAAAATGGAGTAATGCCTTCAAATGGCTGCTGTACCGCGCGCGTGTATAGGACTGCCTCTGTGTTATCTACAAATGTTCACTTTACTTAATGCAGTCACGACGCAGACAATAAGACGAGCAACCAGTACAGTATACTCTACCTCAGTATTATTGCAAACACACAGCAGTATAGGCTTTACTTTGTGTTTTGGGAATACAGCCAGAAAACAGCAGACGTTCCACTGTGTAATCTACATTCCCCTGCGCCTCTTTCCGCTTATTGTCTTTTTGCAAACAATAGTCTACTTCCTTTTAACTTGATAAGAAGAACGGAAATAACGTGAACGTTATACTGATAACTCATATTGTTTTTATGATATTGTTACGGCGGTCTTCTTGATCTTCGTATGGTACAGTTATCATCACCATAGGTTCATCTGCTGTATAGCAGGTTTTCTTTATGAACTCCTCCACTGTTCTCTGTCTCCCGCCAGCCTTTTCGTGGTAATGTAGTTTTCTGCCTTGATGTTGTCCATCAACTGTCGTCTCTTTCTTCCTCTTCTTCTTTTTCCGCTAACCATGCCTTCTAGACAGTATTTTATAATAGAATCTCTTCTTAAACAGTGTCCTATCCAGTTCTTCTTTCTTTTCCTTATTGTTTTTAATATTTCTCTTTTCTCTCCCACTCTTCTTAATACTTCCTCATTCCGTACTCTGTCTTCCCATTTAACTCCTTCCATTCTTCTCCACATCCACATTTCAAAAGCTTCAATCCTTTTCTCATCCTCCTTCCTTAAAATCCACGTCTCCACTCCATACAATGCCACACTCCATATATAACACTTTGCTAACCATTCCCTTAGTTCTTTGTTTAATGGCCCGTTTAACAAATTTTTCTTTTTATTGAATGCTTCTTTTGCTATTGAAATCCTAGTTTTTATTTCTTTCGTGCTTTTTATGTCATCTGTAACTATGCTTCCAAGTATTTGAAACTGTTTACTTGTTCTATTTGTTCGTTATTCAGTCTAATATTTATTCTTTCCCCTTTTCCACGTATGGTACAGTGGAAAACAAAATACACGACACCAATTATGTCACTAAAAACAAGCTTTAATTATCACAATCAAATAGTTGTTAATCAACAAGTCATTCAACAAGATTGTACTCGTACAATAATTCAAGTCAACCTGACCACACAAATAATAATGTCAACTATAAGGAATTCCGCACTATAATCACTTCTCACTAATACACCACTTGAGACGCACTGTGTAAATCGCCCGACATAAACTTCGCAACTCACTGGAATAAATCGCCACTTAAACTGAACTAAGCGTCGTTGAATGTTTATATTTGTACCCCGCTGATATTCCAGAATAATCCATAATACGCATCAACACTACTAGAAAACACTAGAACGTAATTTCTTGCGGCCTTGAACACAGTGCACGCGGACCGGAGAAGTCTGGAACATCCTCGGGCAAGTTGACGGGTGATAAGTATCACGTAATTTGTCTTTCAGAAGATCAAAGCAGCAGCAATATGTACGCACACACACATTACAGCTGGACTCTGCTGGAATAGCCGAGAAACACGTAGATTGTTCTATAATGGCGTAACAGTATTTTGTTACGGGCTTCTCGAGGATCGCATTCTAAAACAGTGTAATCCATCCGCCAGTCAACACCAGGAAATATTGATAGTGACAACGTTATATAACACTTCATAAATAGAACAACAGTTATGTTCTTGTTTCACGAAAGTCTCTGAACTGTCTCGCTAACCGTTTGATAGCTGGCGATGTAGATATTTTATCGGCCCTTATCTTAATAAGCGTTTTACCAACGCCCGTATCTATTATTCAGTTAATAATCGCTAGTTACCGAGACTACGCTATCAAGATAATTGTTGTTTTTACTTCAGAACAGGAGAAGAAATTAAAGTAACTTGTAATATGTCTGCAGGATAGCGTTCCTGTTTCGTGGCTTTCTTTATACAAAGTGATTCAAAATTGCACGGCAATCTCTCGGGAGCTGATTCTATAACTAAAATTAAGAAAAACGTTCATATAAACATATGTCCGGAAATGATTCGTTAGCGAGTTACAATCAGTTTCTGCTCCCACGGTAAAATGATCCCGTACTGAAATTCTTGAGGTATAAAATGAAGGGTAAATTTGGTAATTTCTTATGGTTTTTGATCTGAAAATTTTAATAAAAGAGGTCCAAGAGCTCTATCTTAATTATTTTTTAAGCAAAACTGTGTAGAACACAAAACATTGGAGTCGAAAAACACACTTTTTTAGATTTGGGATAAAATAACTCCGTTAATTTGCTAATAAACAAATACAGATTTCTAACTAACGTTGTAGAAATTTAATTAAGAGAAATTTTATGTGTATAAAGTTTATTAAAAGTAAATACAAATTTAAAAATTATGACTTTAATAAAAACAAAACAGACCAAAATGCACAAGAAAAGTGTTACAATTTACAAGAAATGGCATTGTAAATGTATATATTGCGGGTGTCTTGGTAATTTTATTTGCTTTCTTCAGCAGTTGTGTTTCTTCTATACGTTTTAAGAAAGCCTTTTAACATAAAAACTGTCTCTTCATAGGCGTCATTGTTTTGTGGTTTCCTATGTCTTACACTTTTTTGTATTACTTATTCCTTGTTTGCCATATTTCATATACAATGTTCGTATTCAATGTGCGTACTCAACAGGTAAAATTAAAATGAATAATTTAATAGAAAAAACTCAGAAATATATATATATATATATATATATATTGCAACGATACAGCCATAGCTGTATTAGGCATTAATTTAAATAAATGTAAATTTTGTATAATTTATATAAGTTACGGGTAAATGGACAGGTCTGAGATTGCAAAAAGTATTTCATTGTTAGATTAGGGGAGCAAGTAACCTGTTTCGACACGCAGTGAACACCTGTTCAATAATATGTGTGTTACACGTGTATCTTGTGTGTGTGAGTGAAGCAGGCATAGAAAAGAAACCCAGCAACCCGCCCCAAGTAATTAATAAAATAATTGTTTTAATTCACTGTGGGAAAACTAATTAATGTATGATCAAACCAAAGGCACCAAAGTGTGGGTAAAAATTATAGTTATCCCCAGTGAAAAGATGACGTTAATAGAACACGTTATGCGAAGACAGTGCAAAATAAACGTGCTAAAAAATACGCAAATTACCCTAAGACGCTCAAATTAATATAGTAAGTTATTAATCGAAGTAGCTACGATTTGTGCTATCTCGATTCCGTGCAAAACAGTGCTATTTGCTAATAATTGCAAATAGATGAAAAGGTTCGGTAGTGGGGGCTGTCACGAGATACGCAGGTATCGACAGGACGATTTTGGAGCCGACTAGCGCGGAATCTTGAGAGGGCATAAATTAAGGGTTCAAACAAAAACCCTTCTCTTCATTTCAAGACTCAGTTGCAGCCGGACATGCTGTCCGTCGGCAAAACAGTTTATATTTTTTTTTCTATTACAAGTCGCAGTAACAAACGAATTGACGTTTGTTAAAGTCACGACAATATTACGGGAAAAGTACATACAGCAATAGTTAGTCTACCAAGAGTATAACCAGGAAATATGCTGTGGATCGACGCTGGACTCTAGACGTATCCAGGAAAGCTGCCGTAGATCGACGCTGGACTCTAGATGTATCCAGAAACACATGCCGTAGATAGACGATGGACCCTAGACGTATCCAGGACCACGCTAGGACAAGAGGAATGGAAAATGAACTCTAGACAACGCTGGAATCCGGACAACAGTCGTAAGATCATCAGAAATCGAGGTGACATGCTTAATGCATTTTAAATGATTTATAAAAACAAAAGCGCTCATAAAGACGATTTCAAAAGACAGTATATTGAAACAAAGAATGTTTATATTTAGTAATAATATGTTAAAATGTAAATAAATGTTTTGTCGTAAGAATGAGCGATCGCATAGTAAATATAGAAGCAGTAATAAATGAAAGAGAATTTAAAGTAAACAGAGTAGAGTGTATGATCAAAATAAATAGTAAAGTGATTAGATATTTGAAGTATAGAAAGATTAATTTAAAGTTGAATATTAAAACAAAAGCCAGTCTACAAGAAATTAATATAAAGTTAAATTGAAGTCAAAACATTGGTATAGACTGAGCGAGTAGAGGTCAGATCTGAGATAAGACAATTTATTTCAATATAAGAATATTTTAATTTTATAATAAATTAATAAAAATTATTTAACATATTTAGATATAAGATTAACATGTTTAGATATAAGAATTTTTTTAAATATGTGTAATGTTGCATGTCGTAAGATATAAACATTAAATAATGAGCAATATCGTGACCGACAAATTAATGATGTTTATGAATAATTTTAATAATGAAAAAATAATAAATATGAGTTTTTAATACTGATAATAAAAATACTCTTCTTATATTTACACCTGAACCCCAAATACACATTGAAGTTGTTAGTAATGTTATATAAAGTGTACGAGTTCAATTAATGTACCAATTAAATTTCACAGAATATATAACTTGTTACATTTGGCTCGCAAAGAACGTGGGGCTATACAAATTAAATTACATATAGATATATGCAACTTGTATCGTTGTAATATATATACATATATATATATATATATATATATATATATATTACAACGTTATTTGTTGCTGAGCCCCCAACTTCTTGTGAGCTATTTAATTTTGCAACATTACTTGCGCTATAAAATTATGACAGGTGTAATCATAATAATAATAACACAATTTAATATGGTTTAAAATCATTTAAAAATTCATTAATCAAACATTTCTTATTTGGTTGCGATTTAAAATATCATTATTATTTGCATGTGTGTGTAGTCGTATCACACATCTAATTATTACATATAAGTGATAATCTCGTATTATACATAGACATAATATACCATCTTATATTATAATAAACATTTATAATTATCTCATATTGCTCTCAGCTTGCTCATTAGTGTAATAATTATTAGATTATCTAATCTCTTTCTAATGATCTACTTTCTTTTGAATATACTGCATATGCATTGCTTTGTTTTCTAATAAAAATTTACTAATTACTTTTATATTAATTTAAATATCAATTACTAAGTTATTGATTCCAAATTATAGTTTAAAACATTTTTTAAACATTAATTACTATACAAATAAATATTTACATTTGCAAAATTTATTAATTCATCTTTGAATTAGATTGTCTCTCTTTTTACATCGTTAATTATATTGTCTTTATGTAAGCCTTGAGTCTTTGTTTTACAAACACATGGTTCTTTTTCACCTCATTTGCCGTGATAAATCGGCAGCGTGTCCTCTTCGATCCTAGATCCTCTGTCCTGGATGCTCCTCTGTAGTCGTGTAGTCCTGGAGTCATTGATCCTCGTCCGTCGCCTCGTCCCGTACGCTGGATTCTATTACATGTACTTGGCTGCTCCCTCATCTCCTGTCATGGCCTCAGGTTGCAGGTGTTCTCACGAAAGTGATGAGTAGTCGTGAAGAACCTCCGGCTGCTGCTGTGGTTGATCGAGAAAAAGTTGTTGTCTCTGGGCAGAGCCTCCGGCTGCCATGGTAGTTGTACGAGAAACAGAATTAAGTTAGCGCGTCTCGTGTATTTATACCCTAAGGCGCAAAAATCATGTTTCGACAATATTCTGCATGTCAGAGTCTGTCGTTGGCGTCCCTTTTTAAACACGATTTTTTCACACTTAATTCGCTTGTCTTCGCGATATGCGTGTAAGTCTTTTGCACCTTACCCAATATTCATCTTGTTGGTAATTTTTATGTGCTCACTGTGTATAAACCGTTTTTCTTTATTTTAAATAACATACGTTTTATTTATATTTATTTTTACTACAATAGCACTTTTTATTCTTTTCACACTATTTTTTATACACATGTGCGTCTTATTTTTATACACACTTTGGTGTATTTGGTTTTGTGATATTATGCACACAGTCTTTACAAAATAAATAAATTCATATAATTAATAGCATTCATTAAGGGTGACGCTTTTCAGGAATTTACAGGTCTCACACACACATGTAACATACACGTGTACACACAGACATAGCGGAGTGGCGTGATCAACCTGTCCCGACATGAAAGTTGCTTGTACCTTTTACAGTTCAGATTGAAAGCTGAATTATTATTGCTACCAATATGAAATATTTATTTACTTTAATTAACTATTTTAATTACTTTATGCAATGCACAGTACCCTATACATTTGTACTGTTGCTATAAATATATATATATATATTTATATGTATATATATATATATATATTATAACTACACTACTATGCGTTATTGTAATGTAATGTTGTGTGTGAGTACCCACCTGCTGTCTGATCTTGCAGATTCTTCCGACTAGGGCGTGTGGATTTTGGATTTGAAGTTCGCAAGCTAGTAATCTCAAATTATTACAACACACAAAATGGGTTATTTTAAAGGGGGAGAGTTTTGTGAGACTGGTAGGCTTTATCGTACAACAATAAAACACTGTTATATGGGGTAATAAAACGTTGTTTATTACACCAACAACACACAAGAATAGAATGGTTATAATCTTATGAATTTTCTTATAGTCTATACAATGAATCGATGTTTTTCGATTGATTAATAGTTGAAAGAAACTGAACTCGTTCTTTGCGAGTTAATTGCAATTTAAATTTGACTTTATGAATTGATTTGAATTTAATTAAATTTATTTAATTAATTTGAATCTAAGTGTTCATGAAACAAAATATAAAACTCTGAAATTAATTATTCTAATTAATTAAAATAAATTAGACGTGACAGTCTAGTTCACGTTATTTCATTTCTAGTGATTCTACTTCTGATCTACTGCAGTATGATCTAAGATTAGATTGTCAGTTAAGATTTGTATAGCGCTTTTATACTACTTCTATTTCTTAACTATAACTTACTAAAACCTTAAACTGCTATACAGATTATTACAACGAATTTACTTTTTAATTACTAGAGTCTTTGCTTTTTGTTTGGCACCTGAATTATTTGAATTACAATGTTTTAATTGAAAAATAGAAAATTTGATCTGAAAAATAAATAAATGGATTTTGCTTTCCTGTTACTGAAGAGGATGTCGTTCCGATTTGTCCCTCGTCGATTCGAGTCCTTGGTTAGAGAAAGTAATCTGCTTAGAACTGCTGGATTCGGTCGTGGAGTTCAAAATTCGGCAACACTCTGCTTCCTTGCTGTTTGTGAATATTTTAACGTCTGCTGTTGTCTGCTGGAACTGCGTGCTGTCCCTCGTCGATTCGCACGTTGCACGTCAGCGTGTGTGTGTGTGCTTCGTTCAAGTGGTCGCTCTGCTCGTCAGCTGTTAACCAATGATTTAGACGGCCTCTCTGCTGTATTCTTGAAGTCTGGTCTTGAAGTCGGGTGGATCTCTTGCGTGCTTATGACTAACTGGTAGTACACAATAAGCTTAGTTGATGTCCTGAAGAGTATCTCGCCTTTACACAACAATTACGAGCTATACAGATGATCTGTACTTAGTGTGTTCGTAATTGCGTGTGTGTTGACCGCGTAGAGTCTTCTTGTTGATCTTCACCACTTTGGCTACTAGACGATCGAAGGACTACGTCTTAACTTCGTGAGTACTGACAGAAGAGTGATTTTTCCACCAGAAAACACCGCACTAGCCGGGGCTGCATGAAATGATTTCATTGGTCGAAACACTCTCCCTACCACATAAAATTTAGAATTCCCTTAGTCCGTGAGAATGAAGTCTGGTTCCCACAGACGGAGAATAGAATTATTATCTAACATAATTATCCGGCGGAACCAATTTGTCGCTAAGGATATCCTGTACTTATTTTATTTTGCAATAACTTGGTTGCAAATCAAGTTGTGTGAAATCTAAAATATACACTCTGTCACAAATTATTATCTTTATAACATAGTAAAATCTCATTACTGTAACTCTATTTTTACAGCAGTTATTCAATTATTTTAATTAACTCTTTCATTTGTTAATTATATTGCATCAAATTTGCACACGTCATTATTAATATCTCGGCAAACATTTTGGCTATATTGGATTTCGCCTTTATTTATTAGTTTCCGAGATATTAATAATTAACAGTTTGGGTGTGGTCGCTTCCTTGTACAGCGAACTGATTACATAACGACCACGTGTGCGTTGCTTTACACAGCATTATTTTCAATGCTCTACATTCAAATGGAGTTTTAACTGTTAATTTTTATTTAAATATGGTTTCAGTATGCGGTAAACATATAACCCCAAATAGTTAATATTTGGTTCCGTTATATATTCCCACACCCGCTTTAAAAAAAAAATGAATGTAATAATTACAGTTATTTTTTTTTTCTTAATCATTACACACATATTCTGTAATCATTATTCTTATTACCTATACATTTTATTACTTATTCTGAAGACACGTACACAAGTGTTAATGTTATTGCATTATATACAATTTAACTCTAAATACATGTATTAAAATATCATATTTGCAACTTACTGCGTATTATGTTTTTAAAACGAGTAGTACCCTTTGTTTATAAACAATGGCACACGTACAAAAGAATTTGCTGACAGCACTAGAACCGTTATCGCCGGGCGCGCGTCTAATTGCTTGACCTAGTTTCATATGTGGGTCAGGTAGTTATCGCGTGACGTAACTGTTTCCTGCCGCGAGCTCGTTCAATTCTATACGCTTATTATTTATCGCGCTAGGAAAACATTATTATTAATACACAAGTTACCTATAATTATTATTAATAATATTATAAAACACAAATTACTTATTTTAATTTTAATTATTATAATACAATTATTATTAACTCTAAATACTATTTATTTTTTTTAAAGTCTTATTATTTCGTCGCGACGCGCTTTGGAACGCCATGCTACTCAAAGTATTTTCTCAAAGAGCTCGCATGGAATTTACCGATCGTTTTCGTTCGGTCCAGCGTCGTAACGATAAACGTGTGAGGTGCGAGTTGTTGAGCCAACAGATAGGGACCATTATATAAGCGAAAAAACTTTGCAGCCACATTTATGTCTCTTCGGCCTACAGGATTCGCCTTGAGCAGTACTTTCTCGCCTACTACAAAGTTCGTTAGTTTATGCGTCGTATTAAATTTGTCTGCCCTTTTTCGCCCTTTTTCAACAATTCTTTCCCTCACAAGTTGATTTTTACATTGCACCGGCAGAGGTAGATTATAAGTCTTTGGCTTACTTAAATAATTATCCCAAAACCTCTCTGGCGTAGTTCCAGAGTCTAATTCTGCCGGTGTGTATTCCGTGGTATCATGATAACTCTCATTTATTGCCTTTTCGAAGAATGGTAAGAACTCGGGCCATTTACTTTGTTCCTTATAGCAATAGATACGGAACATTTTACCGGTTTCCCAATTCACCCTTTCGGCAAGGTTTCCCTGTGGTCGTCGTATCGAGGTTAGGACTGCTTTGATACCGTTACGTTCCAGGGTGGCTGCCCAGTGTTTGTTTTGGAACTGCTTTCCCTGGTCACTAAGTACGTTCCTTATTGGTCCATGTTGTGGGATATACTTATTAAGTATAATATTTAAAACGGACTTTGTGGTGGGCCTAGGGATCGCACAAAGGCTAACTTTTTTAGTAAACACATCAACGCAAACTACCATGTGTTTTAGATTTCTGGTAGCCTTGGGTAATGGTCCCAGAAAGTCGATGGCGATCATCTGTCCCTTACCTTCCGTTATCACATTGGCCATGGGCACGTACGTGTGCACGTTTGGTACTTTCGCTGTCTGGCATGGATAACAGGTTTTTAGCAATTTCTTTACCCTACGGTACATGTTGGTTATTGTAAAATCCTCCTGCAATATTTTGACACATTTTACAGGAGATGCGTGCGCCATTTTTATATGTAAAGATTGTGTTACACACGCCAGCATCGCTGGAGACAATACCACTTTCCATTCGCCCTGTAATAATTTATACAATATATTGTCTTGTATAAGATAGTGAGGATTTGGGTGAGCTGCTAACATTAGCATTTTAGCAAGGAGTGCGAGGTTATCGTCCTGCTCGCGTCCTACGTTCTGTAGCATATTAGTAGCTTCAGGCGCTACTGTGTATTGCATATTTAACACTCTCAACTCGTCGTCAGCTGCTTCATATACCTCCTCCTTTTCTACGGGCGGATATCTACTTAGAGTGTCAGCGGTGGTATTCTCTGATCCTTTGCAATATTTAATCGTGAATGAGTACTCCTGAATAGCTAACACCCATCGTGTTAGTCGGGAATTTGCTAATCGACATTTTAATATAAACGATAACGCCTGATTATCAGTGTGAATTTCGAAATGGGTACCGTATAGGTAGTGTCTGAATTTTCTGAGTGCGTTTATTATGGCGAGTATTTCTTTCTCGGAAGTACAATAGTGCAACTCAGCGCCTTTGAGCGTTCTATTGGCGTATGCTACAACATGAAGACTACCTTGTTCGTCTTCTTGATGCAACACGGCGCCGATAGCGTACTCGCTAGCGTCAGTGTACATTACGTACTTCCTACCCTGCTGTGGATGGAACAATTGTAAATTAGATTGGAACAGGCCCTTAACCCTCTCAAACGCATCGTTCTGTTCAGAACCCCATTTCCACTTTATATTTTTGCGTACCAGCTGTAGCAACGGGACTGTATATTCTGCGTATTTGCTGGTAAATTTCCTGTAATATCCCGTGAGTCCAAGGAATGCTCGCACTGCTTTGAGGTTCTTGGGCACCGGGAATTCCATAATACTCCTGAGCTTCTCTGGGTCCGTACTGATACCTGTAGCTGAGATTATATGTCCCAGGAACTTCATTTGGGACTTTACAAACTCACACTTGTGTAGCTTGAGCTTGATGTTTGCTAACCTCAGCTTCTGGAAGACGCTCCGCAGGTGCTCGAAGTGTTCCTCCAACGTGCGGGATATGACGAGGATGTCATCCACGAATATTACCGTGTATGGGTCTACCTCAGGTCCTAGAGCTCTCTCAAGGCATCTTACAATCGCAGCGAGACTCGTGCTAAGGCCAAAAGGTACCACCTTGTGTTGATAGCATTTGTTATTAAATATAAATGCTGTATACTTACGATCTTGCTCACACAGCGGGACCTGCCAGAAGCTTGCTGTTAGATCTAACTTCGTGAGGTACCTGGCTCCTTCACATTTAATGAAGAGGTCATCCGCTGTCGGTGCGCAGTCAAACTCTTTCTCTACGAGACTGTTTAAGTTCCTCATATCCAGGCAGAGTCGGATCTCTCCAGTCTTCTTGCGGACGACCAGCAGTGGGTTGAGGAAGCTGCTATTAGGTCTTTCAATAATATCTTCTTCCAACATCCGCTGTATCTCCTGCTGGACCTCGGCCTGGTATTTTATAGGGACCTGGTAGATTCTCCTTATGAACTTCTCCGGCTCTGTGAGGTGGATTCTGTGTTCATACACTGACGAGATTGAATGTTCTTCACTGAAGATATCGCTGAATTCTTCTTGCAGCGACGACAATCTCCGTTCAGTTCGGGAATCTAAGGTGGTCTCCCCCTCTTCACATTCTTTATAATGAATTACTTGTTTTGGTGGCCGTGTGATTTTAATTGGGTCACCATGGTTTTGTGTGTGTGTCTGTGTGTTCAATTTAAAAGTGTAACTAACATTGTCTATGGTACATTTTAATAAGTGTTCACTGGTGTTAATTTCCGCACGTATTTGTTCCAATACATCTACCCCCAATAACATATCACATATTAAATTGTTTATAGCCACTACACACACTTCAAATTGCACTCCGTCTAGCATGATAGTTAGATAGTATTGAGTGTCAATTTTTTCTTTTGTATCGGTAGCGGTTCGTATATAAAATTGATTGATTGGGAGTGATGGGGCCGTACGAAAATATTTTTTATTGGTACGCAGGAACCTTTCACTGACGCCGGATACAACACTACCGGTATCCAACAAAATCCGCGTGGGAACGCTATTGACAAAGGCGTGTAACACCGGACACGCCGCGCTCACTGGCCTTTGTCGCGTGGGACCGGATTCTAGCAACGGATCCCTGACATCCGGTGGGAGCACATTATTAACGGGCACACAAGTTACATAATTAAAAGTACACATTTCACACAATATATATTCCTTATAATTAACATGCTTATATTTACACAATTTTGCCGAATTTATAGCGCGTCCTTGCTGGATGCGCATTTTGGCACGTTTTTTGTAGCTTGGTAACTTTTCGATTTATTGTTCGAATTTTTATTGCCTTGGGAGTCGCTGTCTTTTTCAGTTGTATCAGCTTTGGCTAATTCGACCGTTTGAATCGCTCTAATTTGTGCCCCGTCGTTACCCTTACCCTGCCCCTTTGGTCTACCAAAATTTTGTTTTCCCTTGTACTCAAAGGTTTTATTTGGCTGTTTTGACGGTGTTTGGGGTGGAGTAGAACTGGTACTCGGTTTTTGATCCGTTTGCTGATGGTACTGTAGTCGCGTATTCTGCCCTTCATTATTTCGGCGAAAATCGGGATTATAACGCCACCCACCAAAATCAAAAACCGTCTCACTTTGGGACACTAGAATGAGGAGTTCGTCTACCGTGCGAATACCCTGGGTAAATACAGCTACTCTAATGTTATGATTAAAATGGTAGGCAAGCTTGGTGACTATGTCAATCTCCGCAAATGCTGGGGTTAAATGCTTCGCGCGTTCGACCTGCTGGATTATATAATTTTCGGCGGTAATACCCATTTTCTTATCAAAACGGCCATATTCCAGTTCATTGCGCAGAAGTCGTTGGGTATGTGAGTTCCAGTACCGGCTTTCAAATTTTTGTTTGAACTCCGCGTATGTGGACACTCATCGCGTACAATGTTATACCACTTACGCGCCGAATCACGCATCGCGTTAACCACCCACTGTATTTTGTCTTGATCTTCTAGTCGGGAACCTACTCTAGCCATTTCACTCTCACACGCTAATAAAAATTCAATGGGGTTTTCGTTATTTTCCCCCGTAAAATACACGCGATTTTTCTCGTCGACAGGACCTTGTACCAAAATATTTGGAGCAGACCTCCTTCGTACCTCCTGTCGTACTTTCAAAATCTCGTCGCTTAACGTTTGTAAAACACTCTCTTTATTAGAGTCAATGTTAGATCGCGTCTCTACAATTGAAGCGTCTAATTTATCTACTCGTCGTTGCGTTTCGGTCACGTCCGCGTGAATTTTTACCTCTAGGGATTCCACCTTCCTGGAAACCTCTAATGTTTGCTTTTCACAACGGCTTATGTGATCCTTGAACCGGCCCTCCATACGTGTTACTTGTTCAATAAACGATTTTTGCATAGTGGTCTCAAAAACCTTAAACCGTTCATTGATTTTAGTATCGACCGTATTTACTCTTTCACCGATCTCTGCGACCTTCTCCGTTAGCTCTTTATTACTCTCCGCGATTTTTGCATTGCTTTCCGCGATTTCGGTGACTTTAGCGGTCAACTCGTTTACGCTTTCGTCTATTTTCGCGGTTAATTCTTTACTACTTTCTTTATTACTTTGCTTAATCTCGGCGTTTATGTCAGCGTTACTTTGAACTAATTTTTCGGTTAGACTAACTTTTTGCGCTTCAATTTTAGAAGTTATTTCTGCGTTGCTAAGTTCAAATTTCGCGTCAATTTTCTCAAATCTCGAGTTCATGTTAGCGGTCAAATCCGCGTTCATTTGTTGTATTTGTTTAAGTATTTTATCCATATCCATTTTAAATACCCAACAATGTCAAATATACACAATTTAAAATACACAGAACAGTTTCAAATACACACAATAACTTTACTGTTGTACCAACACCAGTCACAAAACTCTTTGGGGAATTCAGTTGGACGCCAGCTGTTTTATAAGTTAAAACAGCAAAGTTTGTTTTAAAGTGAAAATTAAATTTAAATTGAATTTAATTAATTTAATTTAATTTGATCGTCCCCCACGTTCCGGGCAAGCCATTTATAACTATTGTTCGGAACGTGAATTCAATTTGATGTACGTTTGTCGGGCCCCACGCTGGCCGACATTTATAACTACACTACTATGCGTTATTGTAATGTAATGTTGTGTGTGAGTACCCACCTGCTGTCTGATCTTGCAGATTCTTCCGACTAGGGCGTGTGGATTTTGGATTTGAAGTTCGCAAGCTAGTAATCTCAAATTATTACAACAACACACAAAATGGGTTATTTTAAAGGGGGAGAGTTTTGTGAGACTGGTAGGCTTTATCGTACAACAATAAAACACTGTTATATGGGGTAATAAAACGTTGTTTATTACACCAACAACACACAAGAATAGAATGGTTATAATCTTATGAATTTTCTTATAGTCTATACAATGAATCGATGTTTTTCGATTGATTAATAGTTGAAAGAAACTGAACTCGTTCTTTGCGAGTTAATTGCAATTTAAATTTGACTTTATGAATTGATTTGAATTTAATTAAATTTATTTAATTAATTTGAATCTAAGTGTTCATGAAACAAAATATAAAACTCTGAAATTAATTATTCTAATTAATTAAAATAAATTAGACGTGACAGTCTAGTTCACGTTATTTCATTTCTAGTGATTCTACTTCTGATCTACTGCAGTATGATCTAAGATTAGATTG
Source organism: Magicicada septendecula (assembly GCA_034769895.1). Taxonomy (NCBI): domain Eukaryota; kingdom Metazoa; phylum Arthropoda; class Insecta; order Hemiptera; family Cicadidae; genus Magicicada; species Magicicada septendecula. The sequence continues at coordinate 1,354,714,293 of CM068367.1, read as the reverse complement.
TCAGTTAAGATTTGTATAGCGCTTTTATACTACTTCTATTTCTTAACTATAACTTACTAAAACCTTAAACTGCTATACAGATTATTACAACGAATTTACTTTTTAATTACTAGAGTCTTTGCTTTTTGTTTGGCACCTGAATTATTTGAATTACAATGTTTTAATTGAAAAATAGAAAATTTGATCTGAAAAATAAATAAATGGATTTTGCTTTCCTGTTACTGAAGAGGATGTCGTTCCGATTTGTCCCTCGTCGATTCGAGTCCTTGGTTAGAGAAAGTAATCTGCTTAGAACTGCTGGATTCGGTCGTGGAGTTCAAAATTCGGCAACACTCTGCTTCCTTGCTGTTTGTGAATATTTTAACGTCTGCTGTTGTCTGCTGGAACTGCGTGCTGTCCCTCGTCGATTCGCACGTTGCACGTCAGCGTGTGTGTGTGTGCTTCGTTCAAGTGGTCGCTCTGCTCGTCAGCTGTTAACCAATGATTTAGACGGCCTCTCTGCTGTATTCTTGAAGTCTGGTCTTGAAGTCGGGTGGATCTCTTGCGTGCTTATGACTAACTGGTAGTACACAATAAGCTTAGTTGATGTCCTGAAGAGTATCTCGCCTTTACACAACAATTACGAGCTATACAGATGATCTGTACTTAGTGTGTTCGTAATTGCGTGTGTGTTGACCGCGTAGAGTCTTCTTGTTGATCTTCACCACTTTGGCTACTAGACGATCGAAGGACTACGTCTTAACTTCGTGAGTACTGACAGAAGAGTGATTTTTCCACCAGAAAACACCGCACTAGCCGGGGCTGCATGAAATGATTTCATTGGTCGAAACACTCTCCCTACCACATAAAATTTAGAATTCCCTTAGTCCGTGAGAATGAAGTCTGGTTCCCACAGACGGAGAATAGAATTATTATCTAACATAATTATCCGGCGGAACCAATTTGTCGCTAAGGATATCCTGTACTTATTTTATTTTGCAATAACTTGGTTGCAAATCACGTTGTGTGAAATCTAAAATATACACTCTGTCACAAATTATTATCTTTATAACATAGTAAAATCTCATTACTGTAACTCTATTTTTACAGCAGTTATTCAATTATTTTAATTAACTCTTTCATTTGTTAATTATATTGCATCAAATTTGCACACGTCATTATTAATATCTCGGCAAACATTTTGGCTATATTGGATTTCGCCTTTATTTATTAGTTTCCGAGATATTAATAATTAACAGTTTGGGTGTGGTCGCTTCCTTGTACAGCGAACTGATTACATAACGACCACGTGTGCGTTGCTTTACACAGCATTATTTTCAATGCTCTACATTCAAATGGAGTTTTAACTGTTAATTTTTATTTAAATATGGTTTCAGTATGCGGTAAACATATAACCCCAAATAGTTAATATTTGGTTCCGTTATAATATATATATATATATATATGTGTATATATAAAATAATGTTTCTGATCACAGAAACCAAACCAAACCAAAGGCATATTTTACTTGCCTTTTACGAATTACCATTTAACGAAAAACGACTAAGTCTAAGATTATATCTCGTCGTTTTAACAGCCAGTTAATTACCTAACAAGCCAAGTATCTACTGTTAAGAAACCGACGATTTTAACGGCCGTTATCTTTGACTGAGCTGTGTGAAACTATTGACTGTGTTATTTCTTACTGCTTCCTATTAAATTCTTACGGGAGATTTACCGGCCGTAAAAATTATTGACGAAGGTCAGTAAAACGAGGCGTTACTGATGTATTGCAACAGTTCTTCTACATCAGTATTTCCAAACTTAAAAATACCGGAGCACAACAATTAAACCCTGGTACCTTCCAGTGGGCCACATCAAAAGCGATCAATTTCCGACAAATACCGTAAAAATAAAGGAAAATGCTGTATTTTATTGAAAACTAGTAAAAAAGAATTACTTTGCAAGTAAGGGTGATGATGGCCCTGCTGCGCCCAGGGTGTGGGTGTGTCTACACTGGTAGAGTCCAGCCTCCCTCGTTAACCGGACAAACTATAGACACGGTCACTCCAGCGCTTCTTCGGACGCCCCCACACACCTCTCCGTCTTTCCGGTTTATAATTTAATAATTGTCTGGAGATGAGGCAGACATCCATTCGGTGAAAATGCGCCAACCCCTTTAGCCGATACCGGATAATCCTATCGAGTATATTCATAATATTCATTTAGTGCCGTATATCTGCATACGATTCTCACACCCACTAGAGAATTGTGGAAATGGCAATCACCTTGTAGAACTTCAAGTGTGTTCCTTTACTCGTTGATTTTACAGTTCTCCTGACGGTCCCGTATATATAGTTGAACTTATGTAGCTTATTCACCACTTCATTGTTTGTAATATAATGAACACAACGTAAGAATGTCAAATTCCCGGAATTAGAGGATCGCGTGTGGTAGGAAAAGTGAATTTCGTACTTGTGTGAAAGCGGATAAAGATAGCAACACAAACACAAGGAGAAAACAATAGCTTCAGCAATGTACCGGCTGATAGCAGTGGTGATAAATTTATAGCCTAGTCTCTAGAGGGCGCTTTGTTACACTCCGTGAGACAGTTCTGTTCGTGTTCAGTAGCCATGCAATATTCACTTCACACGCGCGTGCGCGCGCGCGCGCACACACACACACACACACACACACACACACAACATCTTACTGCAGTTGTCTGTAATGCGTATCGCAATACAATATAGTTTATTCTCTTCTCATATTTTAATTTTATTAACCGCAATACGTACAGCTTTGGCTGCGTCTATCTATGTTCCATATTGTAATACTGCAGTAAGCCTATACGTTCTTGTCCGTTGTGTTAGAGAACTGCGTATTTCCTAAGAGGGCCACTTGTATAGATTTTTCTGCCAGCACAATGTGAGCTGGAAAGCAGCACCAACCGGTCAGCTCGAAGTGCTACAAAAACAGTTCTCTACCGTATCACTGGGGTGAATTGTCTGTCGGACCCGGTGCCAGTTGCTTCCAACACTGTAGATGGCCTTCGATAAACAGAAACGATGGACCACAGCCCAACAACACGGCAAATAATGTTTCCAAGTTTATTGACGCTGGCCGTGAAAGCTTTAGAACTCTATAAGTCCTGGTTATGTATACTAACTTTTTTCTGCCAAATGTACTCAATTCTTTGTACTTTTCAGTGTGTTTCTGACTTTAATTTTGCTTCACGTGGTCCTCTAACATGTGGTTTTCATATCCCCACGCATTGCTTGTATAAAGCTGTTCGATATTTTGGGGGGCGTAAATTTTTACTTAGTCGATCTCGATTAACGAGTCTAAGGATTGACTCGCGCGACCTATCGAATGTTTTCGGCAGCGTGTACCGTGAATTCCTGGTTCGGTTGCGATCCAGATACAGTTGGGCTTGCTGCACACATTGATTGTCTAAACACACATGTCCAGCATTCAAGCAATTTAAGGCCTCTATTACACTAGTCAACTGATTTCAGAAAAAGTTGTAGGGCATAAGTTTAAAGTGAGACCTATTACACTTACTGCAATTGGTTGCAGAGTCTGCAAACGATTGCAAGACAGTTGCAAGCAATGCAACTGTTTGTGCAAGTACTAGTTTCAATGTGGGGCATTAATTCGAATGTAGAGTGCTACATTATGCAACCAAATCCATGCAACTCGTCTGCGTGCGCATTCTGCAGACAATGAAGCAATTGCATGGCATGGAATCGAAACAACCTATACAATTTCTTATAAAGCCAGGAATATCTTGAAAACCAAAAAAAAGGTTTTATTCATACGAAAACCAAAATAAAATTTAGAATTTTTATATCATTATGATTAAATATTATTATGATATTATTATAATTAAATAATAATCATATAAAGCAACAAATTCAGTTTTACAGAAAACGTTTATGGTGGCTCAAAGAAGTTATCGTTTTGAGCTATTTCCTTGGCATAAGGTCAGAGTTTGCAGACTAAAAGCAAACAAATTTTTGTCAGCATGTGTTGCCCCGGCAGTCCTACAAGGTGGCGATGTTGTGTTGATCTGTGGTTGCATCATGTCTGAGAGGCATGGACAGTGGTTAGGTAGTGGTGCAATGAAAAGTGTTAGAAATACTGTGAAACTATGAAGGAATTGTTGACTCCTTCTGCTCAGATGCTTCTCAGGAAAGTTACGTCTAGCAGCAGGACAACTCTCCATACTACAGAGTTGAAACAACCAGGAAATTGTTCGCTGCCCAAGATATTGAGCTGCTTTCCTAGTCATCACGCAGCCCAGACTTTAGTACAATTGGCAATCTTTGGAACACAATAACTTCTTAAAGGGTTTCATAATTAAAAGAGATAAAATGTAATTAGTTCAGGAAATTTTATGGTGTCAATATGTAATGGAAAGGTTATAAGTAAACTTGCAGCTATTGATATTTAAAATGTTAGTTGAATAGCCAAATATTTAATTGAATGTTCGTTATAACTAAGTGCACTTGAAGTGTTAACAAGTTTTGACATTGAGTGTGGAGTGTGTTCGGTGACGAGAAATTGTGAGAGTTGAATTGTATTGACGACGGCAACTATAAACAACATTTTTCCAGGGTCCTTGCCTTAGACGAGAGAGAAGGGTTTCGATCATGGTGACAAGACCATCCGTCACCATGAGCAGAGTGAGCTAAGGAATATGCCACTACCCGAAGCCGTCAGGTGAACCAGCATGCATCTTAAGATCCCGAAGCACGAAGCATCGCTGACCCCGTAGAGCAATTAGACTTCAAGACCTCCGACACACACACACCCCGCATTTCAACCAGAGTGCTTTTGGATGCCAAGTCAGTCTTGAAAACAGGTAGGAACATTCCATTTTCTAGATCAGTGAGCAGCAGTGCACAGATGGTTATTTGATTTAAATGAAACTCTAAATTTTGTAAAAATTGTTGCCATAAAGATATCAGAACTACAGTGTTTGGTTCCTTAACAGTTTAATTAACTTGCAAAATTTATATTGTAATGAGAGAGCAAAATGTAATCTGCTGAAAGCTGCAGTTAACCTTTCCAAATAATTTTATTGTAATTATTGTCTGAAACCCAATGTTGAGGACTGGTTAGAGTTTTGTAATGTTTAAAAGAATCTGAAAGAGTTCAGGATTTAAAGTAAGATCTAAGGTTGTAACTTATGAGAAACATCTAATAGTTAAAAGCTGTACTTGAGCTTTCACATAGTTAATTATAACTTACTGCTGTAATTCCTATTAAGTTTAAATTTATAAAGGATCCATTCTTTCATTACTTGAGTAACCTATTGCTAACTGTATCTGCTAATGATTATTCATACAGAATATCTATAGATCTGCATATACATATTTGCTAACATAAAACTATATCCATGAGCAGTAATTTGTTGTACATAATAATGACCAAGGTTTGGTTAGAACCAGCCCTGTGATTACATAATTATATTTGTGAATTTTATGATTAACTGCTTAAGGATCCACCTGTTATGTGCTTGATGAATTCTTGTTTAAGTAACTTCATTATTATGATGAACACATATTCTATGTATATATTATAACAATACAAATTACAAATTTAATGTAATTTAATTTGTGGAGCCCCACGCTTTTGAAGCACCAAAATTTATATAACATTACAGGTAAAGTGTACCAATTAATGGAGTTTGGGTGTAATGGTAATAAGAGTAGTAATTGATTTAATTGTAACGAGTTTTCATAATTTTATTTATAAAACACAAGCGTGTTTAAAAATCTCAACTTCGCCATAAATATTCATTATTTTTCGCTTGAAACGTTCAACTGTTGCAGTACATTTAACATTAAATAAATCTTATATTCTTCAGTAACAAAGTTATATTCTAAATACTTATTTGTCAATATTAAAACTCGACTGCTCAGTCTGACAGTGTGCTTTACTGCAGTTTCATTTTTTTTTTTTTTAATAACTTCCAACCACGTTAATTTATGTATTGCATACTTGGTAATCTTTGATTGCTTTACAAACTTTAAAATAAAATTGAAATTGGCTAAATTAATCGTTAAACATCAAAAAAAAATATTTTAATAAATTTTAAATCAAATTCTCTGAACTTCTTTATCTACGTTTTACATAAAACTCGTATTCGTGTTTAAATTTCAAAATGTCTTTGGTCTCTCATTTAAAATTTATAAATGGATTATCTGTCACCTCGATTTTGTAGCTTATACTCATGTCCTCCGTTGATACGTATGTCCTCTTCTGATCGGAGTTCCCTGCACGTCTCCAGGTTCCACTCGTCGTCCTCCAGTTACTCGTCTATCATGGACTCATCTGGTTGATGTAGGATAGTGTGAGAGGTTGCTCAGCACCAGCTGCTGTCGTTCTAGCAGACGCCTCTACTGTTCAGCGTAGCGTTCCTCTGCATGATGTAAGATAGTAGCTTGTCGTGACTGACGGACCTAACGTACATTCGTATTCGGTAACGGATTAAGAGTTACTATTTTGCACTTATGACGAACATAGCGTCCGTCCGCGTTTACTGTTCGATTAACAAAAATTAGAAACTCGCGTCCCCAACGGACAAAGCGTCCCGCCGCGACTGAAGGCTAATTGAGAAGAAGGGCTGTCTTCTCTCGTGCCCTATTTATAATCGAGCATCGTACAGCACCTGTTGAGACAGAATTCTGCCGGTTTGAATTTGCTCGGTGGCGTCAGTTCTCCCTCTTTCGTCCTATTTCATATTTTCGCACATTTCTGCCAATGGCAAAGTCTGATGTGAACTACAGGATGCTCTAACGATGGATGATTTAATTACACATGTCCAACGTAATTTCCATCTTAATAGAATAATCCGTGTAATTACTACGCACTTAAAATTGCACTGAATTCGCACTGCGCGTCCTTTTCACGTCGTTTCCTCACTACACGTGCGTATTAATTTTGTACACATTTTTGAGTCTTTGAATTTTTCCTACCATCTATGGTTTTCTTATAATTAAATAAAAACTGTAATTTGACAATTATTCAGGGTGAGATTGCAAACTTTTGTGCTCGAGCTGGCCTCACTCACACACATCACTTACTACTGGACACACTCCCAGCGACAGTTGTGTGAGTGTTCAGGTCAGCCCCTGCCTGTCTACATTCCGTATTTTTAACATAAACCAAGCTTTCAATCTCATACCTGCTTATTTATTAAATATTTATAAATTTAATCTAAATATTTATTTTATCTATTAAATGCACAGTACAGCATATGATTGTACTGTCGCAATATACATATGTGAAGATATTTTAAAACAAAAGGAAAATTAAGAGCTGGTTTTGAATTTTAAATATTATTCTATACTCAGATGGTATTAAGCTGCATAATATTGATATGAGGAAATTCCATAAATGTTGTTATTGTTAAACAAGCGTTTTATTGCAAGTCCTGTCACAATGGGCTCCAGCCATTTTTCTTGCTTCCTCTATACCAGTGGTCTAGTTTCAATTTGTACGTAACGTCCGTAGCCGTTACATTAGTACTTGAAACAAGTCAGCAATTTTGAATACCTGGGCTACAGTGTGTCTTATAATACAAGCAACTACGTTGTCAATAAGTTGCATAAGTTCAACCTTATGCGCGGGACGATATATGAGGTTTCTTAAATCAGCACGCAAAGAACAAGCGTAAAATTCTAAGAGGCAATGGCCCTTCCCACACTTCTTTATAGATCTGAGAATTGGACTTTAACGAAAGGCCAGGCCAATCGCACCCAAGCGGTTGAAATGAGATTTCTCAGGCACGTGCAGGGTATACTCTCCATGATCATTGAAGAAACACAGATATACGGCAGGAACTGAATATTATGAGTAAACTCGGTAGGATGGCTCAGTATCGGCTGAATTGTTGGGAACGTGGTTGCCGAATGGATAACTGCCACATCCCCAATCAATTATGGAAATATAACCCGAGGGGACGGAGAGATGTGGGACGTCCGAGGAAGCGCTGGAGTGACCAGCTCTAATCTTTGCCTGTTTGAGACAGTAACAAACCATCCTTGGTTTTATCCTTGAGGATGATGATGATTATTTTATTTGTGATGTCGGTAAATAAACAAGGCGTCGATAGTGATGCGAGTGTTTTATCTCAATAATACCTTCAAGGCGACACGCTTATGTCGTAGTTTACGGGGTCCACTTAAGTCGTAATTCTGAAAACAGATGTACCTGTGTGTGTGTGTGGGGGGGGGGCGTGCTTGTGTGTTTGCATTTGTGTGTACATGACCGTAATTCAATTCAAGAAACAAAACGACCTTTATTAAACGCACCCTGTCTGTGACAGAATTAGAGGGTTGTTGCTCAGACAATGTCAGCTGTCTTACATTTTCAACCCTTCCTTTCCTTTGTTTTAACTTGTCCCCCTTCTCTTGGTTGTAAATTAGCGAGGCGTGACATTCTACAGTGAGGAGACTTACTTCATTTCATACCGACTTAACTGTGTTAGCCTACATGTGAGCAAACACGTCAGATTTTATTTAAGCAACGTTTCCCTCTTTCTTGGAATATTACGATTTGTTCATCGTCTACTTACGTAACAATCAAGCGCTAACTCAAGGAAGAGAGGATAAGTTACAGTTTGAATCCTGACGACCGTTCCTGAACAGTGGACTTGAGATTTTCGTCTTCAAGGCAGCGATCGAAATAAACACACACGTATCGCTAATAATACTAATAATTGTTATAATAAAAACTACGTATTGATATTGTTATAATATCAATGAGACTACGGTCTCACTGATCGTCGTATGATACAATGGAAACAAATTACAGAACCAATGAAGTCACTAATATCCAGCTTTAATTAATCACAAATAAAAATTGGTAATCAACTTTTAATGTCAAATGTCAAATAATTTCAAACTTGTAATAATGTCAAATAGTAGAAATCCACACTAATTACACTGTGATACAAAATTAATTTTTGTTTAACCAAATGTAAAAATAGGTGAATCTAATAGTATTTTTTGCGCTGAATTCAGATACAGTTTCAGAATTTTTCTACGATGTAAGGATTTTTAGAGACACGTATTTTAATTTTACAACATTACGTATTTAAAATGCATAATCTATACAACAATATCTTACCTACAAGTAGGATTTTCTACGATATTTTACCTTAAATTTTTTCCTCACTCTTTAGGCTCCAAACAATAGTCAACTAGCATGCTCGGAATCCATTTGCCCTGGTACCCGCTTTCAATGTCCGAAATATCCTGATGGAACCATTCACCATTTTCGTCACTGACTCGTCCTAGATTTGGTGGGAAGAAATCTAAGTGTGAGTCCAAGAAGTGAGTTTTCAGTGGGATGTTGCATCCCATGATTTTATAAGATTTTAAAATATCATCCACTATTTCTTTGTAATTTATGGACTTACGGTTTCCTAAGAAGTTCTGGCAAATGCTCTTTAAAAGACTTCCATGCAACTTTCTCCACCTCGGTTAACGTACTATCAAAGTTGTCATCTTTAATAAAGTCTCTTATTTCAGGCCCTACAAAGATTCCTTCTTTGATTTTTGCTTCATTGACCTTTGGAAACTTGTTTTTTAAGTTCGAAAATCCAATCCCATTTTGATCCATTGTTTTCACGAAATTTTTCATAAGCCCCAGATTTATACTGTAGTTGAGGCAAATAAACTTTTTTTGAATCAACAAGTGGTGCATTGACAAGATTATTCTTTGCTGTAGTTAATGACGTTCGATTTTAGCCACTCTATCTGTACGTAATGATTTTTTTAGTCTCTGCTGTCTTACTCGTAAAGAAAACAAAATTACTTGGTGAAATCAAGTTGAAGACCTAGCAAGAGAGCAATTACTTAATTACTCTTAAGAACCACAAATATCTCACTTAAATTCTCCAGCTCTAATTCTCCAGCAGAAATATTCTTAAATATTCCACCTCTAATCTGTGCTCGTTTGAGACCGTAACAAACCATCCTTGGTTGAATCCTTAAAAATAATATTGTTATTGTTGTTGTTGTTGTTGTTGTTGTTGTTGTTGTTGTTGTTGTTGTTGTTGATGATGATGATGATGATGATGATGATGATGATGATGATGATGATGATGATGATGATGATGATGATGATGATGATGATGATGATGATGAATGATTATATTAGTAACTAAAACAGTAGCTGCTATTTGTCTGGTAACTTTACTAAGAATTAAATGCTAAGAAACGCCACATTTGTACCACACATATGAACTGCTTAACACACATCTTTATTCGCGTTATTCTGTCAGCAAGTGTGTGACTTGTAAGACAATAGTTCCAGTACACTTTAAGTTACTTTAACTGAAGTCAGTTTACGTTAAAATATGCGTTACAAAGTTGAGACGGTAACATATACTATACGGTTGACAAAGTACAGCGCGATGCAATTTACGGAGGAAACGCGAGACAGATGCAACATGCTTTATGTAGGCGACAAGTAGGACGGTAGATACACGTAAGTACTATGTTGTAGCGTAATGCTGCCTCTCTGTTGTTGTAATGTGAAGTAAATTATATTAGTGAGTTAGTGTGAGTTGTTCATTAGCGTTGTCTGACTTTTTCAGGAGAAGGCGCAAGGCATAGGAAAAGGAACAGAGGGAAATAGAGAGAGAGAGAGAGAGAGAGAGAGAGTCGTTTCTACCTGCATGCTCTTGATTTAGAATACTTTATCTCCATTGTGTACTCCATAAATGAATTTTTCCGCTTTAGACCATAAAACCGGTTACTTGAAATCGAGGAAACGATTCCGAATTCACCTCGTAAGTTTGACAGTCGGAAAAGTTGGAAACAGCGACGATTCTGAATTGACGTAAATAGTTCAATCGAAAATCGAAATTCTTATATAGCGTAAATCGTATTCTTAATTGTAAATCGAAGATAGAATGTTCTGATACAATTATTTTAATAGGCAGAACAAAAGCTCAATAATACTGTATTTAGTGATTTCCATAAGGAACAACGTGAATGTAAAAAGTAAGAATACTTTGGCGAGACAAGTACGCGATACTAACGCCACAGCAAAAGAAGCAAGTAAATGGACAGTCAAGGATATTCTTCAGTTTACAGAAAAATGGGACAACACAGATTCCATTACGAACCTACGTCTCTGTTTCACTCATTGACATCATCATAAATCTTCAAAGAGGATTAAATCAAAAATGGTTTGTTCGATCTCAAGCACACAGGCTACAGCTGGCTGATCGCTCTAACGCTTCTTCGGACGCCCGTCATTTGCGAACTATTGAGTTACAAGCCTAAATGGTAATAGAGTTTTCATGCCTACTAAAAATTGTTCAGATCCAGCAGTTTAGTCAGCAAAAGAATCAAACTTAGGTTATAAAAGGCCTCAATAAGACCAGTTGTGACGTATGCTGTGGAAATAATGACACACAAATTTTAGAGTCATTGAAATAATTGTCCTAAGAAAAATCTTGGATCAGTGAAGGAAGGTAAAGCACATGGAACAATAGGGGATTGTAGGAATTGATAGATGGCGAGGACATAGTGAGTTTCATCAAGTCTATGAGGATCACCTGGTTGGAACGTGTGATGCGCGTGGAGGACGACAGAATAACCAGAGCATTCTTAGAGGACAATAGATGGACAAAAAAGGAAAGGAAGGCCTAGGCGAATGTGGCAACAGGACGTAGAAGACAATCTTAGGAGGACGGACGCCAGAGGAATAAAATGAATGGAATTCAATAGTTGGTTGGGGATGCGGCCGTCATCCATGTGGTGGGTAGCGGCGTGGTGCTGCTCGAATGAACTGGTTGACCTTGCAGCGCCGTCTATTTTCAACTGTGGATTAGAAAAGTAGCATTATCCTATGTAATTATCTACGTATTCCCGTGTGGATTATTTGCGCAAGTGAATAATGCAAGTTCATTTGTCTCTCGTTCTTATTTAATTTGATTTTTGCTTTGTGTTATAATTTCAATTTAAAACACTTCAACTGCGTGTTACATTCTCGAATGTGTAACTTTTAAAATAACATTTACCTTTATTGTTCGTTTAAAAAATAAAATAAAATTACGAAAGCCAAATAGCATAACAGAATATTTTGTGTTAAGCTAAAAAAAAGGCCGGAATAAGAAGAACGTGGCTGGAGAAATAAATTGAAATTGAACTTACAACGCGGGAATACCAGACCTTGTAGTTCAGCTGGCACATATCGGGCTATAAGTTCATAACAAACTAAAGAATATGTAGGGCAAGAACAGTACCTTTCCTCGTCTTATTAATTCCCCCCTCTCTCTCTCTCTCTCTCTCTCTCTCTCTCTCTCTCTCTCTCTCTCTCTCTCTCTCTCTCTTTCGCTTTCTATCTCACGCTATACTTTTTGTATCTATAAGCCTGACCCTTGGCAGCTGCATTACATCAGATGAGAGATGCATTACCAGTGATGTAAAAAGTAGTATTGCACAAGTTAGAAGAGCATTTTCCAAGAAAAAATTATCTTTTCTGGCGTCCAGAACGTGTCCCTGACAACCAGAAAGAACAGGAAGAAATTTATAAACAATTTCATTTGGACCATATGCACATCTACATACATAAAACTCAAAGTCTGAGGATTTATGGGTACTGAATACAAATCCACACCGTTACACCGACTGCCACAAATTTTACACAGGTAATCTTTGACACAAGGCGAAAAATACTGTCTAACTTGAAATTTGATATTTTGCCCCGTTCACACGATTTAGGCCCTTTTTAATTATTCCTTTCCGTTGACGCGTAAAAAGACGTCAACAACACCATGGAGACCAGAATTAATTACCATAGTAACAAGTGAATAAACAAATGATATTTGGCGGCATCGGAACTGTACCTTTATTTGTCCCTGCAATTTTCAATATGTTTTATATAATATGTGATTGTATCAATATATTACGATGTGGAAAAAAGAAAACGTGTATTAATTGTAAATTGCCCTATTACTTAATGCAAAGCGAAAATACGTGTGGTTTTCATTTGTGAGGTTAGGTGACAACGGTTTTTGGTTTTTAGCTTTCTGCTGAAATAAATAAAAGCCATGGTTGAGGAAAACATAACGTTTAATGTGTTATACAATGCTTCTAACAGAGTAAAACTTAAAATAAAGAATTTAGCGTTTTTGATTTAACAGGTACTTTATGAATATCTCCATAGGCTTTATAAACCGGTACTTTTAAATCTCCAAAGGCTGTTGCACCAACATAATAATTTAGTACAATTTAAAATATTACAAGTGTTAAAAACAGCTTTGGAGAGAATTTGACTAATGAGTACAAAATTGTTATACGAGCTGACAGAACGCCATATAGACATAGACAATCAAAATTATATTAAAATACTTATTAAAAGCCACTATTCGCGCGGAAAGCCGCGGGTAACAGCTAGTATGTACATATTACTTATAAATCTGGACCCTGAGCAGATTGAAGCGCGTCTACCTTGAAGCTTTTGAGACGTGGTGCTGGAGGAGGGGCGGAGGAATGCCGTGTACGGAAAAAGTGAATAATGATGAGGTTTTAAAGATCGTGGATAAAAGACGAATTCTGATTAAAACCATATTGGTAAGAAGAAAAAGCAGTATGATTAAGTTACCTGCTACACCATTCAATCTGGTTCACCAGTCTAGTCGCGAGATGGTCGAGGGAATCCCACCAGACAGGAAAATATTGTTACGACGGTCTACTGATCGTCGCATGGTACAGTGGAAAACATACAAGACACCAATTACGTCACTATTCGCCAGCTTTAATTATCACAATTAAACAGTTTGTAATTTAACAAGACAGTCCCTTACAACAAATCAAATAAAAATGGTTCACACGCAATAAAAATGTTAATTGATACAAAACACAATTGAATTACAATAGTCTCGCACAATTACAAAGCACGTAATACTTCGCCACAATACTTCAAACCGCACTATGTAAATCGCTACTTAAACGCACAGATTGTGGCCTGACAATAACTAACTATAATACTACGAACCGCATTCCAATAAATCGCAAATCAAACTGAACTGGACGTCTGCGTATTTGTATTTATGCCCCGCTGAAGTTCTAGAATATTCGCTAACTGCGCGTCAAGAATGCTACTAGAAAACACCAGAACATAATTGGTTGCGGCCTTACACAATGCAGGCGCCGACCGGTGAGTCCGGAAGAATCTGGCAACGCGTGTCGAGAATCACGTACGCATATAGCATTACAGCCGTATTCCATTGGATCGTTCGAGAAATACGTAGGTTGTTCTGTAATGTCGTAACACTATGGTTAAAATATAAGGATGGAGAAGATATGTGGAGAAGAGATTCTCTTTGGAAGGAAATAAATTGCAATCCCACCAACCTTTGGACTGGGGAGAAGAAGAAACCTTATTCCGCATCGTTACTCTACAGCCAGGAGACTAGAAGTTACAGAATCTCTCATTGAACAGAACAGAGCTACGGGAAAACAACGAAAACGTGCAAGGAGAAACGAACGCTTTGTCTGTATGTAGCTCTGTCTCTCTTCGTCTCATCCTCTGCGGCTCTACCTCTGTCTTTCTCTATCTCCCCCTACACGCCTTGTCATATACTGTTAGCGTAGAGACAAACAAGTGTAAAGAACAAATTACAGTACCTCTCGGTAAGCTGTACAGGGCTTTGTGGAATACAGGTAGAGACGACTCCTCTGTCTGTCTGTCTCTGTCTGTCTGTCTGTCTGTCTGTCTGTCTCTCTCTCTCTCTCTCTCTCTCTCTCTCTCTCTCTCTCTCTCTCTCTCTCCCCCTCTCTCTCTCTCTCTAACTCTCTCTCTCTCTCTCTCTCTCTCTCTCTCTCTCTCTCCCCCTCTCTCTCTCTCTAACTCTCTCTCTCTCTCTCTCTCTCTCTCTCTCTCTGTCTGTCTGTCTATCTTTTGTCTATCCGTCTCTCTCTCTCTCTGTCTCTGTCTCTGTCTCTGTCTGTCTGTCTCTGTCTCTCTCTCTCTCTCTCTCTCTCTCTCTCTCTCTCTGTCTCTCTCTCTCTCTCTCTCTCTCTCTCTCTCTCTCTCTCTCTCTCTCTCTCTCTCTCTATGCTCTGGGCCTTGGCCTGCAAAAGTCTGACAAGTCTAATGAACAACTTACTTAACTCACTAAAAGGAGTTACGTCATGTTACGAGACAAAGTAGCAGTATTACACCACAACAGACTAAGGTACTGTACTTTCTTGTTCCCTACATAATGCACGTTGCTGCACCTGTCTCGCGTTTCCTTTGTAAATTGAATCGCTCTGTAACTCTGTATGTTACCTACTCAACTTTGTAACTTGAGACACTGCTGTAACGTAACGTAACTTATACTGAATCTTTTGCCTCACAAGTCACTTACCTGCTAATATCGGAAGACGAAGACTCAGGAAACGATGGTCTGATTTTTAATTTATTATTATTATTATTAGCAGGGGTTCTACAATTTATGCCGCATCCCGCATTTCTATCGCCATTTCTCCCTATCTTTCCACTCATCGTCTTCAATAGCTCGATCTCTCATGCTTTTCCTAATTCCTGTTCGCCATTGTGTTGTCAGTTTTCCTTTTATTCTCCTGTTTTGTGGTGTATAAGTCAATGCTTTCTTTGGCCATCGCTTCTCCTCCATCCTCATTACGTGACCATACTATAGCAACTGTCTGGATTCTATTCTTTCTGCTGTTGTAAATATCCGCCCTGTTTTCCTTCTTATGTCTTCGTTTCTAACATGTTGCATTCTAGAAATATTACACGTTCTTCTTAAAAAGTCCATTTCCACAGTTTCTATAATTTTTTCTCTTCATCTGAAAGTTGCCAGGATTCGCAGCCATAAGTTAAAATGGGCTCCACAATAGTTGTGTAGCTTATCAGTTTAGTTTGATGTTTCATTTTGTTCGACCAAAGTAAGTGATTAGCAGACGAATAGCCTTTTTCCCTGGTGTATCCTATTTTTGATTTTTAATTCAACTTAAAATGTTTGGAAAAACAATTTAAATTCACAATTTATATCAGGTTTCTGGAAACGGAACATGTGTCCAGACCGGGCGCTTATCATTTGCAGTACCACTTGCGAACAACGTGAAATACGTCCCACTCAAATCGGTCTTATCAAGAGGATTTCCTTAAATCATTTATTGTCCCACTTGCGATCACCGTAAAAGCATAACTTTCAGCCAGAACTGCACAGACTTGTTTTACAAAGCGCTTAACAAATTTTTTATTCAATTTGTGACTACAGTGTAATTCTCACTCAAGCTGAATGAAATTGTAACAAAACGGTTTACAAAAAAACTGTTAAACTTAAATTCCTGAGTTTGGAATTAGAAATAAAAGAATAACTAGCAAACGTTTAAGTAAATATAAATTTAAAAATAGTAAAAACAAAATAACTAAAGATATGGTATAACTGAAGATATTTACAATAAAAAGTGCATATCTAAAAATGCTAAAATAAGGCATTACAGTACAGTAGTGAAGTCAGAACGCCTATATGCAAGTGAATGTCTAGCATTGAATTATAATTTAGACAAACTAGAAATATTGGAGAGACGAATTGTTAGGAAAATATTAGGCCCACAAAAATCGTAAAGAGGTTGGTAATTAAGTAGTAATGATAAAATATATCAAAGTATAGAAAATATAACAGAAAAAATGAGAAAAAGAAGACTATTACTTTTTTTGGACGTTTATGTAAAATGGACGACAATAGGTTACCAAAGCAGATCTTCAAATATCTGTGGAGGAAGAAGTCAACATCAAGTTGGATTAAAGAAGTCCAAACGTATTTAGAAAAAAAAAATAATATACACCCAGAAAAAGCAACTGAAAGAGCAGTTTTAGGGCAATAGTGTTCAAAATGGAAGGAGTCCAGGGTAGGAGAGAGAAAAACATAAGTGGACTGAACACAGGAAGAAGAGACACAGTGAAAAGGTGAAAGAATATTGGAGAAAAGAAGGAAAAGAACAAAGAGTAAAGAATTGAAATTGGCATGTGATCCTTAGATGCCCGATACAAAAAAAAAAAGAAAATTGCTAAATGGCAAGGCTTTACTTCCTGCTACTTTACTTCACCTGCTATTGTAGGTGATATCAATATTTAAATTGGATTGAGTACTTGTACAGGTAAAAGTGTAAAGTCTGATATTTTCATCATCTTCCATCAAAGAAGCGTAACTTTGGCAACCGCAGTTGTAAACAGATAGTCCCCTCCATTTGTGTGTTCGCAAGTGGGACATACTATCAGATATCAAAAATAAATGACGTGTCTTATCTACCTAAGTGTTCGCAAGTGAAGCTAGTTGCAAGTGCCGCTGTTCGCATTTGTGAGAACACCTCCACTCCTACACCGGGATAGAAGGAAGAAAAGAAGACTTATTATTTTTGCTTACCTTTATCTTATAATCTTGTTTTACGTATGATAGAGTGTCTAAAAGTAACGGGAGATTTTAAAAACTATTATTCTTATTTGTACTACACAAGTGAAACGTGCGTTATTTATCTACAAAACGCCTGCCCAGTTCTGTGCGCATTTGGTCCACCTCTAATCAAGCTTTTTATTCCTTAATGAGCGAACGCAAACTCTCATGCGGCCGGAGTCGTCACAGCTGTATAAGACATGTTTACCAGGCTATTAGGCCGTCGTCCAATGTTCAAATTTTGCAGAAACGACAGACTTTCTTCCGCACTAAACTAAAATCAGCTTTTTTTGTTTTAGCGGGTATTACTACCTTGTTCCCTTACCACTGAAAATGGCCGCCGGGTAATAGTTCCGATTGACAACCTGAACTATGGCAGCCATAAAAAATTCAACAACCGTGGTTTTGTGTTTCCACGTAAACTACAGGAAGCAAAAATTCGCACTTTTATTTGCAAGTTACAAAAAAAAACCATAGTTACTTATAGCGATACAGCATTTGAAACATAGTGCTGCTTTGAGTCGGTTGCTTTTCCAGAGTGATCTGCACAAAAACCGACGATCACTGGAAAACGAGTGCTGTCACAAAGAAGGGAGACATGGTATAGTAACAGGCAAGTGAAGTACAAAGTTTAGTTGTGAAACTGGATTTCACAAAAAGCAAAAATTGTTAGTAGTCAGGTTAGTTTGCATGTTAACTTAACAACATCAATTTTACCTTATTTAGTCAAAAAACTACTTTATTTACCGTGTACGTAGCTAAAATAGACGTGGGTTCTACGTAGAAAATGAAAAACCGCGTTTCACATTATTTAAATTCTACACCGCAATTGTTTTTCTTTCAAATTTCTTGTAAATAAATTTTGTACGAATTTTTTCCGTCCGCACCTAGTTTTGTCCTGTAGTTTACATAGAAACCCAAAAATGCTGTTTTTTTTTCAAGTTTTGTTTCTGCCAGAGCCCAGGTCGTCGCTTGGATCTATTACCAACTTGTCGTACAGATTCCAATCCTTCTTCGTGGAAGAATTTGTCGATCTCGTGTACAGCCAGTTTTGCTCCGCTTTAATGAGCTCTTCAACTGGACAAAGACGTTTCCCACGCAGTCCGTTAAGCAGCAAAGAGCTATGATTGCTTTGTTCTGTCTCTCTGGCTCTCGCCTCCCTCTCTCTCTCTCTCTCTCTC
The DNA here is from genome assembly GCA_034769895.1 of Magicicada septendecula. Taxonomy (NCBI): domain Eukaryota; kingdom Metazoa; phylum Arthropoda; class Insecta; order Hemiptera; family Cicadidae; genus Magicicada; species Magicicada septendecula. Next base: position 1,354,695,699 of record CM068367.1, on the reverse strand, counting down.
TCTCTCTCTCTCTCTCTCTCTCTCTCCCTCTCTCTCTTCTCTATGTATCTATCTATCTATCTCTTTCTCTCTTTCTCTTTCACTGTCTCTATCTTTTGTTCTGGAGGGAAGAAATTGCAAGCCCACTAACCTCTGGACTGAGGAGAAGAATAAACCTTATTCTGCATCATTACTCTACAACCAGGCGACTAGAAGTTACAGTATCTCTCATTGAGCAGTGAATGCTCAGCAGATCATTGAGCTATGGAAAAAAGACGAACGCTTTGTCTGTATGTAGCTCTGTCTCTCTTCGTCTTATCTTCTGCGGCTCTGCTTCTGTCTTTGTCTATCACCCCTACGGGACCTGGACACTACTTGATAGTGACATACATAATTTAGGAGTTTTTGAAAGAAATACCCTAAGAAAAATCTTTGTGCCAGTGAAGGAAGGTGAAGCATGGCGCGTACGGAACAATAGGGAATTGGAGGAATTGATAGATGGCGAGGACATAGTGAGGTTCATCAAGTCTATGAGGATCAGCTGGTTCAGGCCCGGATTTCCCACTAGGCATACTAGGGACGTGCCTAGGGGCGGCAGGCTCGTGAGAGCGGCACGAGATGAAAAATTATTTGTTAACATTTCATGTTTTCGGTTTTTTAATTACACTATTTGTACTGGGCACTTGCATTATGGCCAAATTGAAGAAAATGTTTGTAAACTTTGTACCTATGTAAACTATGTACTGTAAAATGCCGCATTGCAAACAGGTGTAAAGAGCAAGTTACAGTACCGCTCGGTAAGTTGTACACAGGGCTCTGAGATATGCACGTAGAGACGACTCCTTTGTCTGTCTGTCTATCTGTCTGTCTGTCTGTCTGTCTGTCTCTCTCTCTCTCTCTCTCTCTCTCTCTCTCTTTCCGTCTCTCCCTACCTTTATACCATGCGCTTTGTCCTGCAATGCAAAAGTCAGAGAACTCGAATGAACAGCTTACGCTAACCCACTAAAAGTAATTAGGTACTCTACTTCACGTTACAAGACAAAGTGCCAGTATTGTACAGCATACGTATTTTATCTACTGTTGTACTTGGTACAATGAAGAGAACGTATGCAGGCAGCTTCATAATGGATGTTGCACCTGTCTCCGCGTTCCACACGGTAAATAGCATCGCGCTGTACTTTGTTAACTGTACGTGTTACCTACTCAACTTTGTAACTTGAAACACGTACTTTAACGTAAATTGTGTTAAAAATTACTTGTGGTGGTGAAACTATTGTCTGACAAGTCGCTTTCTAACAGAACAACGAGAACAGAAAGTCTCTTCTTAAGTGATTCGTAAATATTATTTTTGCGCATAAATTGCGTCGTTGTTTAGTGTTATTTCTTCTACAAGCCATCTTGACTAAATCAATATAGTTTTCTTTTCTTTTTTCTGAACAATGTCCTGACTTTATTTCATTAGAGGCCATTGCCGTGTTTTCATTTTTAAATATTTATTTCAAATGAGTATCACGTATATAAGCCAGTAAGTATATTTAACTTGTCCAATGTAGTCATTATTTCTGACCTTCTTCTTCGTCTTCGCCAATTACTAGAGTGCTATCGGCATTGAGATTACCCTTGGAAACCCACAATTCTATAGCTTTGATTCTTTTGTGATTTGCCTGTGTCGATGGCCAAGTTTCAGACTTAGGCCTATAGATGGCTGTTGGAAATATCAAACGTTTGGACGACATTAGTTCTACTTCTTCTTCTTCTTCGTCGTCTTCGTCGTCTTCGTCGTCTTCGTCTTCTTCGTTTTCTTGTTGTTGTTGTTGTTGTTGTTCTTCTTCTTCTTCTTCTTCTTCTTCTTCTTCTTCTTATTATTATTATTATTATTATTATTATTATTATTATTATTATTATTAATAATAATATTCTACTGCTGCTGCTGCTGCTGCTGCTGCTGCTGCTACTACTACTACTACTACTACTACTACTACTACTACTACTACTACTACTACTACTACTACTACTACTACTTCTTCTTCTTCTTCTTCTTCTTCTTCTTATTATTATTATTATTATTATTATTATTATTATTATTATTATTATTATTATTATTATTTTCAAGTATAAAGCGAAAACATACGCGTATTACGTCGGCCGTCGAAAAAACTGATCTCTCCATCTTTTCATCGGCCGTCCCAGACTTCTACCTTCAAGGCGCAAATTTTGCACTCACGAAGTTACAGTTCTACAGAGTTATGGCAGCGCCTGTACTGTCCTATAGGTGTGAATCATAGACATCCACCAAGAAACAAGACAGTAAAATACAAGCCTTGGAAATGGCGTTCTTAACAGGAGTTAAAAGGTGTTCTAAACTTGACTGTATAAAGAATACGAGGTCATAAGAAAATATGACCGAAACTTAATGTATATGACTGAAAGTTAAAATATGAGGTTTTTAACTTGACTGAAGGAGGAACAGGTAGCACATTTCCTATGCCGTGTTGTGAAGATGATGATTTTGCACTCACGCGCGGTATTCTTGATGAATCCATGATACGTGATAAAATCATTTCTGTCTCTATTCCCTCACCATGTCATTCACCGGTCGGACACTAACTCATGCCGGATGTCTTCGTCTCTTTTCCTATCTAACCTGGTATACCCTGCTACTGATCTCGGCACTTTGAAGTCGACTTAGTTTTTCAGCCAAAATTAGTTTTAACTGTAACCACTTCTGAAAACAGCTTGTTTTGGAAAAAGAAACAATAAAAAAAAACAGAAGTAGAAGAAGAATAACAACAAGGGGAACAAGATTATTAACAGGAAGCAAACACTCTGTACAACACATATCAGCCACAGGAAGTCGAACATCAGATCTTCAGTTATCAGATAATACTTCCATCAAGAAATGTGAAAGGTATAAATAGGAAGTATAATTAGCGATGATGGACTATGTGATGGAGATATAAGACATCGATTAGTTTTAGGAAAAAGCGCCATACGCCAATTAAACTCACTTTTATTGTCCACCAAAATCGGGCTACCGACAAAGATCAATATTAATCTTGATTAATGTTGGACAATCAACTAAAAGAACCGTAGAAAGATTGAAGCTGTAGAAATGGACTATATTAGACGAGCTTCCAGAGTTTCTCGTCTGGAACGTGTAAGGAATGACGTAATAAGGGAAAGAACAAATAGAAAAGAAACTGTAATAGAAGATATAAAACGTAAATAGCTTTCCTGGTGTGGACACCTAATGAGAATGAGTGAAGAAAGAATACCTGCGAGTGTGTCGAAATACAGACTTAGCAACAGAAGAAAAAGAGGCAGACCTATATTGAAATGGACAGAAGGGATCGAAAGGAGTATGGAAGAAAAGAATGAAGATACACAGAATAAGTTGATATGGAAACTGAGATGCGGGATGCGTCAGTAGCTGTGGGATCCCCGCCAATATATATATATATATATATATACACACACAACACATATTATAGGTACATTGGTGTAGTCTACGTATTAAATATTTAATTAAATATCAGCACTAACTGTACTTCTGAATACGCAACAGCCTTATAAAACGGTAACGTGAATTCAACTTCCTCTGTACAACACACTACACAATTTTATTACTTATGACAGAATCCACGCGCACGCCCACACTAGTGAACCTGATATATTGCGTAGCAACGCTATATGCAACGTAAAAACACTACGTTGAACTCAATTAAGGCTCTGTAAAGTTACAACGTGTTCGCGCGCGCGAGCGCCTAACTGTGGTCGCGGCTAGAATACAATGATTATCGTTCCTTCACGGCAATTGTAATTACAGTAAACTTTAATTAAAGTTTTTTGATATAATTTCTTTACGAACATTAATTAATTTACTTATATGCATTCAAAGAACGTAGACAGCACACCCGGCAATCTAATCTTGAATAATTACAGACGTTCTTTTCCTACTACTACTACAACTTCTCCTTCTTCTTAAGTCATTACTCGTTTCCTTGTTCTGCTTCTGCTTTCTTCTCCTTTATTCTTCTTCCTCTTCTTCTTCTTCTTCTTCTTCTTCTTCTTCTTCTTCTCCTTTTACTTCTACCTTTATCTACCCAGGGGTAATCATGCTTGTCGCTTACGAATTCAACGCCTTATCTCCGGCTTCCCAACAGTCTCCATCCCAATGTCTTTTCACCTCTTACCTTTCCCTTTTATTGTTTTCCTGAAAAAAAAATTGAGATACAGACAAATGGATAAATAAGTAGACGGACAAACAGACAGAAATAAATAAATAGAAATTTAAAGATAGAGATATTAAGGAAGAAAGAGTGAGAGAGAGAGAGAGAGAGATGAAGCAAAAAAGCATAATTTAAGAAAATATAAAAATTAAATTATAAAAATGGGGCTTCCAATGAGTAAATATATGTATTCATATATACAGGTACTTAATACTCAACTGACAAACAAAATGGAAATATCAATTATTATTAAAAATCTAAGTATGGACTCGTCAGAATAGAAGTTTTTCACTTCGGTGAAAGACTGTGTCAGGTGAGATAAGATAAAAATGCAACCATTAGACAGAAATCAAGCACAAATCGGTGCACTGCCGATAAAAATCTCCAAAAGAAGACAGAAAGAACATTTATTCAAAATGCAGAAATAACGGATTCCAAAGCACACCGTATATTATCGTCCGGTAGGTAGAAGAAGCGTGGGAAGGTCGAGGATTAGATGGTGAAGCCGGAACAGACTGAATTTCGTAACAATGGAAGGGTAGAGAAAGAAAAGAAATGTAGATATACAATTTGCAGATAATATTTATCTATCTTAATTGCTTCCAGCTTTCTAGCATTTTGCTCTCAGTAAGTTTCCCCACTTTTCATTTTGTGATTCCTGCACCATATCCCATCTTAGTTTGTCAAATGGGAGGCCCCAGACTCCGTTTCTATTTGTATCTATCCACGCTTGAGCCTTCATCTCATCACACGTCACATTACACTGTCTGTCATTGCACCCTCCTGCGTCTGTCTTTCTCGTCTTTCATTGTTACCTAAATAACGTCGTTAGTAAAACACGTTTGCCTCACTCATCTCACGAGGTCCTCTCTGTTTTTTTCTAACTCGCATACGTATAAATCTTGTCCTTCTTCCAACCAAGCATTAGCCTAATAGCCTGTTGCGACCTGATCATTTCATCTTCTTTTTGGTCTTCTCTTGGAGGGTTCTCCGTCCCTGAGATTGAAATGTACACATACCTAAACTTTGGCATTCTCTCAGTACTCGTTGTTTGCGGCTGTTGTTCCCTTTTATTCCTGTACTCTTTAATTTGGATACTTAATCTGGCAGCTTTTAATTGTTCCTTACTTCTGTATTCCTCACTATATCTCTCTTTATATAACCTGCGAGCTTTAGTTGCATTTTCATCTCTGCGATTTGAATTCTCTCATCATTCATTCCTGCGAGTGTCCAAGTTTCACTGCTATACAGTACACTCGAGCTAGCCATTGTTTTATCAAATTTCATTAATGTATCTTTCCTTATTTTGTTCTCCGGTTTCTACACATTGTACCATTTATGTAGTCAAATTCTCTATCTTTTTTCCTAAATCTATTTCATCCATGTATGAATAATAGTTACCTAGAAAACTGAATTCATCTAGTTGCTCTATCTTAATATCGTTAATAATTATCATCATCATCATCTTCAAGAATTAACAAGGATGGTTTGTTCCGGTCTAAACAGCCAAAGAGTAGAGCTGGTCACTCCAGCCCTTCCTCGGACGTCCCACATCTCTCCGTCCCTCGGCTTATAGTTGCATAGTTGTTTGGTGATGCAGCAGTCATCCATCTTCTCGATGTCAGCAACTTTTGACCCGTCCGGCTAGTCCTTTATTTCGAGTCAATTTAGTAGTTAATATGTCCCCTGGATATCGCAGGAAAAGACGTATGGTGGGGCTGCCACCTTCATGCTTAACGATTTCTGTCTAAGTGATCTCCATAAACTGGTTGTCTTACCAGACTAAAGATACCAGTTTTCTCTGTGAGATATCCATAAGGATCTTTAATGTGATGGTTCTCCTTGCCTCCCACATCCTATGTCGTTGACCAATGGAAGGTCATCCATCTTTAGGGGCAATTTCTTACCCCGAGGGCAAGAAAGTGCCGTAACCTCTAATTGACAATGACCAAGTAGATGAAGAACACCTTATACCGGCTGTCACTCGGTCTCCAGAGCCGCTGTTAGGCCACCTGTAGGTTTTGCCCATCCCCACCACTTTGAAGTGCGGCTGGATATTTCCTTCAGCAAGGAATGAGATCTAAGGCATTACTCATCCTCTCCACTGGACTTGAGGGGTTAACAATCATATTACTATTAATAGAGTTTGTTACTTTTCAAGTGCCATTATTTTTGTTTCTTGCGATGTATTAGTGTCGTCTTGGAATCTTTCGCCGTTTTTATGTAATTCACGTACTGCTTTCTGAAATGTTTGGGGATTTCCACTGGGGTAACAGAAACGTTCCACAGGATGTTTAGAACCAAAACCAATCACCACTTATGAACACTTCCACTATTATGACAACGAATTCTGTTTAATCGGAATTGGCAGATGATCGCTAAACTATACATACGGATAGAAAAATTATGTGATACTGTTATCTTTCACTTTCTAAAGTCAATAAATATGAATAAGGAAATTGTCTGGATAATACATGACATACTAGTAAGCTCCCTGGACTGCAGTACTTGTTCAGATTTCTGACAAAGCTTTAACTTGACTTGCAAAACTTTGACTATTATTTTTATCTCGTCGTCCCCGTAAAGGTAAACTTTTCGGAGCAAACGTTACATTCTGGTATCACGGTCATCATCATTTTCTTTCTGACCTTCTGATGAAGAGTTTCACAATATTTTCAGCATTTAATACATTTTGTCGTCCTAAATATTGTTGCGACGGTCTCACGGATCGTCTATTGTACAGTGAAACAAAATACAGACTACCAATGAAGTCACTAATTACCAGGTTTAGTAGCCACTAATAAGAATTTGAAATGAATAATGCACTTTCATACAATAATTCAAGTTAAATTTATCCACACACAATAATAATATCAACTAATAGAATTCTGCACTAATTTAAAAGCAATAGTCACTTTCCACTAATCACTGCTTGATTCCCCACTAAAGATATCGCCCGCTGTAACTAATTTCTAAACTGGCCGCTGGTTGCTTATATAAGGCCCGGAGTTGTTCCAGAATAATTTTCCATTCTTTGGCGGCTGTACCGCCATAATTTGCGTAGTTAAGAGTACTCGAACATTCCGGATGGTACTGTGTACACGGCCTGGACAGAGACACTGCACCAGCTCGGCTAGCCGAGAAACGTGTAGAACGTATACATAACAGTACCTTCCGATTTTTCGAGAGCTTTACGTATTTCGTAGCAATATTCAAATTTTAAAACCTAAACGCTACATTCAGACTGTGGTTAAAATTATCTTAAATTTGACCATCCCACTTGGAATTTTGTTTTTTTTTCAAACTTTCTGGTGTAATTTTTGACACTCGTGCCTCAGAATATTAAAATTCAGAATATGAACACTATTACTCCATATTCCTTAAGAATGGAAGTATGGTGATGGCAACAAAAAATCGTGTTCGAGATATTGCAGATTCTGATTCTACTACGCTCAAAACATGAAAAAAGTCGTTTTCCGAAATACGTGTCTCCTCTCTCTCTCTCTCTGTGTGTGTGTGTGTGTGTGTGTGTGTGTGTGTTTGTGTGTGTGTGTGTGTGTGTGTGTGTGTGTGTGTGTGTGTGTGTGTGTGTGTGTGTGTGTGTGTGTGTGTGTGTGTGTGTGTGTGTGTGTGTGTGTGTGTGTGTGTGTGTGTGTGTGTGTGTGTGTGTGTGTGTGTGTGTGTGTGTGTGTGTGTGTGTGTGTGTGTGTGTGTGTGTGTGTGTGTGTGTGTGTGTGTGTGTGTGTGTGTGTGTGTGTGTGTGTGTGTGTGTGTGTGTGTGTGTGTGTGTGTGTGTGTGTGTGTGTGTGTGTGTGTGTGTGTGTGTGTGTGTGTGTGGATTTTTTTTCTATGGCAAACGATAACTGCCGCAAATTCAAACAGAATCAAATAATTTTTTGCATACAGCCCTGATTTGTACAGTACTCACGACGTATTGTTTTTGGTAAAGATCGGTTGAGGGAAGGGGGTAGTTTACCTGCAACGGTTTTTTTTTTATCAAGGGAAATTTTTTTTTGGCAAACGATAACAGCCGCAAATTCAAACGGAATCAAATAATGTTTCGCATACAGCCCTAAATTGTAGAGTTCTCAAGACCTATTGTTTTTGGTGAAGATCGGTTAAGGGAAAGGGGTAGTTTACCTGTACCGTTTTATGTTTTAACAACGGTATTTCCTATGGCAAACGATAACAGCCGCAAATTCAAACAGAATCAAACGATTATTTGCATACAGCCCTAAATTGTAGAGTTCTCAAGGCTTGTTGTTTTTGGTGAAGATCGGTTGAGGGAAAGGGGTAGTTTACCTGCAACGTTTTTTTAACAAGGGTATTTTCTATGGCAAACGATAACAGCCGCAAATTCAAACAGAATCAAATAATGTTTTGCATACCGCCGTGATTTGTAGAGTACTCAAGACCTGTTGTCTTTGGTGAAGATCGGTTAAGGGGAAGGGGTAGTTTACCTGCAACGTTTTTTTATCAAGCGTATTTTCTATGGCAAACGATAACAGCCACATATTCAAACAGAATCAAATAATTTGTTGCATACGTTCCTAAATTGTAGAGGTCTCAAGGCCTTTTGATTTTGGTGAAGATCGGTTAAGGGGAAGGGGTAGTTTACCTGCAACCTTTTACGTTTTAACAAGAGTAAAGTACTTGAAAATTTATTTAAACGTTTTGAAACAATGGTAATTGTTGAAAATAAAATATTTTGTTGCCAGGCAATAAAATTATAATTTTTTAATTTTAATGTAAATCATGTATAAGAGAAAATATATCGCGCTTGGCAGGCGATATTAAGATTTAAATATAAATCTTAGAATATGGAAGTCATGTATGGTTCTCCATACCGATATTTTTTAAATTGTGGTTGAAATTATGTTTCGTTTGGTATCTTACATGGGCATGTTGCAAATTTTCACATTTTTCAAATTTCACAAATTTTCACATTTTTCACATTTCAAATCATCAAATGTGGCATGACCCTTCACATTTTTGCTCTCTGCCACCCTATTTTTGTGGGGGGGGTAATCAATTTCAAAAACAATAGGGTTCTATAGGTTATATATATTATGCATACGCATGACACGTTTTACGAAAGACTATTAATGCATTCAAAAGTTATCGAGAGGCATACCCCAAACAGACCGACAGACAAATGTCAAACGGTCGAGTTAAAACTGAGAACTCGCTTCGCTCGTTCAATTATTTGTTATACAATAATAATTTCAGCGATATCTGACATCAGAACAAAATTCATGGCATTTCGATTGAAATATCCCGATCTTAGTAACGTATTTGTAATACAAAAGTTTGTATCAAGTGCCTGTGTGTGTTACATTAGACTAATGGCTGTTTTCCCTGGTTACAGTTTAGTTGCACTTCCAACCTAAGGGCAGAACCTACTATCGACATTTCCACGTAACACAATCCACAGTAGTAATAAACTTTTTGTTATCGTTTAAAGCAAAGTTGGAAACACCGGACTATGTATATTTAAACAACAATTATAGTAAATTGAACTCTACATGGTTTAATAAAGGTTTCCTAGTAATAACATTCAGTGCAAGATAAATGTGTGTGTGTGTGTGTGTATGTGTGTGTGTGTGTGTGTGTGTGTGTGTGAGAGAGAGAGAGAGAGAGAGAGAGAGAGAGAGAGAGAGAGAGAGAGAGAGAGAGAGAGAGAGAGAGAGAGAGAGAGAGAGAGAGAGAGAGAGAGAGAGAGAGAGAGAGAGTTGTTTTCATGCCTGCAGCAGTTGGAACAAGTGGAGTATGCTCATGTTTGTCTTCAATATATTGTAATGTACTGAAGCTCCTGCACATTTTAATATACCCTGCGTCGGTACCCTTCTAGACGTAGCTCCTGCTGCCATATCATTTTTCCTCTATCTTTGCTTCTCTTCCACTGAAACGTATTTCTTTTCTTTTACTACATCCCAGTAATTGAAAAACAATGCTTGTTTTTAGTTCATGAACTTAAATATTTCATTTTCTGCAAATGTGCACGAACTAATCAAAAGATGCATTTTTTTTAAATAAGTGACCCGTTATGTTTCGGTTACAGTCGCGTTCTGTAAAGGAATTACATTTGAAAAAGCTTTATGTCATGGTGCTGGAGACATTTAAAAATTGGACATTTAAAATCGTCCTATCACAAATGATGTAAAATCGTTCTTTACTCCAAATAACAGAACAAGAAAAATTCTTTATGAAAGAATCTGGGAAACAGCATTGATATATCTAGAATTTGGCTGGCGGGGGAGGGGGAGCTCCGGAGTCGGGTCAGCTTCATACAAGAGAAAAAACAAGTTAAGACTAATCAATATTGGTAACTGATTGTAACTGATTACAGTGTTTGAAATCAGTCCCATTAAAGTAAACGGTAACAAAACAATAAAAATACGTTATCTTGAACACTGTTTACAACTTATTGATTGAAATGCTTTTCCTATATATCATATTTCGAACATATACGCTAATGTTGTGTAATAAACTTGTTTGATATTTAGAATAGAGTTACTACTATATTAGCGTATATAGCTGAAAAAAATAATAAAATAGTCAAAAAAATTAAGACATTAACGAGATTCGTCAACTCTGGCGGGGGCTTGGTCCCGTTCGTCCCCCCCGTAAATACCCCCCTGAGAAACAGGTGACACCGTCAGTGGACAAGCTGCATGCATACGGATATAACAACACGTTTGTTTATAAGTTTTATTTATCACACCCGGATTTTTTTACATTCTTCCCAAAATTTTCATCAAAAGTCTTCTCACCTCATCCTCCGTCGTCCTCTGCCACAGAAGTTTACTACTTCCATGTAATATCCTTATAATATTCCATTGTCCCGAAATATCAAACATCATCATCATCATCTTTACGGATTAAACGAAAAATGGTTTGTTCCGATCTCAAATAGGAAAAGATTAGAGCTGGTCACTCCAGCTCTTCCTCGGACGTCCCACACCTCTCCGTCCCCTCAGCTAATAGTTCCAGAGTTCTTTGGGGATGCGGCAGTCATCTATTCGGCAAAGACGTTCCCACCAAATCAGCCGATACTGGGCGATTCTGTCGAGTATACTCATAATATTCATTTCCTGCAGTATATCTGTGTTTCTTCTATGATCATGGAGAGTATACCTGCCACGTGCCTGAGAAATCTCATTTCACCCGCTTGGATGCAACTGGCCTGGTCTTTCGTTAAAGTCCAAAAATCGACAAAGAAATGTGGGAAGAGCCATCACCTTGTAGAATTTTAGGCGCGTTCCTTTACTTTCTGACTTAAGGTTCGCCTAATAGTCCCGCGCATAAGGTTGAACTTATGCAACTGATTCACAACCTCGTTTCATGGATTATAAGACACACTGTAGACCAGTTATTCAAAATTGTTAACTTGTTCTGGGACAGTACTATCTATAAAATTTTTGCTTTTACGGAAACAGTGTAACCCCACTTTATCTTGAGCAGTAAAAAAAAGAATATTTTTTTTTGTAAAGAGGGGCCACAAGTTAATTAAAACTAGGCTAAGGCCTAGAGAAGCTAAAAATTGCGCTGGATCCAGTGAGACGGGACTTGCAATGAAAACTCAAGAATTAAATAATTAACAAATCCCTTTTTATTATTCTATCTCATAACAATTTAATAATAAATAAATACAACAGTGATCTATAATTCCCCTTTAAATAGTTAAATAAATAAGTATACTCTCTCAACAAGGCCACCTGAAAAATATTTACTGAAACTAAGAAAATAATTTGCTATGTCACTCTATCAATGAATTGAAATTTAAAATAATAATTAACCTTGAAATAAAGCTCCCATTAAACTATTTAATAAAATATAAAATTTATTTTATATGTTCCTTTTATAATGCTGCATCTAAATTAATGAAGATAAATGATTTCATTCCTTGTTACTATTAATAATAAAAATAATTACTCAACAAATTAAATAAATTTTAAAGGTGACAATTCCTATACATGTTATAAGGTTAAATAAAATAAATTATTTCCTTAAAGAAATGATCAGCAACGGTTATTGAGATAGAATACCTCCCTTTAAAATAAATGAAAAGGATATACCCACATGACTACATGTGTTAACTTTCTGTTGTAACAAGACATTGAACAATAAATCCCTATATCCCAAGTTCCCACCAAAAGTACAGTAAATGCATAATATTTTATCCCCCAAAATGTACACAGAAATATACACACATAACATGTTCCACAAGACAAAAATACATTATACAATAGTATACATAAAATACATAAAGGTCTCTTGCCACGCCTTTTTTTTATATTACCCTTCTGGTGTATATAAATTCTGACTTTTCTTTTTATAATAATCCCAGTTAGGATAGAAATTTACATTTATTAATTACCCTCATGGTGTGGCTTGATTACACATCAGGTGTACGATAATGTATAGCATCCAATTGTCCCCAGGACCTAATAAATTCAATTTAAGTGCCTAAGTACCTAAGTACCTAATTACAGTGAGAAATAAAAATTGTTTAAAATAACTAACGCCCCCCAGTTATCATAATTAATATAAAGAATTTATATATACTAAAATAGGGCCAATTAATGAAAAGAGAAAAATTGCATAATATTAGCACCTTATAAAAAAATACACTTGGGTCAGAGACGGACATGTTCATTCAACTTTCGGCTTGTCTCAACAAACTTGTCTCAACAAACTTGTCTCGACAAACAAGTTGAAAAGTGTTTCGACATGCATAGCTTGGTTGAAACTAGTTAAAAATTCACCTACCTCCCCAGTAATCTTTTTATACAAATGAAATAAACTGATTTTTAAAATAAGAGAATATATATATATTTTTTTTTATACATAGTGAATTGAACATGAGAAATTACTAATAGCAAAAACTGACTTAAAATCTGTAGAGAAACCCCTATAATGAAATGAGTGGAAATCTATGTTGGATGCTGTCTTGTAACCATATCAGTCTCTGAACTGACAATCTACTATTAATATACTGAAATTTTACAATTAATTTTTTACTCAGTGTACACACTAAACTGTCCCATCAATTGGGGATTCAAATGAATGTTTAACTTGAAATGTAGAAACTGATGGTTATGTATAACTGGTCACGAGGTGTGGTGCCGTGTTGACTCTATGTGTAAATATAATTGGTTATTTGTCACCTGATTTGGGGTCCATGAAGGGTATTCTCTTTTATTAGTAAAGTGGCGATCTCATGATTGGCGTTTTAGGTGTTGTTGTGGTGATCTAATTCTCCCCGGTGGCGAGTGTGGAGCTTATGATGGACATCGTTCAGCCATGCACCAGGACTTTTTTCTCTGTTCGGCGGACCCTGCTTACACATTATATTTTTAGTCAGAGACCACACACAAATGCCCCCACTGTTTGGACACCCTCCAAAATACATATATAAAGACAACACCTAGTTATGTGCTACATAATTAAACTGGATCAAACTTATTTGGCCAACATGCCTTATTCAAAAAAATGTATAACAATGATTCTTTATAATTTGCACCTCACCTAATGTGAGTTACTTGTTTCCAATCTAATAATTTATTTTGGCTCTGTAACCTCTTATAAACTTATTACTTAGAGTGAATTTGTGGATACCACGTGGTGAAGAATTTATTTAAAACACATAGTTTTTTACTACACATAATTTGATAATACAATTAATTTGAATGGGACATCATTTACATTCAGAACGTGCCTGAGTAAGTTCCCATATATTTGTATAAGGTTTTACTGTTAAACGTAGCAAAACCTTACATCACTTACTACGACGCATGGTGCAACGTACACGTATCTCATTACATCGGTGTTAATTAAAGTTTAAACTTAAATATTTTGTGTTCAATACACTTGTCTTTATAGTGCCGAAATTCTGACACTCAAATAATATAGTTTTATTAGCTTTAAAAAAACTTTTACCAACAATTGCGTATTGCACAAATACACGATGCAACAGGTGAACAGAACTCAACTCACTCAGGCTTATTAAAAACACAGTTTTCTCCCGTGACATATAGTATTTAATTAATCTAAGGTAATCAAGACTTACCGCAGTCGTTTACGAATTATCTCTCCATAGCTGTAAGAAGATGTAGTTGGAAATTCATCTCTCCACCGGAGGGAAAAATATGCGACCGTCAAGTGCCAAGTATTTTGTTGGAAGACAATAAGATGGAGTCTGCCTTCGTCTAGGTTTACCTACCGAACTTCTCGGCAGAAAGCAGCACTAGGAACGTTTATACTATGCAGTGTCGACCCCCAACCGCCGTTGTCTTAACTATTAGTTTTTCCTATCCACGGTTAGGGCGCAGCACTAATTACCGCTTTAATTGTGTACTGCTAATAGCGTTAAGCGGACTATTCCGTCTTTTCGCTCCGTCTTACCGCTAGGTATCGGTCCACTCTCCGATTGTAAAATGACTGACATTGCTGAACGACAGGTTCGGCACAACAGTTCCACGGAAAGCATCACCTTGGTCTTAAGTGTGTATATTTGCAATCCAGAGCCTTTGCAGATTCGATTAACAAATGTATGCCCATCTGTAATCTGTTTTCCGAGTCCGACAGTATAGCCTGATCGTCCGCAAAAACAAAATGTCAATTGTAGAATGACCAATCATCTGCCAGTTTTGTATGACATCCTCAATACATAAATTAAAAAGGGAAGGTGATAATGGACACCCTTATCGTACTCCACAATTGATCAGACCAACTCTAGGAACTGTTCTCGGTTCCCTGCTTCTATTAAGATTTTATTCTCTACATACATACTCTGTATTGCTCTGAATAGATGTTGTGGGACCCCTTTCGTTGTCATTACTGCCCATAGTGTGCTCCGATTCATTCTGTCAAATGGCTTCTCGAAGTCGATGAAATCTATGTATATGGGCAGCAAATACTCTCTACGCTATTCAATGAGCTGGATGTTGTAAATATATAATCTAAATATGATCTGCCCTTCCTGAAACCGTTCTGGGCCTCTGAAAGCATGGTGTCCGTTATTTCATTTAGCCTTGTTCTTAATACAGATGCATATAATTTATTATCAAACATCAAACTACAAAGATACTAAGCGTAACTAACTCAATAGTAAGCTGCAAAGTAGAATTATCAGAACAAAAACGGAAATATAATATTACAAAAAATACGCGTAACAAATGAAAAGTGAGACATGAAATGATGACGCTTCCCTAGAGGTAGTTACAAGTTAACTTTAGTTTTTCCGCCAATTTAAAACAAAATCTATAATTATGATGATAGGGTCTACTTATTAACCACTGTTTACAAACTGAGGCCGAAGGGGTGTTGGTGAAACGTCTATTAAGATAACGGTCGTCAAATGTTAACAGCCAGTTAACAAACGGTTCGTTAGGAAGTTTCTTTGAAACTTGGCATCATTATATTAATCAGATAGTTATTGACGTAAATTACAATTCCTATCAGAAAGGCACAAATAAGCAGTACACGTGGAGAGAACAACTGCCAACAAATTAAATACATGAAAGAAGAAACAGACGCAGAGTAATTCAGTACAAACTCTCCACGAGAGACGGCGCCACGAGAGCGGAGCGCGAATGTTACCTGCATAATATATACGAAACGAGTGCTTTACAGTTGGGGCTCCAGATAAACTTCCCGTGCTGTGTGTTTATTTTGCAACTTTGTACATGCGAGGATACCTCATGCAAGGTCTTTTGTCCACAAAACTTCTACATCCATATTCGGAGTGTGGAAAACGTACGATTAATTTTAAAATCATGTAATAAAATCCAATTATTACTATAAGCCTGTACAAACTTGTATTATATGTGTGTGTCTGTGTGTGTGTGTGTGTGTGTCTTTTGTACGTATCTCTACAATATTTCTTGCAAGTTTTCTATATTATAAACAGTTCTTCAAATATTAAATACTTTAGCAAATAAATTTATTATTGTATTTTTACCTGGCATAAGTTTCACTGATTACATCAATATCAACAGAGGAGGTTTACAGATGAGGTAACAAATAATCAAATTTATTTGATTCTAATATAAAAAATAACGAATAATTGAATTCAATTTAAAAGAAATGATTAATTCAATTTTATTTAACTTATCTACTTTAAATATTTGTTTAATATTTATTTATTTAATCAGCTGTTTTGACGATTATATTAAAAATATTTATGTTTATACTTAGTTCATTTTAATAAATTTTAAATTTTAAATAGACCACTTTGTTTTTACTTGAGTTTGTTCTCTAATTAGTAAATTAATGTTATTGTAGATTAATGAAGAAAGTTGTGTTAGTGGTTAAAATCACAAGCAGAATTATCAGTGTTGCACACCACTATATAAAAATATTCCGATTAGCGCCTTCAAGCTTCACAGCTCATCGTGACGATGACCTGTGAAGCTTGAAAGCGCTAATCGGAATATTTTTATATAGTGGTGTGCAACAGTGATAATTCTGCTTGTAATGTTATTGTGTTTGTAAATATTAAGATTTTTTCAAATCTATTCACTTTTTGTATGTTTTTAATTAATATTTCTAATGTTGAGAAAATGATGTTTATATTTATACAATTATTTATTATTTTTAATCAAATAAAACTTAAAATTAATTCAATATTCACAATAAAAATTGAATATACAAAATAGATAGCCGAATTGCAATACATTTTACGCGTACGTAGGCGAAACAAAAAAAAAACTACTCGATACATTCCTTCAACACCGCAGCGCATTTGTAAACCAAATATTTACAAATCTAATTTAGCCACTTATTATATGCATAATAAACACCAATTTCCCAATATAACTATTAATATCATGATTATTGATGTCATTGTAATCTGTGTTTAACATAGAAAATGGTATATTTAACATGAAAAATTGTAATGTCCATAAAAACCAATGATTGCTAAAAAGTGTAAAATGAACAAATTTTACCACACAAAATAAAAAATAATACGAGTAATATGAAAAAATACTCTGAGTTTTAATTTGTAAAAAGAGAATATATGTGAAACTAAGAAGTGTAAGCATTTACATTTTCGGCACCTGCACAATGATTATGCGCCCATGAAGAGCACATACGGTACTTTTAACATCATTGAAAATTGACCGTCACGAAACAGGCATTCAGAATTGTGGCCAACAGGAGTCTTTTCATCACCTGCGTTTCCAAGTTCCAAGTCTCACGATTCATCAGAATGGAAACTCAGGTTCTCTGAGTTACTACTACTGTTATCATCTTGTGGAAGTGAAAACAATTTTTTTCTTCATTATTTCTTTTTATGTAGATTTGCTTGGAGATGAGGTAATGTAATTTTCATTTTATCAGTTTTTGGTGGAAGTTTACTATTGGATTCGTTGATAGAAATCTCCAGACTCATCTTCCATGGCGAAGCAGTAATTATTGGGGCCGTACCAGTTTCCCGTTCTCGATTGAATTGTTTTCTAATTAGTTTAGGAGGAAAAATACGGAGTGATATGTTGAGGAGCCAAGTGGAGTTCATTTTTATAAGCCTGATCCTTGAACAAATGATTTTACTAACTGTTGTGGGGTGTTGAGTGGCGTTCAAGGATTTTCCATCTTCATGAATTCCATCTTCGGCTTTTCCTCAGTGCCTGTAACATTTGGTAAAAATCCAGCGTACGAGCGGAAACAAAATCAGCTTCACTCAAGATTTGTCTGTTGGCAGGGCAAATAGCTGTGGTTCTAAAACCATTGACTGCAATTCAACTAGTCTGCACTTTCAGATAATCTCGTCCTCGCAGTTAGACTGTGTCATACTGGCTAAGAGCCCTAGTGTTATGCCTCAATCACATCGAGATTTCATCACTGGCTTTGTGAAAGTAGTGACTCATGAAAGTAGGGCATGAAGCAGTAACTGTTCTATATGAAAGATTTATCTAAGCTTGTGTGTGTTGTGGGGTGACAAGCAAATTATTTTAACACGGTTAGCTCTTGCCGTGTTTATATCAATACTAGGTGTTACCCGCGGCTTCGCACGCGAATATTTGACTTTTAATAAGTATTTTAATATAATTTTTATTGTCTATGTCTATATGGCGTTCTGTCAGCTCGTATAACAATTTTGTACTCATTAGTCAAATTCTCTCAAAAGCTGTTTTCAACACTTGTACTATTTTAAATTGTACTAAATTATAATGTTGGTGCAACAGTCTTTGGAGATTTAAAAGTACCCGTTTATAAAGTTTTTGGAGATATTTATAAAGTATCTGTTAAATCAAAAACGCTAAATTCTTTATCTTAAGTGTTACTGTGCTAGAAGCATTGTATAACACATTAAACGTTATGTTTTCCTCAACCAAGGCTTTTATTTATTTCAACAGTAAACTAAAAACCAAAACCGTTGTCACCTAACCTTACAAATGAAAATAACACGTATTTTCCCTTTCCATTAAGTAATAGGAACATTTAAAATTAGTACACTCCTTCTTTTCCACATCGTAATATATCGATACAATCGCATATTATATAAAACATCGAAAATGTACTGCAGGAATGGATAAATGTAAAGTTTTGATGCCGCTAAATAGCTTTAGTTTATTTACTTGTTACTATGGTAATTAAGTCTGGTCTCCATGGTGTTGTTGACATCTTTAGTAGTAGTATTTAATATCTTTCATTACTTATTCATTGCATCATCAGAAATACGTATAAACATAAATTTTATAATCGTTTAAGGCAATTACAAAATATATGGACGTATCTGAATACAAAATTACAAAATATATTGATACAATCCTTTTTTAAAAACATTAAAAACTGCAGCAACGGATAAAGGTACAGTTCCGATGCCGCTAATATTATTTTTTTATTTACTTGTTATTATGGTAATTAATTTTGGTCTCCATGGTGTTGTTGACATCTTTATATGCGTCAAAGAAAATGCATAATTAAAAGGGCCTAAATCGTGTGAACGGGGAAAAATATCAAATTCTAAGTTAGTATTTTTTGCTTTGTGTCGAAGGTTACCTGTGCAAACTTCGGTGGCAATCGGTGTAACGGTGTGGATTTGTATTCAGTACCCATAAATTCTCAGACATTGAGTTTTATATATATAGATTTCGTCTCTGGCTAGTATTCCCATCTAATTCCAGCAAAATTGGTGAATCTTGAGTAGGCTTAATATTATTAATAAAATGTTCAGACCACTGAATGAACAAATTTTGTTTGCACCCATCCTGATGGCTACAGCATTATGCACTATTTGAACCGGGAGTTGCTACTCTCATAAGTAAATCGTTCATATTTTTTCTGGAAAAATTACTAACAAAGCTAAGTGAGTTGATGGAAGCCGCTATAGTCTACCTCTGGAATCTACGGCTTTAATGACAGTAAATAAGAGACCATTATAGTCTAAACTGTCTTCTACGAATTTTAATGAACGCCATACGTAGACCTGTAACCTCTTAATTATAGAAGTATATTAAATAAAGAGTTACATTTAGTCTCACGTATTTATATTTAGGTTAAATATGTACATTATGTAAATAATAAATGAATAACGACTTACAATGACAAAATGGTCTCTTACCCAATCCCATTTTATAAGTTCTTCTTCAATCGGTGTAACTTTGTTCACGCTTCCTCTCATAAAAATCATAATTTCCCGGATTCTGTCATTTCATGATTTACATTACTACCGCCTATTTCTGTCTTTCTGATGGTGTTGATGCAAGTGATTTTTTCCAGTAGTTATTAAATCCGGCATTCTACATAGACGACCAAACCATCTGTCATTTATTCTCTCCACTATTATGTCCTTTTCTTTCGTTATATTTCTAATTTCTTCATTTGATATCCTTGACACTAACAATCTTTTAGAGGATTTTCTCCGCTTTTAATCATTTTTTTTATTATGATTTCTTGTAACCCATACTTCAGGAAGTTGCAATCCTACAATCCTAACATCCGTTGACAGCAGAACTTGCTTTTATTAAAAATATCAATTTACCGTGACGCATCGTCCTAAGAATTATTTCGTATTGTGTCAGTTGCAAACACTAACATATTTTGACGTTTTGTATCTCTGCAGTAAATTCGTCCCTGGCTGTATTTGCCCATTGTGAACATACTCCAAATTGGAAAATTTTGCTACTGTGATTGCCACGATTAAAACAACAAAGCATATGTGTACACCGCGAGCGCACATGCGTGCGACGTACCAGAGTGCGTGCTGGTGTCAATGCAAGGCGCGCGCTTGCACTGACACACAACGCAGGACATGTGTCGGCTCAAGGGGTGCGGTGTGAGTCTGTACACGCGGGCGACACATGCGTGTGCGCGCGAGAATGCTCGCTGGAGTCAATGCAAGGCACGCGCTGCATGTGTCCGATAAACGGGTGTGTGTGAGTATGATGCGCGTATCCTAATCGTAACAATCGAAACAGTAAAATACCCATGTGCCTAGAGTATTTCACACAGATAATCAGGACACGAGATTAATTTACCTGCAAAGACACTTACAGGATACGTCCATGATCGTTGCTGATTTAAATTAAACTAAATATATTAGATAAATTTTGGTGCATCGCCTAGAAACGGAAAAGTATTGTTATTAACAATTTCAACAATACAATAACAACAGCAATGTGGTTTACTGCTGTGCAAGGAATTAATTCTTCCCACATTACTCACCGGTCACTTCTGCTTGTAACCATGTTAGACGAGACAAAGGCTAACCAAGGCCCGGGTCCCCCTTTCATTTTAAGTCTTCGGTCCTCAGATGTTGTTTTTTATGGTATTGCTATATGTTTTATAGATTTTAGTAGTAGGTTTACATACCTAAATGTTAAACTCACTAGTTATAGGTTTTAACAAAGCAGACACAGGAAGACATACAAAAACGATAAAAGTCAAAGTTTCATATAAATTAAGTTAGATAGAAATTAAATTACGATAAAAGTTTTCAAGCCTGTATATTACTCAAATTACCTATTACATAATGCAAAGATGATGCATCGTTTCTTTCTATAAACAAAGCGCCAAGTTTTGTACTGTTTTCTCACTCACCGTTGATCTACGATGATTTTCTTATTAATCCCAGTTTTGAGAAACTTTTTTTACATGAGGCCACAGACAATCAAACCGTTAAGAAAATATTTTTGAACGAGGCATAGATTGGGAAAAGATTCATCGAAGTCCCGTTTGACAATAATTTGAATAACTTCCTTGGCAGTCCTTGTAATTGCTGCTTGTATGCTGGCATTGGTAGCGCGTGCATGTCATTGAAATCTTTTTATGTAAGATTTGTTATTTATCATAGTCAGCATATATATGACTGAGCATTTCATGATAGCACAAAATTACCAGCTGCACTTATGCATGCAATGAAAGTGATCAGAGAACCTCTTTCAGCGGAAGTAAGGACTCCTAAGTATTGGTTGTCTCAGTAACCAATCTATGTGCCTCTTTGTACTACACAAAGCCCCATTTAATCCACATTAAATAGGTGAATGGCCGAAAAATTAAACTTTTTGCAAAGTCTTATAAAATCAAAATATTCTAACACTTTCTCTTTACTAAAAACTCTCTAACTTGGATGCGATGTTTCAGTTGGTTTTAGTACTGATAACACATGTTCCTGTCTGTTTAAGATGCATTTAACAATCCTTACCAGCTTGGCCTCTTCCAAAAGTTTAATTAATGCATTTTCTTATGGCCAGTTCGTAAGCCATCCTTCTGACATCTAATGGTGTGACACCATAATATAATGATTCAATTTATAAAAGATACCTGACCAATTCTTCTCTTAGTTCTGGTCTGAATAATGGTTTCCGACCAAAGACTTAATGTCGTACAGTAGATTTGCTAGATGTCTCAGCAGCTAAATTCAGACAACTTTTAAATACTGTCTACTGTTTGTCGTAAAATATTTTTGTCGCCAAGCAGCATAACTTATGGTATTTCTTTCAAAAATGCTCTGAATTCGTATATACAAGATAATCACGTTAACAAATAATGTTGACTACCTGAGTTACGAGAAACTAATGTAATTATTAATGTTATCCTCCTTATTTTCTGACTGTATAAAAAGTGATAAGAGGACTTAAAGGTGACCCTTTTTATTTGAAACTAACATTTTCTCCTATTTTCTGTTCCGCCTTTAATGAATTTTAAAGAATAAGTAAAAGTTACAGTTTACATTCTTTATGATTAAATGATAATTCAACAAAATAAATAAAAACATGTGATATGACACGCATTGGTAAGGCACGGGCGCATAAGAAACTTTAAGTCTTCGCAGAAAATTGTTTACATATTAACCTTGATATACTTCCTAAAGCAAATAGTTCAAATAACATAAATTAGTTATTAAAATGTTTCTTAAACAGCCGAGGGGAAGAATGTGAAATTTTTCAAATGTTTATGAAGATGAAATTCAACAACTGGAAGCAAACAAAACTTTCTTTAAGAATTACTTTGCCTTCCAGCGTTCAATCCACTCAGTGGAGTAACTAGAACTTGTTTCTTGTAGGGGGGGGAGGGTGAGACAAGCTCCTGGGAGGTTGAGACTAGCTTGAAAGTTGAACTCACCATTTTCCTAGTTTCCTAAGGATAAATAAGAAATTCAGTGTTAAAATAAGGCTTATAAATAATTATAGGAAGAAAGGAATCACAACATTTGTAAACTAATAACATTACGATACTATTTTCTTAATAATGACAATTACTCAATTCCCAAAAACGTGCCTGAACACTACGTATGAAGAAATAAAATATACTAACAATTTGAAATATCTGGGGTAAAATGTATCCCGAAACGCCTCAGACAAAGAATCCTTTACGATAAGGAATCTCAAATTAGCAAAGGCCTCTACTCTAACCCGGGAAAATCTGTACGGAAAGAAAAACCTTTCCAGAAGTGTGAAAGACCGCCATTATAGCACTGTGATGAGGCCGGTGATAATGTATGCAGTGGAAACAAGATGCTTTCAAAATTTGGAACCTCTTCTTATAATTGAACGAAGAATTCTTGGAAAATTTAATTGCACCAAGAAAACTATGACGAATACAGGCATAGCCACAAAGAAGAGCTGAACAGGGATCTGGAAATCTGGAAACGGCTTTCCGCAGGAAATCACTCAGGTTCCTTAGACATATGGTTCGGATAGATCGGTCCAGATTAAATAAACAAATTTTCAAATATATTTGGTAACTTTTCAGTCTGAACGGATACACCAGACAACTCAAGTAGGAAATGATGAAACTGGCTATCTATTTGAACGACTGTGTGAAATACACAAACAAAATTCAAAATCTTGAGGTTCCCTGCAATGAGAAGAAAACGAGAAAAGGGTGGACAGTGGAAAGGAAGGCGGCGCATAATATGCAAATGAAGGCTTTCTGGCAGGAGAAGAAAAGGAAATGATATTCGCGTGGTCCACGGCTGACTGTTCGTGTAAAAAAAATACAATTCCTTAACATTTGATAATGACGTACTTATTTATAGCTTTAAAAACAATTACGTACGCACCAGAAAACGAAGACAAAGCCTACTAATATCTCTCTTTCGCCTAGACACACTTCCACTTAGAGAGTTGTCTACGAATGTCATGACTCGTCTAGCCTAATCTCTCTGTGGTTTAAACCTTGATCTTTGCACAGGTAAAGCATTAGTTTCTTGATTTAAATTAGGAAAAAGATAGGTCGAACTGCTGGTTTACATAAAAAATAACGTACTGCTACGTTTGTTAAGATGAAAGACAAATCATAACGCTGTTGAAGAAGAGTGTCGTTCTACCCGTTTCTCTACTTGCCTGGCGCATGCAGCCGACACATTCAGGGTCGGACTTTTACCTAGTCTCCGGATTGTTCTAGCACCTGTAACTACGCAAATCATGGTGCCGTGACGCCCGGAAAATGGAAGATTATTCTGGAACATCTGAAATATATATAGGGCGATTCAAAATCGCACGGCAATCTCTCCGGAGCTGATTCTATAGCTAACAATAAGGGGGAAAATCCATATAAACATAGGTCCGAAAACGGTTTTTTAGCGAGTTACTACTCGCCAATCAGTTTCTGCTCCCACGGTAAAATGACGCCATACTGAAATTCTTGGAGTATCAAGTAAAGAGTAAATTTGGTGGTTTCTTGTGGGTTTTGATCTGAACAATTCAATAAACGAGTTCCTAGAGCTCTATCTCAATTAGTTTCTAAGGAAAACTGTGTAAAACACAAAACATTGGAGTCGAAAAACACACATTTTTTAGATTTAAGATAAAACAACTTCGTTAATTTGCCAATAAAAAAATAAAAGTTTTTAACTAATTTTGTAGAGAATTTAATTATGAGAAAATGGATGTGTATAATGTGTATTAAGAATAAGTACAAATTTGAGAAATTTGTCTTTAATTAAAAACAAAAGAGACCAAAATGAGACTGGTTTTGTTGGATAAATGTATGGAAAACTAACTGCACGACTATTTTTCTATTTATCTTTGTCTACTTCCTACTCATTTACTCTATTTTACTGAAAGTTTTAAATACTTTTTCATAGTAATTTTTTGAACGTGTTTGTAGTCAAATACGCCTGAAGTCTTACACCTCTTTGTTTCTAGAAACATTTTCCCAACCAAATCATTTTCGAAAAAATCAAATAAAAAAAAAATCGCATGATGATAAATCTGGACTAGAGAGGGGATGATCCAAAGAAGTTCACTGAAGTTCTTCTAATTCTGCTTACGTAGCAACCGGAGTGTCGGAGCAGTCGTTATCGTGAAGAAACAAGGTGCTGCGGATCAAAACGACAGACCTATCTAACGTTCGCCAAGAGTTCACAGTAGTATGCAGCATTCATTGTTCTTTGTTTAAGTGAACGGTCTTCGTAACCTTAGCATCCCAGAAAACAGTCGTGAGAACTGTGCCAGCAGACGAATCCGTTTTCTCCTTCACTGGAGTTGTGAATCTACAATAAAGACGTACACATAGAGTTGAAAATATTTTTAAGATCCAAGATCGCATTGTGAAAAAACATATAGAGATAAACTGTTAATCTGAATTGAATGCCGAATGGCAAATTATCCAACAAGTTTGGTAATACAAGCATATTGGACATAATATGCTTATGTATAGCAAGACGTAAGAAGCGTTGGTGAAGCGGATTTATTTCCTTTGAGACCGAAACAGCGATCCGCCTACTCCTTGGTAGAAGGAGAAGGAGAAGGAGAAGGAGAAGGAGAAGGAGAAGGAGAAGGAGAAGGAGAAGGAGAAGAAGGAGAAGAAGGAGAAGAAGAAGAAGAAGAAGAAGAAGAAGAAGAAGAAGAAGAAGAAGAAGAAGAAGAAGAAGAAGAAGAAGAAGAAGAAGAAGAAGAAGAAGAAGAAGAAGAAGAAGAAGAAGAAGAAGAAGAAGACGTCCTTTCTATAATCTTTAAGTGCACATAAATCACAGAACACGTTATTTTTAAAACGGAACGTAGCCACGTTAATAGTTTAGAGGTTATAGAAGTTTATTCTCATAATAAGAACAAATTACATAGTAGAAGCAGACGCGGCTTAATACGTGAGAGATAAAATTCACTTACAACTGTAGTTACTTTGTGCGCAAAGAGCTTTCTTAAATCATGATATATATATATATATATATATATATACGCTGTTTTGTGAACGACTCAACTTGTTTTATATCACCACCAGTGTATTATTTAATATTGCAGTTTTTTTACTGAACGCGTTCGTATATGGAGTAATAAAAATATTAGTAACTCAACGGTACAAACGTTATTATGTAAATATACTAATGAAGATATAAAAAAAAATATTGGACATTGCATATTTAAGTAAAATCCTCAAAGTGGAAACTAAGGTCGATCGTACTGTAGTCAGTAAAAACATAGGTCTTTCTGTGTATCGAATTATAGTTAGAAAACCTTTAACATAACAATGAATAAGAGATGCGACTGATAATTAATCAAAAACGAAAGAAACATCGTACAAGCGGGTTTCTTTTACATCTTGTAATATGATGTGGAGCAGAGGAAACACACATTCGACTAAACAAATAAAATGAAATCTACTGTTCGTTTATTAGTGGATCGGTGAAAATGTATTATTAGGTTTCTCCTGAAAAATCATCCTCAGTTAAAATAATATCGTATTATTCATTTACTTCTTCTTATCCTTCGCTTCCTTCTTCTTCTTCTTCTCCTCCTCCTCCTCCTCCTCCTCCTCCTCCTCCACCGCCTTCTTCTTCTTCTTCTTCTTCTTCTTCTTCTTCTTCTTCTTCTTCTTCTTCTTCTTCTTCTTCTTCGCTTCACGGACTAGGCAGGTTGCCTGTTCCGTCTTCAGAGTATACCATTCTAGCTTGTTCTCGGCATTCCTACATCCCTTGTTCCAAAGGTTCTAAACCTATATGATACTTTAGGTAGCCGTCTATCGTCCATTCTGTTCAGATGTTGTGAACATTCCGCACCATATTTCTGAGTCGTTTCGTTTATAGAGAATACCTGTAGCTCTTCCCTGGTGCCTCCATTATGCAGACAGTCTCTAATCGACTTAATAAAATTATTAGGGTAATTAGTAAACTGGTTTTCGAAGATAAGATTGCCTCGTGTCCCGCCTTCCAATCGAGCAACAATCTCCCTACCATTTTCCCAACAAACCCGATTTATGTACAATTTATTTTAATAATACGGAATATAATACTGGCCCGCAACTAGTCGGAGGTTAGAGCAAAGGGGACATTTAGCTCTGACGCCGTGCTAGGAGGGCGTGAAAACGACAAAATAATACTCTCGAGCATACAATCACAAAGTTGATGAAGCACACCCAATATCATGACTGACAATTATGTTTAAGTTGTTATATTTTTAAAAACTACAAACCGATTTAAACTAGTTTTATTAATTTAGAAAGTAATAGTACCTAGTGATCGAAGGGAATATATAACGACATAGATTGGTAACCCTGGCGTGAATCGGGAATCGTACAGGCAGGTTTGCATACTTGATGCCACTTCAGTTACAATGGAGCAGTGAACTGCGACACGCTGTGTGTGCAAACGTATTTTAAAAGTGGTGATTCAGTTGCAGTTACGCAGTACGATAAAGATGTGAATAAATCATTTCCAAACTACTCCTTCTGTAACGAAAAAGAAACCACCAGGTCCAGTGCACACAAGGGGAATGGGAACCCCTTCAAACATTGACAGGGTGAGGCAGGCGATGTTAAGGAGCCCTCAGTTGCAAATCAGTGACCTATACTATATATTTTCTTTCTTTATAAAAGCGAAAACTCGTAAATCGAGGGATGAGTTGCGTTATTCACAGAGAAATTAGTAAGAAGACACACCAGTTAATGCGGGGTGACATATGGAGGTTGTAGGTACCCAAAATATACTCAAGCCGTTCTGCTGCCATATTGTATGCTTATCTCCCCCCCCCCTTCTCTAGTTCTACACCAACTGTGCAATTTATGCCCAAACTTTGTAGACGCCGCCTAATCAGTGCTGTTAAATGTAATCTCCTCTGTATCTTGTTAATGTACATTGTGTCGTGTATTATTACTCTATAAACAAAACTCCATCTTATTTATTGGTACCACAATGTATTTGTTAACGTATTCTCACTCCCTCCCTTTCATTATCTATTATCTTACTCTTTGCAATTCTCTCTTGGACAGGTTCAGTCGTTCCTGAGAACATTATGTCGTTCAAAATTCTCTAAAGCAGTGATTAAGTACGTGACGCCGACAGCGGACGATCGAGTCAAAAAGGTAGTAAAGCGGGAATCTCCCCATCTTCAAAGGTCTTCAGGCTACTAAGTGCTAAAGTAGATTGTCCAAAAAGAGACGTCAGACGTCAGACCCCCAAAAGTGGTAAAACAACCCAAGTTCAAGTTTTAATGGTGTTTCAAGATGTTTTAAAAACGACATTTGCCCGTTCGTTTAATTTAAAAAGGATAACATTTTTTGTAATGAACGACTGATAAATGGTGAGTATTTCAGGTCAAGAGGAGAGACTTAACGCGCTGTACGTGATGAATGTAAAAAGTGTCGGAAAGTGAAAAAATCGATTTCAAATTATGGCTCCCCCGATATTCGGTGAAAACTACTTTATCCATGTCTGGTTTGGCCTTCACCTTTCTTACCGCCTCGTCGCTTGCGCTCACCACTTGTAAAGATTGATGAAATCTGTAATTACACTAACGAAGGAAAGCAATCCATTAACATGTTACAACTGCCTGGATTTTGTTGTCCATAACGTGTTCGTTGTTATTAAATAATTTTATATAACATTACTGCCTCGGATCACAAATTATTATTGATAAATATCGGTATGGAGAACCATACATGACTTCCATGTTCTAAGATTTATTTTTAAAATCATTTACTTGGATTCGGTTCCATAATGTATAGCAAGTTTGGTGTGTTCCTTGTAAATCGAGTTTTATGTTTGAGAAAGTGAAACGAAATATTTCCAAAGAAACTATTTCTTTGTTGCCGATAACATACTACACATATAAGAAATTATCCCCTCTCCCTTCAACTATCGTTTTCATTTATAGGTAATTACCCCTCTCCCTTCAACTACCTTTTTCATTTATAGATATTTCATCCGCCTTTCTACAGTGGATTATTATGACCTTCTTTTAAGGACACTTTAAACCATCAAAATTAAGTAATTTACTCTTGTTAAAACATAAAACGTTACAGGTAAACTACCCCTTCTCTTTAACCGATCTTCACCAAAATCAATAGGCCTTGAGTTCCCTACAACTCGGAAACATATGAAAACATTATTTGATTCTGTTTGAATTTGCGGCAGCTACCGTTCGCGATAGAAAAAATTCTACACACACACACACACACACACACACACACACACACACACACACACACACACACACACTCAATCACTCACTTTTCGGATAATGAGTTTTCTTCATGTTTTGAGGGTGGTAGTACAATCAGAATCAGCCCTTGTCTGGAAAATGCTTTTCTTAGCGATTACCAGTCTTCCATTTCCTTACGTAACATGGAAGTAAATTTTCACCTGAACCTAGACTAGTTTTCGCTCTGTTAGACCTTCGTCAGACGCTGCCGCTAGGCTCCTGTCCGTCCTGCTTTTGGTAACGGCGCCACCGTTCAAAATATCGTTGTGTGTGTGTGTGTGTGTGTGTGTGTGTGTGTGTGTGTGTGTGTGTGTGTGTGTGTGTGTGTGTGTGTGTGTGTGTGTGTGTGTGTGTGTGTGTGTGTGTGTGTGTGTGTGTGTGTGTGTGTGTGTGTGTGTGTGTGTGTGTGTGTGTGTGTGTGTGTGTGTGTGTGTGTGTGTGTGTGTGTGTGTGTGTGTGTGTGTGTGTGTGTGTGTGTGTGTGTGTGTGTGTGTGTGTGTGTGTGTGTGTGTGTGTGTGTGTGTGTGTGTGTGTGATATGTCCAAATAGTATGTGTCATCTAAATTGTATCTGTTCGTTTAGAATGTTATTTCTATGCGTTTTGCGTGCTTGTATGTTTCTAGTTGGTCAAGAGTAAATAGTTTTCAACCTTTTGTGCATACGTGTAGGGTTTCCATATTGTGTTTATGTTTGTGTATGTGTGGCCTGCCTTAATGAGGTGGTTTTCAAAGGTGGATTCGGTGGTCGAGTGTAATGCTTTAATGTGTTCAATGTTTCTCTGTTTGACGCTGCGTCCTGTTTGGCCTACGTAGAATTTAGTACGTGCACAGTTTAATTTGTAAACACCATATAACCAAATTTGTTTTGTTTGATTGTCTACGTTTTTTGACAGCGTGTGTTCTGATTTGTTTGTAGTTCTGTATAGGATTCTGTATCCTGCTATTTTTAATTTTCGGGCTATTTTTTCAGGGTGGTTATTGATACATGTTCGTGTTATAAATTTGTTATTTTCTGTCTTTGTCTGTTGTTTATTTTCTGTAGGAGTTTGTTAATTATTGTTTTATTGTATCCATTGGCTTCTGCTAGATATCTGATTGTGTTTAATTTATCTTGGTAAGCTTTGCTATCTAGTGGGACTTTGTTTAGTCTGTGTATCATAGTTTTGAATTTAGATACTTTGTGTTGTATCGGGTGATTCAAAATTGCACGGCAATCTCACGCAAGCTGATTCTATAGCAAAAATATTAAAAAAATTCACATAAACATAGGTCCTGAAATGGTTCGTTAGCAAGTTACGGCTCGCTAACCAGTTCGCCCTGATTTCTGCTCCCACGGTAAAATGACGCCATACTGAAATTCTAGGGGTATTAAGTGAAGAGTAAATTTCGTGGTTTCTTATAGTTTTGATTTGAACAATTCAATGAAAGAGGTCCTGGAGATCTACCTCAATAAGTTTTTAAGAAGAACTGTGCAAAACCCAAAACATTCGAGTCGAAAAACACACATTTTTAGATTTGGGATACAATAACTTCGTTAATTTCCCAATAAAAAAATACAAATTTCCAACTATCCTTGTAGAGAATTTAATTATAAAGAAATTAATGTGTATGATATCTATATAAAATTAGTATAATTTGAGAAATTTTACTTTAATTAAAAACAAAACAGACCAAAATGCGTCAGAAAAGTGTTACATTTTAAACAAAACAAAGATATTCGTCAACGTCTTCACAACAAATGGAACTAAAACAAATTAAAAACTATATAATTGATTTTTTCTTCAAATAATTAAATATTAAAAATTTTAATTTGATGGTAAAGCTGCAAACGTTCATTCAAATGAGTTGTTCACTGTGGCCGCCATTTTGTTGAATGCAGAATTGAGCTCGGCGATCCAAGCAAACCGTGCACATCATATAGCATCAGAATTATTCTTAATAGTAGATCTAGCTTCTATTATGCGAAGTCCCAATTTCTATTGTGTGCCAATACGAGCGGAATAAACTGACAACTTCATCCAACCCCAAAGGGAAAAGTCTGCTGGCGTGAGATCGGGAGATCGTCGTGGCCATTTTACTGGTCCGTTTCGACCAATCCATCGCTTACCGAATGTATTATTTAAAGGGTTCATCACATCACAACAGTAGTGAGTAGACGATCTGTCATTCAGAAAACCCATCTGCACTCTATCCGCAAGAGGAATATTTTCCAAGAGTTCCGTCAGTTTCGTTTGCAAAAAATGTAAGTATTCCATTAAGCCTTGGTGGTAAGAATAAAGGGCCTAAGAGAATATCACCAAGGAGACCGCATCACACATTAAATAAA
Organism: Magicicada septendecula; assembly: GCA_034769895.1. Taxonomy (NCBI): domain Eukaryota; kingdom Metazoa; phylum Arthropoda; class Insecta; order Hemiptera; family Cicadidae; genus Magicicada; species Magicicada septendecula. Next base: position 1,354,664,297 of record CM068367.1, on the reverse strand, counting down.
ATATATGTCGGTCATGTCTTGCAGCAGTCTCATGTGGGTTTTCTCTGCCCAAGTGTCGGTGTTTCCAAAGTTTACAATGCCATTTCTTGTAAATTGTAACACTTTTCTGACGCGTTTTGGTTTGTTTTGTTTTTAATCAAAGTCAAATTTCTCAAATTTCTACTCACTTTATATAGACATTATACACATCAAATTCTTTATAATTAAATTCTCTACAAGGTTAGTTAGAAATGTTTATTTGTATATTGGCAAATTAACGACGTTATTGTATCCCAAATCTAAAAATGTGTGTTTTTCAACTCCAATGTTTTGGGTTTTACACAGTTTTCCTTAGAAATTAATTGAGATAGAGCTCTGAGACCTTTTCCATTCAGTTACTCAGATCAAAAGTCATAAGAAACTGTTAAGTTAACTCTTCACTTTATAGCCCAAGAATTTCAGTATATCGTCATTTTACCGTGGGAGCAGGAATCAGGGGGAACTGTTGCGCGAGCCGTAATTCGCTAACGAACCGTTTTAGGACCTATGTGTATAATGTAGATTTTTATTTTTTTTTAGCAATAGAATCAGCTTCTGGGAGATTTCCGTGCAATTTTGAATAACCCTATATATAAGTGTGTCAATTACAGTGGTGTTCTGTATATACTACTGAATTTGTGCCTGTGTTCTAATTGAACAATGCTTCTTCTGATAGTTCCTATCCGTTCCGGATGTTAGATATCATACAGATTATTTTAACTTTCTGTACTGCTGCACGGAATAAGTCAGTTGTATTCATGCCAAACCAGGACCTTAAATTTCTCAGCCATGAGATTCTCGGTCGCCCAACTCCTCTCTTTCCAAGTACTTTTCCCTGTAGTATGGACTGCAATAAGTAAAATCTCTGTTCATTTCTCATTAGATGTCCTAGATACTGGCTCTTTCTTATCATCACTGTGTTAATAACTTCCATTTCTTTCTTCATCTTTCTAAGGACTTCAACATTAGTTATATGTGCTGTCCATGAAATGCTCAGTATTCTACGGTAAAGCCGCGTTTTGAATGATTCCAATTTTTTAGTTGTTGCTTCAGTCAAAGTCCAATATTCAAAGAATACGTAGCAGCGTAATTCTTTGTGTTTATTGTTAAATCGTGACTATTGAATAAACTGCTCATTCTAGTGTACACTGCTCTTGCTTTTCAATTCTGCTCTTTATTTATTGAGAGTGCTCCCATTGTTCATTGACTATAGTACCAAGATATTTAAATTTGCTTACACGTTCAACTGGCCTTTGGTTTATATTAAGGGTACAGTTTGTGAACTTATTCTTAGATACAATCATTAGCTTCGTTTAATTAACATTGGTGTCTAGGCCATACCTACGGCTGTTTTCTGTCACTCTATACATTAGTTGTTGCAGCCCCTCTAACCTATCTGAGAATATGAAGGTATCATCCGCGTAACGTATGCTATTTATTCTTCACCGTTCAGATAGATTTCCTCATCACAGTTGAACAACTGGAAACATACAAATACAAAATACGCATACAAACAACATCCTAAACGAACACACACAATATAAATCACAAATATTATTTGAACATATTACACACACACACACACAGACAGACACACAACAGCGATCTTTTGAACGATGGCTCCATCAGCAAAAGCAGGACAAACAGCGCTCCTAGCGGCAGCCTCTGACAAAGGTCTAACGAAGCGAAAACTAGTTTAGGCCATCAGTTAAATAATTATCATTTTTATCAATAATAATTTTTGATACAAATCGGTAGTGTTACAATGTTAAAGTGTGTCGGTAGTGTGTGTTAATGTTACAATTAGTTATGTAAAGTTCTGTATAAACTAGTACACGCTGTCTAAAAGCTCCAATTATTATCCCTTTACATGTATGCCTCCTTCCGCCAGCCTGTTGTTTTGCTGAAAGTATGGACACGCATGCCATATACGGAAATCGACTCAATGTATTTACAAGTTGCGATCATGAGACATACCCAATACAGAGAGACAGACAGATGTCAAACGGTCGAATATAAACTGAGAACTCACTTCGCTCGTTCAAGAATAAATTACCAACAGACAATCATTTCTTTCTATTAAAACTCTGACCTGAAAGGTCAAGAACTATTTTCTAATCGTGAATTATAATACACTTAAAATCTAACATTTACTAATTGGCATGATAAAATTCAGGCTGCCTTGAGTATTCATAACACGCAGAGAGAGAGAGGGGAGAGAGAGAGAGAGAGAGAGAGAGACAAAGAGAGAAGAAAGAGCGGGAGGGAGAAAGAGAGAGAGAGAGAGAAACAGTATATTAAGAGATGAAGGACATTAAACGTGTGGCTACGAGAAATTAAAAGGGTCTGATTCCTGATTGATATTTGGGAGGGGGGTAGAACGTACAAACCTTTGCAGAAAAGGTGAAGACATAAAAAAAAACAAGGAAAGAAGGATTATAAAACAGATTTAATATTACCATTGTCTACTTGGATTTAAACATTACATATACATAATTACTTTTAACATTTTCAAAATAACTACTGTTATTAAAACTAGGTATTACTTTTTTCTAAAAGTGAGCTGTGAGTTTCCACGTCAATACGAAACCCACGCCAGCGAAAAGATTCTTATTGTACACGCTTTTGTTCTTAGAAAACCAACATCCTTTGTCTACAGATTATAGTAATTAAACCGTTATTCTTCGCTGCTGACCTGATTTCTCAACGTTTCACATAATTACACAATCAACGTGCAGTCCACAGAACAGCAAAAAAGAAATATCAACTTTTAATTAAAACAATAAGTGAAGTTTAAAACGGAAATAAAAAACACAGCAAAGGAAAACGTGATAAGGAATAAGAAGTCTCATAAAGGTTTCCAGACGAGGCTTCTTCTTTCTCTCGTCAAGATGTTATAATTCAGATTATTTTACAACTAGTACTGTGTAAGACTTACACAAGACTTACAGTTACCTCTTGATATTTAGTATTAAGTAACCCTGAAGAGAATTACATTTCCGTTTAAAATACAGTTATAATTAAATTGTAAATTAATAAATACCTACACGCTACTGAAGACTGGTTTTTCGTTTGAAATCAAGCTCGCTTGTACGTCTGCATTCTGTTGCATTATGTTCAGACTGCACTGCCTTAGATAAAGAAGCCCTGAGTAGAAAGAAGAGATTATTGTATATTATTTGTAATTTATGGTAAATGTATGATTTATAGTATACTCAAAATCTAAGTCTACTAATTGACGTCCTAAAATTTTCCAGCTGCCTTGAATAATCATACATAGCATTCAGCACTCTTTGCACTCTCACTAAGCCAATTTGAAGGGCTTAGCTCTATGAACATCGCCATGAAGCTATGGAGTATTTACTAAAAAAATGATAATAATAATAACCTGTATATGTCCAGCATTCAAAACTGTAAAGAGAAGGTCTATACTGTATATGAAAAACAGTATAATAAACAGAGTTCCAACATTTTAATACTTACGCAAAATTGTAAGATCAACAGCAACAGAAAAATAAAGTATGAAAAAGAGTACAAAGTATGGAAATCGTATACTATATAATCTATCTAGACCTGATTTCTCAACGTTTCACATAACTACACAATCAACGCACAGTCCACAAAGCAGCAAACATAAATGGCAACTTTTAATTAAAACAATAAATAAAGTTTAAAATGAAAATAAAACACACCAAAGGAAAACGTGATAAGGAAGAAGAAGTCTGATAAACGTTTCCAGACGTAGCTTCTAATTTCCTCTGTAAAATTAAGATTATTTTACCACTAATCCTATGTATGTCTTCAGGACTTTGAGTTACCTCTTGATATTTAGTATTAAGTAACCCTAAAGAGAATTACCTTTCCGTTTGAATACAGTTATGATTTAGTTCCTACTCCCTACTGATGACAGGTTATTCTATTTTAAATCAAGTTTTTTCTGGAGGTTCATCGAAGGCGTTGGGGATAATCGTCTCCCCTTTAATGGCATCGACTACGCTCGTAGCTCGTTAAACAGAAATCGTTACTGCGCCGACGGTCAATTCTCCTATTATTTACACGTCTGCGTGCCTGCGCGCACATTTGCACAAGCGCCGGCTTTGTTGACAGATGAATTATTGTATTATATATTTAGACTGTTCTTCAAATTATGACGTGCACCGTAGCCATAGATTGCTGGTTGGATGTTGAAAAATACAAATACACGATTAGGTGAATACAAAATTTTGCATAGATTTTTTCGAGTCGAAGAAACTTAAAATCTTTCTTCTTCTTCTTCTTCTTCTTCTTCTTCTTCTTCTTCTTCTTCTTCTTCTGCTTCTTCTTCTTCTTCTTCTGCTTCTTCTTTACAGTTTAGACTGTTTAGTCTGTTCCGGCTCCAAACTGGTCGGACCATCTCTTCTTGGGTCTTCCCAGGCTTCTCTTCCCTTTCGGCTGATACAATAAGGATACCTTGGGAAATCTGTCACTGCCCATTCTGCTAATGTGGTGGTTCCAGCTTTCTATCTACTTATTGAGGAAGAATGTTTACTTCTTGAACTTCCACTTCCTCTCTTATCTGATTGTTTCTTTTTATATCTAATTTTGTGTACCCAGCTATGGAAAACAAAACTTTAATTTACGTAGCCTGAATTCTTGGTATTTTTGTCTAGCAGACGTTGTCAACGTTACTGAAAGATAAGTAAGGATAGGAACTGCCATGTATTTGTATAATTTTATTTTTGACTCTTACCTTGCCTTGTGTTTTAGAGCACGTCGGAGAGTTCCTGTTATCCTTTTATATTTGTAAGTGTTCCCATTAATATCTTCTTCGTTTTCATGTGAGAGCTTACACCCTAAATAGTTAAATTCTAAGACTTGTTTTATGATTTTAATATCCAAAACAATTTTAGATCTTTTAAGGAGTGAAACATCCTTTGAAGCTCATCTTCATTTGTGGCCAACAAAATCTGATCATTTGCAAGCATCTGAGTCTTAAGCACACTTCCCGCAACTCTGATTCCTCTATTTACACTGTAAAGCCAAATCTTAACAATTCCATCCAAAAACAGGTTAAAAAGAGCGGTTGATAAAGGGAAGCCTGCATTTATTTACTTAAAATCTTTGCAAACGTATTATCAGAAAAACAAACAAAGTTAGACCTCATCATACAAACATCTTTTCAGTCTTTTAAATGTTAATGTTAGAGACTCATATCCCCGGGTATGGGAATTCTGCTATACCCCACAGTACTGGGTCGTCCTCATCTTGATCAGCAACGATTAAACCAAAAATGGTTTGTTCCAGTCGTCCCAAGCCCATATACTAGAGTTGGTCACTCCAACGCTTCTTTGGACGGGCCACACCTCTCCGTCCTTTCGGAGTGTAACTCAATAGTTGTTTGGAGATGCGACAGTCATACAATCGTGTGAGATGTTCTAACCATTTTAGCCGATATCAGGCAATCCTATCAAGTATGCTCATAATATTCATCTCCTACCATACAACGTCATATTTTTGCAATCTTGAAAAGTACATCGTACCACGTGCCTGAGAAATCTCATTTCCGTCGCTTGAACTACCCTGTGATTTCGTTAGTCCAATTCTCAAGTCCATAGAGAAGTGTGGGGAGGACCGTCACCTTATGGAAATTCAGGAGTGTTACTTTACTCATTGATATGAGACTTTTCCTGACGGTCCCACGTATATGGTTGAACTTGTGCAGCTTCTTTAGCACATCGTTATTTGGAATAAAACAATACATTCGGCATAACTAGTAATAAAGTACTAGGTCCCTGGTAGGACTCTGCCAATCCTTCTGAATAATCAGCAGTTCTACATCCGCGTACGAATATATATTTATTAGTTTTCTACATTTTTATAACTTTTGTATTGTTTTTCACTTACTTTTACTATTTTTTTTTTTATTCTTTTGCCTGGGTTTCTTTGTGCATCTCAATTTATAGCCTTATAACGTCTGTGTAGTCTTTCGACATATGTTTGTATACTACCTCTCGTTCACTCAGCAGTTTATCCACGTTGCCAGACTCAACCAAGTCGAAAGAAGGATTCAAGAAACAATGTAAGACAGAGGTGAGGGGAGAGGGAGGCAGACAGAGTGAGAGGTTAAAGAAAGAGAGGGGTAAAGACGCAATGTCGTTGATTATTTGCTCAGCAGTGGTATCGGTACCTTGACAGGGTTTCATTAGAGCGGTTCCCCGTGTCTTGTCTCTTGTCTGTGTAAACATGTACGCACCATTTGCTGCGAAAAGCTTAAACTAAATTAAATTTCAGACGTCAGTATGTAAACACCGCTGGTTGCTACACCTGTAGTTAGCTGTTAACGTTGAGCCACCCCTGTTTATTGCAAGGTGATTTTGTTATATTATTTTACTTTATCAACTGCTGTGATTATTATTAAGGTAACGATGCCTCCTATCTCTGCATCTGTCAACATCACCATCATCTCCGCCTCACCTTGTAGGCATACAATCCCTACAAGGCACCTTGTAGGCCCGTTACGGTTACAATCTTTTCACCGTCGACGTGTGTATCTTCTTTCTTTGCTTTGTATAATCTTGCTTTTGAAGGTAAACTACTTTCTTCTATCCTTTTTAAATGATAGTTCCGTATAATAGTGTTTTATTTTTCTATTTAAATTAAATATTTAAATTTCTTCTCTAATTATTTCGTTCCTTACCATATCTCTCCTCTGGGAAACTTCATCTCTCGAGCTTATATTCTTCCTTCTTCTGCTTTTGTTGTAATTCAGATTTCACTGGCGTACATAAGCGTGGATACTGCTAGCCTTTTATAAAATTTCAGAGTCGTCTCTTTTCTTCTTTAATTTTGTAGACATCGGTCAATTGTACCGCATACGTTGTGAAAAACACCTAACATTCGATCCAGATCTATATTGTCTTCTTCTTCTTCTTCTTCTTCTTCTTCTTCTTCTTCTTCTTCTTCTTCTTCTTCTTCTTCTTCTTCTTCTTCTTCTTCTTCTTCTACCTCTCCTTCTTCTTCTTCTTCTTCTTCTTCTTCTTCTTCTTCTTCTTCTTCTTCTCCTCCTCCTTCTCCTTCTCCTTTTCCTTCTTCTTCTCTTTCTTCTATCGGGGTCTAAGTGAATCACCTGTTTCGGTACAGAGGCATGTATAGACTTCCATCCGATTTGTTCTTCTGTGACTTTCGAGTAGGATAAATGTACTTCACTTGCGTTACCGACGTCCTGTAGTGTAAGACCAGTGGTAGGAGTGTCACCTTTGAGCCTCTAACCTTGCTCTGGGTGTCACTTGGAGACCCACCACTTAGATTCTCCCCCCTCCCTAATACCATTGGGAAACCATTCTCTACCACCCCTAGGCCCTTTCATCATTTAACACCTCTAACACTGTCCGGTCCCTGTCCACGATCCCCGGGTTTACTACCTGCAAGATGAAGCACCACCTCAGTTCAGCTTACACGTCCGGGATTTCTTTTATACCTAATTCCCAGGTCGTTGGATTGATCATGCAAGGCCTATTTGCATGGCCACCTCGCTCCCCAGATTCTATTCCTCTTGACTTTTTCTTTTTCATTAAACATCGATTGTTTGTTCTCCGCCTTTACCTGCTCCCTGAGGTGAGATATAGAATTTACGCCCCAGTTGCAGAAGTGACACTCCATGTGCTGGTTCCAGTTTCGAAGAAAACTGACTTCAATTGGGTAAATAAATGATATGTTTGACTTATCAAAAAACGGTACTCGCATCAGATTAAAATGACTGTTTGAGGGAAAAAAGTTATATGCTTTGCTTTAAAATGGCACCTCAACCGACTCTGTAAGTCATCTGAATAAATTTCTATATGCTTTCAAAGTTGTAAAGTCCTTTTTGAATCACTTTGTACTGTACAAAACAGTTGTGCGCTTGAATGAAATCTTGGTAGCCTCGCAGCGAGGTGTTTGTCTCTAAGTGACTGTTCAAAATCTGTCGTCAGGTATTATTCTTTTACAGTATTAATTAACATCGTTGTCGTCGTTATCCTTTGCGGCTTAGGCTAGTAGCTTGTTCCCGTCTCAATGCAAGTCATCCAACCATCGTTTACGGAGTCTTCCCACACTTCTCTTTCCCCTTAGATGATGTAGACAACGGCTGTTCTTTAAAATCTAGTTGGATCCATTCTCTCTACGTGTAACCGCCACTCCGTTTTGTACCGAGGGATTTTCTCATTTAAGCTTTCAGCTATGCCTAACTCCATTCTAATATGATCACTTCTAATAATATCTCTTCTGGTACAACCCTCAAGAACCTCGTTTCCGCTCCTTGTATTCTAGATATATCTTTGGCCTTTCCAATCCAAGTCTCACTACCATACAGTAGGCGAGGTTCGGTCGTTACATTATAATATTTTGATTATAATATTATAGTATTTCAATATTGAAATATTAATTAACATTGATTTGTTAAATATAGGTTAACTGCACACAATTTCAATGAAGTACAAAACAAAATTAAATAAACAGGTTTTCTGTGTAGGGCGTTATAACAGTCTTGAAGAAGAAAACGATTTCCTGCAGTTTAGCTGCTCCCAGCAGGGATTTTACAAATCATATTTCCTTTGTGTCTCCTCCTTTGGGATCGCTTTATTTTCTGCAGCCTTCTCCGTTCGAAACACTTTCATCGTAATTCACTTTCCAGCAGTGCATTATAGCGCGTCTCCCGCTGCATAGTAAAATACGTATGAAGCGTAAGAGAATATTCTTGTTACACTTGGCAAGATAACAAAATGTTGAACGCATTTTAGAGGCACGCTGTGCACGTGAGTGTGAAGCTTTACATATTCGATTACACACACTATGCGCTAGCGCGGTCTTACGATATAGACGTGAGTACCTATGTAAATAATTGTTTTTCTTCTTCTTCTTCTTCTTCTTCTTCTTCTTCTTCTTCTTCTTCTTCTTCTTCTTCTTCTCTTCTTCTTCTCCTCCTCCTCCTCCTCCTCCTCCTCCTGCTTCTTCTTCTTCTTCTTCTTCTTCTTCTTCTTCTTCTTCTTCTCCTCCTCCTCCTCCTTCTTTTTCTTCTTTCCTCCTTCGCCTCTTTATTCTTCTTTTTCTTATTCTTCTTACATAAGGAAATAGGCGAATCGCCTGTTTCTACCCTAAACGAAATAAATCCACTTCACCAACGGCTTCTAGGCCTTCCTGTCCTTCTTTGTCCAATAGGCTTGTATTGTCAAACGTTCTTTATAAACCTGCCATCCGTCACTCCATTACAATTAACAATTTACCTCTCTGCGTTTTCCGCAACGTTATATTGGATAATAAAACTTGTTGACTCTTTGCGTACGTCTTCCTCACAGAGTTACAACTCCAGTGAAGCAGAAAGTTCCGCTGGAAATGTTCTCACCGCTAAATTATTTGGATGCTAAATGTGTGTTTTACTGTAATTTTTTTTTTACGTAAACAAAGAACGGTGAACCCTCTACTTTGAACTCCTGAGCAAAATTAGAGAGGACTATCGGTAAGATAGACGCAAGATTTCGGTCCGCAGCGTCTCGTTTCTTCACGATAACGACCGATTCACACTGATGCTGCTACACGCAAGCGTATTTGAAACAACTTCGCTGGACTGCTTTGGATCATCCCCGTAAAAGTCCAGATTTATTAACATGTGATTCAATTTTAGGTTGGACGTTTCGAAAAGAGACTTAGCTGGGAAAAAATTTGCTTTTTTTGTGAGAAAAACGTGTAAGACTTCTACTCCTTTTCTTCTTCTTCTTTTTATTTTTCTTCTTTCCTAGAGTAAACACTTCTGCCTGTTCCGATTTCACCTTAGGTTTGTAGCTCATAGCATGCCTGGGTTTGTAACCAGGTACACAGGCGTAACATGGTTCCTCCAACTTTCTAATACCACGATGTTATTTCAGTTGCATCTAATTCCTGCCTTATATCACAACTTTTTATACGCTCGAGTCTTGTATAACATTTTTGTTTTTTGTATCGGCCATCTAGGGACCACATGCCAATTTCAATTCTTTACTCTTTGTTCTTTTCTTTTTTTCAATATTCTTTCATCTTTTCACTGTGTCTCTTCTTCCTGCCTTCAGTTCACTTTGGACCTGCGTTTTTCTCTCTCCTACCCAGGACTCCCTCCATGTTTAACGCATTTGCCCGAGAAACGTCTCTTTCAATTGCTCTTCTGCGTGTATATAAATTTTCTAAATCCTTTTGGGCTTCTTTAATTTAACTTGATGGTGACTTCTTCCCCCACAGATATTTGAAGATTTGCTTTGTCAACCTATTGTCGTCCATTCTATATAAATGTCCAAATAGTCTTATTTTTTTCATTGTTTCTGTTATATTTTATATACTTTTATATGTATTTCATCATTACTTCTTAATTTCCAACCTTCTGAAGTTTTCCGTGGGCCTAATATTTTCCTAATAATTCGTCTTTCCAATATTTCTAGTTTGTCGAAATTATAATTCAATCCTAGACATTCACTTGCATATAGGCATTCTGGCTTCACTACTGTACTGTAATGCCTCATTTTCACATTTTTATATATGCACTTTTTATTATAAATATCTTTAGTTATACCATATGCCCTTTCCATCTTATAAATTCTTTCTTCTATAGCAGATTTTTCCAAGCCATTCTCTTGAATTACCTCTCCTAGATACTAAAGTATACGAACCCTCTCTATCCGACCCAATATCTGTTACCAGGAATTCTGGCGGGTTTTTAATGTTTGTGATGTTTGAAATTTGTTTTTTTCTGCAAAAATTCTTAAGCTTGTTCTACTGGCTATATCCTCTAAAAAATTAACTTGTGTTACTGCAGATGTCACATGTTCAGAAAGTATAGCAAAGTCATCTGCAAATGCCAAACAGTTTATTTTAATACGTTTGTTCCTTCTTCTCAACATGATTGGTGATATTTTGCATTCCTTTATTTTTTCATAACATTTTAATTTGTATAACATTTTTTTGATTAAAGAAATATCATTTCTGCGGGTTCTATAAATCGCAGCGAGACCATGATACACATTGCATGTGCCACGTGGTCTCCTTTCCCATGTGCCCATGATTTTGATCCGTACAACAATGAGGGAACTGCTATCGTTTTACAAAACTTTATTTGAATATCCCTCGTCGGTTTTCTCTTCTAAATCCGTCAAATAATGTCGCATATTCTTCAAATTTGTCAGCTTTGTTTAAAATATCTTTTTCGTCCTTATACCTTACATCACACACCAGTAATTAAAATGTGCTACCTGTTTGAGCGTTTTATTGGAATTTATGATTTTTGTCCGTACTGGATCTTTTTCTATGAATGCATGGTCCCGAATGTTTGCAGATAAAATTATTACTGTTACTTTTAAGTTTTGCGGGCGAAATATATGTCTTGATGACTTTGGGTTGTTCTCGGTGGGTTATTTTGCGCCCTTAGCAGGTGTGACGATTCAAAAGCTGGAAGTGGGTGATATGCCCATTTCCTCGCCTCATTCTAACATCGTTTTTGGAATTCGTCCTACGGGCTTCCTATTTACGCGCCTTCTCCAGTATACATTCCAGTACGACCACAATTCTCAATCTATCCAAAAGACTACAACCTTTGTCTAACCGTGAACAAAAAATCTCTGACGCTTAAATTATTGATCTCCCTCCTTTTCATGGCAACGCCCGAGGTTGACGCCAGCAAAACGAGATAAGTTTGACCATGGTCTTATGACACTGTATCTTTGTGTTCTTTCTACCCTTGTGTTTTACCGTAGTTTTAGATTTAAAAAAAGGAGTATATACGTAACAGCTGATAAATGGAGATACTTTAATTTATTGACAGTGCGGGTGATAAACGTGAGTGTCGGGAGGGCGGTGATAAACGATTGCACACCTCGAGAGAATCGATTTCAAATTACGACTCCCTGGACGCTACTTTATCCTCGTCAGTAGACTGTACCTCTTCTTCCCGTCTACAAGAATATTGCAACCTCAAGTGTGTGAATTAGCGTAAATAACAATAAAGTAAAAGAAAAATGTAGACTATACGCAGTATATTAAAATGACGTAGTGAGAAACGGAAATGTAACAAGGGCTTTTCGAAAACAAAATGTTGGTTAACTAGTAAAAAAAAGTCAATAAAATAAAATTTGTTTGGAATTTGGCTGTCTGTCTATATGTGTCTATTTAAGGGATATTTCTCGGAGTTTAAGGGAATAGCAAGTAAAGAGTTTAAAATGGTGATCAGTTTTTGTGTGTTTGTATATTTCTAGTTCTTCAAGAGTGTCTAGTTTTTGTCCTTTCGTGTGTACGTGTAGAATTGTCATGTTGTTAATGTCTGTGCGTGTGTGGTCTGCCCTAGTGAGACAGTTTGGTAAAGGTGGGTTCGGTGATGGAGTGTAATATTGTCATGTTGTTAAAGTCTGTGCGTGTGTGGTCTGCCCTAGTGAGACAGTTTGGTAAAGGACGGTTCGGTGATGGAGTGTAATATTGTCATGTTGTTAATGTCTGTGCGTGTGTGGTCTGCCCTAGTGAGACAGTTTGGTAAAGGACGGTTCGGTGATGGAGTGTAATATTGTCATGTTGTTAATGTCTGTGCGTGTGTGGTCTGCCCTAGTGAGACAGTTTGGTAAAGGTGGGTTCGGTGATGGAGTGTAATATTGTCATGTTGTTAATGTCTGTGCATGTGTGGTCTGCCCTAGTGAGACAGTTTGGTAAAGGTGGGTTCGGTGATGGAGTGTAATATTGTCATGTTGTTAATGTCTGTGCATGTGTGGTCTCCCCTAGTGAGACAGTTTGGTAAAGGACGGTTCGGTGATGGAGTGTAATATTTTCATGCTGTTAATGTCTGTGCGTGTGTGGTCTGCCCTAGTGAGACAGTTTGGTAAAGGACGGTTCGGTGATGGAGTGTAATATTTTCATGTTGTTAATGTCTGTGCGTGTGTGGTCTGCCCTAGTGAGACAGTTTGGTAAAGGTGGGTTCGGTGATGGAGTGTAATATTGTCATGTTGTTAATGTCTGTGCATGTGTGGTCTGCCCTAGTGAGACAGTTTGGTAAAGGACGGTTCGGTGATGGAGTGTAATATTGTCATGTTGTTAAAGTCTGTGCGTGTGTGGTCTGCCCTAGTGAGACAGTTTGGTAAAGGACGGTTCGGTGATGGAGTGTAATATTGTCATGTTGTTAATGTCTGTGCGTGTGTGGTCTGCCCTAGTGAGACAGTTTGGTAAAGGTGGGTTCGGTGATGGAGTGTAATATTGTCATGTTGTTAAAGTCTGTGCGTGTGTGGTCTGCCCTAGTGAGACAGTTTGGTAAAGGACGGTTCGGTGATGGAGTGTAATATTGTCATGTTGTTAATGTCTGTGCGTGTGTGGTCTGCCCTAGTGAGACAGTTTGGTAAAGGTGGGTTCGGTGATGGAGTGTAATATTTTCATGTTGTTAAAGTCTGTGCGTGTGTGGTCTGCCCTAGTGAGACAGTTTGGTAAAGGACGGTTCGGTGATGGAGTGTAATATTGTCATGTTGTTAATGTCTGTGCATGTGTGGTCTGCCCTAGTGAGACAGTTTGGTAAAGGACGGTTCGGTGATGGAGTGTAATATTGTCATGTTGTTAATGTCTGTGCATGTGTGGTCTGCCCTAGTGAGACAGTTTGGTAAAGGACGGTTCGGTGATGGAGTGTAATATTTTCATGTTGTTAATGTCTGTGCGTGTGTGGTCTGCCCTAGTGAGACAGTTTGGTAAAGGACGGTTCGGTGATGGAGTGTAATATTGTCATGTTGTTAATGTCTGTGCGTGTGTGGTCTGCCCTAGTGAGACAGTTTGGTAAAGGACGGTTCGGTGATGGAGTGTAATATTGTCATGTTGTTAATGTCTGTGCATATGTGGTCTGCCCTAGTGAGACAGTTTGGTAAAGGACGGTTCGGTGATGGAGTGTAATATTGTCATGTTGTTAATGTCTGTGCGTGTGTGGTCTGCCCTAGTGAGACAGTTTGGTAAAGGACGGTTCGGTGATGGAGTGTAATATTGTCATGTTGTTAATGTCTGTGCGTGTGTGGTCTGCCCTAGTGAGACAGTTTGGTAAAGGTGGGTTCGGTGATGGAGTGTAATATTGTCATGTTGTTAAAGTCTGTGCGTGTGTGGTCTGCCCTAGTGAGACAGTTTGGTAAAGGACGGTTCGGTGATGGAGTGTAATATTGTCATGTTGTTAATGTCTGTGCGTGTGTGGTCTGCCCTAGTGAGACAGTTTGGTAAAGGTGGGTTCGGTGATGGAGTGTAATATTGTCATGTTGTTAATGTCTGTGCGTGTGTGGTCTGCCCTAGTGAGACAGTTTGGTAAAGGACGGTTCGGTGATGGAGTGTAATATTGTCATGTTGTTAATGTCTGTGCGTGTGTGGTCTGCCCTAGTGAGACAGTTTGGTAAAGGTGGGTTCGGTGATGGAGTGTAATATTGTCATGTTGTTAAAGTCTGTGCGTGTGTGGTCTGCCCTAGTGAGACAGTTTGGTAAAGGACGGTTCGGTGATGGAGTGTAATATTGTCATGTTGTTAATGTCTGTGCGTGTGTGGTCTGCCCTAGTGAGACAGTTTGGTAAAGGTGGGTTCGGTGATGGAGTGTAATATTTTCATGTTGTTAAAGTCTGTGCGTGTGTGGTCTGCCCTAGTGAGACAGTTTGGTAAAGGACGGTTCGGTGATGGAGTGTAATATTGTCATGTTGTTAATGTCTGTGCATGTGTGGTCTGCCCTAGTGAGACAGTTTGGTAAAGGACGGTTCGGTGATGGAGTGTAATATTGTCATGTTGTTAATGTCTGTGCATGTGTGGTCTGCCCTAGTGAGACAGTTTGGTAAAGGACGGTTCGGTGATGGAGTGTAATATTTTCATGTTGTTAATGTCTGTGCGTGTGTGGTCTGCCCTAGTGAGACAGTTTGGTAAAGGTGGGTTCGGTGATGGAGTGTAATATTTTCATGTTGTTAAAGTCTGTGCGTGTGTGGTCTGCCCTAGTGAGACAGTTTGGTAAAGGACGGTTCGGTGATGGAGTGTAATATTTTCAAGTTGTTAATGTCTGTGCGTGTGTGGTCTGCCCTAGTGAGACAGTTTGGTAAAGGTGGGTTCGGTGATGGAGTGTAATATTGTCATGTTGTTAATGTCTGTGCATGTGTGGTCTGCCCTAGTGAGACAGTTTGGTAAAGGACGGTTCGGTGATGGAGTGTAATATTGTCATGTTGTTAATGTCTGTGCGTGTGTGGTCTGCCCTAGTGAGACAGTTTGGTAAAGGTGGGTTCAGTGATGGAGTGTACTATTTTTATAGTACAATGTATCTCTGTCTGAAGCTGCGTCCTGGCTACGTAGAATTTGTTATATCCTGAGCGGTTTAGTTTGTAAACACCATTTGTATTTGTTTGCAAATTTATTTAGCTGTTTGTGTGTGTTTTCTGACAATGTGTGTTCGGTTTTGTTTTAAATTTTGTAAGTAATTCGATTTCCTGCTTGTTTTTAATTTTCGGACTGTTTTCTCAGTGTGGTTATTGTTGATGTTATCAATGAAACACTAAGAAGGTTTGAAATAAACATCATAAGACGTGTGTATGGCTCGGTGAAAGACTATGACAAATGGAGAAAAAGAAATAACCAAAAGACAGTAGAGCTACTGAATCATGAGGACATTGTAGGATTCGTAAAGGCTCAACGAATACAGTATAATGGCTAGGCCACCTAGAGCGGATGGATGATCGATGTATGCCAAAGAAAATCTTGAGGGTTCAGGACTATAAAAGCAGAAAGAGGGCCCGGCCTAGGATAAGATGGTTGCATGTTGCGCTAGAAGACTTCAGAAGAATGGACGTGAGGAGTTACAATGAGATGGCAATGGACAGGAGACTTTAAAGACTTTGGAGGTGATTGGAGTTGGAATCCACGGCTCACGTTGAGCTGTAGCGCTGAAGACAAATTAGTGTTATGAATTTGATGTTTTTTCTGCCTTTGTCTATTGTTTGTCTTGCGTTTTGCTTAGGTGTTTGTTAATTGTTGTTCTATTGTATCCATTGGCTTCTGCTATACACATGATTGTGTTTAATTGTTGTTTAGTCTGTGTATCATGGTTCTGAAAACTGATAGTTTGCGCTGCAACACGACAACCTGTGTGACAGCTTACAGAGATTACTAATTTTTAAAGAGATACAGACGAACAAAGTAAAGAAAGTATAGTAAACATTGTAATGAAAATTGTCAAAAGAATGTGATTTAATTTTCTATTTAAAAAATGGAAATCTTTGTAACACAAAACACTGGTAGTAAGCTGGACGCATGTCATGGAATTTATCTGTGGAAGGCGTAAAGGAGATACTACTGTGGCGTGTAGTGTCAGTCACGTATAAGTACAGCAGTGCAGTATACAGACCCAGTGTGTAATACATGTCACGTACGAAGCGGATCGACGCCGCGGAACTGATACAAATTTCAACGCATTTCTGGCTTTTAGTGACAAAGAGGTTTAGAATGAAGCGCAATGAGACTTTCGTTCACAACCCTGCTGAATTTTTTTATGTGGCTAATATTCAATACAATGTTAAGTGCAATGGTGGATACAAAATTAATACCGCGTTAGAATGGAAAGGAGGTAACTACGAATTACAAATATCTGAAATAAATTGATTACTATTTAAACGAATTCTTCCTAACATTTTAAAAATTGTGCCATTATTAAAAGAACGGGGATACCCTCAAAAACTTATAAGAACTATACAAAGCCTATATAACGGAACAAGAACAGCTTATAAAGAAAATTGTAGGATATCTCAACAAATATCTGTCAGTTAAAATGTTAGACAAAGGTCCAGTATACTATCTACTCTTTTTAACATTTATATTACCAAATATGGTAAGCAAATGGAAGCGGCAGATGAACCCTGGTATTAAGTTATCACAAGACAGATATTTGAATATGCTATTGTTTGCTTACGACTTGCTTGTACTTCAAAATACAGAGTTCTGATTTGAGAAAATCTGTTTTTAAGCTTCATCAGATTTGCAAACAATACAATATGAAAATCTCCACTATAAAACAAAGGTAATGTCATTTCAAGGCAAGGAGCTAATAAGAACAAAAGTAATGACTAGTGATCGAATTTTAAAACAGGTGAGTCACTTTAATTATTTGAGAAATGATACTCCATATGACAGTAATTATGATACTGATGTTAAGATACATAAGTTCCAATGATCTGTGGGACATTCAACCGTATTTTTAGAAACAAGGTACGTTGAGATATAAAATTGAAGTTCTACAAATTTATAGCAGACCCTGTACTGTCCTATGGGTTGTGAATTATGGACAACAACCGAAAAACAAGACAGTAAAATACAGGCCTCGGAAATGGCGTTCTTAAGAAGAATTAAAGGCATTCTCAATTTGACCGAATGAAGAGTGTAACCATAAGAGAAGAATTATAATTTTTAACTTAAATGAAAAATAAAAACATCGCAAACAACGATGGACAGAACACTTAGAAAGAATTTCAGATTCCAGACTGCCTAAACAAGTCTGGAAATTCAAACTTATAGGGCACAGGTATGTGGGTAGGCCCAAGAAGAGATAGCTGGAGGATCTTTGAAGGCGGAACAGGTAGCTCCTTGCCTATGTCGTGTTGTGAACATGATGATATTAAAAACTAAACTTAGCTTGGCTCTATAAAGAAATTTATCCCCATTGCCAGTCTAAATCACTTTGCAGAAAATGATTTATAAGATTTTTGAGGAGCGCGAAAGAAGTCTCCTAACTGTAATTACCCCTTGGATTCTTCAGTGGATCTTCTGGCACTAACCTTTTTGGGTACTGAATTCAACGTTCTTGCTACTTCAACTCACCTGGTAATCTCTGAATTATCTATGTGTATTCTGCTCATTGGCTCTAACTTTCGAACTCTTTTTAAGAATTATCATTTAGATATACTTTTTCCTATTGTTTAATTTTGTTTAGCAATTTAATATTTTACGCAAATATCATAATCTAGTTTCAAGTGTGATTATCGCATAGACCTATACTTCACGTAAAATAGGCCTTAAAAATAAACAATGCCTTTAATGAAAACTTGTAGAAATGTACTTATTATATCATTAGAACCCAATCAGTAGCAATTCAATTGGGCAGAAATATATATCCAGTGGAGACGGAGATGGGATTTATAAAAATTTATTGTGGTTACCCTTAAATAAATTTGCAAAAATGAGCATTTATTAAAAAACATTATCAAAAGTAGGTGTAACCATTGAAATGTCTATTAATTTTAGTGTACTTTGGTTTATTAAGTCTAAAACTGAGCTACATACGACGGTTTTATAGTATTTACTGATGCACTCTACAAAGAAAATTTTCTTTATCCTCCTCCTATGGCGCTACAGCCCAAGTCAGGCCCTGGCCTTCACCAATCTCCGTCTCCAATCTACTCTATCCATTGCAGCCCTCCTCCAGTTTCTTATCCCCATGACCCTCACGTCCTCTACAACGCCATCTTCCCACCTCTTCCTCGGTCTGCCTCTAGGTCTCGTTCCCTCCTATGTACCCAGCAGAGCCCTTTTGGGGTTCCTGCCATCCTCCATTCTCATAACATGCCCGGCCTAACGCAATCCTTAGATTCTTATAAATTTTGAGACTGGTATCTCTTTATATATTTGATACAGTTCATTGTTGTATCTCAGTCTCCATGAGCCATTTTCTTGTATTGGGCCTATAATGCGTCTGAAGATTTTCCTTTCAAAGGTGTCTCCTATGTCTGCTGTTTTCTGTATGATTATTCATGCCTCACACTCGTAGCATAACGCCGGTCTGATGACAGTCCTATATATTTTTATTTTTGTTTCCCTGTGCACGTCCCCAGACCTAAATGATGGCAGCAATGCGAAGTATGCCTTGTTAGCCATGGTGGTCAGTCTATGGAACCCGGCTCCTCTGATCCAGTTTTTGCTATTGTCTTTATACTGTCAAAAAAAAAAAATCAACTCTATCAAAAAAACGTTTGACAAGTTGCCATCCCTGTAACGATTAGATTAGGTATTTGGTTAGAAGTCTTTTGTTTATAACTTCTGATTTCAGATGTAATTAACTTTTTATACACGTCGATCATGCTATGTTGTTGTTTAATTTTTTCTACAAACACGTTAAAGGCCTACTCCGATAGCAGAATAACGACGACATGGCTAGTCAGCTTCAGTGTAGTTGATGAATTGTGGCAACGCTATGACCAGGTGGACTAAACATAATATCATTTTACAAACGGCACAATCTGATTAGTGTACAGAAACACTGTCGGGACGGTGCTACACTTTTAAAAGCGAATTACAACATCAAGACTTTCAACTGTTATCGTTTTCTCTGAGACAGTATAGCAATACGTAATAAATTATATAGACTACTAGCTGTTACCCACGGCTTCCCACGCGAATATTTGACTTTCAATAAGTAGTTTAATATAATTTTTATTGTCTATGTGTATATGGTGTTCTGTCAGCTCATATAAAAATTTTGTACTCACTAATCAAATTCTCTCCAAAGCTGTTTTCACTTGTACTATTTTAACTTGTACTAAATTATTATGTTAGTACAACGCCCTTTGGAGATTTAAAAGTACTCGTTTATAAAGCCTTTGGAGATATTTATAAAGTACCTGTTAAATCAAAATCGCTAAATTCTTTATTTTAAGTGTTACTGTGTTAGAAGCGTTGTATAAAATATTAAATGTTGTGTTTTCCTCAACTATGGCTTTTATTTATCTCAGCAGTAAACTAAAAACCAAAACCCGTTGTCACCTAACCTCACAAACGAAAACAACACGTATTTTCCCTTTCCATTAAGTAATAGGACAATTTACAATTAGTACACTTTCCACTTCGTAATATATCGATACAATCGCATCTTATATAAAACATCGAAAATGTACTGCAGGCATGGATAAATGTACAGTTCCGATGCCGCTAAACAGCTTTTGTTTATTTACTTGTTTTTATGGTAATTAATTCTGGTCTACATGGTGTTGTTGATATTTTTATACGCGTCAACGAAAAGGCATAATTAAAAGGGCCTAAATCGTGCGAACAGGGCAAATTTTCAAATTCCAAGTTAGACAGTATTTTAAGCCTTGTGTCAAAGGTTACCTATGTAAATGTTGGTGGCATTCGGTGTAACGGTGTAGATTTGTATTCAGTACCCACAAATCCTTAGACTTTGAGTTACATATATATATATATATATATATATATATATATATATACCGATGATTTTATGACTTTTTCTTGAATTGATATGCTGATATGTTGTCTGAACATTCGTTTACCAGACCTTCTCCTTTGTTTACCTTTTTGTGAGGATATTGCCTTCCAGACATATTCCCGCACGCACCAGCACATATATTCTAGTCTACGAGAAGAAGCTTGTAAAACTATGAGCTCAAGGTAGGTTTTTTGTTCATAAACAAATTCACACAGCGACTACCAAGTTTTACGTCACTGGAAGCTTGCCAACATTTTCTTATCTCGCGGTATAAAAAGAAAACGTTCTTACGTTATATATATACTTTACTCTGCTCACAGTGGCAAGCCCAGACAGAGCCAATTACACCGCTGGACAATAAACGCTGAGAAACGCAGCTCTTCAGGATAAACAAAGAATTCCCAGAGGAGCAGCAAAAAAAAGACGACTTGCAAAACTCAGTTGAGTTCACAACAAGCGGACTGTAAATTTTTTCGTAACAAAATTATGTAAACATTTTGTTCGTCTGTTAAGAAACAAGGAAAAACCCCAGTCACATAAAAGAAACAATCTAAATGATCTTGGACCGGCACAGTTGACGTGGCGAAGAAGCATTGAAAACAGTGGAAGACATTTACAAACGGGGAACTGACTAACTCTTTGTCAATTTTAAATGTCTTAATGGCTCGGAACGCGAATGTAAAATAAAGAATAATCATAGGACAAAAACTAACTTTATATACACCCTTATGCAAATTGTTGTGAAAAAAAGAGAGAAACTATGTTTTAGACTGACAATGTATATGCAAATGTTTCCCTCTTTTTTTCTACTGTATTTCGTAGACAAACATTATAAACGGACAAAATTTATAAGTATTTAAAGAATAATTTATGTTCCACAACTAAACAAACTTGCTCATCTCAGTACTGCAAGTTACTTGGTTACAAGGGTAATTTAGTAATTACAGAGACAAATAGCTGTAGACGAATAACCGTTGGTAGGCGGAGTACGATAGTTTTAGAATCGTAAGTTGGCACCCATGTGACAAGATCTGATTAGCTGTTTGAGTAGAAGTGTTTTGTTCATTGCTTCGACTTCTCATTTAACGATGGGAATCTGTTTTTTGCTATCTGAAGGGGAAATCCCGGGTAAAATTTATGATTTCCCGTATGACCAAAGAATACACAATTTTGAATACCTTGGCTCCAGTGTGTCAATGCAAGCAACGACGTTGTGAATAAGTTGCATAAGTTCAACCTTATGTTCGGGACCATTAGGCGAACCCTTAAGTAAGCAACTAAAAGTACACGCCTAAAATTCTACAAGGTGATGGCTCTTCCCAAACTTCTTTATGGGTCTGAGAATTGTACTTTAACGAAAGACCAGGCCAGTCGCATCCAAGCGGCTGAAATGATATTTCTCAGGCACGGGCAGGGTATAGGCTACTCTCCATGATCACAGAAGAAACACGGCAGGGACTGAATATTATGAGTATATTCGTCAGGATCGCCCAGTATTGGCTCAATTGGTGGGAACATCTTTGCCGAATGGATGACTGCCGTATCCCCAAATAACTATGGAATTATAAGCCGAGGGGGCGGAGAGGTGTGGGACGTCCGAGGAAGCGCTGAAGTGACCAGCTCTAATCTTTGCCTTTTTGAGACCGGAACAAACCATCCTTGGTTTATTTCTTGAAGGAGATGATGATGATATTTATGATGACCAAAGAATACAGGAAAAGTTGTATATATCGTGGAAATTTTTATAAGTGGGCAGAACAGATTGAAAATGTTAAACTTAAGTAAGTGGCGAGCACTATTCTCAACGTCCATTAGAGGCTTCAACACTGCGTCCTTTTTTGGTGATTTTTTTCAGAAACTACAGGAAATTGAATCTACTCATTCAATAGGTAGAAAATGTCCAATAATCATTTATCCACATGAATAACATGCTCTGTACATTTACTTAGATGTGGGTAGTTTCATTATTGGGGAGTTCAACAAAAATTTGCGGGGAAAAATATTATGATCGCTTAACAGATGACAACATTACTATACGTGTACAGAACAAATCATTATTGCCCATTATATAGGCAATGCTTAGACCTACTTTAGAGGACAATAAAATGACACAATATTACACTTTTTTTACGAGACAAAAACTTTAGGATACCCCCAAATTCCCTTCTTTAGCATATGCTCGTGCTCAAACTCGTCTTTTGATATACTTTCCTATAAAGAGTAGCGTTTTTTATTACTGCGTGGCGCGCCCGCGCTCGCGCGCGTGTGTGTGACAGAGAGCGAGGGGGGAGTGAGTCACTAATAGATATCCTGTACAAAGTGACGCATTGGAAACCGATAAAATACCAGCGCTCTTCGTTGCTTCAGGTACAAAAATTCCGATACAGCGTAGGCCTATAAGTAAGATGTTCGTTTCAGAATTTTGTTCAAACTTTTACAGTTGCCTGTATTCAACATTAACTTACTTATTATTATCATTATCATCATGTGTTTTCTGCTCAAGGACAAGTCTTAAAGTTCCCTCCATGCTTTTCTATTCTTGACTAGTCTCTTCATTTCATGATATCGTAACCGTATATCGTTTATCATTTGGTCTCCACTCCGTCCCATGTTTCGCTTTCTGCCATTGCATTACCTTGTCTTTACATTGTCCCAAACAATTTCTCTTCCTGCCCTTCATTATATCGAGCAGTATCTTTTCTCTCCTACTCTTCCAAGCAGCACCTGATTTGTGAGTTTATCCTTCCAGGAAATCAGATCCAGCCCTCTTTATGTCTATATCTAGACGTCCTGTAACCGCAAAGTGTCTGCCTCTTAAAAGAGCACGCTCCGAACAAAACACTTTACCATTCCCTTTTCCAGATTTGAGTCTAGTGCCCCGCGGATCCACATTACGTTCGGATCTCCGGAAAGGAGGCTACATCGCAGCAAGGCACCAAAGGTGACAAATAAAAAGAAGAGAAGGAGAAAGGAAATCAAACTACAGACCGACACCTGTAATATTCGCACCCTACTGCAGGCGGGACAGTTGGAGTTTCTAATTACAGCGAGTTTTTTAAGGTCGACACCTATCTCGCATGCCAGTGTCCACCTTTACCTATCCAAGCAGCGATCCTGCTCTGTTAGTAGTCTATCGTAAACTGCCTTCTGCGTGTTATTTTTTTTTTATGTTAGTTTACCAGTTCTCCTCTTATTTACGTGTGTAAATTCTTATTATCGTAAGTCGTTTTCCATTTGACATTCTTTACACCTGTCCATACTGTTTCATTTTGCTTGTTTTATAAATTTAACTTTTGAGTTAATTCCGATGGTTTGATAATATGAGAACAACGAACAGACAAAAACAAAATGATTTTATTCTTGTATATTAATAAACTTGTTTTGTAGATAAAAACACGGTGTACTTTTATCTTCAATCATTCCTATGAATTATATTTTAGGCCATTAAACAATGGTCCAACTTTTCATATCCCCAAACTCATACATCCCCTCTCAATTGCTTGCTGGATCCGTCTCTGACTGACAAACTATGATCGGGTCATAAAAGCCTCATATCTCATACCATCAAACACCAAAGATTTATACTTGAATTTTATTATAAATTGTGTAAACTGCGTATTAGAACATTGTAAAAATACGTAAGATGTTGCAATACGATTTTTGTTGTTGCATCGAAGTATTAATTATAATTGTGAACGTCGATTTTAGTCGCTTTTTAATTCCTTATGTGCAGTAATTTATCCCACTGTGTTAACATTACGACACATACGATCTTCGTAATAGAACATTTTAGTAACAGTTTTATGTATGACACTTCGTCACACAAAACCATTGGATGGCACATTGCACAATTAGTTACTGTATATTTGTTTTTATTTTGTAATTAACGATCACGGAATTACAAGAATTACGGAATTATTTTGTTTATTTTATATTTTCAGATCACGGAAACCATAAAGAGACCTCTACAAAACAAAAACAGGGTAGAGACGCGATTAAGGTTTTGTAAGGCAATATCGGTTGTATAGTCAATATATCTTCTTTTTTGACAAAACTGTTTTACGACAGGTTTCAACTGGATGCTCTCCAGTGTGTTAGGGTTTATAAACAATTGTAGAAATATGAGGAGTTACAATATTTGTAAATTAATAAAATAAAGTTAGCGTTTTCTTAATAATGACAATCGCAGAAATGTATGTAACTTATTTGCATTACTTACCAAATTTTGTGCGATTGTCATTATTAATGTATGTATTTGACTGTTTAGCTTATATTTCGCTGACGATCAAGTTGTCGTAGCAGAGGATCCGGATGATCTTAGTTATATGATAAGGAAATTACAAGAAGAGTACCAGCTCGCAGGTCTCGTGATAAACATGAATATGTCTGAGTACATAATAGTCGGTTATGATGCTCAAGATAATCTCGATTTAGGAAATATCACCATAAAAAGAGGTAGCACGTGCAAATATTTGGGGGTTACACTTAATAAACAAGGAAATAGCAGCGATGAAATAAAAGAACGATTAAACAAAGGGAAAAAAGTAATAGGATCGTTGAACTCTGTTTTATGGGATAAATCAATCACAAGAGACACAAAAAAGAGACTGTATAAAAGCATCTTCCCAAATATAGTCACAATGAAGCCGAAACATGGGATATGACAAGGAAAAACCGGAAAAACTCTTAGCTACCGAAATGGATTATTTGAGACGCAGTTGTAGAAAATCGAAACTGGAAAGAGTCGGAAATGAAACAATTAGACAGAGTAGGAACATGACGAAGAACGTGGTGGAAGAGATTGAAAAAAAAACAATTAGTATGGTTTGGACACACAAAAAGAATGGACGTAACCAGGTGGTCCAAGAGAATTTTAGAGTGGATACCATATGAGAGGAAGAAAAGAGGAAGGCCACGAAGAAGTTGGTGAGAGGGTGTAGATGAAGCTATGAAACTTAGAGGCCTGGAAAAAGACGTGTGCTATTGTGCTATAATAGAAGAGAATGGAAAGTAGGGACGGAGAAGCGGCCTAGGCCGTAGACATTCGTTATATGTATATATATATATATATATATATATATATATATATATATATTTGCAGCCCTAAAAAAAAGGTACGTACTGCCCCTTACTGGGTTGCCAATGTCGTGAACTCATCTAGTCTAATATTTCTATGGTCTGCACCGTATTTTATAGACAGGCTAGACCTAGCTGTTTCATAACTTTAATTCGGAAAAGTGAGAAGATTTTATTAATTTATTTTCTATAAAAAATAAATTACTTTAACACGAACTAAAAATTACTTAAAACATTGTTAGGACAACATCCTTAAATTAAAATTCTAACGTATAATAAAACCGGTTTTCTTACTAAAAGACTAGTTTTCAAAAGGTCAAATTTAAATTTAAAGTGATTCTTTATGATTTATTAACTTTAACTTTATTCTTCTGATAGTTACTATCCGTTTCGGATGTTGGATATCATGCAGACTATTTTAACTGCTTTTTACTTTACTTCGTAACTGTTCAACCCCCCCCCCCTGAGATCTAATTGGGGAACTTGAAGCTCCGGATGATTTTGCCTTGAACATAACCGTAATGATATTACTAGAGATATCTAAACGATCTTTAATGCAGTGGTTTCTCGTTGCCTTCTACATCCTAATGTCGTTGACTAATAACTAGTTCATCCACCTTCTGGGCCGATTTCTCAACCCCAGGACAATGACGTGCCCTACACTTGCCAGTTCATCCACCCGAAGCTCTTGACTAGCAAGTAGGAGACTACTTATTCCGGTAGTCACTCGGTCGCCATTTCCTTGTCAGTTAAAACAGGGGGCCCCATGCAACCGCGTCTGTACTTCGAGAAGGTGAGGTTGGCATTTGTACATGAGAGGATATATATTCCGTACTTTAACTTTAATAACAAGTTTATTTTAAATTAGAGATTTTCTTTATTTTTTTCAACTCTTATACCTCATGTTGGTTTAGTCAAAGACATTGAGACATAATGAGTTTATAAAATGTTTTTATAAAATTATATGGGAAGAATTCTAAATTTCTCTTTTATCCCAGGAAAATGGAAGGGGGATTCACAACCTTCAAGCTAGTCTCATTCCATCCAAAAGCTAGTGTTACACCCCCCCCCCCCACGGAGCACCTCCAATACTTTGATTTAAACTGGAATGGGATTGGAGTTCAGGAACATTGTTGCCGGACTGTGTCGTGTCTCGCGTCCATAACAAACGTACAATCTGACTCTTGTTACACTCAGCGGTGGCCCATCTGGGGAGGCAAGGGGCCCCAACAAAATTTAGAAAAATATTATAAAATAAACAACTAATAATAGGCTCTATTTTTTAATATAACAGAAACTGTAATCACACTTTGGCATTTTAAATTATCTGATTTCTTACAAACAAACGATTATTCGCGCTTTACTAATATTAGCCCAGAATGGCAGTAGACAGAGGCAGGGATCTGAGTAGCCGTCGTAGTATCGGTACAGCTACGTGAGAACTGTGCCCGGCAGGTAGTGGGAAACGCTACTGCAGCTGTATACATGCGTGGGAGGCAACAATGTAGTTTGTGTTACTTTTAAGCAGTCTTTACGTCACCGTGTTCCTTGTATGTGTGTATTATTATTACTTATCTCTTCTTGGCCATTATCGAGATCGACTTAGCACCATTGGTTTAGTATCAATTGGAAAGAGAATCCCTGCAAATTGAAAAGTAGACCGACGTGACATGGTGATGTTATCAACAATATTCCAAATAAGAATGGGCGCTAACTGAATTTACTGTAGGCGTACGAGTAAATTCATCGCAGCTTACAAAATATATTTCTACTCCTTGCTAGAACAAAAGTAAGTTAATCTACGGATTATCTTGTAAAAGATACTCTTATGTTTCTAATAAGATGTGTATACTGTAAAAATCAGATATCTTGTAGCCTCCCCTTCCTCAGGACTGACCGGCCGCCACTGGTTACACTCCTTCGGTCCTTCTTCTCCTTCGCTGTAGTTTACTAATAATATATACCTAATGTATATAAAATATATATGGTTTTAACAAAGACAATTTACAAAATATTATATTATAAACATTAGCCTAATTGGGTTAAGCTTAATATTTTTTATTCTTATTACAACGGGAAAATGTTTTCAATTGCAGGTAAACCAAACATACAAAATGTAGTAAGCAAGAAAGTTGTTTATTATTTTGGCCAGTTAAAAACTTATAAGAAGAACGTTATAGTAAAAAGTCCATATTTTAATTTGATTTGCGACTTTATAATCTTAGGACTACTTATTTACAAGTGGCAGTGGTTTTTTGTGACCACTAAGTCACTGCGGGCCGCGCGCTATATGCTGTCGTCATAACAAGACAGACACCATAAAGAATCAATGTTAGTACGGTATCAAACTAATTGTAAATTTAACGCTATATTATTTGATTATTTTACTGTTGTTAACGTTAATTTAATTAATGATATTGTTTTTTAGACAAAATTAATTATATTTCTTTACATTTACAGATATCGTTAGATTCAGATATTTTTGTCTACATGCCTTTAATATAAATGACGCACTTCCAAAAAGTAGTCTTTAAAAAGACTGTTTGAGTTTAACTCCTGAAAACCATAAACCAAAATCAGCATTAAGTTATCACATGAAAATCAGTGAAGAACTTTACGTGTTCCACACGATGGTGAAGGCAACCGGCAACGCGCGCCAATTTCCACGACGCTGATTGGACGAGCCTCCCGCGCTTACGTCACATTCCAGTACAAAACACACTATTATAGTTGAGGTATTTCTTCTTCTTCGTCATGCGGCGCGGTAACCCATTACTGAGTCAAGGTCTCCTTTAACAGCCTCCGCAAGTTGTCCCGGTCAAGTGCAGACAACTGACTGGCTGAGGAACTGACAGGTTTCTGCACATAAAAGAGTTTCACAGATGGGATACGTGAATTCTCCGATCCAACCCCCAACCTGGAGGACCAGGAACTTTGATTTCGGGGTGCTCTTCCCCTAGAGAGTCGCTTTCACTTCATCTGACGAGCTCTCTCTGCCCGGTCGCAGTAGGCTAACTGAGTCAGCCCATGTGTGCATCGCCGTTGGGCTACTATAGCCTCCTCCGCCTCCACACTAGATGCACATCCTGCTGCCGATGTTCTCCATCCTGCCAGGCCAGGACCCAGGATACCCCCAGTCTGCCGTGACAGATCCCCCATCTCTCGTTTGCTTACCGACCCACTCCGCCTAAGGGATTATAATTAAGGTATTGCATCCCGTTAATTCAACTTACCATTCGCAGTTTATGTTCCCTACAGCTTTGTAAACGTTTTTCAACCGCAAAGAAAAAAATTTTAATACTAAGAATAAGTGTTGAATATATGTAGCATGACATAAATGTCAACAGCGTTGTGAAACGAGCACGTAAGGAATGCTTTATTGGATTTTTTGTGTGTAACTAAAACGGCCTGAAATGAAATAATATAACGACGCGTTGATATTGTATCGGTTTTTACAGCGCCGCGTCGCTTGGAACGTGATTCCTGTTACACAAGCTCGTAACACACATACCCAATGAAATATGTGCTGCCGGCGGTATATATACAGTCCGTAAAAGTATTTTAATTTTTGCCAATCAACTACGTACTACACGTGTTTCATTCTACGCTCGTTTTCATTATGAAAAACTGGAAAGTTTATAGTACAAACTTAGTTAAATTTGTATGTGCTTCACATCGTTTCCTTAATATTATTTTGTACTTTCCCAAGCGATCACCGTTTTATAACCTAAAAATATCGGTATGGAGAACTATACGTGACTTCCATGTTCTAAGATTTATATTTAAAATCATTTTCGAAATGAAATATTTCCATAGAAACTACTTCTTTCTACTTTCGTTCTTCGGCCTTAACCGCAGTACCGTGGTCACTAACGTATACCACCTCACGTTAGCGCACTCGATTTTTACTGACGATAGCAGTCGATGGCACTGCCGAAACGTATGGTTTTGCAGAAAACATTGGACACGGCCAAACAGCTCGGGAACGAATTTTAACAACAAACTATTTTTTTGTTGCCGATAACGTAGTGCACATACATAAAATTATCCCCTCCCCCTTCAACTATCATTTTCATTTATAGAAAATTACCTCCTCCCCTTAAACTACCCCTTCCATTTATAGATGTTTCATCTACCTTTCTACAGTGGATTATTATGACCTTTCTTCAGGACATTTTATTTATCAAAATTAACTATTTTACTCTTGTTTTAACATAAAACGTTGCCGGTAAACTTCCCCTTCCCCTTAACCGATCTTCACCAAAATCAATAGACCTTGAGTACTCTACAACTCGGGCATATTTACAATAAACTATTTGATTCTGTTTGAATTTGCGGCAGTTATCGTTCGCCATAGATAAAATTCTACACACAAACACTTTTCAGAAAATGACTTTTCTTCATGTTTTGAGGGTAGTACAAACAGAATCACCATTTTTTCGCCATCACCATACTTCCATTTTCTTATGGAACATGGAAGTAAAAATAAAGCGATCTTCAGGAGGACCGAACAAGTTTTGACTTGAATTTGGTGACTACAGAACCAATCTATGTAATGTAACCTACCTAATTTTGTGATATACGTAACCTTTGAAGGTAGAAAAATGCAAAGAGGAGACATTTTTGAATTTTTTACTTACGAAACTTCTTATCCGCGCGCACGCACACAGAAAACCAGTGAAGTAACTAGTACTCCGTTACATAAGCTGCCTTTTATTTAAAGGGGTCGTTACGTGTAACTAGTCTTATATATAAAATTTTATTTCAGACAGAAAAATATAAACTAATACTGAAAAATATGTTTTTTACATGTTAGTGAGGTGTTCATCTTTTATTTGAAGTAATTTGTGTGAAATTAAATACATCTATATAAGCATAGAATGCCATATTGTTGTCATTACTGCTAAATTACCTCAACTTAAGCCCTATAGACAAAAGAAAAAATTGAAAGAAGAATGACGAGTAATACATACAACATAATATTATTACACATTTGTACAGCAAAAGAATCGTTGTGCTATAATATTCGACTGTTGACTCTGCATTATTGGTCCAGTGTTTCTGTATTTGTGTGACCTCGTGCAAACAAACTCCGGCGACACCACTGTTTGTACAACAATTAATCGATTGACAACAAAACCACTACGCTACGTCAACAATCGCTACGTCACAAATACGTTGACATTGTAGTTGTGTATTGACACATATATGGCGATATACAATACAATATTCTATAAAAATATTTAATTAGTGAGCTGCCTGAACTTCAGAACGTGCTCACATTTTTGACAAGACAGATTATTGTTAGAGAGACGAAATATAGGATGCATAGGAGGTCCCAGCAGTATAAAAATATAAAAGAAAAGAAAAAAGAAAAAACACATAACATTCTATTACAAAAAAATTTTTTACGTGGTTGTGTTAGAAGTATACTATACTGGTTTAAGATGCGGCTACCATTTCAAAAAGGTTAGATAAGGTGAGTATTAAAAATGGTATCATATATATATATATATATATATATATATATATATAATATCCGAATGGAGAACCTTGCATGACCTCCATGTTCTAAGATTTATATTTATCATTTTCAAAGTGAAATACGAAATCGTATTTCCATAGAAACTACTTCTTTCTACTTCTTTCTTCAGCCTTAACCACAGTATTGTAGTCACTAACGTATTGGTATAGCGCACGTATTGGTAACGTACCTCACGTTAGCGCACTCGATTTTCACTGGTGATGGCAGTCAATGGCACTGCCAAAACGTCTGGTTTTGCAGAAAACATTGGACAGCGGCCAAACAGCCCGGGAAGGAATTTCAACAACACGCTACTTTTTGTTGCCGATAACGTAGTAAACTTATAATACATTATCCCTTCCCCGTTCAACTATCATTTTCATTTATATATAGAAAATTACCCCTCCCCATTCAACTACCCTTTCGTTTACAGATATTTTATCTACCTTTCTTCAGTGGATTATTATGACCTTTTTTTCAGGATATGTTATTTATCAAAATTAAGAACTTTGCTCTTGTTAAAATATAAAACGTTGCAAGTAAACTACCCCTTCACCTTAACCGATCTTCGCCAAAATCAATAGCCTTGAGTCCTCTACAACTCGAGCGCATATGCAAAACATTATTTAATTCTGTTTGAATTTGTGTCAGTTATCGTTTACCAAAAAAAAATTCTAAACAGACACTTTTCAGAAAATGACTTTTCTTCATGTTTTGAGGATAGTACAATCCGAATCAGCCCTTATTTCGAACACGATTTTTTCTGCCATCACCATACTTCCATTTCCTTATGGAAAATCGAAGTAAAAGTAGTAAAATTTTACACTTCAACAAGCCTTTGCTTTTTTATTTTATACAATAAAACATTACTTTGTAAACAATCCTCTCCTAAAATATTTTTGATGAGAACATTCAAAGGTAAACAAAAGATGCAAGTGCTATCTGTTACTCTGCTAGCGTAAAACTTATTTTGATCAACGTAAACTTTCTCATCGACAAATGACAACCGTATTATTGACCAGTATATATGGATTACTAACACTGTATGGTACACAATACAAGTTACAGAGAAAATTAATTTGAAATTCGTAAAACTGGTTTGTGAAATGTAAGTTGCTTTAAATAACTGATATTACAAATAGCTTAAAATAAGCAGTAACTGTAACATTTAGGGTAGCTTTATAAGTAGTTTGTTATATATGTAATTGAATATATTAAATCTGTTTCTAACTTTTTTAAAAATTATATTATAAACAGAAGAGACGAAAAAGACACAATATAATCTGACAAATTAATCTTTAAAACCGCTTTCTGCGAATATACGCTTAGATAGTAAAATCAGATATATGAATAATACTCCAAATATAGGAACAGAAGAAAAAAAAAACTTCCTGTGAAAAGAGAACGATAATGGAGGAAAATATTACCTAGTAGTGACTATAAGTACCTCGACGTGACAACACATGGTGAACACACGAAGGACATCAAGAGGAGAATACTGGGAGAGGAGACTTACTGATAAAAGATTGAATGGAATGTGGCGAAGCAAGAACATACAAGCCATATAAAAATAAGTAAGATACTACAGTAAAGAGTATAAAAGTTTGTGGCGCAGAGGCTTGACGGCTGAATGAATCGGTCAGTAGGAGACTAGAAGCGGTAGAGATGGATGGCCTGAGTAGATCTGCTAGAAAATCACGACTGGCCTGAGTTCGAAGTGATAATATCAGAAATGTTAAGGAAGATATATTATGTTGAGGAAACCATAACACAAACTATAGAAAGACGCCAATTGATATGGTACGGTCTCGTTCGGTGAATGGAGCATAGATGTTAGACTTCTGAGAGTAGTTTGGAAATGGAGGCCATCCAGAGGGAGGAAAAAGCGACCCAGAAGAACGTGGAATGATAACACCAGAAGGGCCATGAGGAGAGAGAACTGGTCGAAGAGCAAACCTTAAGCAGAGAGGAATTACGATCACGTTGGGAGGTCGGAAGGCGTTGAAGTATGTTTTGAAGCCGATAATGACACAGACACACACAAAACACACGTATGTGTATTGCAATAGTACGTTTGCGTACGTTACTGTGCATTGTCGCAGCTAGTTATAAAAACTGCTAAATTAGAATAAATAACTAATATTGTCAATATTTAAAAAAATGGGTATTGAAAGCTGTAAGTAATCAGCGAAGGGGAAGACCGAACGTACAGATCGGTACCGGAATGTCACGCCACGCACAAACTGAGAGTGTGTTACAGTGTATTTTATGTGTGTGAGTGTAACCCAGTTGAATCCGGCATAGCGTCACCCCTGAATAAATGTGAATTAAATAAGTAATTTATTTAAATTGTGGTAAGTGCGCATAAGATATGACAAAACAAATTACGCCGTGTTATTAATAATATAAAGACGCCCACATGTGCAAAATCTAGTGCAAAACAAATAATATATATTAATCCAGTGTAAATAAAAGTGAATAGAACCAAGAACAATTGAAGTATAGGAAAACAGTTAACATACAATTATACATAAAAAAATTACCGATCATATGAACATCGAGTAATAAACAAAAGACTTCGCATGTTGCGAATAAAATTAAAATAAGTACGAAAAATAAACGAATCTGTAAAGGGACGCTCGACAAACTACAACAATATAAATCGTGCACAGAATGGTTGAAACATGATTTTTGCGCCCGACAGTATAAATAAGCGAGCAGCACCAGGCTCGAGCCTCTTTCCTTGGAACACCGCTTCAGCATAAGGCTATGCCCGATAGTGGAGCACCCAAGGTCCATATCCCAGCAGTACCATACGAGTCATCTGAATGCTGAGTGAACCAGGAGGGCCAGACGATGGACTCCAGGAGGATCAGACGACAACGGAGGATCGACACAGGACACAGGACTCAGGATCATGACGAGGAATCACTGAGCACCACCGCACAGCAATAAGGTAACATAAAACCATTTTTACTCCTCAACCAACGAGTCATAAAAGAAATTAAAAAGGGAAGAGTAAAGAGACAATGATAACCTTTAATAGTGTAAATAATAGTTGTATTTAATTGGTTAATTTGTAGTAGTTTATAATGATATTTAAAATTTACGAAATTATATCGTAGCAGAAATGTCTAAGTAATTCTAAAATTGATTGATATTTCATGAATACGATATTCATATGTAATAATATAAAAAAATATATATGGAATTTAAAAATAAATACAATCTGAGCAAGTCGAAAGCACATTATATAGTACAAAAATGTTTATTTATACATGTAAATTTATATCTTGTGTATTTTATTTATGAATATTTGTGTAATGTTATTTGTATAGTGACAATAATTGTGTATGATGAGCACACACAAAAGAAAAATATGATGCGGATAATAATGACGAAATTTTAATTCGTAATCTTTGGAAATTTTATTTAATAAAATTTTTGAATAATTTTTACAAAGTCGATATGAGAAGTGTTATTATTATATTAAAAACACACACCTTTACACCTTTTCTCGTTATAGTATGTATGAAATTATGTGTGTGTGTGTGTGTGTGTGTGTGTGTGTGTGTGTGTGTGTGTGTGTGTGTGTGTGTGTGTGTGTGTGTGTGTGTGTGTGTGTGTGTGTGTGTGTGTGTGTGTGTGTGTGTGTGTGTGTGTGTGTGTGATTATTACATTAATTTTTTAATAAATTAATTAAGTAATTAATTAATTTTTTAAAGCTGTGAGTAAAGTTTAAAAACCAGGAACGTATGTATAATTCTTAACATTACCCGAGGAACACAGGAGAACGTGACTATATTTTGTTTCAAATGTTTCATGTTGTTTGTTTTTTAACTTTTTTGCTAAGCTTTATGTATTTTTTCTCAATTTTATCATTCTTCTAAATGTTCTCTAACAGACAATCTTTTCTTAAGATTTTGACTTCTTTTTTTGACTCGTGGTGCTCCTAAAGCTAAGAAGAAAAACTTATATAGTCAAGTTAAGTAAAAAGTCTTTCTTCTTCTTTTCCTCTTCAAGGATTATGTTATATAAACCTGTTGTGGCACCCATTTCATCCTCGGACGACCCACGTCTCTTCTACCAATGGCTTTATAGTTCAGTGCTGCTTTCGGCAATCGATCCTCTGTCATCCTTTGCAGATGATCCACTTTTTTCTTCTGTAAATTGAAATAATTTCATTTCTGTCCCTTAATTCGAGTCCTGCTCTGTGTTCTATTCTCATCCTTATTCTGTCTTGTCCTTAACATAAGGGGTCCACATCTTGTGGATACGGGTTTGGCAATACCGACGTGCCCTAGCTCGATTCTCACTTTGCTTCAACTTGTCTTAGGTGAGATCCCTTCCTTTAGTCTTTTCTGTCTAGTCTCATTTGACTGCCTCTTGTTATTTTCTGAGCCCAACGCTATTAGAGCTAGGGTGTCTTCCTTTTTCAATTCAAAATTTCTTAATTTTTGGTGCCTTAGGATCTTAGAGTGCTCACTGATGCCGATAGATGAAAGCTGGTAATACTAAGAAACGTTCATACGTGAACAACGTGATACAAAGCCACCAAATCTTTTTTCAGAAAGAGAATGGTGAGGGCGAATCTCCTGCGCCCCAAACAGGGGTCTTTTGGCTAATGTATAATCACTCTGACAGAAGAGTCTCTTGTCCTCCTGGTAGAGGGTTGTGTAACAGACCAGTAACCTGTTCATGTAAAATTTTAAAATACTTGTAGTACCAAAACCAGCCTCACAGTAAGGTCTGGAAACTGTGGCAGTAGGACCCTGGCAAAAAATAAGGATTTTAATAAATGGGCTGCGGAAAAATTAAACTTAGCTACATGGGATGTTAAGTAAAAATAAAAAGTAAAAATTAGAAAACCAAAAAAAAGAGAGAACCACTAATTCATTATACGCTAGGCACTTAATGGAAACAGGGTATAAATACATCCACCCACTTGGAAAGTAGAATTATTAAAAGTGAAAATAATTTAAACAAAAGGAAGTTATATGAAGAATTATACATTTTTTAGGTAAAAAAGAAGAACAGTAATATAGTTATGAACACAAAAATTCAATTTACTAATTAAGAAATATTTTATCATATTTTTCAAGGGTGAAACATGTGGATTCCGTCAGACTGTAATACAATAAGTGTTAAGTAAGCACACACAGACAGAGCTTGGTGTGGCTTAATAGGATAAAAGGGGGATATAACAAAGCTCCGTAGTAGTTGCCAATAGGAAAGCGGAAGGGTTTGGCTTAACGGAACTGAGCCAATAGGGTAGTGAAAAGTAGAGTTGTTTACGAATTCACCAGCCGTGAACGCCGATTCACGGTTATATATACGGGTACGTGGTATATTTGTTTGTCGCGGTTTAGGACTCGGTTATGGTGGAGACACTCAAAGGCCTCGTCCGGAGCATGACAGGTAGCAGTTCAGCAAGTAGGCACGACAAAGTTGGCAAAAAAGAGAGTATACCTTGGAGAAAGTCAAAAAATTAAAACACAACAACAGTAAACGGAAATATTAAAATAGAAGGAATAAAAGAAATAAGCGTTACGAAATAAAAATAAACAATAATTAAATTAGCATTTGTAAAAACAATTGTAAAACAATTTTATTTAAATATAAAACAATTCCATAAATGATACTTACAGATGTTTTCTTACTTATAATATTGGCAGCACTATACATTAGATTCGCAATAAAAACTCGTAAAATTGAGTGTGTTGAATAATGTTTGTCAGAAAAGTGTGCCCTACGATTACGCCATTATTGGAGTGTATCTTGTACTGACTGTTTTGTATGACGAATTGCTAAACACATTGCACTTATTTGTCAAATACAGTTTGACAAGCCAAACGTGTGTTTGATGTTATCTTTGGTATCGTGCAGTGTGTGTGTGTGTGTGTGTGTGTGTGTGTGTGTGTGTGTGTGTGTGTGTGTGTGTGTGTGTGTGTGTGTGTGTGTGTGTGTGTGTGTGTGTGTGTGTGTGTGTGTGTGTGTGTGTGTGTGTGTGCGCGTGTGTGTGTGTGGACAATTGACACCCAATGCAGGGAAGCAGGTCTGCGGTACTGTATACAGGATTTCAGTGAAACAAGCTACAGATCCATTTTCAACGCTGCCATGGGTATTGGATCGCTTTTGGCAATGCATGCATTCTTCAAATCGCGTAATCTGCAAACTGTACAATAACAGAGCTATTTACATTTTCGGTAACTGTAGTGTGATCGATTTGAGCAATTATTTGTTGATTTCCCTCTTCTCGCCTACTCTGTCATTTTATAAATGGCGGTTTACAGAAGTCCGTATTTTTCCGTATTTTAAAAAAGAAGTACTTAATATAAAATATGTTTTATGTACTTTTATTTTATCATGTAATTACAGAAAATTTGATACAATTTACAGGTGTGAGTTTTTTTTTTTAATGTTATCTCTCAAATGTTCTCTATTATTTTGTATGCACTGCTGCAGCCTGTCCCGTAGATTTCGCATCGCTGCCTGCACCGTGCTGTTTGGTATGGCTGTGATTTCTTCCTGTATGGAGACCTTGAGTTCATTAATGTCGTTAGGTTCATTAAGAAACACCTAATCCCCAGAGAAAATAGTCACATAATGACAGATCTGGAGACCGTACCAGTCATCCAACATCTCATGGTGGGTGTTCTGCCAGTGTGGGCTGTTGCTCCGTTCTCCTAGAACTACTCAGCGTTTAAATCTATCCCACTACGACGCAGTCCAAGAGCAAAGAATTCCCTGTAACATCACTGTGAATCGAGATGAATTGGCTGTCACCGTCTGTTCTTCCTCTTCAAAGAAATAAGGGTCTATGTTCCTAAAATTTGCCACAGCACACCAGACAGTGCTTATTATCCACAACTATATCGTATTGTGAGTAGGAA
The DNA here is from genome assembly GCA_034769895.1 of Magicicada septendecula. Lineage (NCBI taxonomy): Eukaryota > Metazoa > Arthropoda > Insecta > Hemiptera > Cicadidae > Magicicada > Magicicada septendecula. The sequence continues at coordinate 1,354,626,575 of CM068367.1, read as the reverse complement.
CAGCATCATGACGTGGAACAATAATTTGACGGCCGAATAATCACTGCGTAGTCACAACGGAATCACCATTTTAAAAATAAGTTTCACTACAAACGCACAGTGTGTAGCAGTCCACTGCTCCATTCTAACTGAAATGGCATCAGGTATGCAAGGCCACACCCAGTCCGATTCCGCTTGTATGCCAGGATTGCCAACCTATGTCGCTTTAAAGATCATCAGATTCCCATGGGCCACCCTGTACGTTTAAACGTTTTGTGGTGCTGGTACTATCACGATTTAAAATGTGTTTGCTCCTTCCAGAAACGTACTCTTTGGTGTTGAAAATGTCCTGTTGTTTCCTTAAAACTATTCGCTCATATAATTCTACGATGTAAATTTTATACCTTCTCTTTTTTCCTTTCCACTATAGAATTGTATAAATATATAAACACTTGGTAAGTTTCACAGTTTTATTTAACTCTGACAGCTGTTTCGACTTCTTAAGCCATTGTCAAAGAGATGAGTGAACACTAAACAGAGGATGTAAGGGTGGTGGTGAACATCTGTTTAAGGCGTGTAACGGAACATGTGTGAGGTGTGATGATGGAGGGGGGGTTTCAGGAGCTAAGAGAAGTTGAAGTGTCTGTAAAAACTAAATATAATCTGAATGCAAAATAGAAAATTAACTAAACTAAATAACAGATTTATTAAAGGGGATACACAGAATTCAGTTTGTTCATTTGTTAAAATTTTGTTATTTTTATTGCTTTTTTGATTTCTATAATTTCTAACAAATCCATTTTTTTTACCTTTTTGTATGTTGTGGAGTAGTGTTATGTTTTTTGTATCTATGAAGTGATTGTGTTGTAAACAATGATCTGCAAAACCTGTATTGGCTGTATTGGTTAAAATCGCCTTTTTCTGTTCAGAAATGCGATGTTTCAGAGCACGGCTACATTGTCTGATATAAATAGCATCGCATTCTGAACAGTGTATTTCATAAACTCCATTTTTCTCTAGTCTGTTTGATTTTTCTGTTTGTATTAATATTGTAAGATAATTGTTAATGTTACGGTTATAAACCACACGTTGGTTGCCAATTTGTAATATTTCTGTTTTATTTATAATCTTATTTTATTTTACCGTTGATTCGAGTCTTTCTTTTCTTTAAAATTTATTAGTTCGGAATAAATTTATTATTTATTGAATAGTTAATGTTTGAATTTTTTTTATTTAGTTACTTTATTTAAAAAGAATGATCTGGTAATGACAGGTCGTCAACGAGTTTACGGTTATTAGAGCGGTGTTTGCTGTGTACTGTTTTGAAATGTTGCTAAAATAATTAATCTTTAAAATTGAATAGATTGTGTTGTTTTTCCACAATCGATTACTGATTCGACTCAGTCTTGTAAGTTATCTGGTTTTGTCTCCTAATTTCTCAATGTTCTTTACTCTCGCTGTATTTCTCTTCTTACTTGTAACCTGAAAATCCTTTATCTTAACTTACTCTCATAAAATAAAATGCTTTTTCGGTTAACAAATTGGTTTATTTAATAATGTTTAAAACCTGGGTCAGTTTATCGGCTCATGAATCGAACGGGATATTGACCGTATCGACTCGCTCACCAAACTCGACTCGAACAAAAAATGTTTAAAATAAATTACAATATTATTTCTTTATCAGGTAGTGGATTCTTTGAGCTGTTAGGAAAGATCAGAAAATGCTTCAGGATAAAATACAATACATTAAAATTGGTTAATCAACATTCTTAATAACTGATAAAATTAAAATAATGTTTAAGTTAAAAGGTATTGCTATCCTCTGTTCTGTTCCAAATGTCAATCGAAATGGCGAAATCCTCACTCAAAATGGCCGACGGCATACAACTGCTTTGCCCGGAAATCTGCTTCGACTAATTTCTTTAAATTAAATAGTGTTTTAACAATTTAATGCCCACAATGTTGTTGAATAAAGTTTTGTTAAAGTTCGCAAGTGTCTGGTTTAACAGTGTTTTTGGTGAATCTCGTGTTGTGTATGGTATGGTTATTCCATTATGAGGTTACAAAAATCTCACCACTTCGGCGTTAGGCTTTTATACTTGGAATGTGTTCGTTTGAGTAGATCATAATTTTTTCCTTCGATTTTCGGTTTCTTCTATTATTATTGTTTCCTCGTGTAATTTTTTAATGGGTTTCCTTATTTTCTTGTTTCGTTTTTTGCGTCTCTTTACATTTACTTTTAGTTATTCATAAAAAAAATGTTGCTCTCTGCTAAATGAAGTTGATCTGTTCGGTTTGAAAGTTAACAATAGAGTAAACGAATTTTTCCGTTTAGTCAATGATTATGACCAAGCTTTTGTGAGCTCTGATAGGTCCTTATTTCCCGACCCCTGGTCACGTGACGTTAATTATTTGAAATCTTTGAAATTTATATCTGTCACCTCAAATTACTCCCTGTTTATTTTTAGATTAAGTTAAATTTGATTTATACGGTGTTATTGTTTAGCAAAATTTAAGTAATTTGATATCTTATGTGGCCCATTTCGGCCCAGTATCACATATTTTAGCACCTTTATAAATTTAAGTTTTTTAGGCTTTTACATATTTTTTTTTAACACTTCTTATTGCCTTATTTACTATTTTAATATGTTCTAATAGGGTTGTCCTTACTACTAACAATAATTGTTGATCCCTCTTCATTACATATAACATCTCAGTTTTAAATACCTATTAATAATATCTTTATAACAACAATAACGTTGACATTTATGCTACACTCACTTGTTGCACACACCACTAGTCACTGTGACACCGATTAGCGCTTTCGAACGTACCCGTTCATCATCAGATCGTAACTGCCACATCCGTCCCTAACTCCACCCCCTTATATACCTGCCTCTACCGAGGGCGTCCACGTCACTGCAGGTAAACCCATTGTCAACACTACTTCCTACACGCGGGCGAAACCATCAACCCATGTCTATGTTTTCTTTCCTTACCGAACCTACCTTTTCACGTTTTATTATATTATAAAATATTTCTTCATTTTCAAAATTTATCTTAATATTCATTAAATTATTCATACCTTTTTCCCTTTCTTTTATAATTTCTAATTCTTCTATGAGCTTTCTTTCCATCGTATTATTAACTACCTTTATTATATCAAAATTTTCCAACGGGTTATTAAATTTATGATTATCCTCTATAAAATGCCTAGCATAAAGAGAATTCGTTGTCCTATTTCCCTCTCCTCTCTTGTGTTCCTCCCAATCTACATTCGAATCAACGGCCCGTCTCACTCACGTACACTTTTTTACATTCTTCACACCTCAATTTATATACCACATTCTTCTGCAAAATAGGTATTGTTTCTATATTATTATTTTTTATTTTATCAAATACTGTTTTACATCTTTTTATTGCTACGTCTACTCCGTACTTCTGAAAGCACTGTGCAATTTTCTTCATCTGTGTTCCTATATAAGTTACTGAGCCCAAATACTTCTTCTCTTCTTTCTGTTCTACGTCTTTTTTCTTTTCAATACTTTCCATCACTTTATCTACTATGCCCATGTTATAATTATTTTTCTTCACTATTCTCTTTATCATTTTTAATTCTCTCTTTTTTCTTTCTTTCAAACATTTTTGTGCTCTATAACAAAATGCGTTTATTGCCGCCAATTTATATCTGTATGGGTGATACGATTCTTTCGGAATAATTATATCCGAATATGTCTCGTTTCTAAATATGTCAAATTCTATTTTTTGTTATCTTTTATATGTATTCCTATCTTCTTTTACAAATAATTCTATTTCTTCAATACTACCTTCCCAAATAACTAAAATATCGTCAACATACCTTACCCATAATTTTATATTTCCTTTGTACCTTGTACAATTTAATAACCTTTTTTCAAAATCATTCATACATGTATCAGCCAAAATTGGTGATAATGAAGAACCCATGGGTAACCCTTCTTCTTGTATGTAAAATCTGTCATTGAACCTAAAATAATTCTGTTGAACACATTCTTTTATTACTTTAACTAGTTGTTTCTTATATTCGTAATTTCCCATCCTATTATCTTCTACCAAGTTCACTGCTTTCTCTACTGCAATATTAGTAAACATATCTTTAATATCGAGGGATATCAACTTCATATTTTCATGTATGTTTATTCCTTCTAACATCTCTAAAAGCTTCACATTATTTTCTACGTTATACTTTACATCAAATTCATATTTATCTTTTAATATTCTACTCACTTCTTTAGACAACTTATACGTAGAAGCATTAATAAACGAAACAATCGGCCTAACTGGTCTTTCTCTTTTATGTAATTTTATCTGGCATTTAAAATTTGGAGCCACTGGATTACTTTCTGCTAAATACCTCTTCCTTCTATCGTCTATAAACGTTATTTCCTTCATTAATCGTTTGACTCTCGCTTGGTACTTACTGGTATAATCGTATTTTATTTCTTTATATGGACCTCTTCTTATAAATGCTTCTGCTTTTTTAATATATTCATCTTTATTCATTAGAACCATCGTATTCCTTTTTCCGCCTTCGTAATTATGATATTCTTCATGGTAATTTTGGTTTTTAACTTTTTTTTTAACTTTTTTACTGCCACCTTAATTTCTCGTTCTTTCCTTCTATCTTTTCCTTTTGTTCTACATATTTTGTTTACCATATTATGTAGTAAGGAAAGAAAACATAGACATGGGTTGATGGTTTCGCCCGCGTGTAGGAATGGGTTTACCTGCAGTGACGTGGATGCCCTCGGTAGGGGCAGGTATATAAGGGGGGTGGAGTTAGGGACGGATGTGGCAGTTACGATCTGATGATGAACGGGTACGTTCGAAAGCGCTAATCGGTGTCACAGTGACTAGTGGTGTGTGCAACAAGTGAGTGTAGCATAAATTATTTAACCACTAATAAAAGTTGTAGTTTAATAATGTTGACAGCATGTCAGTTCAATGGCTTGTCGTATGTGCTATTATTACTTTCCCTATCCATCTGGTTATTACAATTATGGGTTTTTATATATAATTTTATCAGTACCTTCCCTGTTTCATTAAGGTCAGACTTCTATTTAGTAGTATTTGGTCTGTTTATGACTATATCATATATTTTAGTTCTGTTTTAAAGTTAGCTCATTTCTTTTGGCCTATAGGCTTAGTATTTTGCCATTCTTTCACAATAATTTTCACATAATATACTATTTTACCCTGTACATGACATTAACACTTTTTAACAGTTTTCAACTACTGTTTTTGAACAATTAATTAACATTTGAACAAATAATTATAACAAAACAAAATTATGGCTTCACCATGTATATAAAACTTTTTAACAAATATTTATTCCATCTACTGGTTCTTCATATGAATTACTTTATATGCAAGACCACTAATTCACTTTCTCACTCCACACTGGTTTATTACATGATCTCTGAACATCACTATTTTCCTTTTTTGACACTTATCATTTCACTCCCCCTTAAATATATGTTTTTACACTTTTTCCTTAAATTAATACACATATTTTTAATCTTATTTATTCTACTGTATTGTATTTTCTATCAGCTCAATAACTGTCTGATCATAGCTCTCTTATTATTACTGGTTTTTGTTTATTTATTTTATTTGTTTAATATTTTTATTTATATTGTCCCTGGTTTTTACCAACCTGGTTTGTTGGTACCAGGTTTTTAGTTCAGTCTCTTTCGTTGGGTTTATTTTAGTTTCACTACACATTTATTTTACTCTGTAGTTACTGTGGTCTTCAACTCAATATTGTATGGTTGCTAGTTTATTTCATAGTCTTGTTGCTTATTCATTATATCTTCACTCTACTCTATCGAGTTTTATCGTTGCTTTGATTGTCCTCTCACTTACCATATCTATTGGGTTTATCACGTTACTAACACAATTTTATTATTTCTATCTTTCTTCATAATTACTATTTTTTCATTCTTTATCATTTAATTTTTCTTCATTCACTGTTTTGTTTTAGTTTGTGGACTAAATGTTGTGCTTAATATACACTTATTTATATATCTTTTTATTTATTAAGTATACTAGTACTGGTCATTGATTGTTTTCTTATCTTATCATAGTTCTTTCATGTACGGTGAGGATATGTACCGTTACAATATATATAATCTTTTAGTAGAGGTTGTATCTGGCGTTAATTATTAATACAGTGATTTGAAATTTGGTATGAAAGTTCAAGTACATGCTAAAAATATACAAATTTTCATTTATTTATATCTATTATTTATAAAATAACTAATTTGTTTAAAATCGTCTGTTGCTAAATATTTTACGAGCGATTTGCATAAAAATTAGTTATCGCATATAATTTTTATAAGTTCACTTTTATTTGAAATTTGATCGTGAACAATTTTTATTTAACACTTTTTTTATCCAATTATTAGCAGCGGAAATAATTTGAGAAAAACAGAAAAAGTGCCCAACGAGTCAACAATTAATATAGAATTGTATATTTTACAACATATAAGAATACTAGTATATGCTCCCTGAGCTGCAGACCTCGCTCACTGTTTCCACCGAAGTACATTTATTATTAAACAAATCTTGATATTTATTAATTTTTTCAATTATGGCAAACTTACAAACAAAACAACCGATCAGTCTAATATTTCTAGACTTTGTTGTCCATGACGTGTCCGTTGTTATTAGTTGACCGTATATAATACTACCAACTTGGATCACAAATTATTATTGATAAATTGATAAATTATTACCTGATGGCCTAAACTAGGTTTCCCCATCAGGTAAAAATTTAACATTTTATCAATAATAATTTGTGATCGAAGTCAGTATTATTATATATAGTTAAGCTAATATTTCTTTGGTAATACAGTATAACAATTATAGAGCACACGCTCATATTAAACAGAAATTGTTCAGGTCATATTTCGGTTCAACTGTTTTTAGTCTGCAACCTGTAGATATTCACAATTTTTTAAAGTTTTGTATCGTTCTTTTGGGCCCCAGGTTTCCAAAATTTGAAATTTGTAAAACAACACTATATTCAGGTAGTAGTTAAAATTATCTGTAATTTGATGCACCACGTGAACACTAGGAACTTTATAAAAATTTTCACCCACTACTATTAGGTCCCGATGTCCAAAAAATTTTGGACTTTTACCTTATTTTTTCCTTCCACTGTAGATGGTATATTTTACAACTTGTAATTACATTACATCAAAAACCTATAGTATAGCAGCAAACCTAAAGTCTGGATTGACACTGTCATCACAGAACCTTTCGACCAACAAAAGACAAGGATAACGGCGATTTACTGTGGACGCAAAATTTACTGTTGTATTTCTCCATTCCTGAAAAAAATAAAATACGTAATGTTGTTTATACCACTTATTTATTCGGTTTTTATTACTTATATTTAAGCAATTTGAAACCATTATCACCTTAACCCAACCTTTAATATACAGATAACACCCACTTAAATACAATATCAAAAGAAATACAATTAAATTTTAATAAGTACGCTCCCTTAAATGTAGAACTCGTTTGCTATTTTGAATGAAGTTCATTTATTATGCAGAAATTTCAGTATTAGAAGAAAATGTTCACATATGAGAAGAAAGAACAAACATCTCGATTATGGAAACATTGCATAATCGAAATATCGAATATAAGCGAGGGTACGGCCGCTGCAAAACTGTGGAACATTCTTTCCCTTTTTGTTGTTGCAAACACCACATTCTTTCAAGAGTTGGCCCTGTAGCTGTTTAGGCGGAAGAGTACACAAGACAATGAAACACGTAGGAAAAGGGTGAAATTGAGACAGAAGAAGGGAAAAGTAAAGGCAACAACGAAAACGAGGTGTGTGTGTGTGTGTGTGTGTGTGTGTGTGTGTGTGTGTGTGTGTGTGTGTGTGTGTGTGTGTGTGTGTGTGTGTGTGTGTGTGTGTGTGTGTGTGTGTGTGTGTGTGTGTGTGTGTGTGTGTGTGTGTGTGTGTGTGTGTGTGTGTGTGTGTGTGTGTGTGTGTGTGTGTGTGTGTGTGTGTGTGTGTGTGTGTGTGTGTGTGTGTGTGTGTGTGTGTGTGTGTGTGTGTGTGTGTGTGTGTGTGTGTGTGTGTGTGTGTGTGTGTGTGTGTGTGTGTGTGTGTGTGTGTGTGTGTGTGTGTGTGTGTGTGTGTTAATAAAATAGGTTTAGTGACGCCATTCTAGCGTCAAGTTAATTAAGTCAGTTTGACTCTTTTTCATTAAATTAATTGACACTTAAATACTATCTAGTGTTATTTAATATTAAATTATTAAATTGTAAACAGTTTGATTATAAGTGCAACGTTGTTAATTTGATTACTAAATACAACTGAAGTAGCGTTGCAGTGAAGCTGCTGGATTAACCTGTATGCTACCGGAGCTGCACAACTCGCTCAGTATTTTGAACAAAGTACATTTATTATTACATAAGTTTTAATATTACATAATTTTTCACTTATGACAAAAAATACAAACGTCTCGATTACCCTATCTTTTTATTAATATAACAATATTGTACACCACACAATCATACAATAAACGCTAACAAAAATCAAAACATTTAAATTTGGGTTACAGTTTCTTTAAGTCTGACACCCTTACTTAGTTTTTTACAACTTTATACAAATTTTGGATTTCTTTACTAGGTTTTAGAGCCTCATAATTTTTAAATTTTTAAAACACAACGCTACATTCAGATGTTCGTTAAAATTACTTTTAATTTAATACACCACAATAATATTTGGAATTTTATGAAAAGTGTCAATTAATTTTGGGCCTTGACGACATAAAATCTCACAATTTTTAAACATACCGCAAGTTGTGGTTAAAATTCCCTTTAATGTAACACTCCATATGGGTTTTTACGTTCGTTTTTACGGTTTCGACCCCTTCACGTTTTTGCCTACCGTTCCTCCATTTTTGGAGAGACCAATCTCAAGAACAATATATTTCTGTAGGATAAAATTATGGGCAAGCGCGCCAGGTATAACAAAAATTGGTTGATCCGTTCAAATGTTATTGTGGATATGCCCCAAACAGACAGACAGACAGACAAATGGCAAACGGTCGAGTTAAAACTGAGAACTCTTTGTCGTTCAAATAAATAAAACTCTATGCGGCAACAGCAAATATTAGGTCAGGCTCAGAACTCTGATCATTGAGCCTTTCAACCGACAAAACATAGTACGTACGACAAGGATTACTGCAGAATTACAGGTAATTCGTGGTACTAAGCAATCAGCTGGCAACTCATTTGTGTAACAATTATGTGAACTAATAAAATCTATGATCTCATCGTGGCCTTATTTGCGACCTTATCTAGAAACGAAACAATGGAAATAAGATTGCTGCAAGGAAAAGACACAAGGTGTAAAGACTTTTGAAGAGGAGACTTCAGAAAACAAGATCGGCCAAAATTGATAAAATTATTAACTGGAAAAGGGGCAGATGAATCAACCAGGCCAGGAAATTGAGTGTCGTTAGAATGGGCGGAACAGAAAAAATAGTTAATACCTGTAGCGGAAGAAGAAGAAGAAGAAGAAGAAGAAGAAGAAGAAGAAGAAGAAGAAGAAGAAGAAGAAGAAGAAGAAGAAGAAGAAGACATAACAGTGAAAAAGTATAAAAAGATAACTAAGTTCATTATTGTTTCCAGTGCTGTGACTTTGGTAGACAATCAAATTATCAGTAAGTACAGTGAAACTTGACAACACTTTTGGTTTAAAAAACGACATTTTGTTTTTATTTAAATCACACGTTTCTCACCTACTACGCTGAGACTTCTGTTTGAGGTATAGTTAAAGCGAAAGGAAGTGTTACAATGAAAATTGTAAAAGCTTACAAGTGAGAATCTGAACACTTAGTAGTAAAATCGTTTCTACGTAGGAAACAATATTACAGAAAATGTATCCCAGTGGAGAGCAGTAGAAGCAAACAGTAAACGTGTCTAGCGCTTACCATTGGCTGTAAGGCTGAAGGAATTAGGGGAATACATTTGCTGCATTCTGTTGTAGTTACTTACGCTGTATACACAAATCTGATTTTAGGAAATAATCGTCCAAGTACTGCTATCATTCTGAAACTACACACTACATTCTCTTTGCATATTGTACTGTTATTACAGGACCAACAATTATTGCGGTTTGGTAAAGTTAATAAACATTGCGCGCGCGCGCACACACACACAATTACCAGTTTCAAGTTGGTTTAATTACATTCAACAAACACAAACTCATCGCTATCATCCACTTGACAGACAACGAACGGTTTTGTGGCCGCGGCATCAGTACCCTACAACTCATCCATAGAGTTACAGTTGTCAAGTTACAATTGCGCATTCAACACAATTCGACAACTTTAGTTCTCAGTATAGTTGCTATCCTATAATATTATGTTTCACTGCTTGTGCAGTTTGAAATTCCATTTTTATATACGGAGTTTTGTTGTGAAATAATTCAAACTTGCGACCCGCAATTATGCGTGTTGATGATAATCACGTTCATTAAAACAAATGTCTTGTTTTTTTTCGACATTATCTCTAATGATTTTCGCCAACCTTCATTTCTACACCTTAAAAAATCACGTAGTTTTGAATACCTGGGCTACAGTGTGTCTTATAATGCAAGCAACGACGTGGTGGATAAGTTGCATAAGTTTAACTTTATGTGCGGGACCATCAGACGAACCCTTAAGTCAGGAAGTAAAGGAACACGTCTAAAATTCTACAAAGTGGATGGCTCTTCCCACACTTCTTTATGGGTCTGAGAATTGGACTTTAACGAAAGGCCAGGCCAGTCGCATCCAAGCGGCTGAAATGAGATTTCTCAGGCACGTGGCAGGGTATACTCTCCATGATCATAGAAGAAACACATATATACGGCAGGAACTGAATATTATGACTATGCTCGACAGGATCGCCCAGTATCGGCTGAATTGGTGGGAACATCTTTGCCGAATGGATGACTGCCGCATCCCCAAACAACTATAAAACTATAAGCCGAGGGGACGGAGAGGTGTGGGACGTCGGAGGAAGCGCTGGAGTGACCAGCTGTAATATTTGCCTATTTGATACTGGAACAAACCATTCTTGGTTTAAACCTTGAGGACGATGATGATGATGATGATGATGATGATGACGATGACAAAATCACGTCATCACTTGGTGGTCTGCGATTGGCAGATCCGGTACACCAATTCCTGTACAAATTAAGTGTCTCCGAAGTATCTCGGATCCAAGGCGAGCCTCAGTTACTGGGCGGGTCACAGGTGACTCTCCGTTATGGGGGCCAAAAATGTGAATAAGGATTGGCCAAGTAAGCAGTCCCGAACCAAGGCGGCAGCATTGCAAGGTTGTTAAGGGGTGACCTGTGGCGAGGACATAACTATTTAAAACCACATAGGCTCTATTGGTGGTGCTGTGGCATGGCGAGTAAGTGGCCGCCATTACCGCTCCGTGATGCCTCGCACGGTTCCCCAAACCTATCTCTCCATCTGTCTTTCTGTCTATTTGGAGTATGCCTCTCACGATAAGTTTGTACGCTTCAACGAATTTCCGTTAAACGTGGCATGCGTTTCCATACTTTTGCCCTACAACACAATTTTTTTTTTACATTGGGCTCCCAAAAAAGTAGGGGGCGAAAGGCAAAAATCTGAGAGTATCCAAATTTTTAAAATCGTAAAAGTCTATGTACGGAGTCAATTAAAGAAAATTTTAACTAAAATCTGAATCTAGTATTAATTTTTAGAAATTTAATATTTTAGGACGCCAGAGCTCAAAACGTGAGGAAAAAATTTTTATGAAATTTCAACTTCCTTGTAAGATATCAAATTGAAGACCATTTTAAATAAAATCTAAATATAGTGTAAACTTTTGGAAATACAAACACTTTCTGACACCATGGCCCAAAAACGGTATCAAAAATTCGAAAAAAAAAATTTTAACACAAATCCGATTATTTTTAATTTTGTGTGCTTATTGTATAATTGCTCTATAATTGTAACTTTACTAAACGACATATAGCAAGGTAATGGGGATGTTCCTATGTTTTCAAGCAATGTAAAAATTGTCTAATATGGAAGTTTATCCAATAATAAATATAATTCGTTCAAAATTCTGCAGCTCAGGTATCGGACTGGTAATTTTCAGTTGAACTTTTAAGATGATTACTTAAAATAAACTTGTTACAATCAATGTTTTATATATTTGAGCTTATTGACCAAATTACAAATAATAAAGTCTTCACTTCTTTAAAAATCTATAAGTAATAATTCTGTATTTACGACATTTGACTGTTGGCTATGTGTATAGAAGGCCTACATCGATTGCCCGGTTGACAGTCGATAACACGTTGAGTCGCGGCGCCAATCGTGTTTATCAGTCGGTGAGAGTCTCATTTCGTCGTCGGCGACGCACACATCAGCAATAAAGACTGGGGCAGAGACCATAATACTGCGGCACACAGACCGTAGTGTCTCCCCCCACCCCCACACATTAGAACTGTACGTGCTTTTAGCAGATTGTAATCCGTGTGTGTGTCTTCTTCACCTCTTGAATGATAGTCAGATAATAATTGTTTCCGGATAGGAAACTGAATTACGTTAAAATACGTGTGGATCTTTGTTGGCGTTTAATCCTGATATAACCATCATCAGATAGTGTAGTTAAAGTGAAGTGTCACATTCATTGATTGGTATAAAACGGTCTGTGAAGTATTTGGGCGTCACTCTTGACCGGCGCCTTAGCTTCATAACCCACATCTCCAGCGGCGTCAAAGGCAAGCTATTTCCTTTCCTATCATATCAAAGTTCACTACCTGTGCGAATTTTTTTGTAGGCGATTTAATTACGGCTGGCCCCGCCTCTCGCATCCTAGCTTCCACTGGCACCGGTCTAAACAGTCCTGTTCTGTAAGTCCTCTTGCATTCATTATATCTTCAACGTCCATTTTCCATGAATGTTTAGGTCTTCCTTTTTTTCTTCTAGAGAGTGGAGTCCATTCCCATACCTTCCTTGGCCATCCCTCATCCACCATTCTTTTTAGGTGTCCGAATCAATTCAGTCTTCTTGTTTCTATTGTTTCTATACTGTCAAGGTCGATTCCCGTCCCTTGTCTTATCTCTATATTTCTCACTCTATCTAGTCTTGTTAGTCTACAGCACCACCACCAGTAATCCATCTCCATAGCTCTTATAACGGATTCATTTCTTTTAATAATTTCCCACAGTTCTGCTCCATATAGGCCTATACTTTCGACCACAGTATTATATATTCTGATTTTATTGTTTTTGTTATTCGTAGACTCCAAAGCAGACTGTACAATTGTTTTGTTGCTGGGTTAGCTTCTCCTATTCTTACTTTTATTTCTTGGTTGCTGTCACCATCCGATGTCATTGTTACACCCAAATACTTGAAGTTTTCAATATTTTGTATCACTTTTGTTTCTAGTTCTGCGTCTTGACCTTCACCGCCTACTGTAAGGTACTCAGTTTTGCGGTATTTATTCGCATAAAAACTGTGTGCATTAAACTATCTATTTACCTGCTCTTTCTTAAAGCTACCCTAACATACGCAATCCCAAACCCTCCGTTACATATCCAAATCTCGCTGGTACGTCTGCAATGACGCTATCAGACGAGGGTTGAAAGTTCCTTCCATCGATAAGTTTGTCCGCTCCCTTGCGCTGAAATTATTCACACGAGTCTTTACCTCGTCCTATCCTCATCTCCATTACCTTAGTGGAGACGAAGTTCTACCCTCCAGAAAGACATAAACGTCCCCATGTCCTGTTAGATGAGTCCCCTCCCAATAAGCAATCTTCTGACCCTCACCGCCGCTCCTGCGTCCCTTGACCATCCGTCTTTTTCCTATTAAACAGTAAATAAATCATTCCCTTTCTTTTAAAGGTAAAAACACTATTCTTCAAATCTTCCGATCCTTCTCTAGTCGCCCTTTACCATCCATGAGAAAAGTCGTTGCGGATCGCTCTGCGGTCTTGAAGCAAATTCACGGCCTCAACCTCTCCAAAATATATTCTGGAAGTCGCATCCCAACATTTCGCAACGCTATTTAAGATAAGATTAGCATCAGGGAGCCATCAAGTTATCAAGTTTGGCCAGACACTGCAACTACTGGGGCAAGTCCAGTTGCTGCCCTAAAGATTGATCTTGGTCTTGGTCATTGATTGATGACCACAATGATCATTAATCCAAAGGTTAGTGATGTCTTAAACGAAATAAGTGACTTTGTTAGTTTTATTAGCAGCCATCTTAACACCAACTTTGTCACTACTTATTGCCACACTGCTAAATACTTTGTTCTTGACGAGACCTTTCGGTGTATCCACTATCTTCAGGATAGAGAGAAGCCCTTTGTCGTTTAAGACCTGAAGATGGTGGGGACACCGAAAGGCCTCGTCAAGAAAGAAGTATTTAGCAGTGTGGCAATAAGTAGTGACAAAGTTGGTAATAAGTGACTACTTAAAAAAGAAATATGCTGATCGTGATGGACTACAGTCGTCAGTTCCAAACCACAGGAGAAGAAAACAGGACAGGGAAGAGTTACTACTACTACTACTACTACTACTACTACTACTACTACTACTACTACTACTACTAATACTACTACTGCTCTACTACTTCTACTACTGCTGGTACTACTAGTACTACTACTACTACTACTACTACTACTACTACTACTACCACTGCTACTACTACTACTACTACTACTACTACTACTACTACTACTACTACTACTACTACTACTACTACTCGGTGCTACAGCTCATAAAGAGCCCTGGCCTCCACAATGATATGCCTCCACTCCTCTCTATCCTGTGCAACTCTTCGCCACCATTTGACCCCCAGTCTTATCAGATCTTTATCTACATCGTCCACCCATCTTCTTCGTGGCCTCGGTCTTGCCCTTCTTCCTCCTGGTAGGGAAGAGCTAGTGTGATGATATTAGAAACACGGAATGTAATGAAATGGAAACATCTAGTAAGCCCTGGTATTAAGATATCACGAGGCAGACATTTGAATGTGCTGTAGCTTGCAGACGACTTGCTTGTAATTCAAAATACAGAATCTGCTTTACAAAAATCTGTTCTTAAGCTTTTTTTTGCAAACATTACAATATAAAAATCTATACTACAAAAACAAAGGTAATGGTATTTCCAAACCTAATCAAATTGTAGAACAGGTGAGTCATTTTATCTATTTGGAAAACGATAGTAGTTTAAGATAAGAATTATGATATTGATGTTAAGTTAGGTAAGTTTCGGACGATCTGTAGGACAATCAATTTATTTTTTAGAAACAAGAAGGTAAGTCAAGGTACAAAATTAAAGGTTTAGGAAGTTATAGCGGTCCCTGTACTGTCATATGGGTGTGAAGTATGGACGACAACCAAGATACAAGTAAGTGACATTCAATCCTCGGAAATGGCGTTCTTAAGAAAACAGGAGTCGTATAAAAAATGACGCCATAAGAGAATAATTTCAAGTTTTTTACGTCAATGAAAATTTAAAAATTAGAAAAGAAAATAATGTCAGATTCAACACTGGCCAAACGCGTATGGAATATAAACCCACAAGACACAGGTGTGTGAGTAAGGCTCATAAGACCCAGGAAGAGAGGGCTGGAGAACTTTTGAAGGAATAATAAGCACCTTGCCTATTCCGTAATGTGAAAATGATGATGATGATAACACTTAATCATTAACAACTACTATTAACACCTTTTATATTAACAACTACGTTGAAAACATAACCAGTGCATTTACAAACCTGGTTCCAGGATTCCGCCGATGATCACTGGACGCTATTGAATGGCCTTACTTTAAAGAACTGCAGAAAACAGATCGACAGAACATTAAGTACTCAAAGAAGATCATTGCGTTACAAATACCATATAGTAATTGTCTGAGGATGAACTATAAGAGTTTAATATAAGGCAATAGAGTGCACATAATTTTTGGAAGGATGGAATGACTAGTTTCTAAGAAACCAAGTCAAAAAGGAAGTGAAGTCAAACAGGAAATGGTGTAGAACTGAAAATATTAGCAAATTATAGACGTGTTGATTAAGTTGTTTTAAATAAACCTATTGAGTTAATGACCGAAACATTTTTCCCAGATTGAAAGCTTGAACATTATAAAATTCTAATCCTTCTAGGTTAAAACATTTAACATTTCATTAATTACTTTCGGCAAAATAATGATCCACTTTACATAACGAAACACTTTTTTCAAGGACATGGCAGCAAGCAGTAAAGTTTTATATTAAAACTATTGAAAAATACAGAAATCCGTGTGTATAACTAATCACCGCCACATATAATATATAGCCTATAAACGAAATTTCAAACGCAATATGACGTATACCGTGTGGAAGTGTATATATGTAAATTTTGTGCGTAAGTGAGAGAGAGAATAAGATTACTAGAGTGGAGGCGCATAAATCATGCCCTGTTTCCGCTTTTTTGTGTTATGAAATGTAAAATGCAATTTATGTGACGTTAGCGGCCTTTTTTCTTAAGTCGCTTTATTTCCATAGGGTGACAACATACAAACCGCCATCATAAACGTACGTGAAATAATTCCCAATTTTCTTGACAAGTAATCATTCTTTCCCTTTGGTTTCTCGGTGTTGCTGAGTGAAATCATTTTGTATGATGTAAACAATACGCATGTTCCATAGTACAAACATTGTGAATAGTAAAAGTCTTGTAACCGGTTTTACTATATTTCGTTAACCTTCTTGGTAACCTAACGTTATGGTTTCTATTCTTCAGGAATAGTACTTCTTCTACTTTTTCAACAGCGCAACAACCCATTACTGAGTCAAGGCCTCCTTTAGCAGCCTCCGCCAGTTGTCCCGGTCAAGTGCAGAACTGGCTGGCGAAAGAAACTGACAGGTTTCTGCACATAAAAGTTTTACAGATGGGCTATGTGAATTCTTCGATCCAACCCCCAACCTGGAGGACCAGGAAATTTGATTTCGGGGTGCTCTTCCCCTAGAGACTTGCTTTCACCTCAGCTGACGAGCTCGCTCTGCCCGGTCGCAGTAGGTTAACTGACTCAGCCCATGTGTGCAGCCGTTGGGCTACTATAGCCTCCTCCGCCTCCACACTAGATGGACATCCTGCTGCCGGTGTGCACCATCCTGCCCGGCCAGGACCCAGGATACCCCCAGGCTGTCCTGACAGAACCCCCATCTCTCTTTTGCTTACAGATCCACTCCGCCGAAGGCATTGGTTACCACAACCTTGGAGTGGATTGCTCGGCCCACCGACGTGTAGGTGAGAATGGAGAGTTGGGGTGGAGACGCTGTGCATTTCTCTTCTATGAAAGCATATGTTCGTATCACACCCCCTTTGGACCCCTTCAGGTATAGTACGCTGATCAAAAACTAATTACTTCTCAAACATTTGCCCTGAACGTTGAGTTTCCTATAAGTGATAAACCTGTCTGTCCCAGAGGCAGTAAACTACTGCCGAATGTACATTTTAAAGTTTAAGATTAATGTCCTTTGTTTAAACTGTCTCTTGTGTTTTCTCCAGTTACTTTCGGCTCAGTCGCCGTTGATGAAGCATTTCTTTCAATAATAAAAGAAATACACTTGCGTTTTATTGTACCCAAGTCTGTTCCCTACCCTATTTGCTGTACTTTGCTCCCTCTGTGACCCCCTATCTCGTACTGGGCCCTCCCATTTATACGATTTTTCCTTATGCTCCTTCTGGTCCATTGGAATATCCTGGGGCCGTTAGAAGGCCACATAGCTTCTGATTGAGGTCCGTTGTTTGAAACTAAACTAGAATGTGCTTACGTGCATACGAAAACATGTTGCTTAACTCCGTGAAGACGCTTCATCACATTTGAAATGATGTCAAACAGATTTAACAAGTGTTAAATCCTAACAACGTCTGGTGCAACCAGGCATCATTTAGTCTTACACAGAAAGTATTTTCTGTATACATATTCAGACGGCTTGCAACATGCTGGAAATCGTTGAGTGGAAGGTGTTGCGTAGGATATTCGGACCTGTGAACAAAGGAAGAACCTGACGGGTTCGGTACAGTCATAAGCTCTTTCTGATGGTGAGGCCATGAACTGCGAATGTCGGAAGAAAGGGTACCCCTGCTTGTATAGTGGCTAACCAGCAGGAAAACGGCTAGTAGAAAAAACCGAGAATGCGACGGAGGGATGGGTGTAGCAATGGATGCTAAGAAAATTATAAACGCTAAAATTTTAGGGAGAGAGGAATAAAACCGGGATGGCTGGAAGAGGTAAATTGAGTGCGTCAGGGCTTGATGTGGGCTATAGCGACATCGGAAGAAGAAGACGAGGTTAAAAAGGATTAGCTAATATTAAATCCTAAAGAAATTTAGTCCAACCAGGAATCATTTAATTTTACAACTACAGTATTTTCCTTATATGCTTATTCCGATCTGTCATACAGCTTGCGTCTAGTATTTGTCATCATCAATCATGTGGGTTTCAACAGACGGCAGTGTGCCGCCCCAAACGCACCGACGCTTGAAATTGACACGGCACCGACACCCAGCCATCAGTCTGCTCACGTCATTGCCAGACCCGTACTTCATAAAGAACACGCTCAGTTCCTCTCCCCCTCACTCCTCACTTAATTCTGTTTTCAATTTGTTGGTATATTTCGTGAGCGAATTTCAGAATACACATTATTGCGAGGAAAACTTACTCTCAGTTGGAATTTCCAATTTCTTTAATTAAGTGTCTGTTCTTGTATGATTGTGTTTTAAAATTTGTTCACTTCATTATTTATAATTAGATTTGCAAAGGAATATTACTTGTCGAGTGGTGTTCAGTAGACAAAAAAAATCTATTTAGTAATGTGAAAGTGTGTGTGTTGGTGTATTAATTTTTAAGGCGCGAAAGAATTATTGTTTAAAATATAAACAGCAAAACCACTTTCAAATGATGTTACTACTACGTTAAGGAAACAGCTAACATGTGTGGTTGCGTGACGCTTTGCACGCGCTGCCTGAGCCGCAGGATTACACACTACTCTCGCTTCTTCTCGATTTTTCCAGATGTGCTTTACAGGCGTTTGACGGTTGTTTGACCGGCATTCGGGTCAACGTTGCCATGTATTATACCAGACATACGAAGTATAAAAGCACCGTTCTCGAAGCGGCGAGTTTAGTTTGTGTCTTGTATGGCAATTCAGAGTGCGTTTAGTATAAAGTGGTTGTAGTGAATTACTGTTTTTTGTAAATATCTGTAATCCGTGACTTGTATTATTTAGTACGACATAAATAATACAATTATGTGACATTTGTGCTGTGTTATATTAGTGCGTGTTGAGCGATCGTAAACTTGAAGAATTGTTTGCCTATGAGTGTTCAATGTTATCTTTCATCATCATCTATTCTAAGGTTTAGGCTCCGACGCCAGTTCCGGCCCAACACGCTCCCAATCTCCTGACTGATCCATCTTCATCTTGGTCGTTCTCTTCTAACGTAATACAGCCCCCGCCTCGCTGTGTTAGTTAATGGTTGTCACTGTAGGTGAGCTATCCATTTCTGTTTATATTATTTTATTTTACAACAAAGATTATATATATTTAGTTCAACCCTGATATCTACATTCTGCTCATTCTACTTCTGGTCGATAAGCTTATACGCAGACACAGCTCGTAGAAATCTCATTTCTTAAACCTGCATATGCTGGTTGTCCAGCATATTTTGGCTAAAGCCCACGTATAGAGGAAAGCAAGACTGCTGATTGTAAACTACCTGGTGAGTGTTGGGGATACCCGCACACAATAATTCGCAAGTTACGATATCCACAAGTTACGATCACGGACCTAGTCAGTGTAGGTACAGTTAACGTGGACTGTTCCTTTCATTGTTGTTTTTGAAACTCATCACAAATTGTCTACGTTTGTACATAGTAGTACCAATTAAAGGAGTCATCGAATTGTTTTATAAAGTTCAACACAAACGTGTTACGTAACACGTTTGTGTTGCGAATGAAACAGTAACACATTTGGTTATGTCAAAGGACAGAACCGCGCAGTCGTTGTTGCGTGAATAAAATTTAATATTGTTGATAGTCGTTGAACACAAGTAGAATGGAAAACAAACCAAAAATAAACACAGCGGTATAGGAGAAGAGTGTTACAAAAAAAGTAAACAACAGAAGTCATTCAACACGCTTTAATTGTTTGTTTACGTGTTTTACAAAACAGTCCCTCCTCCTTTCGCTCAAACTAATTTCAATTTGCCTGTTTTTTGTCTGAGGGATTCATTCACGCATATCATACATACACGCAATAACTAACCACAAAATTTGTACAGCTTCAGTTCGGATATTAATATGTGTCGATATTTCCAAGTCGTCAGATACTCCTGTTAAAGTTCATGTACGTAAAATTTTTCGTTATCATCGTCTTCATCACAGTCCTCCATCATCCTTGTCGTCGTTGTTTCGGCGTCAACATTTTAATCATCAAAAAGAGCTTACGTTTGTCAACTTCCTGTTTATGCTTCTCGTCTTGTCGTTTCTCGGCTTCCATCATCAGTGTTTTCTTCGTTTTTGTGCTCCTTCTGTTTCCCGTTTACGTTCTTATCTTTGCAGTAGCACCGCTTGGAAATCTCTTCCAACGTCTGGCTGGTATCAGTATTTTTCAAACCAATTGTTACCCACACTGAGATTTTCTGACTCCGAGGCTGCTTTGTATACTACAAGTATTTCTAAGTTTTACATGAACAGGTTACTGGCCCGTTGCACAATCCCGTACCAGAAGGACCAGAGACTCTTCTGTCAGGGTTGCCATACCTTAGCCGAAACGCCCCTGTTCCGGGCGCAGAAGATTCGCCCTCACCCTTCTCTTTCTGAGATAGGATTTGGTGGCTTTGTATCAGTTATTCTGATACTGAACGTTTCTTAGTATTTCCAGTGCTCACCTATCGGCATCAGTGACCACTCTAAGATCCTAAGCCACCCAAAATTAAGAAATTAGAATTGAAAAAGAAAGACACCTTAGCCCTCGATTATTCTAATAGCGTCGAGGCCAAGAGGCAGAACAAGGGGCAATCAAGACAGACTAGATAGAAAAGACTAAAGGAAGGGATCTCACCCAAGACAAGTTGAAGCAAAGTGAAAATCCAGCTAGGGCACATCGGGATTGCCAAACCCGTATCTGCAAGATGCGGACGCCTGAAGTCAATTAAATTCAAAAAGAAAAGCGGCAAGATACAGAGTGCAGTTTCTTCGAAATACTTTAAATTATACATTTCAAGATAGAATAAAAGATGAAGAGAGCAAAATTCAACGTAAATGACATAAATGAAATTATTGCAACTTACATAAGACAATGGTTGGATCATCTGCAAAGGATGACAGAGCATCTATTGCCGAAAGTGGCACTGAACTATAAAGACATTGGTAGAAGAGACGTGGGTCGTCCGAGGATGAGATGGGTGCCGGCACAGGTTTATATAACCTAATCCTTGAAGAGGAGAAGAAGAAGAGGAAGACTGAGCTCTTCTACGAATGATCCCCTGTCCCCACAGTTAAAGATCCTACACCCGCTTTTTACGACGATCGCACGACTTCTTGTCCTTCAACTGTGGCAACAGAACAATTGAACAAGATCATCATCAGCATCATCTACCTGTCCAGGATTAGGCAAGTTGCCTGTTCCGGATTCACCATCTCCGTCTCGGTCTGCCAACATTTCTTCTTCCGATTGGCTTATAATTCAGGATTTTTCTTGGAATTCTTTCTAGAGACATGCGCATAACGTGCTCTTTCCATCTTTTTTATAGTTTTTCACTAGTTACGTTACTGGTTGTACTTTTAATTCCTCTCTTATATCTTCGTTCTTTATGTGATCTAATCTTATACAACCTTTCACAGATCTAAGATATTTCGTTTCAGACGTTTCCATCTGTCTATAATCTTTCTTTCTTGGTGCCCATGATTCGGACCCGTATAATAGTATGGGGACTGCCATCACCTTATAGAATTTTATTTGTGTTTCTTTCGTGGTCTTTCCTTTAAGTGTTCTCCGTAATGTCCCACATATTCTATGGAAGTTGTTTGTTTTATTACTAATATCTTTGTCTTCTTCATATGTAATATCACATCCTAGGTAATTGAAATGTGATACTTGCTCTAAAATATTATTTTCAATTACAATTTTTGTCCGAATCGAATCTTTTCCTAGGAATGCCATGGTATTAGGTTATTTCTATTGAAATGTTCAAGTTATAACCTTCTGATAACAGATTTAGGTTGTGGATAGCCAGTTGTAATTTATCCTTACTATCTTGGATTACAAATTGATCATCGGCAAACAGCAAAGTGTTTAGGAACTCGTGTCGGTTAATCTGTATACCTAGAGGAGCAATTTGTTTCCATTCTCTCACGAGGTCATCTATATATATATATATATATATATATATATATATATATATATATATATATATATTGAACAGTGCTCCCTAAACAGTGCTTGAACAGTGCTAGGAGATAAAGTGCATCCCTGTCTGACACCGTGGTTGGTCATAATTTCTCATGTTAGCTCTTTGCTGGTTCCAGTTTCAATTATAATTTTATGTTTTTTATAAAGAGCTTGTACCATTCTAATCAAATGCATTGAATATCGTCGTTTCTCCATTATGTGCCAGAGTTTGTCTCGGTGGATACGATCAAACGCCTTTAGGTAATCTATGAAGGCTATGTGCGTCTCTAAATTGAATTTCCTACCCTGTTGTATTATCTGCCTGAAACTGAAAACATCGTCAGTGCCTGATCGTCCTTTACGGAATCCTGCTTGCTCTTCAAGCAATATAGTTTCGGAGATAGTTCTAAGCCTTTCATTGATAATTCTGCTGTAAAGTTTGCAAGCAGCATTTAACAGACTAATAACCCTATAACTTTCTGTTTTGTTTCTTTCACCTTTTCAAACAAGGATAGGACTTTAGAAGTGTTCCATTCGTCAGGGATTTCATAACTAGTCCAGGACATGTTAAAAAGGTGTAACATTCGTAGATGCAGGAAGAGGCCTCCATATTTGATCATTTCTGAATTGACATCATCTAGACTGATGAACAAGATAAATCACTGTTTATAAGAGTCAATCGCTCTGTTTACAAGCCGTGTAAGTTTTCAGTTAAATTTGAAGCGTTTTGAACCACAAAACTGTTTCTGGTCCTCTACCAGTTTGCTCATCTGCAGTTACGTCCAATACGAGAGTCAGTTGAAAAGTTCGCGGAGCGACAGCTGAAGCTTACCGGTGAAACTAAGTTTTTCGTGTGCTGCAAGATTTGTATTTTATGTGAACCCCTGTTAAATTCCAAATATATCTATAAATGTATTCATTGTTTAGAAGCTGTTTAAAATTGACGTGTCATGCGTGTTTTGAAAAACTGACAAAATCAAACATTGTGGTGTGATTATTTGTTAAAAAGTGTTTAGGGCCAACGGAAATTCAAAACGAAATTGTAAATGTGTCAGGAGATGCTGCGACTTAAAAACCAACGATTTGTAAGTAGGCACTTGAGTTTAAACCTGTACGAGCATTGAAAACGTGGTCGCACTGAACGCCCAAAAAATGCAACAACTCCAGATGCGGCAGCCATCTTGCACAACGCTTTTTCACACCAAGTTCTTGAGTTAAAGTATGATGCACACGCTCATATAAGATGCCTATGATTTTAGCAACGTCATCCCCTCCTCAATCTGCGGTATTCTAACATTCTATGAAATTTTTCAATAATGCCATTTTTTGTTGCATTTTTTGGACGTCCACTGCTGGGATCGTCTTCAGTGCTTTTACGACCAGGTTTAAACTCGAGTGTGCCCTACTTACCGTTCTTTCTAAAGACGCACCATTTACCTAACACATTTATATTTTTTTTCCATTAGCGCTAAAACGTTTTTAACAGAGAATTCGTCACAATACGATGTTTGATTTTATGCATTTTAAAACCACGCGTGACAGGAAAATTTCAAACAGCTGGTAAATAGTTAATAAATTGACAGATATATCTGTAAATTAACAGGTGTTCACGCGAAATATAGGCTACGTCTTGCAGCACACGAAAGATTTTAGTTCTACCACTGAGCTACAGATGTCGTCGCTCCGCAAACTTTTCAACTGACCTTCGTACATTTTAACACGCACAGTAACAAATACGGAGGATTGGAAACAGCAAGAGAACACTGAAGCCTTCACGAGCTATCTTCACAGGCTTCAGTATTTAAAGGTGACTAATTTCAAGACAACTCATACTTGCCATAAAATGTCGAAAAAATTTTAAAGTTCTAAAAGGAGACGGTTCGCCTTCTACGGATCTAAAAGGAGACGATACTCATAATGATGATGATGACGATGATGATGATTTCCACAATAACAGCCGTCTAAACTGTGGCGTAAATACGGGGGGCATCAGGATACCAGTCTCACCAAGAGCTATTAAAAATTTCAGTGAAATTTTATAATCACTTAACGTATCCCAATTTTTAAACTAGTGAAATTTTTAAACTTATGTTGAAATAAGACTTATTAGTTTTATATATAATTACGTGGGAATAATCTTCAATGTTGCACTTTTTCTGAAAAAAAAACTGGGAATCCAGCCTTCAAGCTAGTCTTAACTTCTACTTCCCACAAAATAGTGTGTCCTCACCCCAGCTCCTAGCTAAGCCAGTGCACTAGATTGTAAGAAAATTGTGTTTTGTAAGCATATTCATGGGAAAATTGCTATCCATTAGATCCCTTTAGGTCGCCAAATTTATAAGTACACGAAAAAATTCAGTTTGAAGCTATCATAAAGTTATGAATTTGAAAAAGTGGCAACAATGGGTAAGCCTAATGTGAGCTGCTTCCGTAATTATATATAGGAATGAAAGCGAGAGAGAGAGAGAGAGAGAGAGAGAGAGAGAGAGAGAGAGAGAGAGAGAGAGAGAGAGAGAGAGTGAGAGAGAGATGGTTGTTAGACAGGGAGAGCAAACGAGAAAGGACGAGATATTTTACTATCACTGTTTAGAAGCACTACAAGTTTCTATTCCCAAACGCAAAAACCTCTACACAGAAGCATTAGAGCTCTCATGTCTAATGCATATACACAAAGACACACACACGTGCGCGTGCTATTGAAAGACATTAAACAAGCGACAAAACGCTTTCAGCTGTTTTATATGGTAATATCGTAGGTTGTAGCTCGTAGTTTTGCTCTCTTTCTCTCTCTCTCTCACTCTCGCTCTTTTTCTCTCTCCATTTCACAGAGGTTTCTTCAAAACGTTAAAGCGGTGATTAGACTTTGTGTTTATAGTTGGCAGTGAGATGAAATTTGACAATTCAGTATTAAACGAAGAGCCATGATTATTTTGCTAAAAAGGATATCGTTGTGTTTGAATGTTTCTTCACGTCCGCAGTTTAGCTATTGCTTCAGCTTTAGTATTTGAGTGCTTGGCTAATGCCGAGACAGACGACTATGTTAAGCATCAATTTTATTACATCAGACGGCCCTAGCAACAAAATTGATTACACATTTGTTTAGATCTACCGAAGGGTTCACTTTCGCGATGACGTCCAATTGAACTTGTTATCCGTGAAGGTATGAATACTTGGCGCCTTGTCACTTGGCGGGGTTAAAAGTCTGGTTTAGATGTAATTATTCTATTGGACCAAATATATAAGGTATACTACTAATGTAATGCATACTGACCTATACGATAAGCCGAAACTTCTGCTAACGGTAAAAAAAGACTGCGTGACCCTTGCTTGAAGAAAATTATAGCTTTTTGAAATGACATAGCTGGCGAGCTGGCAACGTTTACATGCAAAGCACTTTGATTACGACATCCAGTGGTGGCCGGTCCGGTGGATGTCTGGCCTCATTATTAATTATACTTAAAGGTCCAGTGCTGTTGTGTATCCTGTATCACTAATACGACATCCCAAAAATAAATCAGACACGATGTAAAATAAATATAAAACTAAAGTAATGAAGTGTTCCAGAACTGCAAAGCAGAAGGAGTGAGATGTTTCTGGATAGTAGAAAGCTAGTTCAAGTTGATAATTTTACATATTTTATGAAATGCATTATATCAGATGGGAAACGCATCAGCGCTGCGAAAAGTAGAATCACACAAGGAGAAGAACCATTTTTAACATGATAAAGTTTTTAGGCTCGGGGGTCATTCCACAAAAATGTAACGTCATCGAAAAATGTAACGCTTCCACACTTTCGATTCCCCACAGTCTAGAAATCTTCGTCTCTGTCGTTTTAACATGATAATGTTTGTTATATAGCAAAAATATATTTGTTATATAGTAAATATTTGTTATATGCACATTATACGTTTCAAAAGTATAAAAACATTATCATGCTTCGATGTTTCGGTTTCGTCGAAATTTCTTTAAAGTTTTTATTCAAGAATAGATCTCTTCTGCCGTGCAGAAACTTGTCCTTGAAAACCAGAAAAAAATGTGTAAAGGGTTTAATTTTGTGAATATGCAGATATGGCTCAAAAACCTAGACATTGAGGAAATTAAAGAGGAGGTACCTTCAAGCTTTTGAGATGTGGTACTGGAGGACAGCCTTAAAAATGAAGCTGAAAAAGTATAAAGCGATGATATTTTGAATACAGTGAATGAAAGAAGGACGCTGAGTGGAGGCATTGCGGAAAGGAGAAGCAGTATTGTTGGTCACCTGGTAAGCCATTGAAACTGGTTCGTCACCCTAATCGAGGGAATGATCAAGGGGCGTAGTGAAAGTGTATGATCCAGACAGTATTAGACGCTTCGTATAAAAGAAGGTACGTAATTATTAAGAGACTTTCTATGGAAGGGAAGAATTTGGAAGCGTACCAACGTCTGGGTTGAGGAGAAGACGTTTACTGACTATTTACTGACTATTTCTTCTTCAGAAGAAGAAACGACTATTATTCAATATTTACTGACTTACTTACCTAACTGTAAACCTCTATGAAAGGAATGAATAGATTAACTAACTGTATATTAAATAAAATTATAGAATTGTTGAAATCATTACGAAGGCCCATGTCCAAAATGAGAACACCTTTTGGCTAAAGATAAGACATGATCTCCGCAAATCTTCAACTCATAAATAGGTTATTCTGCGTCTTACAGTATGTGTACTTTAGAGAAATAATTACCTCGTTGATTACTTGTTGTCGCTAAGATAAGATTGTAATTAATCTTAAGAAGATAAAACTTCCTATTTAGCAGGATGCACCATTCTCACATGAGACATCAAACAAGCGGTAAGCTATAATTTATTTAAACACCGCGTGGCAAGAAGCCTTGGTATAGCTGAGAATGACTGAACAAAGTAGGGCAAAGGGAAGGCAGCAACGCAGATACGGGAAGCAACGGGAATACAATCCAGATACAGTTGGCTTGGCGATCAAAATCAACAGCAAAGTAAATTAAGTGCTAAGTCCCAAGGGAAAACATTCATTACACTTCTCTGACTTTTCACTTCCGCGTACTGCGTGCAAATGGAGTTAATCTTATGTTACAAATTAACAGCCACTCGACAGAGCACGCGCATGCCTAGAGTAGTATTATTCTGTCTTTGTATGTTGCATAGGCTCTAATACAGTGGTTTCCAAGCTTTTCACTCCGCGGACCCCCTTAAAAATATCGGTATGGAGAACCATACATGACTTCCATATTCTAAGATTTATATTTAAAATCATTTTCAGCCAAACAGCCAGGCTGTGTCTTACCTGCCTTTTTATTGCTGTATTAAATGAAAAATATTATATTACATTAAAATGAAAAAATTATAATTTTATTGCCTGGCAACAAAATTATTTTATTTTTAACAATTACCATTGTTTCAAAAAGTTTAAATAAATTTTCAAGTACTTTACTCTTGTTAAAACGTAAAAGGTTGCAGGTAAACTACCCCTTCCCCTTAATCGATCTTCACCAAAATCGAAAGTCATTGAGACCTCTACAATTCAGGGACGTATGCAAAACATTATTTGATTCTGTTTCAATTTGCGGCTGTTATCGTTTGCCATAGAAAATACGCTTGATAAAAAGACGTTGCAGGTAAACTACCCCTTCCCCTCAACCGATCTTCACCAAAAACAATAGGTCTTGAGTACTCTACAAATCAGGGCTGTATGCAAAACATTATTTGATTCTGTTTGAATTTACGGCTGTTATCGTTTGCCATACAAAATACCCTTGTTAAAAAAACGTTGCAGGTAAACTACCCCTTTCCCTCAACCGATCTTCACCAAAAACAATAGGTCTTGAGAACTCTACAATTTAGGGCTGTATGCAAATAATCGTTTGATTCTGTTTGAATTTGCGGCTGTTATCGTTTGCCATAGGAAATACCCTTGTTAAAACATAAAATGTTATAGGTAAACTACCCCTTTCCCTTAACCGATCTTCACCAAAAACAATAGGTCTTGAGAACTCTACAATTCAGGGCTGTATGCGAAACATTATTTGGTTCTGTTTGAATTTGCGGCTGTTATCGTTTGCCAAAAAAAAAAATTCCATTGATAAAAAAAAACCGTTGCAGGTAAACTATCCCTTTCCCTCAACCGATCTTCACCAAAAACAATAGGTCTTGAGTACTCTACAAATCAGGGCTGTATGCAAAAAATTATTTGATTCTGTTTGAATTTGCGGCAGTTATCGTTTGCCATAGAAAAAAAATCTACAGATAGTCACACAGACAGACAGACACACAGACACACACACACAGACACTTTTCGGAAAACGACTTTTTTTCATGTTTTCAGTGTAGTAGAATCAGAATCTGCAATAATCTCGAACACGATTTTTTTTGCCATCACCATACTTCCATTCCTTAAGGAATATGGAAGTAATAATTTAAAAATTACGGACCTTGTCTCAGTTCTGCAATAAAAGAGTAAATAAGATAGAAACTCTTATATTTTAATAAAAATGCATTAAAATCAAATTCTCTTAACTTGCAAAATTATAATGTTAAACATAATTATAATTATGATACTAAATATAGTTAACAATGAAGCTGCTTTTAAACAATTAACTCTGCAATATTGGGTGACAATTTCAATATTATCAGACATCAAGTATATTTCTTAAGTTTGGCTTCAAGTACGTAAGCAGGGAAATGCGGTTTCACACAGATAAGTAGAGGGAAACACAGTTAAACGCTTCAAAGCTTTTTTGCAAATTCACGATAGTCAATCATTAAATATAACCAGAAATCAGCTAGCTGTAATTTCAAAAACTGTAGTTTTAATTAACTGTCAGTTAAAAGTTCTGTCAATGAACCTTCTTTTTGTAGTGTAAGAGAGAGGTCTAGTCAGTTCGTCTGACAAACAAATCTGCTACAAGACATGATTTAAAGACATTATTAAAGCCATTAGTTTGAAATTACTTTTACAATTACAATTATTTTTAACCCAAAAGAAAATGCTGGAATCTTCTACTAATTGTTTTAAGTTTCTAAAATTTAGATTTTATTTAGCATAACAAGCGGAGAAAATTACGGTATATTCTAACTTTCTTAAAAGTGTCTGCGGATCCCCTGAAACATTGTCGCGGACCACCAGAGAATCACTGCTCCAATATATTTTGTGTAAATACAGACCTCGGGAACGTCATTTTTATAAAGAGTTAAAAGGTATTCTAACCTCGACAGTATAAGAGATGCGGCCATAAGAGAAGAGCTACAAGTTTTTAACTTGAATGAAAAATTAAAAGATTAGAACTAACGGTAGAATGAGCAACTTAGAAAGAATGTCAAATTCCAGACTGGCCAAACAACTCTGAAAGCACAAAATTTTAGGACACAGGCGAGTGGGTAGACCCAAGAAGAGATGGTTGGAGGATGTTTGAAGGCGGAACAGGCACCACCTTACTTATGCCGTGTTGTGATGATGATAATGATGATGTTTTGAGTAGGGTCTGGAAGGGTTTTGAATAGAGTACACTGGAAATGATGTGTAATTATAATTGTGAGAATGCCATGGATTGAGAACTTAGAACAGTGGCATAAGTCACCAGAGAAATTAATAGACTCATTTTTGTTAACAATGTGAACATTTCTGTGGCAGTATTTCTCCTTATGAACGGTATACATATTCTATATACACTATACACAAAGAATGTGACCTCAGTCTTATCGGTAATGTAACTTACCTTACTTACCGACAGGTAAGAAAGAATCGCAGACATCATATTAATACAATTACAAGTTGTATAGATACATCGGCTAGGCTGTAGTATATATGTTACGCCTCAAGTAATTGCATAACTGCGTAATAGCAGGACGGATACTGACTTATGCATCAGATACATGGATTCTACGTAGATCAGATGAGAACCAACTAAATATATTTGTAAGGAGGATCCCAGGGAAAATGTTGGTTCAGTGCAAGAGGAAACAGCCTGGAGGAAAAGTAATAATTTGAGCTCTACACTTTTTATGACCAACCTGATGTGGTCACCTTTATTCAATTAAAAAGATTAGAATGGGCTACATACATTATACTCTGCATGTAAAAGCAGAGTTATTAAGAAGATATTTAATCCAAAACCAGGACATAAAATGAAATGTGGACTTTAAAAACTGAGACGGAGGGACGAGGTGACTCAGGCTTGGAATTAGATACTGGAGGAATATGGCTATGAATATAGAAGAATGGCGAAATCTTCTGAAGAAGGCCAGGGCCCACAAAGGGTTGTCGAATCAATGATGATGATGGATGATGATGATGATGATGATGACGGAGTATCTTCAATAAGGTGAAAAAAATTCGCCTGTAAACGAGGACAAACCCAAAATAACGCCATATCAAAATAAAAAAGGATAAAAATCTACGGAAATTCACATGCAAGGAATAGATAAAATGGGAAAGAAAAGAGAGAGAGACGCAACAACGTAGATTATTAGCACAGCAGTGGTACCTTGAGAAGATTTCATTAGAGCTGTTCCCCGTGTCTCGTCTGTGTAAACATGCACGCTTCATTTAAGCCTTTCATGTGGCTTTAAATGAAAGGCTTCGACTAAATTAAATTTGAGACACCAGTATGTAAACGTTGCACCTTTGTTCTAGCAAAGAGATTTTTTAATTTTATTTTCGTATTCACTATTGTAGTTAATATTGTTACGACATTACGGAAAAATCGACGTGTTTCTCGAATGTTCCAGAGGAATCCGGCTGTAATGTAGTGTGCGTACGTGATTTCAACATGCAATCGCGAGACTTTTTCTAGACGTCACCAGCCGCGAGCACTGTTTCAAGGCCGCAATCAATTATGTCCTATGTAGCGCTGATGTGAAATGTTCTGGTGTCTGAGCGGGGTATAAATACAAGGCTTCAGCAGCGCTTAGTTGAGTTATTGTCGGGCGATTTGCACAGTGCGGTTCGAAGTATTGTGGCGAAGTGTTATGTGTTTTATAATTGTGCGGGACAATTTTAATACAATTGTGTTTTATATTAGTTGACATTTTTATTGCGTATGAACAATCTTTATTTGATTTCTTGTAAGAGACTATATTGCTGATTACAAACCGTTTAATTGTGATAATTAAAGCTGGTGCTTTGTGACTTAATTGTTGTCTTATATTTTGTACCATACGACGATCAGTTAGACCGTAGCAACAATACTATGATACTAATGCATAAATTTTCAAGCGTCGCTAGCTGAGGACGAAGAGGTTCAGTCAGTTCTCTTTAGAGGACAGTAGTGTGGGAGGATGAAGTGTTAACTTAGTATAGTTAAATTTCTCGTTGACAACTGGTCCCAAAGACTTATACTTTTTACATTTTTTATCAATTCTCTATTGACTTTCATATTTCCTTGAGACTGTTGTGTCTTCTTTTAAAGAAGCATAAATTTTTTTTTAACATTCAATGTCAAACTATTTTCTTCACTTCTAGCCACAACCTAGGCAATCAATCTGTGTAAATCCTTCAGACATCCGACAATCAGTTCAGTATCATCTGCAAACTATAAAATTTTATAGGTTTTCCGTTCACGTTGATTCCTGTTAACTCTCCTGCAAATATTTCCTTAATTAATTATAAGTATATTACTACTGACTCGGAACACTACGTTTTTTATTGGTAAAAATGTAAAATTTTTACCTTATAGTCTGAACTAGTTTTTGCTTATTATAAACTTCGTGATTTGTTGAGGGAAGTTTTGTTAAAAGTGATGTGTGCGATGATTTTTCTAACCTTCAGTTTCGTGCTCGTGTAGGTTTGTACTATAGCTCGTCTTGCTGTGTTAAATTCTGGTTCAGGCTATAAGGTAAAAATTTCACATTTTACCAATAAAACAAGTAGTGTTCCGTGTCAGTAGTATTATACTTATAATTATAACTCAACGCACTCATCATGGACAACAAAATCCAAGAACGTCCTTAATGGTTTCTTCTGAATACAGATTATACGTTACATATTAATGAACACTGTCGAAAGGACACAAAACTGTAAAACCCATCGTCTTATTTCTATTTAGTCAGAATTCTTGTTTCCCACTGTTAACACTGCCTTTTGGTTAAAGCAAAGGCGATTCTCATATCTTTCATTTCCAAGTTTGTATCGTTGCGGGATTGTACGTATGAGTCGATTATGTCAAACTCTATAAAAGGACTCTATGTTACTTCTCTTATCACACCGTATTTTGTTCACCTCTTAGCCCATTAATTTCTTATCATTTTCCTCCATATCTACAGTGCTTTTCCTGCAAGCCGTATCTTCTCCTGACTTTTCAGAGTCCAGCTCTCGCATCCATAAAGCAGCATGCTCCCGATCAATGATTTTTCCAGGAGCGTTCCTAATCTGTAAGTTAAGATAACAATATCTTCTGTTGTACGTGCGCTATTTTCTTCTTCGCTAACAAAAACTATTGTCTGCAGATGAAGGCTTGTTCTGTGGAAGAGTTCATATAGCTACGTTGAGACGACTTATAATGCGCGTGTTTGCGCAACTTCTCCACTTCGCGCTTACAAAAGTAAGCGCCTTTTGGTCGATTACTTTACCGGCTTCCACGTCATTTTTGCCACTTACCACGACAGGATTCAGAACTGCGTACTGTTGTCGTCCTTTAGGTGAGCGCTAGAACCAAAGCCACTTGTGCCACTGACAGCACCTTGTTTATTTACCGATACCACAAATAAAAAGATAACGCACAAATATAATTTTGATCTACAAACGTTGTTTAAAACACGCGCACTAACTATTTAGCCCACTAACTGAACTCTGAATAAATACTGACGTTTTACTCCGTCTTTTATAGTTTGTATATAGTGGACATGATTAGGTTCGCAGATGACATAGCAGTGACTGCAGAGAGCAACGAAGATCTACAAAAGATTCTCGACACAATAGATCAAGTAATGAAGAACGAATTTAATATAAAAATAAATGAACAAAAGACCAAAGTCCTAGGCTGTAGTCGGAAGGAAGAAGATCCAGTCAGAATAACTCTTGGAAGTAATATTGTCCAGACAGTTAAAGAATATAACTATCTAGGAAGTAAAATTACAAGTGATGGACGTAACAGTAAGGAAATTATAAAAATAATTAACTAATCTGAAGTTGCTTTCGACAAACAGAGAAACCTCTTCACTTCAAACACTATCAGCCTAAAAGTAAGGAAGAATCTAGTAAAGACGAACGTGTGGAGTGTTGCCCCATACGGGAGTGAATCTTGGACGATTGGTGAAAGTAACAAGAAAAGACTCCAAGCATTTGAAACCTGGTGCCACAGAAGAATATTCAAGATAAGCTGAAGGGAGAAGATAACGAATGAGGAAGTTTTTAGAAGAGCTCAGGGGGAGAAGGAGCTTTCTACAAAATTTAAAAGGAAGAAGAGCTAAATTTATAGGGCATATACTACGACAGGTTGGTTAAGAGAGTAATAGAAGGAAAATTGAAGGGGAGGATCACAGAGGACGATCCCGTTTATACTACATGAAACAGCTTATAGTCGATATGAACTGCACATCATATTGTAAGTTGAAAAGAAAAGCAGAGAACCGTGAAGAATGGCGAGCTGCCGCCAACCCCGCCTATGGGCTTCTAACCTAGACAAAGCGATATAGTTGGTAATGACGTCATTCACAACATGCGTGATTTGTGTATAACAACTTTTTAGTACAATCAAAGTCGATCAACCTTTTTCTAGAACGTAGTAGAACAAACTATGCTTATCCATAAATATAGTTTACACTTATAGAGAACATTCTAGTGTATTATATAAATATTGTCTATCAAAATAAATAAGTTATCCATCAATTGTGGATACTGTAAATAATGTGACTAACATAACCATTAGGTTGGTAATTACTTAACCAACGTATTATTCTAATGACTAATAGTTTTAATAATATGACAAACAGTTTTGATAATACCAATTAAAATATCACGCAATATATTATAGGATATTCATAATATTGGTTTGAATTTGCGTTGGGGTATACAACAATAGCCACTTTTGGACTGCAATTACACGAGTACGATTGGTGTGAAGTGACAATTTTGAATTGTCGTGTGCGGGCACGTTTTAAGCGGTGACTTGTATTATTTTGTGTGTCACTTAAAAAGTAAGTGACTATTTTTGTCTGTTTCTTTAGTGTACATTAGACAACCGTAACCAGAAAGAATTGTTGTGAACTAGTGTCTGTTTATTTAAACTACAATTTCTAAATATCAAATTCCATGTGTTTAATTATTCCGTTTTCACTGTTAAAACACGACAATCCTGCGACCGTTGTAACGTTTGGTGAATAAAAACGGGGTATAGGATCTTTAACAGTAAGAACGTGCACAATAATTGATTTGAAAAAAAGGATAACAGTTAGGTGATGGAACGTTTTCAAGCGGTACTACTACAAACAGAGGAACGACAAAGAGAAGAAAGTAAGCGGGAAGCAGACACGAAGCAGACAAACGAAGAAAAACACTGATGCTAAAAGCAGAGAAACAATAGACCGAGAAATGTAAGCAGGAAGCTGAAGGAGCTCTTGATGATGATGACGACGATGATGATAATGATGACGACGACGACGACGACGACGACGACGACGACGACGATGATGATGATGATGATGATGATGATGATGATGATGATGATGATGATGATGATGATGATGATGATGATGATGACAAAGAACTTTACGCTGAGAAATGTCAACAAGAGGATCTGACGATTTGAAAATGTCGACACATATTATATCCGGATTGATCATAATCATCATCATCATCATCTAAAGGCTATGCCTTGTCGAGTTAGCCGCGTCTCTCTCACTATCATTGTCCTCTTTAAATCACAGTACGATAGGAAGTTCATCTCCTTTCCCATCTCTTCGAAGAACGCTGCTCTTGGTCGTCCTCTTGGTTTTTCTCCTAACCTTAAGAATTGGTTGTGTCGTAACACGTGCCCGATCAATTTTGCCCTTTTTCTTCCAAACATTTTTAAAAGTGATCTATCTTCGATCACTTCTGCGAGGACTTACTCATTTCTTTTCGTATCTATCCAACTCGTCCTAGTCGTTTTCCTCGAGACCCACAGTTTTAAATCCTCCCAGCTTCCTCCTTTTTTTTTCGAAGGTTCACGCCATAAGTTAAGACACTCCACACAAAGAAGTTACACGTAATATTTTTGCAAACTTTTCCTGACCTCCATACTTCAGTGATTAATTGTAAGTAAATTCCTTTTGTTCTTAAACGCCTGCTGTGCTACAGCTATTTTTTTTTTATCTCTGTCCTATCTATTTTCACAAGTAAAGGTGCTCCCCAGGTAGCAAAAAAATCAACCTGTTTTAAAATTGTATAACCCAAATTAATATCAAGTTTCACATTCTCTTTCTTCTTTCATATCACTATTGTTTTTGTTTCTTCTTGTTGTTAATCTTTAACTTAAGTTTCTCTAGGGGTGCAGACAATATTTCTACCAATCTCTTTATTTCTTTGACCGAGTCTGCAATTATTACTGTATCATCTGCCAAGAAGATACTATGAATGTGATCAAAAGCTGAATCCAGACTCAAGCTGCAAAAATGTGTAGTGAGACATTACGTGTATTGTCTGGTGTTAACGAGTCCCCTGAGACGAAAGATAGGCAGAATTGAAATAAATCTGACCGAAGGGAGGAAACGTGTTGTACAATCGCAAACTAACAATTAAAGCGCGTCAAAAGACTTTATTTTGTTTAGCGTTGTCCCCGTATACCTCTCTTTTGTATTCTTTTTGTTTCCCATTCTACTCGAGTTCAATGACTGTCAACAATATTTAATTTCATCCACGCAACAACGACTAAGCGCTATCCTTTGACACAACCAAACGTATTATCGTTTTATTTCACGTTCAATATTTTACGTTTTATTTTACAGTGACAAAACGATGTCTCCTTCAATGTAGTACAGTACTGTGTAGAAACGTAGACAATTTGTCAAGAGTTTTCAAATTAATATTGTTACGACGGTCTGCTCGATCGTCGTAGGTACAGTGGAAACAAAATAAGTACAAGACACCAATTAAGTCACTAATCACACCTTTAATTGTTACAGTAAAACAGTTCGTAATTAACAACACAGTCTCTACAACAAATCTAATGAAAATTGTTCACACGCAATAAAATGTCCACAAATATTAAGACTTAATTGTATTACAATTATACCGTCTGATTATAAAACGCAACACTTCACTAATAACTACTTGAACGTACACAGTAATAACTCGAACCGCTCTGGAAATATATCGCACTAATACTCTCGAACCGCACTATCCAATATCTCGCATTGAACTGAAAACTAAGGCCGCTACCCGATGTATTTATAGTCACGCTCACACACCAGAAGCTTCCAAACTTCGTCTTATCTCTCGTGAACTACGTAATTACTATGGCCTTGACACAGGCCGAGCGCCCGAGCGAAGCCCGGCACAGTCGACAAGATTCTCGCAAAATGCGTATAGTAGCACGTACGCCACACGCGTTACATCGAGATCCTTCTGGCACATTCGATAAATGCGTAGATTGTTCTGTGCTGTCGTAGCAATTTTAAAACTAACAATTCATGGTAACTGTACCTAGACTTAAATACAGCATGCTCAGCAAATATTTTTATGTACAAGGGCTATCCAGATAGTAAGTTCCGTTAGGGTGTTAAAGGAAACTAAGAATATAGCGTATTTATAAAACATTTTTATTGCTATTTAAGGTACACACCTTATGCTACTTTTCTATATACTCTCCGTCACGTTTGAAACACTCGACTTCATAGCGAGGCACCAGGCCTTGTATACCGTTGTCGTAGAATTTTTCCGCCTGTGATTTGAACCATGTATGAACAGCTTGCTTGACATCGTTGGCCACCAAGGAAGATTCTGTCATGCCTGAAAAGGTGACATACGCGTGGTGTGAGATCTGGGTTGTAAGGTAGAAGATCAAATTGTTGCCAGCTAAACTTTGTGAGGAGATGTTTTATTGCAGCGGCAGTGTTTCTGCAGTGTGTGTGTAATGCCATGATTCATCGCAATGTCCCGGTAAGCATCCTAAGTCGCTTACTCTGGATCGGACTAAGCAAAAAATTCGTATCCATCTTGGTACCGCTGAATCGCTCATTGCTTCTTCTACATAAATACCGAAAATCTGAGGGTGAATTTTAATTGCTTTAAAGCCTTTCGCATTCAAGAACCGAGTCACATACCTATTGTCTCACGCGGCAGACGTCTCAAATTTCTTCGGGATTTTAAACACGTAAAAACGAAGCTTACTCAGTGCACAGTTGTTTACAAATGGCGTTGTTGGCTTGCCAACAAATCAACAAACTGGCCGCGCATGCGCAACAGCGTGACGGCATCTTTGCTGCGGCAATAATCCCTCGGAGTTACGATGTATGCATAGAACGTCTTGTTGTAAGCAGTATAAATAAAATAACTAAACATCAGAAAAACCGATATTTAAAACTCTAATGATAGTTTAATTAAAGAAAACAATTATACACTCGTTCGCAGACAATTCTTAAAGATTATAATTTTCCAATACACACTGACGTAACAATCAATAAATAACACCTAATTAACACTATTGCAATAAGTAATCAAAAATCTTCTTCTCCTCAAGGCAGAGGTTGGTGGATTTTCCTTTCGTAGGCAGTCTCATAATCAGTTTTCTTCCCTTATTTATCTGTTGATGCATCTCCCGTGTGATAACTTGCAGCTCCCACGATATTCAAAGATACCGTAGCTTGCACTAGCTTCCTACCGTCCTGAGATACCTCAGCCTCCTGATTTCCATTTCTTGAATATTTCATAACTTTTGTTTTTCTTGACTTATAATTATGTTGCTTTTATCTTCTACGTTCGTGTTCTTTTGGTGCAATAAACAGTACACGTCACTGACTACAGGCGCCCGCACACAATGATCCACAATAATTACTCTACACCAGTCATAGGCAACCTTTGAATTTATGAGAGCGCATATCCAACTAAGGACCAGTTCGATGGGCGCACCCCTCCCCACCCCATCAATGGAAAATAAAAAAGTGCGAAGTTCAATAGCCGGAAGTTACAAAGATTAATTGTCTCTTTATAATACGCTTCCGCTTATATTTAGTGACCGCTTATATTTAGCGACGTGAAACACCGAATCAAAAAAAGCTTTGCTGTATTTTTCATATAAATTCGTGAAATGTTTTTCACATTAGGAGTATCGTAATACTGTATTTCAAAATTTGTATAAAAAAGTCGTTAAACAGGAAAACATTTTAGTTATTTAAAAATAAATTAAAGAACTTACCACAATAACACTATTTATTTTCACAAAGTGCATAGAAATGTAAAATTTTAAAAAATCATTTTGAGGAGAAACGTATTACACGCTCTGGTCGACAAGCTGGAAAATCGTATTGGGGGAAGACGTAGCAATGTTCGGTAAATGGCTTTTACTATTTTATAATACAGTGCATGCAAGCAGGTACAATGAGGGTGAATCCTTCATTCAAAAGAAAAGAAAATTACAAATTAGTTCGCGGGCGCGTCAAACCTTTTCGACGGGCGCTCGGTTGCCGACTGCCAAGTAAGACAAGTAATTTATCTTTGGTGAATTCGTTCTTGCTTCGCCTCACAGTACGCCACTGATTGGCTCTGCGCTGGTTTTCAATTATTTATAGTTACAGAATCTGCGCATCGAGAAAGTTGCATTATGTTGTTGCACAATCTGGGGCAAGACGCGAGACATCTTACGTATGTTACTCGTCCATCCGCTTACACAATACGCTCCTAACATCACAGGCTGACTACACCAGCTAGGTACCTCATTGGCGTAAGAATATTGTAGAATATTCAGTGTCACTGTCATCTCCGAAATAACTAGAATGAGGCTTATTTCTTCTTCTTTAGCACTGTAGCCCAACCATGGCCGGGTTAAGGCTATGGGACCCGGGGCTATTTACGAGCAGGGGCCCATGTATGAAATTTACGCGTTTTATACAATACTTTACTTTATTCAGACGATAATTTAATAAATATAATAAACAAAATATTGTTCTTAAACCGTATTTAACTCACATATTTTTTTATTTTTAAATAGTCGGGCATTGGGCCCCCGACAAGCGGGGGCCGCGGCTTTCCCCCCTAGCCTTCCTTAATCCTCCACCGAGCCGAACGTGAGCCCTTGCTTCCAACACGAATCTTCTCTAAAGTTTTCTGCCTATTGACACCTCATTGTAACCCCTTAAATCCATTTTCCTGGGGGCTAAAGGTGGGTTACAGGTCTCGGAGGTTGTAAAGAGTGCCGATTACTATGTAACACTAAAACTCTGAGAAACGCCGACTGTTTTTGAAGAAAGAATGAGAAATTCCCGGAAGGGAACTCAGCTCTACCCACAAATCCTACTCTCACGTTCTCAAAGACGAAAGTCGCGTAGCCCCTGAGTGAGTACGTAATGTAGCAGACGAGAGAGGGTGAATGGCGTGTTTCCGGCGCCAGAAAACCGGGACCCATCGGCTAAGGGAAGTGAACCCTAATAGAAAAATTCCTACTCCTCCAGGTTGGGGGTTGGGCGGTAGCCCGGTAACCTACCCCCGGAAAAAGTACCACACTACGGAACCTTCAAGAAAGCCTCGGATTGGACGGAAACAACGGCATCGAACTGTACCAAATGTATAAAGAACCACCGATAACACGATACATAAAACTACACCGTCTAAGGTGGGCTGGTCATGTAGCCAGGATGAGGAAAGGCAGAATACCACGAAAACTATTGAATACCAAAATCCACGGAAAAAGACCAGTGGGAAGACCGTGGAGAATATGGGAGGACGCGGTGGATGAGGATGCAAAAGAAATAGTGAAAGTGCGTTCCAGGAGGAGGATGGATACCGACAGAAGAGAATTGGGGGAAAATTTGAAGAAGGCCAGGGGCCAACAAGGCCTGTGCTGCCACAGGAGAGAGAGAGAGAGAGAGAGAGAGAGAGAGAGAGAGAGAGAGAGAGAGAGGAGAGACATCCATTCTTCTGAGGTCTCCTTAGCACATCATCCAACCTTCTTATCCTAGGTCGGCCCCACCTTCTGTTTTTATAGACCTGCGCCCTCAAGATTTTCTTTGGCATATGCTGATCATCCATCCGCTCTAGGTGACATATTCGTTGAGCCTTTATAAATCATACAATGTCCTCATGATTCAATAACAATCATCTTTCTTCTGGTTATTTTTTATTTTCCATTCGACATCTTCTTTAACCAGGCCATAAACACGTCTTACGATCTTTCTTTCAAATCTTCGTAGTGTTACTTGTTTTTTTGTCAGTGTCCATGCCTCACCTGCATAAGTAACAAATGGTCTGATAAGTGCCTTAGAGTGACGCTTGTTTACTAAACTTTGCGCTGCAGGTTTCCGTAACTGCGTGCTAGTATAATACTAGAGCAATACTGTATTTAAACCTAACATACGATGGTAGGTAAACTTCACCCGAAGGATTACGTCACACAATTCTTCTTCTGATAGTTCCTATCCGCTTCGGGTATTGGATATCATACAGACTATTTTAACTATGTACTGCTGCACGGAATAAGTCAGTTGTATTCATGCCAAACCAGGTCCTTAAATTTTCAGCCATGAGATTCCCGGTCGCCCAACTCCTCTCTTTGCAAGTACTTTTCCCTGTAGCATGAACTGCAATAAGTAAAATCCCTGTTCATTTCTCATGAGATGTCCCAAATACTGAAGCTTTCTTATCTTCACTGTGTTAATAACTTCCCATTTCAAAGTCACACGATTACCGTCGTAAAATTTATCACCAACGTTTCGACCACTAAACAATCCGTGGCCATCGTCAGGTGTAACTAGAACTGGTAACTTAAATAAACCTATCCGACCTTCTTTTACTAACAAGCATGAAGCGTCAACAAAAAATAATAAAGAACAACCGCTAGTTACCAAGTTAAACACAATTAAAGACAAACTACATAAAATGCACTGCTGCTTACATTCTAAGTTTACTGGACGGAACAAGTTTACAACCACACTGACACAAATTTAACAACGAACAAGTCAGAAACAAACAACTCCCCGTTTAAATACAAAATTAAGCATCCTGTGCCCGCCCTCAGCTAACCCCCGTTTTTTCTCCTTTTAACCTGCAACGCCTAAACCCTCTTACACTCGTAACTCCTCCCTTCTCTATGTCTCTATTTTCTCCTCGCAATATCCACCACTGGAGTACATTTAAACCCCCTCCCCAAAAAACCCTTACTACCCGTTGGATGAAGGAGGCCCGAGACCCGTCTTTCACACGTGGCGCTCAAACGTATCGATAAAATGAGTTGCAAAGTTTCAAACGTTTCAACTAAAGAGTTTTTAGTTCCATTTTAAATAGACGCGTACACACACACACACACATTTTTGTAAGAATATACAACTATATAATGTGTTAAAAGCATATCTGCACGGTTCAGAAGTACAGCGCATTACCACGGGACTGACAAGTTGTATATTTATACCCGACACTAGACAGCTGATTATGCAAATAAGTTACTAGTCTTAACATTTACATTCTCACAGAACACGGAATATATGCATTAGCCAGCCTTGTGTATATACATTATTGATAAACACAGCACATTTCTCTCTGAGCAATACTTCTATGTAACCAGATGCCCGCTTGCTACTTCAAGCGTCTCTTTGTTTTCGTATTCAGTAAAATGTCTTCAATATAAGCGATACTGCACTGAGAAATTTATTCTAGAGTGTCATAAATGGTTCAGATCACTTTACATTTTCTCCAGGGTATACATGTAACTCGCGTTCTAAGATACCATCACACTTTCTCCAAAGAACGCATATAAGTCACGTGTCCAAAACTCATCGCAAAAAGAGGTATTAAAAATTTCGAGAAACAACGCGACAAAATAATTTAAAAAATTAATAGCTACTTTACCACAGTACTTTGGGCCTAACGTTATCAACCCGCGTTCTCGAATTCTTTGAATTCCACTGATGATGACAGCCAGTGGTGCTGTCGAAACGTTTGGTTTCTCTGTAAACCGTAGACCACTGCCAACACCCGGTAAACACTTTTAATACAACTGACATCGGCCGTGAAAGCCTTAGAACAATTTTAATAGCTTCTCTGTTTTTTATAGATATTTCAGTTTTAGGGTTGACCCTTAATCATCAGAAATCCAGTACTACAAAAAGAGAAGGATCGTGTTCGACAATAACTTTACGTACTGATGTAACTGCTTCTTTTTTGTTCAACGCAAGAGAAAGGAAGCAAGCAAAAACATGATAAACATAATGTGTGAATACATGTGATACTGTGAATTAGAATTTCTAAATGAGG
Source organism: Magicicada septendecula (assembly GCA_034769895.1). Lineage (NCBI taxonomy): Eukaryota > Metazoa > Arthropoda > Insecta > Hemiptera > Cicadidae > Magicicada > Magicicada septendecula. The sequence goes on along the minus strand of CM068367.1, from coordinate 1,354,583,724 downwards.
GAGGGGGGATAATTTCCTGGGGCTGAAATGTCTATATGTGTCCCTGCTAGACTTATTGATCGGAAACAATGATCAGTGGCAAGACAAGTAAAGAGTAGACATTATTTATAAGTAGTTACGGGAGAATGTAAAGAGTTTTATGGATAGTGTGCACGTCGAGAGGAACGCAAAACAAATATCAAATATATAAATGTAAATATCACCACGACAGAGGTCGATAAATATCACCACGACAGAGGTCAGTAAATATCACCGCGACAGAGGTCAGTAAATATCACCGCGACAGAGGTCAGTAAATATCACCTGATATTTCAATGCCTCCTTACTAGCATTGTTAAATCGTTTACCATAACCCCTTATGGTAACATAACGTAAACACAAAACAAACTAATACCTGAACAAATTCAAAACATGACACAATTTTCAAAGCACTCAACATAGAAAATACTAAAATACTAATACTATAATACACATAATACTAATATATACACCACAATCACACACAATAATACCAATTTAAAGTGCCAAAGGCCAATAGGAAATTACAACAACCAACCAACCAACACACAAGTACAGTACTTCACAAGACTCAAAACTAGAAAGGCTGAGGATGGGAACACAAAGCGTCCAGAAACATGTTCCAACTAAGGGAATAAAATATCTTGAGGTAAAGAATTTATAAATATTAATTAAATTATGTATATGCATCAAGAAATATACTGTAGCAAAAGTTTTTGAATTCATAACGCTTTTGTATTTTTTTATCCTCTATAATTATTTACCTGAAATTTACTACATGTTATGTGATTACTACATGTATAGTTTATTTCTATACACAAATTTATTTGATTTCGTTTACTGAGAAGTTACAAAATGCGTCTTTAATAATATTCGATTCGATTCTTCCTGTAAGCTTTAGACTCATGGACTGTAGCTACTTCTATTCACACATTCTCCACACAGAGAGATACAAATGCCTCCTTAATAATATTCGATTCGATTATTCCTTGAAGCATTGGACCAATGGCTCTTCCTAGCCACGGAACAGCCCACATCGCACCAAGACCAGAGAGAAAATAGTCTGCATGTAACCACTGAACCGACGAGTCTTTAAAAATATGCTTTTACTATTTCTACATTTCTTTACTCATTTAGTCATATGGTGTTACGTACTATGGTTTTGAAACGTTTCCGCATCTTATGTTTTACAAAATAATCCATCATTATTTTATAAAAGGTAACATAAAAAACTAAATCCTAAACCTAAGTCTTAAGTAGACTTTTTTAAAACTTTTATCTCTTGAACGCCACCCGGCAAGTATAGTTCCTTGAAAATTTAATTACAAAAAAGAATGAATTGAATTTAAAACCGAATGATATTTTAAGAGGCGTTTAAATGAAGTATTACGAATACTTCCACCTGTAAATATGATTTTTCTCGAAATATTATGGTCTTAAAATACAGACGTGCACACAAGAAATATACCACAAAACGAAAACAGAATTAAGTGAACAGAGAGAGGAAGTAACCGCGTTCTTTTTGAGGTACGGGGCTGGTAGTGACGTGAGCAAACTGATGGTTGGGTGTCGGTGCCGCGTCAATTTCAAGCGTCGGTGCGTTTGGGGCGGCACAAACTGCCGTCCTTTGAAACTGACTTGATTGATGATGACAAATACCAGACGCACGCTGTATGACAGATCGGAATAAGCATATACGGAAGATACTGTACGTGTAAGATTAAACAGTGCTTGGTTGCAGAAAATAACCGTTAAGTCTGTTTTATCGTCATGTCGGTTTAACGAAGCTCTTTTATAAGAGTCGGGAAACGTATTTCGATGTAATATAGAATAGGAGTTTTTAATCGGGAGCCATATGACCTCCTGACGACCCCAGAATATTCCATACGACCGCAACTATCAAATCGCATAAGAGTGGAAGCCACAATACGATACTATTGGAGAGCCCCCGAGGTAATAAAGTACAGCGTAGGGTATTACGTGGATTGCCGTACAATAAAATGTACGTATATTTCTTGTATAACTCAAGGAAACGCTACATCAGCGTCGACTGAGACAGGGCTAAAAGAAGCTATCAGTAAACTGTTGTTTCTAAGGCGACGTTTACATTTTGTTCGCAATATGTTCTCATAGAGCTGCAGATCAATGGAGCAGCCAAAGTAACTTTCAGTCAGCAAACCTACCGTTTATGGTAAAAGAGTACAAGCAAGATCTGAAATGTGTTCTGCTTTGGGATAAAGCATATTTAAGGTCTATCTAAATGAAGCCCTAACATCATGGAGGAAAAAATGCCGTAATATGGGTGTACCAGTCGGAAGTAACAAGATGTTTACAATACATTTTGCAGACGATCCGGCTGTAATTCCAGAGGACGAATTTGATATAAGTTATATGCTTAGGAAGCTAGCAGAAGAATATGCGAAATGGGGTCTCGAAGTAAATACCTAAAAAACTGAGTACCTTATAGTAGGCGGTGAAGGTCAAGACATAAAACTAGGAACAAAAGTGATAAAAAATATTAAAAACTTCAAGAATTTGGGTGTAACAACAACATCTGATGGTGACAGCAACCAAGAAATAAAAGTAAGAATAAGACAAGCTAAAACACACCAAAAAACAATTAAACAGTCTGCTTTGGAGTCCACGAATAACAAAAAAACAATAAAATCAGAATCTATAAAACTATAGTCGAAAGTATATTACTTTATGGACCAGAACTGTTGGAAATTAATAAAAGAAATAAATCCATAATAAGAGCTTGGAGATGGGTTACTGGCGCAGGTGCTGTAGACTAACAAAGCTAGATAGAGTGAGAAATGTAGAGATAAGACAAGCGATGGGAATCGACCTTGACATTCTAGAAACAATAGAAGCAAGAATACTGAATTGGTATGGACACCTAAAATGAATGTCGGATGAGAGATGGCCAAGGAAGGTATGGGAATGGATTGCACCCTCTAGAAGAAAAAAAGGAAGACCTAAACATTCATGAAAAATGGACTTCGAAGATAAAATGAATGCAAGAGGGCTTACAGAACAGGACTGTTTAGACCGGCGCCAGTGGAAGCTAGGATGCGAGAGGCGGCGCCAGCCGTAATTAAATCGCCTAAAAAAAATAAAAAATATTTTGGAAGTAATGACCTCAAATAAGTTAAAGTATACAGGTCTCTGGGAATCAAAATTACAAGTGGTTGGCCAAAGTGTAAGGAAAGTATAGGTAGAATTAATCAGGCTAAAATAAGTTTTGATAAAACGAAAGCCCTGTTTGCTTGAAACAACATCAGTTTAAGGGTAAGGAAGAATTTGGTAAAGGCGTATTTGTGACGTGTTGTTCTTTATGGGAGTGAGTGTTGAACAATATGAGAAATAGAGGAGAAAAGACTCTATGCGTTTGAGACCTACTGTGCTACAGACGTATGGTCAGGATAAGGTGGAGAGAGAAGATAACTAATCATGATGTTCTTAGACGAGCTCAGGAGGACAGAAGCTTGCTAGGAAACATAAAATATAGAAAAGCCTAGTTAATAGGGCACATATACCGACACCGACAATGGGCTGGTGAAGAGGATAATTGAAAGAAAATAGAACAGAGGCATTATAGAGGGGAAGGGCCCGTACAGACTAGGTGAGACAGTTGTGGACGATATGAACTGCACGTCATACTGCGAACGAAAAGGGAAACAGAAAAGCGAGAGGATTGGTGAGCTGCTGTCAACCAGCTTGCGAGATGTTAAGCCAGGTAGAGAGAGATTTGGTATAATCAGGTTTCATTTAGGTCATTTACCCAGTCAACTGTAGAATCGCCTTATACTGGCGCCTTACACTGATCTCTCAACGTTATTTGCGTTCATCATCAATAGCACATTGTTCCAGAAATATCTAAATGTATACATTTTTATATAATAAATTATATTTGTTTTTTTAAAGAATATATTTATACACTATGTTAATTTATAAACCGTACTAAAACAGTGTTAATGTATAAAAACATACATAAATACATATATTCGTATAAAGAAATGTAATTTATTTATTATTAAAAACATGAAAAATGTGAGAAGATGTAAATGTAATTTTTATATAATTATATTTTTATTAATTACTTTTTAAACTTACAAATAATATATTACATTTATGTGATTTTGTATAAGTTATACAAATTTTATTTAAAATATGTAGCCTACTATTTACAATCAAAACCTTTAAATAGCTGCCTTTCTGTTAGTTGGAAACAAGACTGGGAAGAGGCCACGGTCAGGAAAATATTGAAAAACTCTGGGTTAAAAGTCCAGTGGGTAATGCACGCGGATAGTGATTTTCCAACCTTTCATCAAATACTGCAACACTTGGAGGATTTCCGTAAACTCGGACAAAACCAAACTACGTTTCTTCAACTCAGTAGGTCGTAATATGAATCACTGTTTTCAAATTCCAGCCCGCGTTGGCCTTTCTACTGTAACCCAAAAGCGTGTCTGCAAATATGTAGACGTCATGCTTGACTCCAAACTAACTTTGCAGCCACATATCAAACGAACCACAGACCTAGCCCGAAACTAAACCCAACCGTCCGAGTTCTCAGCAGCAATGATCGGAACTCAAAATATTTCCCATCCCCAGACTCTTTCCTGCAAAAATTACAATGGAAATGTGCCCAAACTACCAAACATCATGCCTCCCTCCAATCCATCTCACCCTCAATCAAAAGAACAACTAGGAACACTTACACACCCTCCTTCCTCATTAACCACATATTGGCTTTCGCCAGTGAGCTACCATGAAGAAATATACGCTGACACAGAAATAACTAACCACCAATCAACACCGATCCCCTAATTCCATAAGTCTCTTTCACTTCACGCCTAATTCTATGTCGTCTTAATTTAGTTTCCCGCCCAATCCTTGACACCGCATTGACGCTACAGTCCATCTTTAGCGCCCTGGGCTGGTCGACCCTGCGGTGGCTGTTTCCTAGTTTGTCACTCCCATATCAATCCCCTACGATCCCCATTTGGCTGTCTACACTACATGCACACAGACGCACATATTTTCTCTTTCATCTGGCTGCTTCCGCCTCCCGCCCGCTCCGGCGTGCGTCCCCACATTCCAAATACCATACCGGCTAAAGGGGGCTTGTTCCCAACATTCTGAGACTTTCCTCTTGGTCAAACCTCAAATGACACGAAAAAACACACGGATATTTATCAGAAACCTCCTGATACGTTCACTATGGCGGTTTCTATGTTGTCACCCTATGGAAGGAAAGCAAGTTAAGAGAAATGGCTGTTAACGTCACATAAATTCTGTTTTACATTTCATAATACAAAAACACGGAAACAGGCAGTGATTTGTGCACCTCCGCTCTGGTAATCTAATTCTCTGTCTCACTTCCGTACAAAATTTACATATATACACTTCCCCACCATATACGTCATATTGCGGTTGAAATTTCGTATATATATTACATCTGGCGGTGGTCCTCAGAAAGAAATTATTCATATAAACAAGCATTTTTGTATTTTTCATTGTTTTTGAGTTTTATTATAAAACTCTGTAGCTTGCTGACATATGTTTCAAAAAATAATGTTTCGTTTTCAAATTGGATAACCTGTTTACAGCCCATCAGAGTACTTTCATCACAACTTTGATGAGCTTAATAGATGAAATTTTAAATGTTCCTCTTAAAAGAGTTATAAACTTTTGATGTTCTAGTTGTCGACGTTGGAAACTGATTCCTTTCAATGAACACATCTGTAATTTGATAATCACTTCAACGTAATTTCACGTTTTATTTCATTTATTTTTGACTTGCTTTCTTAGGTCAGTCATTCCTTCCTTCTACAAATTAAGTATTCTCAATTTCCTTACATTAAACACTCGTTGTTCACCCCCAGACAATAAGTATATGAGTCCTATAAGGCAGTTTATCGTCCTCAAATACTTTTCTGTCTGTCCGTCTGTTTTCTGCACTTCTTTAAGGTACCAAGGATTCTCCATCTAAGCGCCATTCGCAAAAATCAAACGCCGTTCGTTAATTCCTTTATTATTGACGATGTTAATTCCATCCTTTTACATTTTTGTGCCGTGCTCTTAAATTTATTTACCGGTTTGTGTGTGTTTTTGGCAGTGTTATGAGTTTTGTTTTGTTTGTATTTCTGAAAGAATGCTGTACTATAGTGTTCTAACTTGCAGGCACTTTATAAACAGTGTTTCTAGATGCATGAGAGTTATTGTTGTTTTCTGTTCTTTGCTTCGGATTTCCATAGGAATATATACCTTCGGAGTACACTTATAAAAGTAGTGGTCTCGGCTATATAAGTTCTATCTTATAGCTCTAGTACTTTTTAATGAGATTACATCTTCATGTTTCGTCAGTTTCCTGGCCACATACGTTGAGTGGACAAACAATTGGAGGGTCTCCATTAACGCAGCATAAGTCTTCTCTAAACGCATAATGCTCCCTCCAAAACTTTACACAGGCGATAGTCGACTCCCTTTGTCTCCATGGACGTATTTAAGGGGGGGGGGGCTAACGTGACCGGACCCCACTCCTACGATATTCGTAAATGTTGACGATTTTGTTTAGTCTCTTAATTCTTGGGCTGGTTTCAAATGCGTAAGCTAATATAGTGGTAGTTGTTTTTTAAGTATAAAAACAGGTTTATTACACAGCATTAGGGTATACTTTTGAAATATGAAATACAGGAAAATTAATTCAGTCAATAAATAACTTTTAAAAATGTTTCAATAAGGCGTATTTTTATTGTCTTTTATTATCATTTACTTCAACGGGACTGACTCCAGGATGTTATCACGGGTTTTCCAGTCACCAATAGTAACGTTGATTAGTCTTAACTTGCTTTTCTCTTTTATATGAAGCAGTCCCGACTCCGGACCCCCCCCCCCAAGCGAAATTCTAGATACGCCTCTGTCTTCTGATGCCAAGTATTGAAACCCCTACTTCATTTTGAGTAGTTAAAACAAAAAGAATATTTCCTTTTGTAAAGAGGGGTTACAAGTTAATTAAAACTAGGCTAAGGCCTAGAGAAGCTAAAAATTGCGCTGGATCCAGTAAGACGGGACTTGCAATAAAAACTCAAGAATTAAATAATTAACAATGGTTTTATTATTCTATCTCATAATATTAATAACAAAAAACAACAGTGATTTAGAATTCCCCTTCTTAAATGGTTAACAAAAAAAGTATACCCTCTCAACAAGGCCACCTGAATAATATAAACTGAATCCAAGAAAATAATTGCTATGTCACCATCAATGAATTGAAAATTTAAAAATAATCATTAACCTCAAAATGAAACTCCCATTAAACTATTTCTTAAAATATAAAATTTATATCATATGTTTCTTTTAAAAAGCAATATATAAATTGATGAAGGTAAATAATTTCATTCACAGTTACTATTAATAATTAAAATAATTATTCATCCAATTTAAATGAACTTTAAAGGTGACACTTACTATACTTGTTAAATAAAATAATTAATTTTCATAAAGAAATGATCAGCCATGATTATTGAGATAGAATACTCGTCTACTGGTGTATATAAATCCTAATAATAAATAAAATCCCTATATCCCACCAAAAGTACAGCAATGCATAATATTTATATATATATATATCCCCCAAAATGTACACAGAAATATACAGACATAACACGTTCCACAAGACAAATTACATATACAATAGTATACAAATACATAAAGGTCTCTTGCCACGCCCTTTTTTTTATATTAGCCTTCTGGTGTATATAAATTCTAAACTTCTGCTTTATAGGAATCCCAATTAGGATTAAAGATTATTTCTATGAATGTACCCGCATGGTGTGGGTTAATTGCACGTCATGTGTATCATAAAGTATTGCATACAAATGTCCCCAGGACATTAAAAATTTAAAAGAAAGTGCCTAAGTGGCTAAGTGCTAAAATACTTAATTAAGGTGAGAAATAAAAAAAGTTTAAAATAATTAACGCCCCCCAGTTACCATGATTAATATAAAGAATTTATATAGACTAAAATAGGGCCAATTAATGAAAGGGAAAAATTGCACAATATTAGCACCTTATATAAAAAAATACATTTGTGTGTCAGAGACGGACATGTTTCTTCAATTTATAACCAGTCTCAACAACCTTGTTTCAACAACCTTGTTTCGACAAACAAGTTGAAAAGTGTTTCGACAGGCACAGCTTGGTTGAAACTAATTTAAAATAACACCTACCTCCCCAGTAATCTTTTATACAAATGGCCTAACCTGATTTTAAAAATAAGAGAAAATATATGTTTTAATGCAGAGTAAATTAAACTTGAGAAAATAATAATAACAAAACTGACTTTAAACTGTAGCGAAAATACTATAAGGAAATGAATGGAAATCTAAGTTGCATGCTGTGTGGTACACATGTCAGTCTCTGAACTGACAATTAACTATACATGTATTGAAATTTACAATTAATACTTAGTGTTCACACTAAACTGTCCCATCAAGTGGGGATCCAAATGAATGTATAACTGGTGCCATGTTGATTCTACGTGTGAATATAAATGGATATTTTTCACCTGCTTTGTGTGCCCAGAAGGATGATCTTATTTATAGCGTGGCGATCTCATGATTGGCATGTTGTTGCGGCCGTTGGTTGTTCTCTTCGGTGTCGAGTGTGGAGCTTTAGGATGTCATTTGGTTCAGTCTTAGCAGGACTTGTCTCTGTTCAGTGAACCCTATTGTCACACATTACATTTTTAGTGAGAGACCACACACAAATGCCCCCACTGTTTGGACACCCTCCAAAATACATAAATAAAAACAACACCTAGTTGTGTTGTACATAATAAAACTTGGTAACATTATTTTGGCCAACATGCCTTACTTAAAAAGTTCTCTAACAATGATTCTTTATAACGCTTTATAACTTGAACCTCACTGAATGTGAGTTGCTTCTGCAATATAATAATTTATCTTGGCTCTGTGACATCTTATGAACTTATTACTTTGAGTGAAATTGAGGTTACCACGTGGCGAAGAATTTATTTAAAACACATAGTTTTTTACTCCATAGAATTTGAGAATACTACTACTTTGAATGTGACATGATTTACGTTTAAAACGTGCCTGAGTAAGTTCCCAATTATGTATGTATAAAGTTTTACAGATGTTGTAGCAAAACCTTATACCACTTAATGACGACGTATTGTGTAATAGGTTAAGTGAACAACACAATCTCGTTACATCAGTTTTAATGAAAGTTCAATATTAAATATATTGTGGTTATTGTACTTTAGGTATTAAAGCCGAGATTCTGACACTCCAATAATCAAGCTTTATTGGTTTATAAAAACTTTACGAACAATTACGTCTCACAATGCATGCTCCGACAAGTGGGGGCTTACTCAAGCTTACTAAAAAAAAACATTTTCTCCTTTAAAAGTTTAGTATATAATTAATATAACGAAATCGAAACTTACCGCAGTCATTAAGAACTTATCTCATATTTAAAAGGAAGTCGACGCTAGATCTTCACACTAAACTCTCCACCGAAGAGATATTCTACGATGTCGTGAGTTAGGCTTCCATTTTGAGACAAACCTTAACAAAAGTTTTCGTTCGTTGTCCGTTTGTGAGGAAATTCTCACCAGGCTGCAGCACTGTTGTTTAAAAACTCAGCCGAGCTGCTGGAAAAACTCAGTAGATGGAAACACCTATCAAACGGCGAAAACTCGAGAACGGTAGCCTCTCCTATCCGCGGGTAGAGAGCAGCACTCCTAATTACTTTAAATTTCGTACTGTCTTTACCGTCAAAAAATGCCAATACATTTACTAAACTCGCGCTGAATCATTTGACTCAGCACACCCTCACCCCAAAAGGGCAACATAGTTGCCCCAACGTTAAATGCCAGGAGGGTACCCTGCAGTGTACCTCTCCCCAAAAGATACCGGTGGACGTCGTGGTTGGGTTGGCTCAGCTGAGCTTGCTCTCAGGAGAACAGAATTGAAAAGGAAAACGAAAGAGACGAAAGAAGATATGTATTATGTAAGTGTGCGGGTGCTGCATGCTGACCTGATCAGAGTCCGCATACAGCACAAGAGAGAGAGCTAAAGACGAAAGAAAGATTCCTACGCGTAGATATTCCGATCTCCTGAGGAACGCCCACTGACTGAGGCCCAACTTGATACCTACTCAGGACAACAACTACCCCCCCCCTTTTCTTACTGGATTGGAAATCTCAACGCCAATGCAACCATCCTCATGCGACCCTCTCCGCCAGACCAACCCCACAGGACCGCCCCAATACGTCACACTCTCTGGTGACCACCACCTACTCCTCCTGCTGCCACTCACACACGTGTCCGAAGACCAAAACAAGGTAACTAATACCTTGGTATGTGAGCGCCCATAACTTTATTGTCCACATATGGACTGACCAGCCATATGCTAAAACAAGGCATCACATATCCTTGACATATCTAACTAGTCGTTAAAAAAAACCATCCCTATACTAGGGCGGACGGCCCCTATTAGCCGGACTGAGAAAACCGCATAGAGGGCACGCGAACATCAATCCCTTCACTTGGTCATCAATACTGCAGAACTAACGAGGGGGGTTTGCTTCAGCACAGCAACTTCGAACAACCTACACTTAATCAAAAATAACTACAACGGAAAGCAACTAGGGAATGCGGCATGGCCAGGACTCTACAAAAATCAACGACAAACTACAACAAAGAAAAAATGAAAACGACACTAAACTTACTACCCACGTAGTCACCACTCTTCCAACTAACTTCTCTCTGATATTTTTTTTTTCCTTTTCTAATTTTTTTTTGCTTTTTCCTTTTTAATTTTTATTTGTTTTTTGGCTTTTACTTTGTTTTCTGAGTGGAGGGGTAGGAAAATTGGGAAGATGAAAAGGGTAAAGGATCATTGAAAGTTCCACAGCTAGGACTAAGGTAAAGGACATGGTTCCCTCCGGTAATAAGGATAGGTGGAGAAAACCAAGGCTCGCGGAGGCAGGGGCGCAACCCTGAAGTAGATGTACACCACTGGGATTGTGGGGAACATCTACCCGCTACCCGTCAACCGCTTTGTCTCACCCTTTTATGACGAACTTTAGGAACCCGTTCTTTATGACGAACTTTAGGACGCCGTTCCTTATGACGAACTTTAGGACGCCGTTCCTTGTGGACATCACTCTCTGAGAAACTATCTTGTGTAGAGCAATACTGATTTGTTTCATCTGAATTATAAACAAGGTAACTTACCTTTCTACGTTTACCCCGATTTGGATTATCCTCAACCTCTAACTCCTCTGCTTCTATCTTCTTCTCTTCTACAATTGCTTCTGGTTATATTTCTTCCACCTCTTCCTTTTCTTCCTCTACATAATCCAAATCATCATCTCGACACTGCACATCTTCATCTTCTAGTTGCTCACCTGGTCCCCCTGGAACTTCTTTCCACTCCTCGGAATCCTCAACAATACTTACAGAAAGCGTCTGCACATCTTCACACACTACATCATTCTCACCCACAAACTCTACAACGCTGCCACCCAGTTTCTCCCCAACTTCTACCTCATCTACTTCTACCACACTTGCAGACTGGACATCCCCTAGTCCATCCGCGACCTCAGAAACACTTGCAGCCTCCCTAACACTTACACTTATACTCGCCTGCGTAGCATGTGCAGACCACTCTTCTGCCTCCTCCTTCGATTCCTCTTCTTCGCCACTCTCAGCAACTATAACTTCCTCAACAGTGCTCAACCTGGAATCCAGCTGTCCAGGTCCATGTGCAATGTCTGAATTAACTTCTACTGACGATGGTAAAGCTCCCCCATCAAGTGACTTATCATCTTCCGGCGTAGGCGATGATGATGTTATCGGCTCTGGATCCACCTTGGGCAGAAATGGATTTACCGGAACAATTACTGCGACCTTTGGTCGGACCGTATTTGTAGCAACGCAACACCGGGCCATCTCCGCGAAATTCTCTGGACGATGCCCAAACCTTCCCAAACGATAACCGTCTTGGGAATTCAGTCCTCCTATAATTATGTCTAGGACTTCGGTGTCGGTCAACCCTAATCTTAATACCCGGGCAGCTTTTCGTATGTCCTGCACGTAGTCCCCCAACGGCTCTCCGTCGGCCTGATAACGATAGAACCAATCCAGCCTAAGCTTGGAACGTCGTGGAGGATACATGAAGTAATCCAACACTTCCGCATGAAAAGTGTCGACCGTGCCGCCCTGACGCCAAGTGTTGGTGACCTTCTGTTGCAACGTACCCTGGCAATACGGGTATATAAGGCACAAGACCTCCCCATCGGATATACCCGGATAGGCGGCCAACTGCAGGACAAGGTCCAAGAAAACCAGCAGCTGGTCCTCCTTAAATCCATCTATCACCGAAAATTTCTGGAGAACTGGGATGAGAGGGTGGGGCAATTTCTGTTCCTCCCGGTGGTCGGGGGAATACAATGGCTGAAAGCATAGCGCCGCCAGAATTACACAATTCGCAAAACACTATCAACAAAACACAACACCCTACAAATACCTAACACCTATAAACATATTGACAATAAAAAGATTGGAATAAGAAAACTCACGTACTATTCTTCCAAAGAGTAGACTGCGGGTCCACCTAACGATGCGAGAACTAGCCCACTACCTGAACAGCTCACACTCGATTACACCAGACAAAAGGAACGCGACACACACACAACACACACAACACGAAAAACAAAATACCGACCAACGAAAATTTATTTTAACCATTTCTTAGGTTACCGCCGGCTACCATTTATCGGCAGAAACCGACTGCCGATCGGGCCATACCGCCTAATCACGAAAAAAACCGCAACACCTCCCCAAACATGGGTAAGGTAAACTCAAACTAACTAAGCGCCGACTGCGATAAGTCTTGCCCAGGGATTTCCCCTTCTAAAATTTCCTACCACGTGGCACTATTCACTATGCAAGGCGGGCAAGTACATATACATATGTTTCAAACCTTAAAACTAACAAAATATTTTCAACCTTGGGATATAGGGCCTTGAAAATTTTTCTAAGTTCTATTTAAGAACTAAACATTGTGAAAATTTTAAAATATTTCCTAAGTTTGCAAGCCCCGTCACACCCACAGGACCCTTGTCGTAACCGCGCTCTGCTACCAAATGAAACCCCTACTTCATTTTGAGTAGTTAAAACAAAAAGAATATTTCCTTTTGTAAAGAGGGGTTACAAGTTAATTAAAACTAGGCTAAGGCCTAGAGAAGCTAAAAATTGCGCTGGATCCAGTAAGACGGGACTTGCAATAAAAACTCAAGAATTAAATAATTAACAATGGTTTTATTATTCTATCTCATAATATTAATAACAAAAAACAACAGTGATTTAGAATTCCCCTTCTTAAATGGTTAACAAAAAAAGTATACCCTCTCAACAAGGCCACCTGAATAATATAAACTGAATCCAAGAAAATAATTGCTATGTCACCATCAATGAATTGAAAATTTAAAAATAATCATTAACCTCAAAATGAAACTCCCATTAAACTATTTCTTAAAATATAAAATTTATATCATATGTTTCTTTTAAAAAGCAATATATAAATTGATGAAGGTAAATAATTTCATTCACAGTTACTATTAATAATTAAAATAATTATTCATCCAATTTAAATGAACTTTAAAGGTGACACTTACTATACTTGTTAAATAAAATAATTAATTTTCATAAAGAAATGATCAGCCATGATTATTGAGATAGAATACTCGTCTACTGGTGTATATAAATCCTAATAATAAATAAAATCCCTATATCCCACCAAAAGTACAGCAATGCATAATATTTATATATATATATATCCCCCAAAATGTACACAGAAATATACAGACATAACACGTTCCACAAGACAAATTACATATACAATAGTATACAAATACATAAAGGTCTCTTGCCACGCCCTTTTTTTTATATTAGCCTTCTAGTGTATATAAATTCTAAACTTCTGCTTTATAGGAATCCCAATTAGGATTAAAGATTATTTCTATGAATGTACCCGCATGGTGTGGGTTAATTGCACGTCATGTGTATCATAAAGTATTGCATACAAATGTCCCCAGGACATTAAAAATTTAAAAGAAAGTGCCTAAGTGGCTAAGTGCTAAAATACTTAATTAAGGTGAGAAATAAAAAAAGTTTAAAATAATTAACGCCCCCCAGTTACCATGATTAATATAAAGAATTTATATAGACTAAAATAGGGCCAATTAATGAAAGGGAAAAATTGCACAATATTAGCACCTTATATAAAAAAATACATTTGTGTGTCAGAGACGGACATGTTTCTTCAATTTATAACCAGTCTCAACAACCTTGTTTCAACAACCTTGTTTCGACAAACAAGTTGAAAAGTGTTTCGACAGGCACAGCTTGGTTGAAACTAATTTAAAATAACACCTACCTCCCCAGTAATCTTTTATACAAATGGCCTAACCTGATTTTAAAAATAAGAGAAAATATATGTTTTAATGCAGAGTAAATTAAACTTGAGAAAATAATAATAACAAAACTGACTTTAAACTGTAGCGAAAATACTATAAGGAAATGAATGGAAATCTAAGTTGCATGCTGTGTGGTACACATGTCAGTCTCTGAACTGACAATTAACTATACATGTATTGAAATTTACAATTAATACTTAGTGTTCACACTAAACTGTCCCATCAAGTGGGGATCCAAATGAATGTATAACTGGTGCCATGTTGATTCTACGTGTGAATATAAATGGATATTTTTCACCTGCTTTGTGTGCCCAGAAGGATGATCTTATTTATAGCGTGGCGATCTCATGATTGGCATGTTGTTGCGGCCGTTGGTTGTTCTCTTCGGTGTCGAGTGTGGAGCTTTAGGATGTCATTTGGTTCAGTCTTAGCAGGACTTGTCTCTGTTCAGTGAACCCTATTGTCACACATTACATTTTTAGTGAGAGACCACACACAAATGCCCCCACTGTTTGGACACCCTCCAAAATACATAAATAAAAACAACACCTAGTTGTGTTGTACATAATAAAACTTGGTAACATTATTTTGGCCAACATGCCTTACTTAAAAAGTTCTCTAACAATGATTCTTTATAACGCTTTATAACTTGAACCTCACTGAATGTGAGTTGCTTCTGCAATATAATAATTTATCTTGGCTCTGTGACATCTTATGAACTTATTACTTTGAGTGAAATTGAGGTTACCACGTGGCGAAGAATTTATTTAAAACACATAGTTTTTTACTCCATAGAATTTGAGAATACTACTACTTTGAATGTGACATGATTTACGTTTAAAACGTGCCTGAGTAAGTTCCCAATTATGTATGTATAAAGTTTTACAGATGTTGTAGCAAAACCTTATACCACTTAATGACGACGTATTGTGTAATAGGTTAAGTGAACAACACAATCTCGTTACATCAGTTTTAATGAAAGTTCAATATTAAATATATTGTGGTTATTGTACTTTAGGTATTAAAGCCGAGATTCTGACACTCCAATAATCAAGCTTTATTGGTTTATAAAAACTTTACGAACAATTACGTCTCACAATGCATGCTCCGACAAGTGGGGGCTTACTCAAGCTTACTAAAAAAAAACATTTTCTCCTTTAAAAGTTTAGTATATAATTAATATAACGAAATCAAAACTTACCGCAGTCATTAAGAACTTATCTCATATTTAAAAGGAAGTCGACGCTAGATCTTCACACTAAACTCTCCACCGAAGAGATATTCTACGATGTCGTGAGTTAGGCTTCCATTTTGAGACAAACCTTAACAAAAGTTTTCGTTCGTTGTCCGTTTGTGAGGAAATTCTCACCAGGCTGCAGCACTGTTGTTTAAAAACTCAGCCGAGCTGCTGGAAAAACTCAGTAGATGGAAACACCTATCAAACGGCGAAAACTCGAGAACGGTAGCCTCTCCTATCCGCGGGTAGAGAGCAGCACTCCTAATTACTTTAAATTTCGTACTGTCTTTACCGTCAAAAAATGCCAATACATTTACTAAACTCGCGCTGAATCATTTGACTCAGCACACCCTCACCCCAAAAGGGCAACATAGTTGCCCCAACGTTAAATGCCAGGAGGGTACCCTGCAGTGTACCTCTCCCCAAAAGATACCGGTGGACGTCGTGGTTGGGTTGGCTCAGCTGAGCTTGCTCTCAGGAGAACAGAATTGAAAAGGAAAACGAAAGAGACGAAAGAAGATATGTATTATGTAAGTGTGCGGGTGCTGCATGCTGACCTGATCAGAGTCCGCATACAGCACAAGAGAGAGAGCTAAAGACGAAAGAAAGATTCCTACGCGTAGATATTCCGATCTCCTGAGGAACGCCCACTGACTGAGGCCCAACTTGATACCTACTCAGGACAACAACTACCCCCCCCTTTTCTTACTGGATTGGAAATCTCAACGCCAATGCAACCATCCTCATGCGACCCTCTCCGCCAGACCAACCCCACAGGACCGCCCCAATACGTCACACTCTCTGGTGACCACCACCTACTCCTCCTGCTGCCACTCACACACGTGTCCGAAGACCAAAACAAGGTAACTAATACCTTGGTATGTGAGCGCCCATAACTTTATTGTCCACATATGGACTGACCAGCCATATGCTAAAACAAGGCATCACATATCCTTGACATATCTAACTAGTCGTTAAAAAAAACCATCCCTATACTAGGGCGGACGGCCCCTATTAGCCGGACTGAGAAAACTGCATAGAGGGCACGCGAACATCAATCCCTTCACTTGGTCATCAATACTGCAGAACTAACGAGGGGGGTTTGCTTCAGCACAGCAACTTCGAACAACCTACACTTAATCAAAAATAACTACAACGGAAAGCAACTAGGGAATGCGGCATGGCCAGGACTCTACAAAAATCAACGACAAACTACAACAAAGAAAAAATGAAAACGACACTAAACTTACTACCCACGTAGTCACCACTCTTCCAACTAACTTCTCTCTGATATTTTTTTTTTCCTTTTCTAATTTTTTTTTGCTTTTTCCTTTTTAATTTTTATTTGTTTTTTGGCTTTTACTTTGTTTTCTGAGTGGAGGGGTAGGAAAATTGGGAAGATGAAAAGGGTAAAGGATCATTGAAAGTTCCACAGCTAGGACTAAGGTAAAGGACATGGTTCCCTCCGGTAATAAGGATAGGTGGAGAAAACCAAGGCTCGCGGAGGCAGGGGCGCAACCCTGAAGTAGATGTACACCACTGGGATTGTGGGGAACATCTACCCGCTACCCGTCAACCGCTTTGTCTCACCCTTTTATGACGAACTTTAGGAACCCGTTCTTTATGACGAACTTTAGGACGCCGTTCCTTATGACGAACTTTAGGACGCCGTTCCTTGTGGACATCACTCTCTGAGAAACTATCTTGTGTAGAGCAATACTGATTTGTTTCATCTGAATTATAAACAAGGTAACTTACCTTTCTACGTTTACCCCGATTTGGATTATCCTCAACCTCTAACTCCTCTGCTTCTATCTTCTTCTCTTCTACAATTGCTTCTGGTTATATTTCTTCCACCTCTTCCTTTTCTTCCTCTACATAATCCAAATCATCATCTCGACACTGCACATCTTCATCTTCTAGTTGCTCACCTGGTCCCCCTGGAACTTCTTTCCACTCCTCGGAATCCTCAACAATACTTACAGAAAGCGTCTGCACATCTTCACACACTACATCATTCTCACCCACAAACTCTACAACGCTGCCACCCAGTTTCTCCCCAACTTCTACCTCATCTACTTCTACCACACTTGCAGACTGGACATCCCCTAGTCCATCCGCGACCTCAGAAACACTTGCAGCCTCCCTAACACTTACACTTATACTCGCCTGCGTAGCATGTGCAGACCACTCTTCTGCCTCCTCCTTCGATTCCTCTTCTTCGCCACTCTCAGCAACTATAACTTCCTCAACAGTGCTCAACCTGGAATCCAGCTGTCCAGGTCCATGTGCAATGTCTGAATTAACTTCTACTGACGATGGTAAAGCTCCCCCATCAAGTGACTTATCATCTTCCGGCGTAGGCGATGATGATGTTATCGGCTCTGGATCCACCTTGGGCAGAAATGGATTTACCGGAACAATTACTGCGACCTTTGGTCGGACCGTATTTGTAGCAACGCAACACCGGGCCATCTCCGCGAAATTCTCTGGACGATGCCCAAACCTTCCCAAACGATAACCGTCTTGGGAATTCAGTCCTCCTATAATTATGTCTAGGACTTCGGTGTCGGTCAACCCTAATCTTAATACCCGGGCAGCTTTTCGTATGTCCTGCACGTAGTCCCCCAACGGCTCTCCGTCGGCCTGATAACGATAGAACCAATCCAGCCTAAGCTTGGAACGTCGTGGAGGATACATGAAGTAATCCAACACTTCCGCATGAAAAGTGTCGACCGTGCCGCCCTGACGCCAAGTGTTGGTGACCTTCTGTTGCAACGTACCCTGGCAATACGGGTATATAAGGCACAAGACCTCCCCATCGGATATACCCGGATAGGCGGCCAACTGCAGGACAAGGTCCAAGAAAACCAGCAGCTGGTCCTCCTTAAATCCATCTATCACCGAAAATTTCTGGAGAACTGGGGTGAGAGGGTGGGGCAATTTCTGTTCCTCCCGGTGGTCGGGGGAATACAATGGCTGAAAGCATAGCGCCGCCAGAATTACACAATTCGCAAAACACTATCAACAAAACACAACACCCTACAAATACCTAACACCTATAAACATATTGACAATAAAAAGATTGGAATAAGAAAACTCACGTACTATTCTTCCAAAGAGTAGACTGCGGGTCCACCTAACGATGCGAGAACTAGCCCACTACCTGAACAGCTCACACTCGATTACACCAGACAAAAGGAACGCGACACACACACAACACACACAACACGAAAAACAAAATACCGACCAACGAAAATTTATTTTAACCATTTCTTAGGTTACCTCCGGCTACCATTTATCGGCAGAAACCGACTGCCGATCGGGCCATACCGCCTAATCACGAAAAAAACCGCAACACCTCCCCAAACATGGGTAAGGTAAACTCAAACTAACTAAGCGCCGACTGCGATAAGTCTTGCCCAGGGATTTCCCCTTCTAAAATTTCCTACCACGTGGCACTATTCACTATGCAAGGCGGGCAAGTACATATACATATGTTTCAAACCTTAAAACTAACAAAATATTTTCAACCTTGGGATATAGGGCCTTGAAAATTTTTCTAAGTTCTATTTAAGAACTAAACATTGTGAAAATTTTAAAATATTTCCTAAGTTTGCAAGCCCCGTCACACCCACAGGACCCTTGTCGTAACCGCGCTCTGCTACCAAATGAAACCCCTACTTCATTTTGAGTAGTTAAAACAAAAAGAATATTTCCTTTTGTAAAGAGGGGTTACAAGTTAATTAAAACTAGGCTAAGGCCTAGAGAAGCTAAAAATTGCGCTGGATCCAGTAAGACGGGACTTGCAATAAAAACTCAAGAATTAAATAATTAACAATGGTTTTATTATTCTATCTCATAATATTAATAACAAAAAACAACAGTGATTTAGAATTCCCCTTCTTAAATGGTTAACAAAAAAAGTATACCCTCTCAACAAGGCCACCTGAATAATATAAACTGAATCCAAGAAAATAATTGCTATGTCACCATCAATGAATTGAAAATTTAAAAATAATCATTAACCTCAAAATGAAACTCCCATTAAACTATTTCTTAAAATATAAAATTTATATCATATGTTTCTTTTAAAAAGCAATATATAAATTGATGAAGGTAAATAATTTCATTCACAGTTACTATTAATAATTAAAATAATTATTCATCCAATTTAAATGAACTTTAAAGGTGACACTTACTATACTTGTTAAATAAAATAATTAATTTTCATAAAGAAATGATCAGCCATGATTATTGAGATAGAATACTCGTCTACTGGTGTATATAAATCCTAATAATAAATAAAATCCCTATATCCCACCAAAAGTACAGCAATGCATAATATTTATATATATATATATCCCCCAAAATGTACACAGAAATATACAGACATAACACGTTCCACAAGACAAATTACATATACAATAGTATACAAATACATAAAGGTCTCTTGCCACGCCCTTTTTTTTATATTAGCCTTCTGGTGTATATAAATTCTAAACTTCTGCTTTATAGGAATCCCAATTAGGATTAAAGATTATTTCTATGAATGTACCCGCATGGTGTGGGTTAATTGCACGTCATGTGTATCATAAAGTATTGCATACAAATGTCCCCAGGACATTAAAAATTTAAAAGAAAGTGCCTAAGTGGCTAAGTGCTAAAATACTTAATTAAGGTGAGAAATAAAAAAAGTTTAAAATAATTAACGCCCCCCAGTTACCATGATTAATATAAAGAATTTATATAGACTAAAATAGGGCCAATTAATGAAAGGGAAAAATTGCACAATATTAGCACCTTATATAAAAAAATACATTTGTGTGTCAGAGACGGACATGTTTCTTCAATTTATAACCAGTCTCAACAACCTTGTTTCAACAACCTTGTTTCGACAAACAAGTTGAAAAGTGTTTCGACAGGCACAGCTTGGTTGAAACTAATTTAAAATAACACCTACCTCCCCAGTAATCTTTTATACAAATGGCCTAACCTGATTTTAAAAATAAGAGAAAATATATGTTTTAATGCAGAGTAAATTAAACTTGAGAAAATAATAATAACAAAACTGACTTTAAACTGTAGCGAAAATACTATAAGGAAATGAATGGAAATCTAAGTTGCATGCTGTGTGGTACACATGTCAGTCTCTGAACTGACAATTAACTATACATGTATTGAAATTTACAATTAATACTTAGTGTTCACACTAAACTGTCCCATCAAGTGGGGATCCAAATGAATGTATAACTGGTGCCATGTTGATTCTACGTGTGAATATAAATGGATATTTTTCACCTGCTTTGTGTGCCCAGAAGGATGATCTTATTTATAGCGTGGCGATCTCATGATTGGCATGTTGTTGCGGCCGTTGGTTGTTCTCTTCGGTGTCGAGTGTGGAGCTTTAGGATGTCATTTGGTTCAGTCTTAGCAGGACTTGTCTCTGTTCAGTGAACCCTATTGTCACACATTACATTTTTAGTGAGAGACCACACACAAATGCCCCCACTGTTTGGACACCCTCCAAAATACATAAATAAAAACAACACCTAGTTGTGTTGTACATAATAAAACTTGGTAACATTATTTTGGCCAACATGCCTTACTTAAAAAGTTCTCTAACAATGATTCTTTATAACGCTTTATAACTTGAACCTCACTGAATGTGAGTTGCTTCTGCAATATAATAATTTATCTTGGCTCTGTGACATCTTATGAACTTATTACTTTGAGTGAAATTGAGGTTACCACGTGGCGAAGAATTTATTTAAAACACATAGTTTTTTACTCCATAGAATTTGAGAATACTACTACTTTGAATGTGACATGATTTACGTTTAAAACGTGCCTGAGTAAGTTCCCAATTATGTATGTATAAAGTTTTACAGATGTTGTAGCAAAACCTTATACCACTTAATGACGACGTATTGTGTAATAGGTTAAGTGAACAACACAATCTCGTTACATCAGTTTTAATGAAAGTTCAATATTAAATATATTGTGGTTATTGTACTTTAGGTATTAAAGCCGAGATTCTGACACTCCAATAATCAAGCTTTATTGGTTTATAAAAACTTTACGAACAATTACGTCTCACAATGCATGCTCCGACAAGTGGGGGCTTACTCAAGCTTACTAAAAAAAAACATTTTCTCCTTTAAAAGTTTAGTATATAATTAATATAACGAAATCAAAACTTACCGCAGTCATTAAGAACTTATCTCATATTTAAAAGGAAGTCGACGCTAGATCTTCACACTAAACTCTCCACCGAAGAGATATTCTACGATGTCGTGAGTTAGGCTTCCATTTTGAGACAAACCTTAACAAAAGTTTTCGTTCGTTGTCCGTTTGTGAGGAAATTCTCACCAGGCTGCAGCACTGTTGTTTAAAAACTCAGCCGAGCTGCTGGAAAAACTCAGTAGATGGAAACACCTATCAAACGGCGAAAACTCGAGAACGGTAGCCTCTCCTATCCGCGGGTAGAGAGCAGCACTCCTAATTACTTTAAATTTCGTACTGTCTTTACCGTCAAAAAATGCCAATACATTTACTAAACTCGCGCTGAATCATTTGACTCAGCACAGTATCTCTAATCCCCTTACTACTGATGACGCCAATTCCATCAGTACCTCTGTACACCTCTTTACTCTGTACATCTGTGTACGCCTTTTACACCTCTGCACTGTGATGCTAAATTTGTTTAATAGTTCGTGTGTGTTTTTTTTTTTTGGCAGATTCCTGTATTCTGCTTTGCTTGTGGTCATCTACCAAAGTTGTAACTGAATTTTTTTTTTTATTTGAGGGCCATTTTTCAGCCCAATTGTTAATATCTGTGAGAGTTATGCATTTGTTGCTGTTTTCTGTCTTCTTCTGTTGTTGTTTTGGGTTTACTTTGTAGGTTTTCTTCAATTTAATAGCGGCATAAAGCGTACTTATTAGTGCATGCTCTGCTCAAATCGCACACAGAGCTTGCCAAGTTGTTGTTTTCATTACCAACTCTGTAACGTTTCGACGATCTCTTTTACTCATACCAAGAGACGGAGTCTAACTCATCGTCCTCGTTATCTTAAAGAATCAGGCGTAGGAGATTACCTGTTCCGGCTCCACAAACCACCTCTTCCTAGGGTGGCTGACACTGCGTCCTCCCAGAGTCAATACCGGCAAACTTCGACAACCTGTCGTCTATCATAATTAATGCACGGTCGTACCATGATTTGCGATAAATATTGCTACTGTCACGACGGTCTCAGGATTGACCAGTGGAAACAATATAATATAGACTACAATGAAGTCGTTAATTGTCAGCTTTAATGAGTTACAAATAACAATGTGAAATCAACAAGATACTCTCATACAATAATTCAAGTTAAATTTGTCGACACCCAATAATAATGTCAACAATTAAGACTTCAGCACTAATTATAACACAGTAATCACTTTTCACAATCATTTCATCCGCACTTAATGAATCGCCAACTGTAACTAACTGACAAATTCGGCCGCTGTTGGTTATATACGAGGTGTGGCAGAAAAGTAATGAGACTGATTTTTTATTTACCAAAGTTTTTATTTTTTTCAAACATCAATCTTATCCCCTTCAAAGTAGTTCCCTTGGGCAGCTACACACCGATGGAGACGTTGTTCCCACTGTTGGTAGCAGCGCTGGAAGTCTTCAACCGGTATGGTCTGTAGCATGTCCGTTACACTCTTTTGGATGTTTTCTAAAGTCCCTAAATGCCGTCCTTTGAGGACATTTTTCAGTTTAGGAAATAGGAAAAAGTCACAGGGACTGAGGTCAGGTGAATAGGGGGGCTGGGGAACCACAGGAATGCCTTTTGAGGTCAAAACTTCTGTGACGGAAAGGGCAGTGTGACATGGGGCGTTGTCATGATGGAGCATCCATTTGTCTGCAATGTCCGGTCTCACGCGAATGACCCTTTTTCTGAGCCTTTCAAGGACGTCTTTATAAAAAACTTGGTTGACAGTTTGTCCTGGAGGAACAAATTCTTTGTGGACGATTCCCCTTCTGTCAAAAAAACAAATCAGCATTGATTTGATCTTCGATTTGCTCATTCGAGCTTTTTTTGGTTGAGGAGAACTCGCAGTGTGCCACTCCTCACTTTGCCTCTTGGTCTCAGTATCGTATTGAAAAATCCATGATTCATCACCTGTGATTACACGACTAAAGAAATCTTGCTCATTGGCGATTCTGTCAAGAAGATCAAGACACTTGTTTTTTCGATTGTCCTTCTGCTCAATTGTGAGGTTTTTCGGCACCATTTTGGCACAGACCTTTCGCATGTGCAAATGTTCAGTCAAAATTTGATGAACGGTAAATCTGTTCAAATTTAATTCTTCACTCAACATTCTTAATGTTAATCGACGGTCTGATCTCACAAGAGTGTTCACACGTTCGATGTTTTCGTCGGTTTTAGAAGTTGAAGGCCTCCCTGAGCGGTGTTCATCTTCAACGTGTTCTCTGCCTTCCAAAAATGATTTATGCCAGCGAAAAACTTGAGCTCGGGATAAAGAATGTTCCCCATACGCTTGTTTTAACTTTTCAAACGTCACACTTGCCGATTCTCCAAGCTTAACACAAAATTTAATGGCACAACGTTGCTCCAAATTACGCTGTTCCATTTTGCGTGACGCACAACCAAAACACAACTTCACTAATAGCAGTCACAACAATCACGTAGTTAACGGAAGGAGTTGAAACTCGCACTGAGAGATGTGAGGGGGCTGATACACGTGCTCTGTCAAGGACAACAGCGCAGCGTTGCCAGATCGCTTGCAGTGTTCCCAGTCTCATTACTTTTCCGCCACACTACGTAGGTCCCGCAGAGGTTCCAGAATAACTTTCCATTCTTTTAGCGGCGTGGCAGCATAATTTGCATAGTTACAAGTGCTCTCAAACAGTATGGAAGGTATTTTAGTGTTACGTGAGTGGTCAGCTTTGACACAGACGAGGCACGCTGGGCTTGTTGAGAAGCGTGCAGAGTTATACCCTTCGAGAGTGATCCATAATTGTCGTAACACCACGTTGAGGACATAGGGGACATGTGTGACTTTGTGACAGTTTACACGTGCAGTATGCGCGGTAGAGTTACGTAATGTTATAGATAACGTTACGACAACACGATTGTTCTACATCCAGGCGTCGTGTGTCGCTACAACGTCACACAGCCGGGGTATAAATACTGGATTTAGAAGCGGACTTTTTCAATTAGACTTGGGGATGTTATAAGTCCAATTCGTAGCGACTATTGCGGTTTAGTGAAAGTAATTATTGTGTTAATTACTACAAAAATATAATAAGGAGTCAATTTTAGTTTTTGACACAAGTTAACTTGAAGAATTATATAAATGTGTCTTTGTTTATTTCTAACTGTAGTTTGTTTGCCTCTTACTAATTAAATTGGAAATTAGTGATTTCATCCGGTGCCAGTTATTCTGTTTCCATTATACTACACGACGATCCGTGTGACCACCGTAACTGTATGAACTCACTCGACTACTTAGAAATTTCCGATCTTTACTAGGAAGACATTAATCCTATACGTTGTTTAAGTAGTTTGGGAGGAATTTCCTGTCTGTCAACTGAATTGGGTTTTGCGTAGAAATATTTACCCTCTGACTACCCCAATGAGCGTAGTGGCCCCTGGTCACATAGGCGAGACTAGTAAGCTCTTTGTATAAGGGATTTATATAAGCCCCTTTTTACCCATCTTATAAGCCCTTTGGGACCAGTATTGAGCGTATACTATACTCATACTTCGCCACCTTATTCTATCCTGTGCAATTGACGTCCACTACAAACCCATTATATCATATCACCGGTGCGCACTCTGTCTTCCCCCATGGTCTCCATCTGATGAACATCGGTGATCCTGCTGAGGATCTGTTTGTTATCAAGAGTGATTATAAGTCCTACGATTGTACAGGAACAGATATTTTAAGTTCTAACCACGAAGATATTCCACTAACCATCATTCATTAAAAGTACAAAAGAAATTAAAACAGAATAAGTGTATTAATTAAGTACGAAAATAATAAAAAATCAAGTGTGAAGATAAAGGTAGACAATATAAACTTTGTTCTATCAAATAAAATTAAAGAGAAAAAGCAACTGACAAAAACATAGGAAGGGAGTAGTTAATGTAGAAATGAATTAACTCTTTTAAAAATTCATTTTTACAAATGGGTTTTAGGAAAACTCGTAAAAACTTTGTTCCACCATAAACTTTGGTAATGGCTCAAAGCACTCAACAGTTTAGTTTTTAGTCAAAAGCAGAAAAATGTTAACATTATTTTAGACATCCCCAATCGCTTTAGGAACGACCCTACTCTGCATGCTCATATACACGAGCACACAACCTACACAAAACTGACAATATCAGTTGGCGGTTCAGACTAGTGTTGAGAATCCTATGGAAATTGCCGATGCTTGCCGTCGCATAAAACATGGTAGTTCACCATCGATGATTCGAAAACATCAGTTTTTTATCAGTGATTGACATTATGTCAATTCCAGCTATAATCTTTTTCTTTTTCCTTCTTCTTTTTTCCTCTTCTCCTTCTCCTTCGTTGTCTTATTCTCCTTTGTCTCTTCCTCCTCCCCCTCCTACTCGTCCTTCTTCTCCTTCTCCTCCTCCTCCTCCTCATTCTTCATTTTTTCTTCTTCTCCTCCTCCCCTTCGCCAACTCATCCAACACTTTATCTTTCTTCTTTTTCTTTTTCTTCTTCCCCTCCTTCTCCTTCTTCTTCTTTTATATATACTTAATCGCCAGTTTTTTTAACGCTACAAGGGGATCCTTTAGAGGTCGATTTCAAAGATACCCGTCCATCTCTTCTTTTCTCTAACAGGATTCAATTTCCCAACGGTCAAGAATGTCGCACTATTTTAATTAATCTATCATCGCTTGTCCTGTCAACATGGTAGTCATTCCATTCTCTTTTTCGCCTTCTGACAAATATATCCTCTATTTCACACTCCCGTCATATGTCGATATTTCGTATTTTCTCACGTCTCGTTTTTCCAATAATTGACGTGAGTGTTAGTCGCGTACCTAGAATTTGGCCTAGGGGGTGGGTGGGTCCGGTCGGTTCGGCTTCACAAATAAGACAAAACAAGTTAAGAATAATCAATATTAATATCTTTAATGTGGCTGAAAAACGTGTGATAACATCCTGAAATCAACCCCATTAAATTAAATGGTATTAAAAGAATAAATAAATATAGATTTGAAACATTGTTTATAAAATACTAGTTATATATAGAATACGTTTATACATACTGACTTAATTTCGTATTTCATATTTCAAGCGTATACCTAAATGTGACGTAATAAACCTATTTGTATATTTAAAAAGAGTTTCTACTATATTAACCTACACATATAAAAAATAATTTAAAAATTAAGAAATTAACAAAATCCCTCGTCAACGTTTTTCGACCCTTTGGGGTGCGGGGAATACGGCACCGCAAATACGCCCCGTTGAGTGTTCCCTTTCCTATCGTCTTTAAGAGACATTTTGTATTCTTTATACGGTTGTTAAAAATATTAAAAAATTCCAATATATGAAAGTAATAAATGCTGATTAAAACAAGTTAAAAAAACAGTCTATAATTCTACAGGAACTGAGAGCCAAAAAATTAAATTGAAATCAAATTGTACCTGAATACTTAACATGATTTTGCAAACTCTCAACTGCTTTGTTGTTGAATTTTCTTGGCCGATTGTATAGAACAACGTAAACTACTGAATTCCCGTACCCCTTGAGTCCATATCGGTGGAGCAAGGTTTTACACAGACTGTGTAAACTATTCTTTGGCATGATGTAACTTATTGGCAAAGCATGAGCTCTAGATTTATTACACAAACAGGCACAATTCATCAGTTCTTGGAGTCTAATAACAAACCTTCAGTCCGTTTATTGCTATCGAGGACCAATTTGAGCCTTTTGTCAAGAGAAGATGCAGAACACTCTATGATTATTCCTGTGTATAAAATGTCATTTCAAGACTCGGGAAGGTAATAAATTCCAGTATGTAATCAACCTGAAGAAATGTAAAAATAAAGTATATTAGTAAAATATCGTATATTTCAAATACATTGATCAAAAAATGTAGAAATGAACTCACCAAATATTTTGCTCCAATAAGTGCCTGTTGAATTTCAATATGAAAGGCGTTGTAATTCTGGATATATTTTCAATCCATATCACAGCAGGTTTACTTGTCAAAAACTATACATTGGATACATTGAATACATAGCATTAGATACAGCAGTGCTCGTCCACGTCACATGTAAGTAAACTGCAATAGTTGAGACTGGCAGACGTTAAAACAAAGAAATAAATATATGGGTGAGAGAAAAAGAGAGTGACCAAATGAGGAGTGTGTGTGTGTGTGTGTGTGTGTGTGTGTGTGTGTGTGTGTGTGTGTGTGTGTGTGTGTGTGTGTGTGTGTGTGTGTGTGTGTGTGTGTGTGTGTGTGTGTGTGTGTGTGTGTGTGTGTGTGTGTGTGTGTGTGTGTGTGTGTGTGTGTGTGTGTGTGTGTGTGTGTGTGTGTGTGTGTGTGTGTGTGTGTGTGTGTGTGTGTGTGTGTGTGTGTGTGTGTGTGTGTGAGAAAGAAGTGAAAGAGAGAAGGACCGAGAATTATTTTACTGACAACGGCCAGAAGCCTCTTCACATTTTGTTTTGTAGTCAGTGAAATGCAAAACTATTTCTCTCTGCAGGTCTTGTGTCTATTACGAA
The DNA here is from genome assembly GCA_034769895.1 of Magicicada septendecula. NCBI lineage: Eukaryota > Metazoa > Arthropoda > Insecta > Hemiptera > Cicadidae > Magicicada > Magicicada septendecula. Next base: position 1,354,555,186 of record CM068367.1, on the reverse strand, counting down.
CACACTATAACGTCAACACATCTACGTAAACATGAAACGCTTCTACATTTTACTGTTGTTTTAACGTTGGCTGTAAAGTTGTTTAGACTGTAACGATTCTATTTTATTTTTCTCTCGTTTGTATTTGCAAAAAATATTTACAGAAACGTCAAAAGTACGTTAGTATTAAAACATGAGTGTAGATTTTATCAGAGTGTTGATAGCTTGGCTTCCAGAAGGGCTGTACAAATAACCGAATGTACGCACGGTCAGTTGTAATTTGACCTTTCGCCACTTTCCCGTCTGCCTGTCTATGTGGGGAATGTCTCACGATAACTTTTGAACGCATCAAACGATTTTCATAAATGCATGTCCATAATTTCACCGACTGACTAATATTTTTGAGATTGTAGTTTCCTCTACAAAACAGGGGCAAAAAAAGTTTGAAAAATTCAAAAAAATTCGTGTAGTGAATCAAATTAAAGAGAATTTCAAACATTAACGAACATTAACATTCTTAGATTTTGTTGTCCATGACGTGTCCGTTGATTAACTAAATATAATTATGACAAATATAAGTGTTCCGAGTCGCTAGTGATATACTTATATTTAAAATATTAATAATTTTTATATAGTGTACAAATACATTCGGGGTATTAAGTTAAGAACAATTTTACCAAAATATGAACATACCTTTTAGTTTTCAAAATTTCAAGACTCCAGCAACTAAAAAAGAGGAAAAAATGTTGAAAAAGTTTTTAAATTCCGTGCCACGTATCAGACTAAAGGCAATTTTAACCAAATTGCAGACGAAGTGTTTACTTTTAATGTTTTGAAAATTTAGAGGCATTACGGGCCAAATATTATCGTCATCGTCACATCACTTCCTCCAGCCATATCTTCCTGGGTCTGCCGACATTGCTATGTCGTCCTATAGGTTCATATTTCCAGAATGTTTTGGTCAGAACGGGCTGAAATGCAAGTATAAATTTTGGAAACCTTGTAAAAGGACGTGTGGGCTATCAGATTATGAGGAATCTTATCCAAGATATAAAATCGCAGCAAAGCTCTAAAGCATTGGTTTTGGGGCGTAAGAGCATTTATTTCTTTTTAATCCCTTAACCCTTTCTGTTTGCTACTTCTTTCGTCTACAGTTGAAATAAAAATGTGTATGAGTAGGAGAAGTAAAAATTAATAATACCTGCCAAAATAACATAACCAATAACATCTCAGCTATCCGAGCAGGTTCTGCGTTTCGGTCAAGGCCGTGCAGTTAAGTGCCCTCTAGACTGTTGTAACTAAGCAAAATTATGTTGTCACGCTGCCAAGAGTATGGAAAATTATTCTGAAACATCTGCGGATCTATATAAGCGTCTACGGTCGGCTTAGTTAGTTAGTTACACCTGGCGATACTGTAGAATGCGGATCAAGTGATTGTTGCGGATTAGTGGAAAGCGATTATTGTGTTACAATTAGTGCGGAACTCTGATAGTTGACAATTATTATTGCGTGTGAACAAATTTAACTTTAATTACTGTATGAAAGTTCTTTGTTGATTACAAATTGTTTTTGTGACTGATTAAACTTGTAATTAGTGACTTCATTGGTGTCTGTATTTTGTTTCCACTGTACAACACGACGATCCGTGAGACCGTCGTAACAATATAACTTGTCTGGATTATGATTGTCTGGATTTGGAAAATTAAAAACTCGTTTTCAGTAACAAAGTGAGCTACAGTAAAATGAAAACGCTTGTCATAAATAGATAGAGAAAAAAGCAATCGTTGCCTATAGATCTGACGGAAAAAGGATATATTTGCAACATGTATATAGTTGCAGGACATATTTTTAAGCCTCAAGTACAGCTATTATTCTCATTCTTCATAGATAACAACATTTCTATCAGCATATTACACTGTCCTGCACGACTATTAACTCTACTTAAAGTTAGCAACCCCCTCACCACCTACCACAGACAAAATGGTTAAATTTAACTCGTACATTAATTAAATTGGGCAACCACAAACTCGTTACCATAAACCAATTTGACAGACAATGAATAGTTTAGTGGCCGCGGCTTCGATACTGTGCAGCTCACCGATGAGTCTGCTACTTTTGTCAAACAGCCAGCAGCACAATTCCCATACAATAGAACAATAACTTTAATGCTCAGTATTGTTATACGTACAATAGTATTGTACACACTAGAGTTGTTGTGAAATACATCCAACAACATTTTGTGTACAGTAATGACTTATTGGGAGAAAGGTCACTAAATCTAGGGGATTTGAAGACTGTATTAGCGACAAAAAGTTATATTTAGGATTAGCAACATTTTGGGGGTCAGTTCAGGAATTTTAGCGGAAAATTTGTATTTTTTTAATGTATAAGACTTAGATGACATTATGTATAAACATTGTGTGATTGCATTTAACATTACTTTTGTCTCAAACCATAATATAATAATTATTGTCTAGGAAAAATACCTTTAATACTAGTTTCGTAACCTAACAAATTTACTAAAGTTTTGTACTTATAAAAACAAAACTCTGTTGCATGTAATGATCTTTATATACGTATAAAGGTGGTAATAGCCAAAGTTGTATGTTGTAAGCCACAGTTCTTTACTATTAGGTTTTCAACGTCTTCTTCCGGTATGGACCGCGTTAAAAATGTCTTGTATGACAACGTTTCACTAATATTACAATGAGTATCCTCAGGTATATGTGACCATAAGGTTGGCAAGTGAACTCAGATATATAGTGTAGAAGTGGCGGTGGGTGGTCTGGTAAGTAGACCCTACCCTGTAGGTGTTACGCCGTATGCATTATTTGTTCGATCAGTCAACTCCCGTACAGTCAAGCCAGATAGTAACCCTCATCAGAAAGTCAAACCAGAAAGTTATCCTTCTCATCATCACCCTGAACAAAAGACAACCGTTTTCAAAACACTTTTTCAGAGAGCGAAGATCGTGTCTCATGATGAACATTTCCTGGAGGTGAAAAACCACCTCTTGAAAAGAAAAGCTACAACCGGAATGCTATACGTAAAGTAGTTATAAAGACCGAAAACCTTCAGAGACACCTACACCAGAAGATAATAACCACAGAGCATTCTTATCGTACGTTAAGGGTACCACAGACAAAATTAGCAATATGTTGGGAAAATATGGCATTAAAACAGTGTTCCAACCACATAAGAAGCTGGAACAATTTTTAAAACCAATCAAAGACAGAATCCCGTTTAACACTAAAGATATTTACAAAATTCCATGCAGCTGCGAAAAGGTCTACATTGTCCAGATGGGCCGTCTGATATTCACAAGAGTCCAAGAACATGTCAGACACACGAAGTACTACCAACAGTGCGCCTTTGCAGCTCAACAAGGAATTTGGTGAAGTATGCCATTCCACTGCATGCATCACTGTAATACTACACATTTAAAATACGTTTCACAAAGTTTCGGTATTACTTGACTGTCTCTCACAAGGTATTTCTTGTAGCGAATAAAGAAAAAACACTTTAACAAAATATTCAGTAAATTACACTTACATACAATGTACGAACGTTCAATCTAATACGCACACAACATTACAACTAAATAAGTGTGAACAATGTGTTCAGAACCAGTAATACCGCACCGACACAAGCACGCACTATCATTCAGTAGACCCCCCGCTCCTCAGGCGTCTCGTCAGCAAAGCTCGTGTACGTACAATACTTATCACTTGAAACTTCGGAAATTCCTGAACATTCAGCTATAATCAATCAAACGATAAACTACGAAGACGCAACTGTTATAATGTCGTGTAATAAGCAGTGTTATGACAGATTTCTCCTAGAAGCAACAGAAATTAATTAACAGAAAAATAGTCGTGCTCAGCAGGATGGCAAACAATAACTGCCGCAAATTCAAACAGAATCAAATAATAATTAGCGCCTGAGTTGTAAAGGAATCAAGGCCAATTGATTTTGGTAAAGATCGGTTAAGGGGAAGGGGTAGTTTACCTGCAACGTTTTGTTTTAACAAGAGTAAAGTACTTAATTTTGATAAGTATAGTACCCTGAAAAGTAGGTCATAATAATTCACTGTAGAAAGCTAGATGAAATATCTATATATGAAAATGGTAGTTGAAGGTGGAGGGGGTCATTTTTTATGTGTGTACTATGTTATCAGGAACAAAGAAGTCATTTGTTGTTAAAATTCTTTCCCTTGCTGTTTGGCCGTGATCCAATGTTTTCTGCAAAACCAGACGTTTCGGCAGTGCCATCGACTGCCACGTCAGTGAAAATCGAGTGCGCTAACGTGAGGTGCTATACGTTAGTGATATTAAATTTTGGGGATCTCCAACTTATTTATTAAGCCAGACGTTGGTTGCGTCAAATATAAATTTAGATGCTAGCTTCACGTTCTGGTGACAAATATAAAATTTTTGTTGCTGGGCGCCAGAGATAATTAGGAATCTCAGGGGGTTGTTAATAACAACACTTATGTTCAGATGCTACTTAATAGATATTATATTTACCCTTTAGTACATTTAAATATATATAACATATGATATTATCCGCATTTCAATTTGACAGGTTAATTACTTCTCAATTACTACTAACTTCTTATCCTTAGTAAATCATTACAAGTAATTCATGAATACAGTTAATATCATTTACTGCTTATGACCACTTAATTAGTCCATTGACTATGCTTTCAGATTTATGATCTTAATTACACATTAGATATTATTAATCATCAATAAAAGATTAATGAACACATAAACATTATTTATCATCAACAAAAGCTTAATAAACAAATGTGAAATATTATTTATCATTAACAAGATATTAATGAAACTAGAAAATCTCCTTCTTTCTCAACATAAATAAAGATTAATCAATAACATGACTTAATATCTAACATTTCAGAAATATAAAACTATCATTCAAAATTTATACTAAATATTTATACTTCGTACTCCTATTCTAGGTCGTAAGATATAAAACTCTACAGCATCTGAACAATTCGTCGGTTCTTTTAGAATGAAACGGGTTAACTGAGTAGACAAATATATTACATGCAATTATTTGATTATAACGTTTAAGGTGATACAGTTACTTGAAATCGCTTATCCATTCCTCCGTCTCGCTCGTTCCACACTTTACACATCACAACACAATTTGTATTACTCTGCTTTTTATCGTATCCACCACACTCGCGATAATCATTCGTCTCCACGTCCTCCAAAACTCTGACTTTTCATAAGGTCGCGCACATAATAAATAAAACTTCTTCGCACTTGATGCCGCGCACAGAATAAATAATACTACTTGGCTGTTGATGGACGATTGGTTAATTTACTGTATGACTGAGTAATTAACTAACTAACTGATTGATTTCACGGACTGACTGACTGTGACTGTCTCTCTTGCTTTCACTGACTGACTTGATTTCCAGACTGACTCCTTTGATTTCACTGACTGACTCCTTTACGTTCCTGCATCAGTTACTTTTATATTTTCACCGAAACTTCCCTTACTGCCGCTACTCTTAAAATTACCATCATTGGTTGAGATTCGAACTTGTTGCCGGTAAATTTGAAATTGACCAGTAACCACTCGAAATAACTTCGCGCGCAGAGGTGACGCTTTTTGTAATTGGTGAATTCTTATAGACGGAACTTTTTGCCGCGAGACCGTTTTCTCGTTAAAAAAAGGAAATCTGCTTTCTCCACCACCCTCGTTTATCACGTTTCACTCGTTGTATTTTGAAGGCCGAAAACACCCTAAATCTAACGGTACTGCCTATTTTTTGCTGTTTTTTTAGCAAACAAATCGTTTTACATCTTTACGACATAGAAAGTTGTACTTACAATACAATTTTACTTTGGGTCGGCGTCAATGTGTCGCCTCGCCCATACACACCTCTCACTTATATAACGACTATGCAGTATAATTCTTATCTGTATGTTTATTTATTAACAATACTAAAATTAATATTAACAGTTTACATCGAAATATGTAATTGATCTAAGTGTGTTTTACTATACAACTAACTGTAACCGATAGTGTTATGTTACAGTGACCACAGTACTGTGGTTAAGGCTGAAGAGAGAAGTAGTTTCTATGGAAATATTTCATTTCGAAAATGATTTTATATGTAAATCTTAGAACATGGAAGTCATGTATGGTTCTCCATACCGATATTTTAATGTTTAAAATACGTACAGCATTTTCCAAGTGTTAAGTGATTGTCGTTATTAAGAAATAATTTAAAAAATTTACAAATATCTTAAATCTCCTTACTTATATACAATTATTAATTAGCCTTATTTAACACATGTAACTGGCTTAAAAATAAGCCTAGTTAAAAAAGTGAATTTTGCAGATTGTTTAGGCCTAATAGCTCTTGGGAGGGGGATTAATCTCCCTGATCCTCCCGTAGATACGACAGTGCGCGCACGCCCGCGCCAACAGACACGGAGATAACTACTACAACAAACAAGTAAGAAAATAACAGTCACAAGGATAATACACAAAAAGGGAGGGCAACAAGATGACAAAAACAGAAACAGAGGAAACAAGTTATTTCGCAGGAAACAAGTGTCACCAACTTGGAGAGTGTAAATGATCTCTGTTAATGAAGAAACTGCTGCATTTGGCGATGTGAATGTCTCCTCCGCCAGTGACTGTGTTTAATTTAAAGTTGGCCACCGTTTCCTCCTCTACGTTGACACTGACATACAAACGTTACTCTTTGTGAAGGCTGCTTACTTCCTTATTTCTTGGCCAGAGTAGATGCACAGTGTATTCAAAAAATCGTTTAAAATTAAACGGGGAAAATAAAAATTGTATAACCTTGCAAATTACACAAACTGGTTTTATTAATTTCTTTCTGTATTGGTATGTGATTGTTCATGTTTCACTACTATATAGGCAACTTTGGATTGACACCGTGTGTAAAATTTTAATAACGTCTCTTACCTTAGTTTATACCTTAAGGTTCTCTTGATAGTTCCATTCGTACTATTAAAGCATTCTATCTTAAGAGGGTCAGTTTAAAAGTTCGCGGAGCGACATCTGTAACTCAGTGATAGAACTAAAATCTTTCGTGTGCTGCAAGACGTATATTTCGCCTGAACACCTATACAGATATATTTGTCAATTTATTCACTTCACTTTTTACCAGCTGTTTCAAATTTTCCTGTCACGCAAGTTTTTAAAATGCACAAAATTAAACATCGTGTTGTGATGAATTTTCTGTTAAAAACGTTTTAGCGCCAATAGAAAATCAAAACGAAATTGTAAATGTGTTAGGAGATGCTGCGCCTTCAGAAACAACGGTAAGTGGGGCACACTCGAGTTTAAACGTGGTCGTACAAGCACTCAAGGCGACCCCCAGCAGTGGACTTGCCTTTTAAAATTAAAAGGAGCTCACATAAAATACAAATCTTTTTGTAGCACAAAAAAATTGTAGTTTTACCGCTAAGCTACAGTTGTCACTCCGCGAACTTTTCAACTGACCCTCGTACAGCAACTGCCACTGGTTGATCGAACCGTTGCTCTAACTTGTACAAGTGAACAAACATTTATAACGATTTTTTATGAAGAAGATAATTGTGTTACAGACATAATTTATACAGAAATGTGCAGGTAAGCATATAGAACATTTTCAGCAAAATCAAAAATTATTGCAAGACCAACGTTTTCAGTCGATGGATTTTATAAAAGAGGTTTCGAATGTTAGATACGATGGAACAGAAGCCTGTAAGAAGAACGGTCACAAAATATAATAAACAGAGTTAATCTACAATAGATAATACAAATTACCATACAAGAACAAACAGAAAGGATGTAGACGAATGCAATTTATTTATAATAGAAAACAGTCTATATAAACAGGGAGTAAAGAACATAACAAACATTCAGCAATGGAATGTAAATCCTCTCTCCAAACTACTGCTGCTGCAGATATGGAAATGAACGTAAACCTACCCTCTTCCCCGACCGTCACCACGCTCCATCACCCTCTCTCTTTCCCTCTCACTCACTCTCTCTCTCTCTCTCTCTCTCTCTCTCTCTTACACACACGTAGAATACTAGAAGACAGAGTGGAAAACAGTTCCGCAATACATGATAACTGCAGATAAGGAAGAGCTATTTAATGGGCAGAGAAAAACGTCGACCGAGAGAGGGTGAGTGAGAGAGTGAGTGAGAGGGGTGGGGGAGAAAGAGAGAGCGCTAGAGACGGCAGCAGACACATTTCCATATTCATATTTCAGTACGTTTACGTGAAATACTACGTGGGGAACAAACATTTGTTATTCTCTACAGACAGCTTTCCTATTTACTGGAGTTTTGTATATATACGCTCAGTACATTATTCTGATCGTACGACATCATTAAAAATAAATATTAATATTTTAAAAAACATTAATGAAGGCGTTTTGCTTTGCGAATTATTGTAGTATTACCTGTGCTTTCCTCAAGTAGTCTAAAATACGGTAAAACTCCATTAAAACACTATTCAAGGGACTGCGTGTGTTGTACGGCAGACGACCAAGAAGACAAAGTATCACACCAAGTTCTTGAGTTAAACTATGATGCACACGCTCATATGAGATGCCTATGATTTCAGCAACGTCATCCACTCCTCAATCTACGGTCTTCCAAAACCCCTATGAAATTTTTTTACCAATGTCATTTTTTGTTGCACTTTTTGGACGTCTACTGCTGGGATAGTCTTCAGTGCTTGTAACGACCACGATTAAACTCGAGTGTGCCCCACTTACCGTTGTTTCTCAAGGCGCAGCATTTCCCAACACATTTACAATTTCGTTTTGATTTTCGATTGGCGCTAAAACGTTTTTTCTAGAGAATTTATCACAACACGATGTTTGATTTTCTGCATTTTAAAAACACGCGTGATAGGACAATTTCAAACAGCTGGTAAGAAGTGAATAAATTGACAGATATATCTGGAAATTAACGGGTGTTCACGAGGAATATACGTCTTGCAGCACAAGAAAGATTTTAATTCTACCACTGAGCTATAGATGTCGCTCCGCGAACTTTTCAACTGACCCTCGTAATAACTTATAAGATTTATGTAGTTAATTTTTACCAAGTCTTATTTCCAATAAAGTTCTTTTGTTATGAACAGATTTTAATAACCAAAGCGTAATAAATACATTTTTTTAATTTTTTGTTTCTGTTATGCTGTTAGTGTTTATATGAATTTTTTTTTATTTTTTAATAAAAATTGTAATATTCAACTTAAATTAGTTTAGACCAATTGTCTGTAATGTTTATACCGACACTTCTGGAGACTAGTGAGCCATTGGCGCCAAGCCTTGTCGCCACCTTACTTTGGATTAACTCATTTTGCTTATGGACATTCATATAAATTTCATATCCATGGGATATAGCTACTCTCTTAGAAGAAGCAAAAGTCCTGAAGGAGCTAGATCGGGCGAGTAAGAAGGACGTGGAACGTTTGTTGTCTTGTTTTTCCCGCAAAACAGATGCTTAAATAGTGATGTGCTCGCCTCCGGAACATGGAGGTCAGTTTGATCTCCAAGTATCGGGCTTTCTTTTTCTTATAGCCTCACGAAGAAGTTTTAATACTTCTTCCTTTTCTTCAATCGAGGATTAGGCGAATCGCCTGTTCCGGTCCCCAAGGAATATGTACACGTCACTAACGCTTCCTAGGCCTTCCTATACTTCGCTGTCCAACAGGCGTGTATTGCCAAACTTCCTTAAGCAACCTGCCACCTGGCATCCTATTCAGATCAGTAATCCATCTCTCTTTGTTCTCTGCAATAGAATCTTGGATATTAAAAATGGTCAACTCTTAACGAATGTCTTCATTGCAATCAATCAAATATATTGCAACTTACCGTCTGTGACTTTTTGTAACGATGTCTTCAATCTAAAGTTGACATGTTTCGGGACACTTGTCCCATCCTCAGAACTTAAAAGTATGCTCGTATATCATCAAACGATGATATAGTTGTCAGATAATTAAAATAATTTGAACATTAAAATCCAAACAAAAAAAAAACCACAATACTCAATGTATAAAGTCAAGGGCGACGGTTAAATGGTGCACACCGTACGGTAGCTGACCGCGCACTGAATCAAGTCTGACTCGTATCACGACAATAACGCAAAGCGGTGTCGTACAAGATATTCGATTTAAAAGCAGTTGATCGTTTAGGACACGCGGCTTGGTATCAGCATTGTTATAAGCTCTGTAAATTTCGAACTCCTCAAAGAGCGTTCAAATGTCGCCCTTTCTTGCATATGTGAAGAGGTATCAAGTTTGTTTTAAAATTAGTGTAATTGTGATTCTCTATGATGAGGTGTTTTGCAAATTTTGATCTAATGTGGTCCAAACTGAAAGTGTGTAGGCGGTCTATGTTCTGTGAACCTTTTTAAAAAGCCACGGCCTGTCTGGCCTATATAAAAGGCGTCACAACCATCACATAACAATTTGTAAACACCTGTTTTTTGTGTTCGAGGTTGGTAGGTCCATGTACGCGGAGGTTATTCAAAATGTGGTTAGTGGTCTTGTATGTGACGTTTATATTGCTATTTTTATTGAAAATTGACCCGAAAACCTTAGGCATATAGTATGTATATGGTGTTGTAATGTATTTGCGTGTTATACTCTCACGGGTTCCATGTCCGTTAATGTTTTTACGCCTTTTCTTATGTTTTCTAAGGATATTATTCACCACCCCAACATCGTAACCATTAGTGACTGCGATGTATTTAATGGTGTTCAATTCCTCTGGTATTCTTTATCGCCAAGGGGCAGAGAGTATTGTGTATTGTGTACCATTGAGTATTGTGGTTTTTGTTTGTTTAGATTTTAATGTTCTAATTATTTTAATTATTTGACAACTATATCATCGTTTGATGATATAAGAACATACTTTTAAGTTCTGAGGATGGGACAAGTGTCCCGAAACATGTCAACTTTAGATTGAAGACATCGTTACAGACAGCGTTACAGACAGTCACAGACGGTAAGTTGCAATATATTTGATTGAACAACACGTGGCTTGGTACTAATTTCGGATTTATTCCTTTAAATATCTCTTCATTGTAGTCTACAATGCAGACTTTAAAAGATCATATTCAATTTTCGCAATTCATTCTTCGCCTGCAGACTTTAAAGGATCGTAAGAATCTCATCTCCAATGCCTGTATTCAACGCAAATGTTTTTCCCCCGGAATCCAATACAATCACAACCGTACAATAACAATGGCACAGCCATTGCCTTATAAAATTGTAGCTGAGTCTCTTTCCTCGTTTTGCTCAGCAGCGCTCGACGAATTGTGCCACATATTGACTGAAACTTAGCCAACTTAAGATGAACATTTTTATTATTCCGGTTGTACAAAGTTACACATTTTCCGAAAACAAAAATTACAGAAGTGATTGAATTCTCATCTTCCTCTGCTGCTTGACCATCCAAAGATCTTCTTCAATTTTTCTTTGCCTTAATATAGTCTGAATTTCTTCTATCCAGGTGTTCCTCTTTTCCTTCTTCTTGGTGGGGCCCATTCCATAACTCTCCATTGCAATCTTTCCTGTGTCGTGCTTTTCGTGTGTCCATGCCATTGTGATTTTTTTGTTTGGATAAAATCAACAATTGAATTTGTCACTTTCATTCTGTCCTTAATGACTACTATATTTCTTATTTTCTCACGACTGGATATTCTTGCCGAACGTCTCTAAAAGTTCCTCTCTGCTGTCATTAATTTTGTCTTGTGATCAACATCATGATCCATGATATAAATGTTGTCACAGCCTAGATAGCAGAAATGTGACACCTACTCGATAATACAGTCTTAGATATTAGCGGGTATTTTCCCGTAAATGCCATAGTTTGTGTCCTCTTCACATAAATTTTCATGTTGTAATTTGAACAGACTTGCTGTAACTGGAACATTGATCTCTGCAGCTCGCATTCGTTGTTTTGGATGATTACTACTTCGTCATCTTCAAACAGCAGTCTGTTCGTGTATGTTCTAGTTTTTACTGTTATTCCCGCATCTACTTGTAATGTCCACTCTCTATGTCATAAATATAGATATTTTATAGTCCACTTCTTCAGGGGTCCACATCTTATGGATACGGGTTTGGCAATCCTGATGTGTCCTAGCTGGATTCTCACTTCGATTCAACATGTTTTGGGTGAGATCTCTCCTTTTAGTCTTTTCTGTCTAGTCTCTCTTGACTGCCTCTTGTTCTTTTCTGACCCCGACGCTATTAGAGTAATCGAGAGCTAGAGTGGCTTCCTTTTACAATTCTAATTTCTTAATTTTTAGTGGCTTAGGATCTTACAGTGCTCACTGACGCCGGTAGCTGAGCACTGGAAATACTAAGAAACTTCCAGTATCAGAATAACTTATACAAAGCCACCAAATTCTATCTCAGAAATAGAAGGGTGAGAGCGAATCTGCTGCGCCCAAAAACAGGGGCCTTTTTGCTAAGGTATGGTAACCCTGACAGAAGAGTCTCTGGTCCTCCTGGTAGGGGGTTGTGCATCAGGGCAGTAACCTGTTCATGTAAAACTTTGAAATACTTGTAGCATCCAAAGCAGGCTCGGAGTAAGGACTGGAAACTGGCAGTAGGACCCTAGCAAAGAATAAGGATTGAAATTATTGCAACTTACTGACGACAATGGTGGGATCATCTGCAAAGGATGACAGAGGATCGATTACCGAAAGCGGTACTGTAAACGTCATTTGTAGAAGAGACGTGGGTCGTCCGAGGTTTATATAACCTAATCCTTGAAGAGGATTTAACAGTCTTGTAGGCATACAGTACTACAGCCTTGGCGCACTACCTGTTTAAGGTAAATCTCGTCGTCGTCGTCGGCACTTCACGGTGTAGGCTTATAGCCTGTTCCGTCTTCACTGCAGCCGTCTCTTCCAGGGCTTAACCACAGGTTTGTTGTCTACAGCGCGCTTTACTAGCCTCCGGTGGTCCATACTGCAGACGTGCTCCATCCACTGCTGCTTTCGTTCTTCTATCTTATTATTGATGGATAGTATATCCAGTTCGACCCTTATTATTGATGGATAGTATATCCAGTTCGACCCTTATTATTGATGGATAGTATATCCAGTTCGACCCTTATTATTGATGGATAGTATATCCAGTTCGACCCTTATTATTGATGGATAGTATATCCAGTTCGACCCTTATTATTGATGGATAGTATATCCAGTTCGACCCTTATTATTGATGGATAGTATATCCAGTTCGACCCTTATTATTGATGGATAGTATATCCAGTTCGACCCTTATTATTGATGGATAGTATATCCAGTTCGACCCTTATTATTGATGGATAGTATATCCAGTTCGACCCTTATTTGTCAGATCTCTTCTTGCCCTTTAATATTGTTACGACATTACACTACATTCCACGTGTTTCTCGGCTATTCCAGTGGAACCCGGCTGTAATGTGTGTGTGCGTACACATTGCCGCTACTTTGAGATGAACGACAATTACGTGACACTTGTCACTCGTCCGCAACGAGACTATTCCGGATCATACCGGTCCGCTCGCGCTGTGTTCAATGCCGCAATCAATTGCGCTCAAGTGTTTTCCACTAGTTGACGCATATTACGGATTATTCTGGAATCTCAGCGGGGTATAAATACAAGCATTCAGCGACGCTTGGTCTCAGTCTTTAAGTGGCGATTTATTCAAGTGAGGTTCGAGTTACTGTCGGGCGATTTACAAAGTGCGTTTCAATTGGTGTATTAGTAAAAAGTGATTATAATGCGAAAGTGATATTAGAATTAAAGGGATCAAAGTGACATTATTATTTATGTAGACGGATCAACTTTAATCTTTGTACGAGAATAACCTTGTTGAATGACTTGATGATTACGAACTGTTAATTGTGATAATTAAAGCTGGTTTTTAATGACTTTATTGGTGTATTGTATTTTGTTTTCCACTGTACCATACGACGATCACGGAGACCGTCGTAACAATATAAATCTCTTTCTGTCAGGTTCTCTTCTATAGACGGTACTATCATTGTACAATAGTATAAGCTCTTTATAGCCTCTACAAGATGTTTAGGATAACCCCTCTTACACACAATGTCCCACAGAGTTGATCCGTTTATAAATTGCTTTCTCGTTGACAATAAAGGCTTTCTCGTGTGTCTTTAAATTAAATTCCCTTCCATCTTTTTGTCAATCAATATTTTCAAATAGAATATGTCATCAATGAAAGTCATCGGCTCTTACTAAATACTGATTTTGTTTCTTTTGTGTAGGAACTTGTTAAGCAATTCTTGTAGTCCTACCAACAGTATATACAGGGGTGCCTATCCCCCTAAGCTTGAAGACTCACCCTCCCAAACTTGGTGAATAAATAAGGAAAGGTATTAAAATTAAAAGTAATATTAAGTATTTTAAAATGTCATTGTGATAAACATTTTATTACAAATAAGCTAAAGCTAAAAATAATACAGATGGCAAATAAATTCTCATTTGTCATTAAACAAATAAATAAAATATTTAACGAAATTAATACGTGAAAGACAATATCTCGAAGCCAATGAACAAAATATCAACAAAGCGTATTGTAAAGAAGAAAAATGAAAAAAAATAATGGTTTGATGAAGTCCTAGTTGCTTTGGCTTAAAGCTTTGGTGCAGTAAGTTTTCTGTCAACCCCCTCCCCTTCACAATTTTCAATGACGTAGTATGCGTCACGGGCCCCCTGTGGGCACCGCTGTATATACAATGCAGCAGTACAGTCAACAAAAGCACCTATTGTAAGATTTTGTACTTGCGGTATTCAAGGTACACATTAAACAGACACAAAAACACACACACACGTATACATATTGGTATAATTGTACGAAAGTTTCACGATAATACATTGTCACATTGTGTGAACACGTAAACAACACATTGCATTGTAGTGAAGAGTAATTCAATAGGCGGTGGCAAAACTTTGTAGACGCCTTTATCACCGTGGCGCGGTTAATTAAACCCAGCCAGTTACACTCAAGTTGGTAGCGGGCTGCGAATTGAAACTCAGCATTTTGTATTAACGTTGCACTACACAACACAATGAACACGTATGTTATACAACATTTGTTACAGTCTGTTTGTATATAGCCTGTTGGTGGAAAGAAGAACATTTACTTTCTGTCTGTACCAGAGTTTCTCAACCTATTGGTGCGACCCGAGCAGGTATTTACAGACCGAAGATAAAATGTTGAAACAAGTATTATTTCGTGTTCTGCCCTAAGGCAGGTCTTTAAATGGTAAAAGCTCTCCAAGCTGTCCTATCGCATGCCAGTCTTTTCGTTTCTTCGTAACACCCTCTGATTTTAATGCTATCTATTAACTTCATTCTTCTACGCCCTTTTCTTTTTTCTCCTTCTATGACACCCTCCATGGCAGTTGAAAGCAATCAGTCTCTTCTTAAACAATGACCTAACCAATTCCTTTTTCTATTTTTTGTTACCTTCAGAATTCTTCTCTCTTCCCCTATTCTTCTTAAAACTTCATCGTTCCTTACTTTATCAACCCCCATCAAATTTTCTATTGCTCGCCAAACCCACATCTCAAATGCTTCTAATCTTTTCTCATCCTCCTTCCTCAGTGTCCATGTCTCTGCACCATATAAAGCAACGCTTCACACATAACATTTGGCCAACCTTTTTCTTAAACTCTTATTAATTTTTCCACACAGCAGTCTTTTCTTCCCATTAAATGCCTCTTTCGCTATAGCAATTATTGCTCTAATCGAATCAAGTAGAGGCGTACAAATTATTTACAGTATTGTGGTTGACCCTGTTAAGCCGAATAACCCAGTCCAAGGTTGTGGTAACCAATCCCTTTGGCGGACTGGGTCGGCGAGCTGACGAGTGACGGGGATCCTGGCAGGGCTACTAGGGGGTAACTCTAGATCAGGCTTGTCAGGATGATGCGAATCGGCAGCAGGATTCGAATTTGCGATGATGGCGGATGAACCTCTTAGAAGGCCAATGGCAGCTCCTGATGCCCAGTTAGATGACTTACTGCGAAAGGGAAGGAGGGACACTTTAGATGTGGTGAAGTCAACCTGCTAGGAGTTGGGACTCCGAAAATAAGCCCCTAGTCCTGTAAGTTGGGGGTTGGTCGTAGTGCTGACGAATCCTTCCCTAAAACCCTTCTTTGTTCAGAAGCCTGAAGGAAAAGAAATCAGACGGATTAATCGATAGCGAACTGGCAAACTGATAAAGGATAAAGATTTGCGGATCTGTACGTGGAATGTCCTGTCTCTATTTAAATTAAGTGCTCTTAACATGTTGCTGGATCAGTTAAAAAAATATCATATAGATATGAGTTATACAGTTCGCCTGATAGTGTGACATCAATTAGGATAGCTAGGCTGAGATGGCCAGAATACGTACAGAGGAGTATGTTAAGAGGATTATGAAATGCACACCAAAAGGAAAGAGAGGACGTGGAAGACCTAGAGTAGGATGGATTAATGGAATCCTATAAAAACTTGGAGTGAAAAATTTGTTGACGTTGGCTAAGGATAGAGACGTCTGGAGGACAATACTGAGGTAAGCTGAACCCACGGTGGGCTGTGGAGCTACTGCTGATGACGAATGAGATAATTTACATTCACATGAAACATGAAGTCTGGGTGGTTCCACACACCTTCTGCTGTTTTCTGCTATTTTATCCTGCAAACTTTAATTTTCAATTCCGTTTGTATGTCCGTGTTTCATTTTCTATCATTGTAAACATCCCTTCACACTTCTGAGGAATTTCATCTCTGCTGCCTGTATATTAGGCTTTTCTTGTTTCTTAGTAAGAACCAATGACTCACCACCCACCACCATAAAGAAATTTCGGCACTGCATCGTTGTATATACATCTTAATTCTTGTATCTCTTCGTAACCAAATACACTGTACTCACCGTCTATGGCTTTTTTCCGTGATGTTTTTTCCGCGTTTACATGTTTCAAGGCACTTGCCTCATCATCAGAACTTATAAAATCAATCTATGTCATAAATAATGACATTTGTCAAAATATTAAAAACACAATACGGCAATTAAACTATGTACATAAATTCGCTTTAAAATGTTCGGTGTGCCTTGCAAGACAACACGCGCCGTACTGACGTAATCTAAGCCTTATCTCGACCATATCTCATAGCGGTATCGTACAGTATATTTGATTTATACTGTAATTGGTCTTTCAACACATGTGGCTTGGTACTGGCGTCGTTGTATGCTTTGTAAATTTCATATTCTTCAAGGGCGTTCAAATAACTCCCTTTATTGCAGAAATGAAGGGGTATTAAATTTGAGCTAAAATCCGTGTAACTGTGACTGTTGTCTATGAGGTGCTTGGCGAAATTTGACTTGATATTGTCGAAGTTGTATACAACTACATTGTTGTATACAACAAATATCATTATTTATGACATAGATTGATTTTATAAGTTCTGATGATGAGGCAAGTGCCTTGAAACATGTAAACGCGGAAAAAACATCACGGAAAAAAGCCATAGACGGTGAGTACAGTGTATTTGGTTAACAAACACGTGGCTTGGGACTACAATAGGATTTATTCCATTTAAATCAAAATATCTCTTCGTGTTTCAGGTTTAAAGTGTCAATTTAGTATACATATGACCAAACTTGTTGATTTTCTTATCAAAATCACTCTCGATCCACATGGAATATTGCACCCAATGTCTAACCCTGAACCTATTAGATAACTGTACCTAATTCTGCCGTAAGTGGCTCGTTTCCCAGGAATAACTTTGTTTTTGTTTTTTGACTTGATATTTTAATACTGTCATCCTTATATACATCTCACTTAGTAAATATATTTCCAACTAAAAGTCAGTCACTTCATTTCTGCTATTCGAGTTAGCCGCGTTTGACGGTGGGTGGAGGCAGAAAATCTCGGTCCCTCTGGTTTAGAGGATTAAGTAGATGATTACTAATCATCTCTCGTAAAATTTAAATTTCTGTCAATACCATCCCTGCCTCTGAAGAAAGGATGAATTAAAATTAATGGAGATGGCAAAGAATAAATATGTAAACCAAACTGGATATCAATTTTTTATTTTGCTAACTCACAAGCACATCTTCACAAGTGAGCCTCCTTCTGGATGTAATCACTGTGGCACGATTTTGTCAGCTTTCCATCTCGTTTCAGAGTGCCCTGCTCTTCAACATCTGCGAACCAAATTTAATATCCCTTCCGATGTTAGAAGAAGTTTAAATGACAAGACTGCAGCCGCCGGTATACTTCTCATCATACAGGAGATTCATTTGTTAGCAAAAATATAGGTACGGACTATGAAAATTATATAAACTTTAAAAATTGTGTAATTTCTAGAACAATTAAGTTAATGATTGATATGTGGTCGAGATTGTTATTACTGTTTTATTTATTATATATAATTATGTAACTTGAGGTTCATTTATTTTTATATATTGTTTGTCGTTCCATTTGTTATTACGTGTTATATTTATTATATTTATATTTATATTTATATTTATATTTATATTTATATTTACATTTACATTTATATTTATATTTATATTTATATTTATATATTTATATTTATATTTATATTTATATTTATATTTGTGATGTTATTCAATTTCTTTCTTCTGCAAGTAGTATAATTCGTATATTCTTTTTAACACCTGACGCACGTTTCACTAAAAAATATCAGTATCATCAGAGGTTTCTAAGTAAATTAATAACAATTGAAATAATTCTATTAATATAAAATTAACGAACTATCGAATTCGTGTCGATTTTAATGTAAAATAACTGATAATCGATTTAGGTCGACTAGTTAACGATTGTTTTAATGTTTGTTTTCTTCAGCAGCTGTTTTCTCGGTTATATTTGAAAATTTATTAATTAAAGAACAAACCCAAATAAAAACAAAACAAGACGATCTATTTAAAATTATAAATTTACTAAAAAATAAAAATGAATTAAATATAAACAACTAATTTTCAAATATAACCGAGAAAACAGCTGCTGAAGAAAATAAATATTAAAACAATCACTAACTAATCGACCTAAATCGATTATCAGTTATTTTACATTAAAATCGATACAAATTCGATTATTCGTTAATTTTATATTTATAGAATTATTTTGATTGTTATTAATTTACTTAGAATCCTCTGATGATACTGATATTTTTCAGTGAAACGTGCGTCAGGTGTTAAAAAGAATATACGAATTATACTACTTGCAGAAGAAAGAAATTGAATAACATCACAAATTTATATAATTACTGCAAGAAACGTCGAGTTACTTATATATAAAATGATGGATATTTATATTTATATTATATATTTGCATGATGTGCATTTATAATGTTTATGTTGTGTGGGGAAAGATTTCTCATTTTATTTTGCATCACTTAAACAAATATTTTTATTTGTTAAATATTTATATTTATCTCTTTTATTTGCATTATTTATTACTTAAACAAATATTTAATGTAGTTTTTAAATCGTACCAGCTTCTGTGTATTTTGTTGCAATGTTTGTCTTCACTAAGCACCTTCTAGTTTAATATGTGTTACTGCATCTGTATGAGAATTTCTGTAAGATTTACAAATTCATTTTTATAATTTTTGTGGTTGCTAATGACCGATGCTGATGCAGCAACCTTTTAAATAAATAAATTAAAAATAAAATAATAATTTTTTTAAGGAGAAAAAGTATGAGCCTGCACGCTACGTTTTAGAAAATCGGTTGATAGGTTCAATAGTTATCGTAACACATATCCACAATACACATGCAGAAAAAATTCAAAACATCGCGTTGAAAGTGATAACTCGCTTTGCCCGTTCAACAAACGATGAAAATTTGCAACAAACACAGTCTGCACTTGAACTGAAAGTAGAGATTCATAAAATAAACAGTGGTGTCTCTAGAATTTGATTTGGGGGGGGCAATCGGATATGAAGTATTTATATAAAAGTAAACAAAAGTTGGGACTAATCAATATTAAAATTTTCAAAGTGGCCGAATACGACATGGTGACACCCTGAAATAAACCCTAAAAAAATAAATGGTATTAACACAATAAAAAGACATAATATTGAAACATTGCTTACAAGATATTTATTGACAGTTTACACTTAAAAATAGGAACGCCATTTTTAATTAAAAAAAGCTAAACTGAGGAAAATTTTATATATCAATAAAGACAAACTCAGGAAAAATTAGACATACTTAGGAAAATATTAGGCGCACGAAAAACCTCAGAAGGTTGGAAATTAAGAAGTAATGATGAAATATATCAAAGTATAGAAAATATAATAGAAACAAATAGAAAAAGAAGACTATTACTTTTTTGGACATTTATATAGAATGGACGACAATTGGTTGACAAAGCAAATCTTCAAATATCTATGGGGGAAGAAGTCAACATCAAGTTGGATTAAAGAAGTCCAAAAGGATTTTTAAACAAATAATATACACACAGAAGAAGCAATTGAAAGAGAAGTTTTTCGAGCAAAAATGTTTAAAATGGAAGGAGTCCAGGGTAGGAGAAAGAAAAACGCAGGTTCAAAGTGGACTGAGGACAGGAAGAAGATACACAGTGAAAAAATGAAAGAATATTGGAGAAAAAGAAAAGAACAAAGAGTAAAAAATTGAAATTGGCATGTGGTCCTTAGATGGCCGATACAAAAAAAGACAAACTATTTTAAAATAAAAGAAAATTTTTAACTATTTTAAAGGAAAGCTTCAGTATCTGGGACATCTCATGAGAAATGGACAGAGATTCTACTTATTTCAGTCCATACTACAGGGAAAAGTACATGGAAAAAGAGGAGTTGGGCGATCGAAAATCTCATGGCTGAAAAATTTAAGGAGCTGGTTTGGCATGAATACTCGTACAACTGACTTATTCTGTGCAGCAGTACAGAAAGTTAAATACTCTGTATGATATCCAACATCCGAAACGGATAGGAACTATCAGAAGAAACAAATTTTTAAATGTTATAGTCTTTTGACATCAAGTTTCTTTTTGCCACTGATTAACAAATTCTCTCGCGGTCACTAAATTGATTTTCCTATATTTTATACTTCAAACATATTTATACGCAAGTGTTCTGTAATAAGCCTGTTTGTATATTTAAAAAGGAGTTACTGCTATATTAGTGTGTAAATATGAAATAATAATAATAATAATAATACAACGAAAAAATTAAGAGATCAGTAAAATTCCTCGTAAACGTCTTTCAACTTTCTGAGGAGTTCCGATCCCGTTCGTCCCCCCCACCCTTAAATATGCCCATGATACTGAGTGTCTTAAAGGATTCACACAAAAAAAGGTGTTGAAAACGCCCACAGCAATCTCAGAAGAGAACGAAGTGTATCCAACTATACTGGGAGAAACCAAAAGAAAAAGGGTGACATGGAAGGGGAGAGGAAGAAACAGAGAGGGGGAAGAGAGAGAGAGAGAGAGACGTAATAACGTAGATTATTAGCGCAACAGCAGTGGTACCTTGACAAGGTTTCATTAGGGGATTCCCCGTGTTTTGTCTGTGTAAACATGTACGCTTCATTTGGCGGTGGCTCTAAATGAAAGGGGCTTAAACTAAATTGAATTTGAGACGTCGGTCTGTAAACAACCGACCAACACCGCCCGTTGTCATACCTATAGTTAACTGTTAACGTTCCACCTTTGCGACAGCAGCACACTATCGTGTTGTTTA